>CM062812.1:749618210-750818210 GCA_031772625.1 Pinus tabuliformis
TAGAGAGTTTGTCTAACTAAGGCTTCTAGGATTAGTAATTCAACCCAAGCTATTACAAGATTCCAGAGTGTTTGTCCAACTAGGGCTTCCAGGAACTAATAAATCAACCCAAGCTAAGGAAACATGAGAACCAACCAAAACAAAATAATTAAATAAACCCACAATCTCCATGGCTATCTAGGAAATGGCAAGGCTAGGTAATCCAGTATCAATTGAGGCAATCCTCCATTACAGTGACAAATCATGACTAAAAGTCCACATGAATATGCCATGCATGCAAAACATAGTGAGGAAAACATACCTGAAACTCGGTACCTGCAAGAAAATCTGATGTAGCTATTTATCCCATTGTCCTCTTCCGCTTTCCTACCCTTCCTTTACCTTCTTGCTCCAAGAATGCAAGTATGCGACACCCTCCAAGAGTGCTCCAAGAAAAATCTAAGTATCCAAGAGTATGAGAGAGAGAGAGAATAATGAGAGAGCTCCAGAATTGAACTAAAAAAATGTTACCAACTGATCCTTAGAATAATTTTTATGAATGAGGCCTCTATTTTCTTCATTTTCCATTATTTTCCTTCATTTTCCTCCTCACATGCAACTTGTGACCTTTCACCTCCCATTTCTCCTAATTTCCATTATTTTCATAAATAAATGTGCCAAAATGCCATTTTTCCTTTCCAAATTCTTAGCAATTACTTTTGCTAATTTCCTTAGCCATTAAACAATCATAAGTGATCCCCATCACTAGGATTTTTCCCAACATTCATCTTGGAATAAGTGTCCCATCAACCGTGGTTATTATTTTGCCTTTATTAACTTTTATTACATGGAATTTTCACTAGGGATGTTACAGAACCCTCCCCCTTGGGGGAACACCATCCTCGGTGTTCAAAATCACCTACAATCACAAGACTAATGTAAGGAAAACATACTACCCATGGAGCTTTAAAACTTAGCTCATTGCATATTTACAATGACCATCCCGCTGAGAAGCAAACCAGCATGAAAACATAACAACATAACATCATAATGACATGACACCAATACTGCTTATTGGAGATTTATAACATAGCTCATGGTGGTATTTACATCCATAGACATATGTACATATAGCAAAATCACCAAACATATACCAAGACACCATGCCAAAACTGCTTTGCCTCAACCAACAAACAATGAAGAATACATAGCCCGCATTTGATCCACCATTTCCCATATAGCTTCATTGGGCCCAAAGTTCTTCCATTGCACCTCAACTTACTTGATTTCTTGGTTCCAGAGCATGAGCACCTTTTCCTGCAATAGACACTAAGGCTCTGGCTAGAATTATCCATTTGGTTCCACCTGCAATATAGACTAGTCAATCACATGATCAACATATTTAACATACTTCTTAAGCAATGACACATGGAAAACATCATAGAATTTCACTGTCAGAGGTAGTGCAAGTCAATAGGTACTGGCCCAATCCTCTCAAAAATACTGAAGCATCCAAAAAACCGTGGTGCCAACTTGGCACATGATCCAATCTGTAAGGAGCTCTTCTTTAGTTTGATACACAAGTACACCTATTCCAAAACCTGGAACTCCTTGAACAACCTGTTCTGATTTGCATAGCTCTTCTGCCTATCCTGTGCTTCCTTATATTCTTCTTTATAACCTGCATCTCTTGTTCCATGTCTACCAACATGTGTGGATAGATCAACACCCTGTTAACTGGATCATTCCAACTAACAGGAGTATTGCAACTATGTCCATACAATGCCTCGAAAGGACTCATCCTCAATGACTCTTGATAACCATTGTTGTAAGTGAACTCTCCCAATATAAGGTACTCTTCCCACTTTCACTGCTGATGCATCACATACATCCTCAACATGTCCTCCAATATCCTGTTGACCCTCTCTATATGTCCATCTGTCTACGGATGATAAGCTGTACTGAAGTCTGACTCTATGCACAAACTTGTAAATAACTGCTTCCAAAACTTGGAAGTGAACTTCACTTCCCTTTCTGACACAATCTTCTTTGGAACACCATTCAATATGACCACATATTTGATTAATACATGTGCTACATCACTTGCTGAGAATGTAGACTTCACTGAATGAAATGTGCAACCTTTGTCAACCTGTTCACAACAACCATGGTGGAATCATGTTGTCTCACTGTCCTCGAAAAGCCTGTGATGAAGTCCATGGAAATGACCTCCATTTCCACTTTGGAATCATAATTGGTTGTAGCAATCCACTTGGATGTTTACACTCCGCCTTCACATGCTGACAATCAAAATACCTAGCCACAAATTCTGCTACATCCTCTTCAGTTTCGGCCAATAATAAAATGTCTTCACTACAGTCAATGTATATTGATACCTTGAATGACCTCAATATGGTTTTGCATGAAACTCCCTCAAGATCACCTTCTTGAGCTCACTACTGTCCGACACATATATATTGTCTCTGAATCTAACCAATCCATATGCTGTAAGACAATAATCCACATCCTGTGCACCTGTACCTGCACCTGTACCTGTACTGTCACATGTACTTGTACCTTTACTCTGCTGGAAACTATGCATAACTCCATATATATGACATCCTGCTAACCTACTTGCAAGATCCTATCCTGTAAGTCTATCCCATAGGAGCTCATAGCTGCTAAGTGATTTACCTGCATCCACCTGCTAAGAACATCTTCCACTATGTTCTCTTTACCTTTGATGTACCTAATCTCGAAATAAATCTCATTGATTGTAGCCAACCACTGAGCCTGCCTACCATTCAGATTTGGTTGATCAAATAGATACCGCAAACCATTGTAATCACTCATCAATGTAAAGCTCCTGCCCAAAAGGTAGTGTATCCACATATTCAACGCATGTATAGTCACTTCCAAGTCAAGATCGAGCGTGGGATAGTTCTTCTCATGCTAATTCAGTTTTCATGACTCAACACACCACCTAACCTTCTTTCATAAGGAATCCACCAAGTCCCTTCTTACAAGCATCTGTTCATACCACAAAATCTTGTCCAGATCTGCAATCTTTAACACTAGTGTGTGTGTCAACAACTGCTTAAGCTGCTCAAAACTAACCTCACACTCCTCTGTCCATTCAAACTTCTTACCTTTTCTATGCATTGATGTATATGATAAGAAATCTGTGAGAAGTTCTTGATGAACCTCCTATAATAGCCTACCGACCCCATCAAATATCTAACGTCATCCACATTCTTAGGAGCTACCCACTCCATGATGGCCCTTATCTTTTCTGGATCTACTACAATTCCCTCCTTGGAGACAACATGCCCTAAGTAGTGTACCTCATTTTGAAAGAAAATTCACTTGTTGAGCTTAGCATACAACTGATGCTCTCTCAACAACCTCAACAATGTTGCTAAATGCTTAACATGCTCTTCCTCATTTTTAGAATATACCAATATGTCATCAATGAACACAATAAAAAATTTATCCAAGTACGGATGCAACATGCTATTCATCATGCACATAAATGTAGCTGGAGCGTTAGTTAAGCCAAATGGAACTACAACAAACTCATAATTCCCATACATAGCATGGAAAGATGTCTTGTAAATTTCCTCTTTGATGTGTACCTGGTGATATCCGGATCTCAGATTAATCTTCGAGAACACTACTGCTCCCTTCAACTGATCGAACATGTCATCAATCCTCGGTAACAAATACCTGTTCTTCATGGTCACTTTGTTCAACTTCCTGTAGTCAATGCATAGTTTGAGAGTACCATATTTATTCTTCACAAACAATACTAGTGCACCCCAAGGTGATACACTTGGCCTAATGTATCCCTTGTCCAATATTTCCTTGAACTATAGCTTTAACTCAACCAAATCAGGTGTGCTTATCTTGTAAGGTGCTTTTGATGCTGGAGCTTCCCCTGGCACCAACTCAATAGAAAATTCTACCTCCCTGTGAGGTGGAAACTCTATAATGTCCTTAGGAAATACATCCTTGAACTACTGTAAAAATAGCTACTTGCTCAACACATCTACATCCTCAACTTCCTTACCCTTATCACTAGAAATGTGCACTATGAATAACCCACACCCTTTCTTGTGCCTGCTCTTTGCTTGAATAGCTGTTACCATCCTAACTGATGTGGCTTTCTTCATTCCCTGCAAGACTCATGGTTCCCCATTGTCATCCACACAATCAATTGCTTTGTCATAACAATCTACCTTGGTTCTAAGAAGGTACGACCAGTCCATGCCCAACAACATATTGTATGATCCCAATGGTAATACATTCAAATGTGTTGTGGTAGGCATACCATTCAAATCAATTTCAAAAGCTCTTACCCAATGATGAACATGCTTCTTTGTACCTGTAGGAAACTGCACTAACCAATATTATGCATGAAATATCCTTACTCAAACCAAACTTTTCCACCAAGTTAGGACTAACATAGCTATAACTAGTTATAGGGTCAATCAAAATAGAAATAACTTGATCACAAAGCTTATCGTCCATCTCAATGATAAATGCCTGATGGTATTCTTGTTTGTTATCCAACATTGCATAAATACACGGAACGCTCTGACCTGAGCCTATGTGTCCTGTGCACTATATATCTGAGGCCTACCACCTTGATTTTGCAGACAATCTCTCCTGTGATGATCTTTGCCACAAGTCCAACACTCTATAGGCTTCTAGCCTTCACACTTATTCTACTCCTTAAATTGATGTCCCTGTCCTCTATCTGATGCATTGAACTTCTTGGACAGTGCAACATTTTATTTATTATTTGTACCCTAAGGTCTTGCTCGCTTTTTGTCTAATTTTCCTTTGTTCCTTGCATTACCTTTCCAATCTGGCTTAGTCTCATATTTGCGCTTCGATTGTTCATAGAAATGCCTTAACTTTCGAATGACCTCCTCCAATGATCTAGGCTCATAGAACTCAATCCTATATTTGAATGCAACTGGTACCCCACTAATGAACCTCTGAATCTTGGCCTTTTCCTCCTTGAGATAAGGCACATACCTCAGTAACTCTAAGAACTTGCTGGTGTACTCATCGTCTGTCATATACCCCATCTTTAGCTCATAGAATTATTTTTCCCTGTCATCAAAGTATCTCTCCGACAGATACTTCTTCTTGAATAGCCATTCAAACTCAATCCAAGTCAAGTCTTCCTCATGAATACATCTGACATTCTTCATATCCTCCCACCAAATGTCTGCTTTACCTTTGAGACTGAATGTAACTACTTTGGCTTTCATGTTCTCTAAATAGTCATGCAACCTGAATAACTTCCTCATGCCAAGGAACCATGCCTCTGCATCCTATGGTTTCTTCATATCTCCATCAAAAGTAGGTGGCTTTATTTCTTAAAATCATCTAGAAAGTAACCCCTATCACTCCTCCTGTAAGGATGATAATGATGGTGATCATAGTGCCTATCCGAATCAGAACTAGAATAATACCTGTGTCTATCCCTTCTCCTCTCCAGAGTATCCAACAATCTCCCATCTCTAACCGTGTCGTCTCTATCTGACCAATGAACACCATGTTACCTACTACCATATTCCCCATTAGTTATGTCCTCCCGCTCATAGCTAATCTGACGTGGTCCCTGCTGTTGCAAATATGAAAAGATCTTAAGTATCACTGCGTTTACCTCTGCTTGTTTCTCCTGTACCTGCATGATTATGTCATTAGCTGCCTTACAACTCCTTATTTCTTCCTTTAAGCTTCTCAGTGTATCTTCCAAATCAAAAGAGTTCCCAAGACCATACTGCTCATTTGATTCATAGGGAGATTCTTTGTAGTCTACCATCTTGCTAGCTATTTGATATTTCTTCCTGCAAGGTATATCATGTCAGCTAAACCAAATCACAATAAAACAACATACCTTAGTATATCTTGGGGAGGATACCTTGTCTGCAAGATAAAAAAATCAACGTGATACATGTATAACATAATCATGAAAATATATAGACACATAATACATAAAAATATAACCATGCAACCATCATTCTAGCTAGGGTCCAGTCATCAATTCATGACCTCATCAAAAATACACACCACGACTTCATAGATGGCAACAATTACTACACTGCATAGTTGACCACATGCAAACATGAATATGTGTAAGAAATGCGTAACCAACCATACATATGCATAAACACATATGACCAAGCATAAATGAAAAATACCTGTAACCAAACCTACAAGAATGATACATTCAACCAAGCATACAAGAATGCAACCTAACATACAAGAATGTAACCAAGCATAAAATAATGATATATGTAAGCGACATATAACAACATGTAACCTGTCATACACTCATGACGATTCACTCCACAATAACAACATCAACTTCCTCATGACGACATCACTAAAACCATGATTAACATTATGCAAATGCAAGAAGCACATGGAATGCAAGTGTAAGATAAACACATGCAACTAACATGCATGCATGACCAAAACACAACCCATCCAGTCTGAGGGGTTAACCATTCTCTGATACCACTCTGTAACACCCTCCTCTCACATCTACCCAAGCAACTAGACAGCCGGGGTAAACATGCGATGAGAGGCCACTATGTTATGATTCGATCTCCTAAGTCACGTTAAGGAAGTGGAACCAATGTAAACACATCATATAGACATTCAACATCATCATCGGGACCCTCAAGAACCAATCCAACCTTTCTACCAACCAACCCTTGGGTCCCATAGATATTTTGGACACTTGACCTTTGGGTGCTCTCATGCTATGGGCCTTCCAATGTCTAGGGACTTCTGGACACTCTCACAGGGCTGCAAGCTAGTGTCCAAAGACTCTTTTTTATTAGTGTTGTGCCAGTGTCCCCAGGATTTGAGCCACTTTTTCTGGCCCAGAGCCTAGGTCATTGCCAAAAATTAAATCACATCTTCAGAAAAATAAACTAACAAGGAAATGATAGTATAAATGCAATCACTTGAATGAGACCTTGACTAGACCCCTACTAGCCATGACAGGCATTTCGTTAAACATATCATGAATATGTAACCTATAAGTGTAAAGAACATATTTGAGCATATGGGTCTCATACTTAGTTGAGAATCACTAAGAGACATTGATGCCTCAATGTCTTAACTTCCATTTCATCCATTAGGTCATAGATACATTGATCATTCATTTACAAGTAAAAACATGATGAGAGCCATACATAGCCACTGGCATAAAACACTTATATAAACAACATAATAGCAACAAAAATACCAATGAAATCACAAACATATAAACCACATATAATCCATTATAATACTCATATAAATACAAGGAGAAATAACCTCTTATTGATGATGCAAAATCCAAACCTGGGATGGGACTTCCACGTTCCACCCGACCATAAAATGGCTGAGACAAATCTCTCTTCAGCCATTCACCCGTGTGCCATATTCCAAGCATGAATGTGGGATCTCATAGAAAACATCAATCCAAAACCACCAAGGGATTCCAGAGGCCATCCACCTCAACCCATCAAACAGTGATTCCACCTCCCAGTCGGACATCACAAAGCCATCAACAGATTGGTCTCTATCCAAACCTTCCAGGGCTTCCAGAGCATTTTTCCAACCAAGGCTTCTAGGACTAGTAACTCAACCCACAACTAACGCTAGGATTCCAAAGGATTTGTCCAACCAAGGCTTCCGGGACTAGTAACTCAACCCACCAAGGGATTCCAGAGCATTTTTCCAACAAAGGCTTCCATGACTAGTAACTCAACCCAAGATGTTATAGGGCTTCTAGAGCGTTTTTCCAACCAGGGCTTCCAGGAACTAATAACTCAACCCAAGCTAAGGAAACATGAGAACCAACCAAAACAAAACAAGGAAATAAACCCACAATCTCCATGGCTATCCAGGAAATGGCAAGGCTAGTAAATCCACTGTCAATTCAAGCAATCCTCCATGCCAGTGACATATCATGAAAAAAATCCACATGCATATGCCATGCATGCCAAAAATAGTGAGGAAAACATACATGCAACTCGGTATTTGCTAGAAAATCTAATGTAGATACTGATCCTGATTCCTCTTGTGCTTTCCTGCTCTTCATTTTCCCTCTTGCTCCAAGAATCCAAGTATGCCACACCCTCCAAGAGTGCTCCAAGAAAACTCTAAGAATCCAAGAGGATGAGAGGACTCCAACATATAATTGACAAAAGGTTACCAACTGATATAAGCCTTTTTATGAATGAGGCCTCTATTTTCTTCATTTTCCATTCTTTTCCTTCATTTTCCTCCTCACATGCAACCTATGACCTTTCACCTCCCTTTTCTCCTAGTTTCCATTATTTTTATAAATAAATGTGCCAAAATTCCATTTTTCCTTCCCAAAGCCTTAGCCATTGTCTTTTCCAATTTCCTTATCCATTAAACAATCACAAGTGATCCCCATCACTAGGGTTTTTCCCAACGTTCATCTTAGAATAAGTGTCCCATCAACCTTGGTTATTATTTTTACTTTATTAACTTTTATTACATGGAATTTTCACCAGGGCTGCTACAAATGACAAACATGAAAAAGTAAATCAATTAGTAAGCATCTGAAAGGCATCATAAATATGCAAAATAGACAAATGGATACATCAAAAGGTACATAAAAAGGATTTAAGTATTTTTCCATTAAGGAATGATAGATCTATGGGCTTGTATAATAATTTTTAATACACCTTCTTTTGAAATTATGACAATGTACTATAACCTATCATGTTCATACTCAATCACCCTTATCTTAATCCATCTCATTATGATAAACTCCTCCCACCATATGAAAATGATTTGAAATATGTCAATGATCCTATAAAAATGGATCAAATGAATTCATTGGAAATCATTAGTAAAAGAGGAGTTCCATTTGTACTCAATCACTTGCCTATTTTACCCATACCCTACCTCCATCATCCATCAATCCCATTCTCTGCCACTATATTCATCTTCAACTATCCCTGTCAAGAAAGAGGAAATTTGAGGGTGCAACTTCTCTTTTGCCATGGGTGTTATTGTCAGATTTGAGCCACATGGAGAAAACTTTCACAATGCCTCCCCTCGAGTCAAACACCAGTTGCAACAAGTAGGATGGATTCAATTCTTTGATAAATTTAACGACTATGAAGGGGGGGATCACGAGAGCTTTTGCTAGAGAATTTGATGGTGTCGAAGTAGAAATAAGAGATATCAGGCTTAATATTTCTGAGTCGTTCATAGCAAAAGCAACAAAACTACCTCGAATTGGAGAAAGTTGGTTCAAAAGTCAGAGGCCCAACGATGAATATTAGAGGAATTTATTGCATAACCCGCACATGGACACCTCAAAATTTAAAAAAGGGATACTAGTCACTACATTGAAGACCAAATGGAGAAATCTACTGATAGTCCTCCAAAAATTTCTAATTTGTGAAGGTAGGTTTGGTACTATGTTCTTTTACCATGCTAAACTGCTCATGCACTTTGCTGAAGGAAAATAAATAAATTTACCTTACTATTTAATTTTGAGTTTACAAAAAATGGCCTTCAATATTCAAAGAGATTCTTGGAATATCGATAGAGCCCTATATCATCATGGTCTGATTAAAATTCTCATTGAAGCTCATCTAAATTCTATTGGCTATAACTGACAAGATTTTCTAGTTAGAAATAATTTTCTAGAAGCTTCAGAAGAGGAAGAATTACCGCAAAAATAAGAGAAGCCAATGAATAACATCTCAAAACCATAACCCTAAGGTTGTTTTAGAAAAATAAGAGGGTATTCTAGTCAAATAACTAGAACTAATGGAAATTCTACCAGAGGAGAATATGCCACTTAGCCAGTACCTGGAGAAGATTAGACATAAAAACACGAAACATGGTGTTAGAAGAGAGAAATTCAGTGAAAGAGAACAAGTATCAAAGGCCATGAAGAAGATAAAAGAAGTTGAAGAAAATTGAGCTAAGATACAAAGAAAGGGAAACAAGAGAAAGATTAGACATGAAATAATAAGGGCAAAGCAAAAATTGAGAAGGAGTAAATGAATTTTGAAGCATTCAATCTATCCAACATGCTAGAACCCTTCAAAAATAGTTAATCTTGAAGAGGAATATGATGTCTACATAGGAACATAGGAAAATTTTCCATTCCATTAGAGTTTAATGGGAAAACTCCCGAAATTGGCTCAACTCAACAATACGTTTATGAATATTTGGAGAATTTGGAGCAAAGAGCACAAAAGAAGGTAAATTTCCCTAAAGAAACTCAATTTCATGAAGAAGTTTTTTATGATGATGATCCTATAGTTGATTTAGAGGTACATACAACTAAGTCTCAAGGGAAACAATAAACTATTCATACTCTCAAGCAAGATATTTCTCAGTTAGAAGTATTAAACAAGTATATGAGGGAAGAAAATGAAATGGTCAAAGCACAAAATGAAATTTTGAAGGCATAAAATTACACTATGTTGTTAAGAATGTGTGTATGGGATAATAAAAACAAAAATCTTAAAGAAAACAACAAGGTGCTCAGAAATAAGGTCAAAGGGTTGTAAGAAAAACTTCTCATGAGAAAACCTAGATGGTCTATTAATGTAAAAAATAAGGGGATGCCAAGAAATATGGATGTGTTGATTCAGGCCTCAAAAGCAGCACAATAGCAAGGATATTTCATCATTTTTGAGTTTTTTGCATGAAGACATGCAACATCCTCAATGTGGGGGAACATTGGATCCTCAAATTATCCTCAATTTTGACACTATTTTTACCTTTTTCCCATTCATCCATATATGTTTTGATATGTATTTACATGTCATAAGCTCATCAATGTTGTTTCTGCTATAACAAAATGTATCAAATCATTATCACCCATAATCTAGATTTTCTTTATGAAATTGACTAAAATATCTCTTTGGCTACCAAATTGTAACCTTTCTGTAGTTGACTGAATTTTCTGTAGCTCAATTCATGGTTAGACATGATGCAAAAATAATTTCAAAGAGAACAAAGGACATGAGCATATGCTAAGTGTCAAGGAAATGCTTATCCATCTATTATTCCAATTCAGAAGATTGAATAGACTAAGAATATGTTTGGTCAAATGTCCAAGTCAACACTATTTTGTTCATGCATAAGGGCTTCAGGAAGCGGTTTCAAAATAAAGTGAGCATGGAAAAGGTGATATTAAGAAAGTGTGTCTCATTTAGCTTATGTGTAGAAGAAGATGATCTGCATGATTTTATATGGTAGAGAAAATCATGGTAGATCCATTTCTTAGTTAAATTCAAAGACTGTGTTTTTGATCCACGAACTTGCCTCTCGACATTTATTTCTTTAAGCTGTTAAATTAGCTAATGTATAAATATCCCATTGATCTGCAAGTCGAGACAATGAAGAATAGATCATAGATACTTTGTTGGGAGTTGTTGAAGACTCTCTACTTTTATTAATACAAGTACTCTGTTCCTGAAGTGTGAATGCATCCTTAGTCAATTTGATTTGAATTCATAGTGCCTTACACCCAATGAGAGCCCCCCCTGGAGAGTTGTAAGATAGTTTATATGCTTTATTTGTTTTCATTTCAATTAGTTACAGTTGGATTTGCAGTTAGTTTACTCTGTTCACATATTTATTCATTTACTCACTATTTATTTTGTTGCACAAGATTGAGCCCTCTTTAAAATTGAAAACAACCAAAACCATTTTAATTGTTAGTTCTTTTCATTAATATTTTCCACTTAGTCTCAGATTTATATGTTTAGATTGATTCAGATCTCTATTGCGCACATTAAAAATCTATCATAATTTAAAGTTTTGTTCTTACTCTTTAGGTCAGTTAATTTCAAATAGTTTGGTTTCAAGATGAGTTTCAATTCTTTTTGATAACATAGTGTTTCAATTTGTTGCAATAGAACATGATTACATTTCATCAAGTAGAGTAGTCATTTCAATTTAATGCAAATAGAATAGTCATTTCCATTTGATGCAATTCGAGTAGCCATTTCAATTTGATTCAATTCTTGTCATTTGCTCTTGTTTTTAAAAGAATAGTTTATCCTTTTCAAGTTTGATAGAAAGAATGTGTGCATAGAATTGAGATGAGTTGATCTTGACTTAGTTTTTCTTTGCAATTTCATTTAATAGATTAAACACTACTTTGATAAAAAAATAGAGCTCCTAGCATATATTGTGCACATGCAATTCACAAGTACATGAACCTTGGTTTGACAATTAATCAAGTAATTTAACTACCAATTAAATTACCCGACAACAAGGAAAGGTGAATTAATATGCTTCCGTAACTAAATTTCCAACAAATCTAGGGCCTCCTTTATCTTTATCCACTGAGCCCTTGAGGGGGATATAAATTTGTTTGATATACCTATTTATTCACAATTTTTTCATATTTAAATCTTAGTTATGTAAAAGGGTATATGAAATAAGGGAATAGGTTCAAGCAAGTACAATGACAAAGCGAATAAATGGGAATATTTTCAATATTTGGTAATAAAACAAATTCCTAATAATAATAGCGAAAAATTGAATGCTAAATGTAATGTTACCATTTTGAGCTATTTTCTTTTGATAGTTATTCCACTTCAACATCCGAATTGATACTAGCTTTCCTGCACATATTCATGAAACCAATGAGGAAAACTTAAATTAATTTTGACCAAATATTAAAATTAATTGCATGAATAAATAATGATTAAAAATACTTGAGTGCATGAATACCTAAATGAGCTCCTACCGGTTTCGAGAACAAATTATTGGAGTAGTTTAATCTTGGAGCAAACCTCCCTCCACTCGACAAAGCAACAACGAAGTCAACATTGACTTTGTTGTTTCTCTATTGGATCGAGGGTGTTTTTCTCCAAGATTATCCAAATCCTAATTTATTCTCTATTGAACAGGGCCAACCATGTGAAGGTGGAAGCTCTCATGGCCCATCCCCTCCCCGCCACATCACTCTCAATTCCCCAGTACCCAATCTATCTACTAGGAAATAGTTGAAAGCAAGACATTAAGATACATAAAGAAACAAATAGAAAACATTCATTCATTCGTAGATCCACAAAATATTTCATCTTAATAAATTTTATCATAAAAAATATGTTTACATAATATGAAACAAGGTCGTGTACATAAAGAAACATATAGCAATTATTCATTAACATATAAAATTCATTCATTCATTCATTAATCATAGACATAAAATACTTCATCTCAATAAATTTTATCATCAAAAATATGTTTTCGTAATATGGTATGTGGTGTTTCTAAATAACTAGTACAATCATTTCTTTTTATTTTTCTTTATTTTTGATGGCCTGGTCATGTACTTATGACGTCATTGAGGTTGCTGAAAGAGGGGTGGATCATTAGTTGTAACATGAAAGAAATTTTAATTTGATATTTTTTGTTGTTATGATTATTACAAGTATTTCATTAATAAAAAGAGCATTCGAGTTTTTTTTATCTTGTGCACTAATTGACATTGTTGGAATGGCTTCCTTGTGCTCCTCTTCTGGTATGGGATCCTCATGTATAACACTCTCTGCCATTGCATGTTGGCTCGTGGTGTCTGTATATTGTGGTATGATCTCTACCAAAACATCCTATATAAGAAATAAAATGTTTTTTTTATTAGATAATGTAAAATTTAAAAAACAAACATTCATAATTGAACTTATGACATAAAAAAATCACTTTAAAATATGGTTATTACCTGATATCTCTGAAGATGTTGGTTGAACATGTTGATCCTATCTTTAATCTCAATACTTTTATTTCTAATGTGAATCAAACGAACAAGTTCTCTATTCGTTCTAACCATAAGCTTATTGTCTGTTACGATTGGGTAAGGAGAAATGAACAACTCATAATCATCAAAGTAATTAGGATCACTGTAGTCATGTCCCCCAGACTACATATTTCAACAAAAGCAAATATTTTTTTGATTATCTAAACAAATAATCACTCTCACATTAAGGTATGTCAATTATCTAAACAAATAATCTCCTACCTTCTTTTCAAACCTTACCAATATTTCTGAAATATATCTTCAACAAAAGAAAGCATTTTATTTTCTTGTTGTAAACATTCCTTGAAGTAGTGAAATAAATAAAATATTTTATTTTCCTTTCATAAACATTCTTGGAAGTAGTGAAATAAATAAATTTCAATAACCTATCTTTCTTATACTATAGATAGCAATGCAAGAAGTAAATAAAATACATATATGAAGCATTCTTGATTACTATCAAACAAATTCTACCAAACAATGGTCATTAAACCTCACTTTATAGAACTTTGATCCTCCTAAAGGAAAAACAAATCCCATGCAATGTTCCTGCATTGACTTATGATGAAGTGAAGTGAAGGAGAAATAGGGGAATTCTACTCTTCTTATGGTTGACAATCCTTTGCAATCAAGGTGGCGAAGAATCCCATATTACATGAGTAAACCAAGCATATCAAGATAAAATACCATATGATTCAATATCGTGTAGAGGGAAAGATTATTCATTTGATACATTTGTTCCAGAAATCACTTGGAAGATAAAACTTGAAAAATTTAAAATGATGCTTGGACTCAAAAACATCCATTCAAATTAAGTGGGGAATGTTAGATGCATAATCATTTGGATTTTTTTGTTGTTGTACATAATTTATAGGTACATGAAATGAACATTCTTAAGGAATAACAATAGTCGCTATGGAATGTGAAGAAACTAAATATAAATTGAACATGTAAGCAATGGGCAACATCACAACTACATTATCCCTTGTTGGAAATTATAACTAGTTTCAGTGTTCATAATTTTCATTTGACTCATGTCATGATGTAATTCTTATGTAAAAAGGAGAAAGGAAAATAGTCTAAATAATAAAAATAAATTATTTTTTGGACGTAGGTTTCAAGCTCAAGTTATTTTTCATTAGTTCTCCTAGGTTTTTCATGAGTCAAAGAGTACTTGTAAGGCTAGAATATAGGGTTTGAAATGTTGTAGCATATAGGGATTGAAGATCATAGAGGGGACTTGAATTAGAAAACCTTGCTATGTAAGTAACCCTAACCCTAATCTAGTTGTTACCTCATAGAAACCCTAGCTACTAAATTTTAGGGTTTGCAAGGAAGATATAGGGGCTTATGGTAAAATCTAGCGAGGGTGGAATTAGATCAAGTTTAGGGTATGACACAAAAACCTTAGGGTTGATGTTTCAAAGGAGAAGTCATGGAATGTAGGATTTGTGCCTAAGAAACCTTGGAGTACACTCACTAAGAAATCCATAAAAACCCTAGATCGTCATCATGTATTTGCCTTTGTATATCCTGCTTGGTTTCACTTAAAGTTGTAAGTACATAAAGAAACAAAGTTAAAGAGAAAGAAAGGTCAAATTAAAGAATGATGGAAGGGGGGAATGGTAAGGACCTGGAAGAAACTAATGCTAAAGGAGTAAGCATGCATCATTGTATTAAAATCTTGTTTTCATATGAAAACATATAAAGAAGCATGTCGTATATCTAGAATCTAATTGATGGAGTTGATTCATAAAAGTCATCTAGTATATCAAGAATAAGAAGCCTTGAGGACCATATTGCATAAGTGTTCATCCATACAGTGTCTAACATTATGTTAGAAGCAGTCATTTTGCGCCTAAAGTGGATCATCATGATCCTATAAGAGTCATCATTTTGGAAGACTCTTGGAAGAAACATTATGACAATATTAGTATACATTCCATATAGTATGGAAATAATACTCTTGAAGGATGAAGGAATGCAATTAGTCAAGTTGCAGGTTCATTTGATGTAGGACAATTGGTCAAGGACATATAGCTAGATGATTATATGAAATATTGAATGCATGTTTAAATAACTTTTGGATATGATTCATATACACAAAATCTTGTAAGAAATGGTTGGTTTTGAATTATGCATGATGAATATTTCATTTGATGCCTAAAAGGATGAGTTTGGCTTAGTCTAGAATGGATAAAATGCTAAAAATTTCTCAAATTAACATCAAAAGAAAATGGAAACTTGGTATTCAAGTTCAATCCTTGGGCATTCTTATGCAAGAATTAATATTCAAGTGGATATGGATGATGAGAAAGTTGTCATGATGAGGTAAGTCTAATGTTAATATTTTTATTGGTTATCTAGTTAACGTATTGTTTTTCTACCTGGAAGAATGTTGCAAGAATTCATGATTAGTTGAAGTAAAATCAACTATATGGAAATCTTGAGGAAATCTGAATGATAGGAAACTATGAAGTCAATACGTGCTCATCTTCAGTAGCACTGTGAGAGGACAACATGAAGTTCAAATGAATCACTTTCTTAAGGAAGCTTTGATTAGATGAAAGTATAGGAAGGATGGATTGATGACGAGAATATGAAATAGTTGAAATAATTGAAAGAAAGACATTAAGGTACATAAAGAAACAAATAGAAAACATTCATTTATTCATTTGTACATCCACAAAATATTTCATCTCAATAATTTTTATCACAAAAATTATGTTTACATAATATGAAACAAGGTCGTTCTAATTTTTTCCAATGCAAAAATCACAACCTTTTATTAAGATAGTAAAAAGTTACATGTGCACATGCCATGAGGCATTCAACATGTCAGTAAAAAATGTGGTACTCAAAAAACAAGTCTCTAAATAAACAAGTACAATAATTTATTTTTCGGTCTCTTTCTAATTTTTAGGTATTTCACAAGGACTTCATCTTGCCCTTCAACTGTTATGGGATTTGTATGCCTTGCTCTAGACCTAGTCATACGTCTATGCTTCTCCAAGGGGGGCGGAGCATCAACTGCAATAATAAAGAAATGTTAAATTCATATTTATAGTTATTATTATTATTATAAGTGTTTTATTAATAAAAAGATTAGTAGAGTGTTCTTTACCTGCTTCAGTTGTGGAGGAATGCAAAGTAATTACGGACGTGGCCATATGTACCTCCTCTTGTATGGCCTCATCATGTACATGCTATGGAGTAGAAATAAGAAATATTATAATTAATACACCATTTGCATTTAAATAATTTTAATTGTAATCCATACTACAAATTTTTTATAACATATGAAATACCTCTAGTACTGAGCTGAACATTAGTTTCAAGAGGCACTCCACCGTCACTAGGCTTATGTGTTGTATCTACATTGCTTTCCTATTTTTTACAATCAATTACATTACTTTATGACAAAAAATAATAACCATAATAGATTGTACAAGTAATAATTTCAAAATTTGTGGAAAGAACTTGTTATCATTTTGTAACCAACGTTTCAGACTAAGTGAGTCCATCATTAGGACTAATTTATAAATGTTATTTGTTTCTTTTATTTACATGAGTGTCAAGTTGGGTGCTGGAAGGTTGTGTCAACCCCAATCTTGCCTCACGTTCAACCACGACTTGATATTTGTGCTTGAAAGAAAGCTTGTGGTCTTCCTCAGTGGGAGCCTCTTTGAATTGTGACCCCTGCAATTTTGCATGAGAACATGAATTTTTCTTTTTCTGTGATATTAAATTAAAATTGTTAAGAATTTATAATTTGGATGCAATTTCGTTCTATACTTACAATTTTTGCGGCTAGTTTTTAGTAACCACCTAACCCAAAATGATGTTGCGCATGTTTAACTATTCTAGCCATCATGGATTTGGATGTATTTAGGATCCTATATTGAAAAACTTAATTAGATGTCAGAATCATGACAAAACATCATAATTACATTATTAAACGTGCCTGATACCTTCATGGACTAGGAGGTGTCTTCCCTTCTTTTCGAAGCGCCTTCTTGGTTGCATCTGCCATGAGGGATTTCCACTCCCTCTCTGGAATCGCTAGAGGGTGCTCATATGACCTGTCCCTTTCCAAATGACACCTATATTGGTCCCACAGATGTTTTAAATGTAAGTCTTCCTTGGAGGTAACTCCAATTTTGTTGAAGGTATCCTCATTGAACAAGCCAACCATCTTTCTCATAAGTTGATCCTTCAACTTGAAACTTTGGGATTTCCATTTTGTGCGAATGGTGGGCCCAAATATTTCCAAGGTTAGGTAATACAAGTGCCTATAGAATACATCGTTTCCTGCAAAATGATATTATAATTAGTTTAAAATAATCATAGACTATACATAAATTTCAATTTGATTGTACATAATATTTAAGGCATGTATTAAGTACTTGGAAGCTTCTCTAATTTCATGGGGACATGGTCATAATCTACCAAAAACGTAATCGATAGTGCTCCCGTGCTAGTAACACAGGAATATCCAGGAAATTTTGTGTCAAAATATGTGATGGGATCATGCTTCACATCTACAACATCATGTGCACATCCCAACCTATGTTGTTCAAGGGCTATAGATCCTGACGTATGTGGTTTAGTGGGTGTACCGAGCTCAGTGACTGGTGCGTCACTCATAGACGTAGCATCAACGCTATGTTGTGGTAAAACAACAACCCCTCATTTTTACTCTATTCTCTTCATAATAATAATGGAGACCCTCCATGTAAATTTTGATTAAATTTCTTTCATTTCTCTTGGCTCATTAAATTTTGCGTCATTTTCATTTTCCTTGGTTTTCCATTTTGACCACTTCATTGTGTGTAGTTTCTTGCTAGCTTTCCATCAGTTCTCATTTCATCTCATTTGGATTTACAGTTTGCAAATGAAAGTCATTCAAAATTTGAGCGATTTCACCACTTAAACTTAAATTTGTACAAAATATATATTACTTTATCTTTGCAAATTTAATTAATTTCAAATACAATTATTTAATTTAATTAATTTTAACTAATATGTAAATATTAATTTTTAATTAATTTCAATTAACTTTTGATTATTTTTAATTAACTATTATATAAACTATATAATAAAACTTATTATATATTATATATAATAACCAATATTAAAAATAATAAACACACTAAAATAAAATTTAATACCCGGAGCCTAGAAGGAATACAAATTGCAATTTCTTAAGACTTCTGGGCATTTGGGCCATTCATCCTTCTCTCCTCGTGAACAATTATATTTCACCAAGGGGTATTATGGGTTTAAATTTAAAAATAATATAAGAAGGAAAAGGCCCACTCTATGTGGAGCCCGACACCTCCTGCTCCATCTTTTTCTCGGGCCCCGGGCTTCATACTAAGATCCTTCTCCTCCTCCCGTGTCACGCCCATGAGTCGTGTGGGTGATGTGCGACGAGATGGGGTGACACACCCTTGGTTAAACACAATGAGCTAGCATGCAACTAGTCGAGAGGCGATGAGCTGATGTGATGAGTTGGAGAGTGACGAGTTGGTTGCGACGAAAGTTGCGATATTCAGATGAGTTGGCGTGCAACGAGCCAACGAAAGTGGAAAATTGGCTAAGTGTCAATACTTGTGGGAAGGTGACCTTATATGATGTACAGTCAGGCGAGTGGCCCCAAGGGAGCGACATGTTGGGCAAACCGACCTTGAGTGGGGGCGCGGACAACCGAATTGGAGGTTGGCCTGGGCAGGCTGACCTGCGTTGAAACCATGGTGTTGGGTATAAGTAGATGGACGGATGGGTGGAGGAAATCATCAAACTCACAACAAGCATTCACAAGGTAACTTGGAAGTGTGAGTGAGTGGACATACGGAGGAGGGTGAGGTGCAGGTGGTGTGAGGTCGAAGTACCGAGGCGAGGCGAAGGGGGAACTTAACTGTAGATGGGTGAGCTGCAGTTCGGGTGAACCAGGTGAGCCGCAGGTCGGTTGGAATGCAGGGCGGGTCTGCCCGTGGGTGGACGCAGGTGGGTGAACTGGGAGGAGGTGAGTCGGGTAGGCAGATGGGTAGATAAGTCGATGGGCGGACCGGCGAGTGGGTAGGCAAGCTGGATGGGCAACCCAAGCTCGGGCAGGCTGCACAACATGAGTTGGGAAAAATGGAGAACAAGCGAAGTGTGACGGTTGGTGAGTTAGGCACGGCACTGGGTGACATGACCCGCGACCGGTTGGACGAGGACGCCAGGTAGCACGATTTCGTGGAACGGGTGGAGTTGAACGATGAGAGTGGGCAGGCGACATGACACTTGCTGAATGGTAGGAAAGGATGCACGGTAGGGTGGACCACCCCAGGGCAAGGTTGCACGAATGTGCGGGTAGTCTGAACGGTGGTTCAAGGTGATTTTTCCAGAATTGTAGTTTGGCCTTGTTTGGTCAAGGATATTTTGGGGTTGCCTTGGAGAGGTTGTTTGTATATGAATTTGTAAATATATTGTTATATATTGTGGGCAAGCTCTTACCAGGGAGTTGCCCCTCCCTTTAAAAAAGACTAAGTGTACTTGTATACTTATGCATATGAATGAAGATTAAAATGAATGTTTCTGCTGTGTATTATAATTGATGAATGCTTAGTAAAGTGAAAATATTCTAAGTATTGGATGTTAGGCGTAGTCCACACTTGAAAGTATTGGTGAAAAGAAATCGGGTGGTGGTGCTGCATCTGCCTATGAGAGGTTGAAAGACTATCGCCAAGATATGGGCATGGCAGTTGATATCAAGGCCCTGATTCAGTCGAACAAGATTGCAGAAGTAGAGAGGTGTACCTCTACACTTTAGACAAGAAGCGATGAAGGCTTTTGAATGGTTTATGGTCTATACTAGAATACAAAGGAAGCGAATGGAAAAAAAGGTAGAGAAAACTCAAGTCATGACGAGAAAATCTAGCGGGGATGTTGAGGAACCTTTCATGGATAGAGTGTTGGATCGAATGGAGGAGCTAGCTTCTGAAGTAACTTCAGTGAAGGCTGAGAATGTCGAAGTTCGGGACAACTACTCGAAGTTGAAAGAAGATTTTGAAGACCTCAAGATCCGATATGAGTATACTGAGTGGCAGTATAAACAAATAGAGAAGGAAGTCAAAGAGATTGGAGCTGCAAGGGACCAAGGTTTGGTAGAAATATTTAAGTTACAGAAAGATCTTAGAGATGCTCGGAATGAGATAGCAATTTTGAAAAAGGTTATTGGGCAGAACTCTAGTGGAGGAGTGGCTCATGTGAAAGTGAAGGAACCTAATTCTTATGACGGGACATGAGGTGCAAAAAATCTTGGTAACTTTCTATGGGAAATGGGGCAATACTTGGAGTGTTTGGGGATATTCGATGATGAGGCCAAATTCAAGGTAGTTTCTTAGTTCTTGACGAAGGATGGTAAGATGTGGTGGCGAAGGAAGATGGGCCAGATTTCCAGTGGCAATGCTACGAAGATCACTTTGTGGGATGAGATGAAGAAGGCTTTGCAAACTCATTTTATTCCACAAGATGAAACATGGGATGCAAGGATGAAGATAAAGTATATAAAGAAAATAGGGAGTCTACAAGCTTATCAGCGAGAATTCTCAAGTGTAGTTTTGGAACTTCCAGACATGGTGGAGAGGGGAAATGTATTCAATTTCATTATAGGATTGAAGCCTTGGGCACGAATGAAGTTAAGAGGAAAAAGATTAAAACACTTGAAGAAGCATTGGCAACTGTGGATCACTTGGTAGAGCATTATGATGAAGGAACCAAAAAGAAGAAGAAAAAGACTGACAAGCCAAAAGAGAAGTCTAAAAAAGAAGAGCCTTCGAGATCGTATGACAAGACGAAGACGAAGAAGCCATTGAAGTGTTGGATATGTGAAGAACCACATATGTTGAAGAATAGTCCTTCAAGACCAAAAGTGGTTGCGATAGCACAATCCAAAGCGAAGAAAAAAGAGGAAAATTTTGTTGGGGTCATGCAGATTTTGGGAGCTGCAATCACTACGGAAGCGATCTCACGAAGAGATCCTAAAAGGAACAAGTTGGAGTATGTTGAGATGAAGGTTGGGAATAGCATCGTACTCACTATGGTGGATAGTGGTGCAACTCAAAACTTCATGAGTGAGGATACTATGAGGAAGATTAGACTAAAGTTTGTACCGGTGCAAGCACAAATGAAGGCAGTGAATTCTCCTCCAAATTATGTGATTGGTGTAGCTGAGATAGTGGATGTGCCACTTTGTGAATGGACAAGGAAGGTCAATTTCACTGTGGCGCGGATAGATGACTACGAAGCTGTGTTGGGCATGGAATTTATGAAGCAATTTGAAGCTATGCTGGTTCCACATATGAAGAAGTTTTACATTTACGACGGGCGAGAGGATGTACCTATTAATGTGCCAACCATAGGAGTCACAAAGGCCGAGTGTAAACTGACAGTGATGAATGTGGAGGATGTTAAGCGAGATGAAGAGGTCTATAAGAGGTTGTCTTCTACGGAGGCAAATATTATGGAACAATCACAAGTGATTCTAACATTGTTTGATAGTAGCTTGGATCTATCAAGAAGGCTAGAGGCAATGGAGAAGGATGAGGATGAGGATGCTAGGCCGAATGTTCAGAGAGAGGATTGGGAAGCATACCTGTAGAGATTAGAAGTGTAGGATCCTGATAGATGGATTGAGTTAATTAGTGAGGAAGAGGGAGAGCCTTCAGGGTCCACTTCCTCCCCATCTTCTTAGATTATCATGGAGATGAGGCTCATTGTTAGCTGCGCATGGAAGTGAGTCTCCAACATTTTTGAGTAGACATCCGGGGTGAGATGGCACAGATTGAAAAGTAGCATGCAATGATGATTCATGATGATGTAGGGGCATGAGTTCTTATGGAGGTAACGCATGGTTGGATTAGCTACCAAACTAGTCACCAACATGAGGGGTACCAGTACATGATTTCTTACAGAGTTTGTCATATCTATGGCATGAGGCAGGTCGAGAGGTGGTCACATATGGATTACCCATACACATATTTGTGTGGATTGAAATTCTTGGTGATGGTGCTTGTCGGGATGGGGTTGTTGAGGATGACAACCATTTAGAGTGGGGGAGTATGTCACACCCATGAGTCATGTAGGCAATGTGTAATGGGTTGGGGTGATGCGCCCTCAGTTAAATGCGACGAGATAGCGTGTGATGAGTTGAGAGGCGATGAGTTGGAGAGCGGAGAGTTAGTTGCGATGAAAGTTGCGACGTTCGGAAGAGTTGGCGTGCGACAAGTCAATGAAAGTCGAAAATTGGCCAAGTGTCAAGACTTGTGGGAACGCGACCTTATACGATGTACGGTCAGGCGAGTGGACCCGACGGGGTGACATGTTGGGAGAGTCGACCTTGAATGGGGGTGCAGACAACCGAATTGGAGGTTGGCCTGGGCAAGCCGACTCACATTGAAACCATGGCGTTGGGTAGAAGTATATGGATGCATGGGTGGAGGAAAACATCAAACTCACAACAAGCATTCACAAGGTAACTTGGAAGTGCGAGTGAGTGACCATAAGGAGGAGGCCGAGGTGCAGGCGGTGCAAAGCCAAAGTACCGAGGTGAGGCAGAAGGCGAACTTAACGACAGACAGGCAAGTCGAAGTTTGGGTGAACCGGGCGAGCTGTAGGTCGGGCAAACTGCAGGGTGGGTCTGCTCGTGGGTGGATGTAGGCAGGTGAACCGGGCGGAGGTGAGTTGGGTAGGCAGATAGGTAGACGAGTTGACGGGTGGACAGGCGAGCGAGCAGGTGAGATGGGTGCGGTTGACAAGTAGGCGAAGGGCGCAGGCGAGCTGGGTGCACTGCACTACAGCACGATGATCTGGGCAGGCAACCCGAGCTCGGGCAGGCCACACAACCGCGAGTTGGGCGAAACGGAGAATAGGTGAAGTGTGACGGTTGGTGAGTTGGGCACGACGTCGGGTGACACGACCCGCGGCTCGGTAAACGAGGGCACTGGGCAACACGAGTTTGTGGAACGGGTGGAGTTGCACGGTGAGAAAGGGCAAGCAACACGACACTTGTTGCATGGTGGGCAAGGCCACATGGTAGGGCGGACCGCCCCAGGGCAAGGCTGCATAACTGTGCGGGCAGTCTGAATGGTGATTCAAGGTGATTTTTCTATAATTGTAGTTTGGCCTTGTTTGGTCAACGATATTTTGGGGTTGCCTTGGAGAGGCTTTTTGTATATGAATTTGTAAGTAGATTGATATATATTGTGGGCAAGCTCTTACCAAGGATTTGCCTCTCCCTTTAAAAAAGACTAAGTGTACTTGTAGACTTATGAATATGAATGAAGATTAAAATGAATGTTTCCGCTGTGTATTATAACTGATGAATGCTTAGTAAAGTGAAAATATTCTAAGTATTGGATGTTAGGCATAGTCCACACTTGAAAGTATTGGTGAAAATAAATCCGGTGGTGGTGCGACACTTGCCTATGAGCGTTTGAAAGACTACTGCTAAGATAGGGGCACATTTATGAGCCAAACATCCATTACATAGTTTTTATGATTATTATTTTATTAAAAAAATGTGTTTATTTATTATTTCAATTAAATTATTTAAGTTTTTGAATGTAATTTAATCTATGTATATTTTTAATTTAATTAATTTGTACATATTAATAATTTCAGTCAATAATTATTTAATTTAAATCATTTTGTCATTAAATTTATTTAAATTTTGACATATAATTTAGAATTAAATAATTTATTTAATTTATATATATATATATATATATATATATATCTATATATATATATATATATATATATATATATATATATATATATATATATATATATATATATTTGCTTAGTCATGCATTTTCTAGAATTCTGGCAATTTTGACACCTCAACTCTGGAAGACTTTATCTTGAGTTATACTTAGCCAAATAAAGCCCTAAGGTTTTTGTTATACTTAGCCATATCAAACAAAATAGCAAAACATTACCCAAGGTTGAGGGGCCTTTCCCAACCTAACTAATGCTAATGTAGATGATTAGATCAAGTTGTATTAATACACCGAGGTTTAAGAATGAGCAACATCCATTAATGAAAACAATCAACATTGTTACAAGAATGGAAACGCACTAGCTTGTTGGCTCCATGAGTTTCCTAACTAACTACCATTTCCAAGCCTATTATAATAGGAATGATCATAACTCCAACTATATTCTAGATTTGAACATTTGTACAAAAAGAGTATTGGGGTGGATTAAAACAAAACCCCCAACATCATATCTGCTTAACTGTAAGATATATTCAAGGTAACGGAAGGATAATACTTAAGACAAACTAGGTCTCTTGCTTCCCAAAATAAAAATACATCTCAAAAATTTGTTTCTACAATTCAAGTTAGATGAGATTCATTCCTCTTTACTGTCTTGACCACTCATTTGGCATTTTCTTCAAATCTGGGCATTGTTTACAAATCTGGCTAAATTTGTGCATTTTGGTCAGATTCACATTAAATAACTAAGCATATCTTTGAAACCATCTAGTAAATTAGAAGATGGTCCCATAATTAACTAATTTGTTATACTAGGAACAAAACCCATGTACTAAAATTTTCATATTCACCTTCATCGCCTTGAGAATCATGCACAAAGTTGGTTATCTGGAAAATTTGACCTGCAACATTATTTTGGAGTTGGATATTCAACCATGTGACTTGGGTGTAATCTGACTAGCTTAGAATTATATTAATATCCCTTCCTTCAAAACCCATGTGGTGAAATTTCTTCTAGAAGGGTGTAAATGTGCAAACGGCGATCAGGTACTAGAATTGAATTACTAATACATTAGCTAGGCTAAACAATTCATCATTAGAAAAATCACATGAAACTTAATTAATTCATTAGAGACTTAGGAATTAATTCAAATAAGCGACTTTTTTACCTCAAAATGTGTGTCAAAGGGTCTTGGGTTAAGGGGGTGAAAATGTATATTAAAATGGTAAATTATGGAGGTAAGGTATGAGTGATAAAAGGTCAAATGAGATGTTGAGAAATGTGATAAATTGGGAGCCCAATATCTCCCCACATTGAAACATTTGCATGTTCTTATGCAAAAGAAATCCACCTCAAAACTTCAACCAAGTCTTGCAATATTCACTAAAATGTTCAACCTACTTCTCTACCATGTTTTTTTTTTTATTAAGTCTATTCCTCATAGATCGATTTCCCATTATGCCTGGTTGAATAACCACTCAAAGGGGATAGGTGTTGTCCCTGCTCAACACCCCACCATTCATTTATTATGCAATCAACACATTGGCTTCAATACTTGTTACTTGCAACAGAGATATTGAAGCTTTGCATGGTCTTCCATTCTCCTCACAAACATCTACACTAGTAAAATCAACATGCCTACCTCCAACCTCTATGACCATAGTATATTCAGGTACTTCTTTAAGATTTATAACACCTCAGATCTTTGCTCCTCCCCAAACAACATTGTTTATCCAACACCTTTCACTGGCATTTTCTTGTTCATTTCTATCCTTCTATTACCCACACACTTTTAGGATTATCCAATAGAGGAATGGGTTCATGGTCATGATTGTAAAACATGTCCACAAAGATCATATATGCATCATCTAAGGTACTTCTTGGAGTTTCTACATTAAAGGGTTCCTTGGAATTAACTTTTGAGTAAAAGATTGCGATGTGGTTCATTGTCACATGTCCTTGGACCTCTAAGAGCTGGCATGTAATAGTAGACAAGCTATTGACTACTTTCACACACTTCTCATATGAAAATGATTCTCGGATGATTCAAGACTTATCTAGAATCTTGTTTCCACATAATAATAATGACTTTTATTTCCATATAAATGCAAAAACAACTTTCCTAGATATCTTGTCACAAATGTTGTATGTGGATTACTGATATGGCTACACAACACTTTCTTGACACCCATCCAATTTAATACCTTTAATGACAAAACTTTTGTATGCATAATCTTCTCATTTATACTTAGAAAAGCCACTAGTAAAAAAATGAAACAATTAGCAGAAACTTTCCATAATCTAATATTACACATTCATGATGATTTCTTAAAAGGCATATTGTCACTAGACTCTATTTTCTTCATAATAATGGCCATGTATATTTCCACGAATATTGATTGGGGCCTTGATCTCAAACAAGTTGTACTAGCCCATAAAAATATATTTTTATGTAAAACAAAGCTACCAAATTCCTGCCTCACGGAACTACAAATTCAATTCACAAAGAAGACAATGAAAGCTATATAATCAGTTTTGTCATAGAATATCCTGGGAATTTAAAATTTATTTTCAATGTGAACACAACCAATGACCAATAATGAGTATTCGAATGGATTCCATGTTGAAAATATGATGTGATGATATTCTTCTACTAGTTGATCAAAACCTTGCCCACTGTAATATGCATTCATGTTTGTATACCTGGCTCCAAATTTCCTCTACTGAAACCCATAGACATGCCCCCATTCACTTTTCTCCCTTCCATTTAGACCAATGCTATCAAGATACTCTCTTGATGCATTGCCATCCCATTGTGTATGCCCTTTCTTACAAAACCTTCACATTTGTTGGACCGCTTATGAACCACAAGCTTTGTTCAATCGGTCCACACTAGAAAAGTTGCTTTGTTGTGAGATGTGAGAAAGTTTCCCACAGATTGAACCACATCTGACATCTGAATTTTGATGATGTGTCAGTTTTTTTTCCGATCTCCCTTCTCCAATAATATCTTGTACAAATACAAATACTCATGTCTTTCAAAAATTAATTTAGAAAGAAACTGAGACTGTCGAGATTCGAGTCCATCCTACATATCCATATTGTTCAATCCATTTCCAATTCTGTGAGAAGGCCCAAGTAGATATAATCTTTACCAACTTTAGCAATGATATTACGAGCGGTGTTTGTAGTGGTCGAAACCCAAAATCTATTTTTCACTATCGATACAGATCAAGAAACCCACAAACTTCGCCTTAAATTAACCTCCTTGTTACAATATTTATTTAGCTATAAAGCATTGTAAAGATGATATAATCAAAACTATGTAACCAAACTAAAAATCTGTTGCTGATAGAAGGGGATATTTTCTTATTTTCCTTTGATTTTTTCAACCATTAACACTAGCTTCAAAAAGAGACCCACTTTACAGTTTTGGTGTCACTTATCACTTTATGTTCAGGATTCATAAAAATAATGTATTAATATTTGTCACTCTGTTTTACCAACTGCAATCAAACCAAAATTGTTAACCCTGGACGAAACAACAAAGGTCGTGTATCATTGAGCATTATTGATAACATTGGACTTGCATTTATTTTAGAATATATGACTCATGAACTGAGACTTCTTCCTAAAATTTTAGAAATGAAGGGTTTGGGACAAAATACCTCATCAATCAAGGTTGTGAAGGGGATAGAAAATAGTCAAAATAACAGAGATGGTGTAGAAGGAATGGAATCAAGTAGGAAGAAAGGTGGGAAGGCATGCATACCAAAATCTGCCTAATAAATGTGAATCTGCGTTATAAATGTCCTTTGTCCCTAATAAATCAAACGAGTTAAAAGTGTCTTTACCTCAAAATTGTCTATTCATCAACACTTACTGATATAACTATTGTACTTACTGATATAACTATTGTACTTGAGCATGTTGAGGCTATGAAAATCAAACTTGGATTGTATAAAAGAAGAGAAATTTGAAATCCGAGCTATAATTTCAAGTTGATGGATTGAATTTTGATGGTGACAAAGATTTACTGCTACTATCCTGAACTAAAACAAATGAAACTTGACTTATATATATGTTAAAAAACTCTAGAAATTCTGACACTAAACCAAAGACAAGAAATTGTGAGCTAGTATTAGAGGTTGGATTCCTTCTTTTCTTGGCATGTCACTGTGAACTAATGTTAGAACCATGAACCATAAACCCATATATAGTATAATTATATCTATGTGAATAGATTTTGTTGAACTTAAACATAGAAAGAAATAATTGGATTACCAACCATTGATGGATGTCATTAACCAATGTGAGACTACTATCCATTGATGTTAATGAGGGTCAAGGTGAAAGATTGCATTCTGAAGAGTATGAATGGATGTGTTGAAGTCGAGTCACCTACTGGGTATGGAAATCAAGAGACATTAAGGTATTCCCTTGTTGTCAGCAAGGAAGTATGCCATTGATGTATGCAAACTCCAAGGCATTCAAAAATATCTTTCATATTGGTCCCAGATAAGGTGTTGAAGTTGATGGGACAAAATTTGTTGGAAGGTGGGCCTTAAGGAATTCCACATCATCCAACTCGAGCATAAAACAAAAAGTATTTTGAAGAATCATCAGAACCAACATAAAATTACAAAGTTTATTATGAATCTTTTGTGCCAATAGGCCTCATTTTCAAGTAAGATCCATGTCTAGTTGTGCCAACTACCTAGTTTTCACAACTAGACTAATTTTGATCTTCACTATTTTATTTATTTATTTATTGTACTATTCTACCGTACTTTGATAAATAACAGTTTTCCTCAAGTATAAGAGTACTTCCAATGAATCCATGTGTTTAACAAGATAACAAATATATTCATACTTAGGTTTGAAAAGTAGACTTCAATGTATACCAGAGCATGAGAGACCAATTTCTTCAAATGATATGATGAAAAGAGTTGTTGAAGAAGAGAGTGGTGCTTGGATCTGATGGTCATATAGAACCAATACTCAATATAATCATGATGTTCTTGGCTCTCTTTCTCATCTGGTCCACTCTATATGTCCTCCTCTACCATGCCATGCAAATATTTTGTCATTGAATGGTTGATCTCTTGGGTACATGATGGATCAGATGATAGGAATGTCAAAAACTCCTCGATCTCAAGTTCTAATAGCTTCTACCCATTGAATTCAATCCATGATTCTTTGGTCTCCTCAACATATTGACAAGGGTGATTAGAAAAGGCTTCTAGATCTTCTTTTGGGGGTGGATCATAGATATTTTGTTCTCTTATCACTTCTTGGATTCCAGGTATATTCTTGATTGCAACCAAGATTTTCTCTTCCTGAGTTGCAGAGAGTTTCCCAGTTGTTGCTAAGATTTGAGAGATTTCCTCGAGGATCATTCTTCATTCTTCAAATTCTCAATCAATCATGAGCTCTTCTTGTTGGTTGATAATTATTTATATGGAAAATGGATTAGTACATGGGGGGAGGTGGAGGGGGATGGGGTTGGTCTTACAACACCCAAATAAAAACCTCTTTTAATATATATATATATATAGCCCTAGGGGTTAGCTCAGTTGGTCAAAATAAGTGCCTTTCCATTGGGAGGTCATAGGGTCCAATCTCCCCGAAGCCCTTGGGGTAAGGCCTTGCTAGTGGGGCGTGGGGTTAGATACCCTTCAAGGTCGATTCGCCCAGATTTTTCCGTGGATGTAGCGCCACTTGTTGACCAGGGTGTCCGTGAACCACAACCTAAAAAAAATAAAAATAAATAATAATAATAATAATAATAATAATAATAAATAACTAAATTTCAAAGCAAAACATGTCATGTAATTGGATGTTCTCTTGCTACTAAGACATGTTGTCACCAATTATCTGTTCATCATAAGTTAGCTTGTTCCTTTCCATGAATCAAATTTAAAAGGAACCACACTTGCATAAAAACACATCAAACCAACATGACGAGGTTTTGGAGAAACCCACTAAAGTGGATGCAACATGCTAGGACCCTTATCATATATTTTGAAACAAGGGAATATTTTCTTCTTACTATATCTTCTTTCCTAAGTCACAAATGTTGGAAAAAAAGAAAGAAAACTACCAATGATATATTCTATTTTTAGCAACTCCCTGACAACGACACCAAAAATGTTGGGAAAAATATATGTATTATATTACCAATATCTATTTATCAAATCAAGATCGTCATGCTTGGAGATGCAAGATAAATATATGTAGAATCAAATCCATAATCTATCTAATTGAGTGTCAACAATCACTTATAGGAATTAACAATTAAAGGACATGTTCATGAATGAAAAGAATGAATGCAATTAAACACAAACACAAACTAAATATCGTATGTCAGTTCTTGTCTCAATTCCCTTAGCACAACCCCAAAATGCATTTTTTCACTTCACAAGATAGTGTTCATGCATTCAGTAGCAGGTTGGAATTGAGGAAGCGAAGGGTTCTAGTTCTAGTGGTTAGTTTCCCAAGATCAAAGATTGAAATTAAAGACAAATCATTAAGACATAAATCAATGTAAAGGCATGGAAATCAATGTATGTTATCTGAACATAAATAACATCTAACTAATAAAACAAAAGGGAAGAAATTTACCTAGAGTTAAGGGGCCCTTCCTAACCTCACTAATGCTACCATAAATGCTTAGATCAAGTTGTAGTAATACACCAAGGTTTAAGAATTAGCAGCATCCATTAATGAAAAAAATCATCACTGTTACAAGAAGGGCAACACACTAGCTTGTTGCCTCCATGAGTTTCCTAACCAGCTACCATATCCAAGCCTATTACAAGATGAATGATCATAAATCCAATTGTATTCTAGATCTAAATATTTGTACAAAATGAGTATTGGGGTGGATCAAAACCAATCATCTAATCTGAGATTTGCCTAACTATGAAATACATTCAAGATAACGAAAGGATAGTACTTAATACGAACAAGGTCTCTTGCTTCCCAAAAATATAAATACATCTTAATAAATTGTTTCTATAATTCAAGGTAGCTAAGATTCATTCCCCTTTGTTTCCTTGACCACTGATTTGACATTTTCTTTAAATCTAGGCATTGTTTACAAATACGATTCATTTTTTTCATTTTTGGAATATTGGTGTCAGAGAACCAAGCATATATTTCAAATCATTCAATATTTTTGTAAATACTCTGATTTTTAACCAATCTATTATATTGGGAACAAAACCCATGTTTTAGAATTTTCATATTTGTCTTCATTGCTTTAGTGTCCGTGCCCAAAGTTGGTTGTTTGGAAAATTTGACCTTTAAGGTTGTTTTGGAGTTGGAGGTTCACACATGCGACCTGGCTGCAATCTAACCAACCTAGAATTACTTTAATACCTATGCATTCAAAACTCATGTGACATGATTTCTTTTAGAAGGTGCAAATGTGCTAACCATGATCAGGTACCATAATTGAACTACTGGTATAAGGAATGGGCTAAATATTTTTTCAATAGAAAAATCACTTAAAAATCAATTAGTTCATTAGACTTAGGAATTAATGCAGATAAGCAAATTTTGCCTCGAAATGTGTGTCAAAGGACCTTGTGTTCAAAGGGGTGAAAAAGTATATTAAAATGGTAAATTATGTGGTTATGGAGGTAAGGTACGAGCGATAAAACATCAAATGAGGTGTTGAGAAATGTGACAATATAGGATCCCAACACAATTCTTCAAATATAATTTTAATTTTTTGGCCTAAATTACATTGTTATATGTCTCCTCAATTCCCTGAATGTTTCATAATATTAGGTATCAAAGAAAAAAATTACAGCAAAAATGAAAAGCTCACTTGTTTATCACTTGTTTCAGGATCTTTCACAAACTCTAACATCCATAGAGTATATCTTAGAAAGTATAATGAAAAAATATGAAATTTTAATGGGATTTTTCCAAAACTCTTGCCTCAATAGGATCAAAATTTCACTATCTAAAATGTCTATGCAAAAATTTATATTGAAAATTCCAAACTAACCTATTTGAAACTAGTTTCAGGAGCATTCAAGAACCCTAACTTCCTCAAATCATATCTATGAAAGTATAGAAAACCAATATCTAAAATTCTAATAACATATTACACTTGATCTTACTTTAATATGTTCTAAATTTCACCATCTAAAATATATCAAGAAAAAGTTATATAAAAAATACCAAAATGACCTATTTAAAATTAATTCCATGAGCATTCAAGAACGCTAACTTGCTCAGAGGATATTTGTCAACTTATAATGAAACAATATCTGAAATTTTAACTAGATTCTCCCAAATATTTCTCCTAAATATGATCGAAGTTCACCATCTGAAACCTACCAATTTTTTTTTATAGAAAAATGTCAAGATAACTAGTTTGAAGTAGCAGAACCCTAGGTTTGTATGCTCTTATACCGAATGGTGGAAACCTTTCACTTTAAAAACGATAAGAAACCAATAATTATATTCCACTTGGAGGGGGGAACCTTTTACAATGAATACAATGTAGAAGTCAAGATTTGATGATCCCAAGACTAGGTCTCCTTACCATGAAAGGTTCTAGCCAACCTCCTAATATAACAATTAAACTAATAATGAATTCTTATTATGGCCTTTATATAAGGCCCAATGTCCATAACACACTATAAGACAAAGTGACATTGTTCATCATATCTATCAACTCAAATACATATCTATCCACAATCAAATGTAGAAAAATCAATCAAATCATACATGTGATAACATTAAGATTCCCTCATAATAAGTATTTTGGTCATGTTCATCATCTGTAAAACTAGAGATTATTATTCTTGTGCTTAAAACATTTTGCTATCATCACATGTCACACTCTCTTACTATTATGTATCAACCAATTTTCATGTGTGCCATGCTTATGTAGGAGTAAAAATTAGCGCATATACTATCATCATCACATAACACCCACATTGCATCCTCATATATATAAAGAAACAACTCATACATAATTTCATGTCAATTTATAATGACAACACTAACATAAGCATATCATTTGATGTCTCAACAAAAATTAGGTCCTATTAAGGTAGTTTCATGTCAAATATAATATTTAAGCTACTCAGGTTAAGTTCACAAGTTATGAGGAACAAGATAAGCAATGGGACACCACTATATACTATTGCAAAAGATGAATTTTCTCAATAAAGACAAAAGGAATCTCAAGGCATATAACCATATGCTAGTCATGGTCATTAACCATGAGTCATAAATATATATGTACTCACATATGCCATGTATTTTGACAAGTACAATCAACACTTGGTTAAAGGAACTTGGCCAATCTAGTCATGGATCTAAGGTTTAACTCATGTTTAATCAAGGGTGAAAAATGTAGCACTACATACACCCAGCCTTATGGAAACTTTGTCTTGAAGGTCATCATAAGTAAAAAGGTGACATTAACACATACCAATTACATATCTCTTGGTTGGAAATCCTAAATTCACGAGTAATTGAAGGGAAAATCCTTTAAACCAATAAAATAAAATCATAAGGCGCTTTAGAGGGATGACATCTTCTCTCTCTAGACATCCCTAACACCCTACTAAGTCTTATAGCTTCCATCGACTACTAAGTATCAAAGAAATAATCGAATAAAATCACTTCACATATATTATCATATTAGATGCCATTCCATAAAGAAAATTTACACTCAATTATTTAGACTAACTAACCTAATTCATTATGTGACAACCTACCATCATAATATTCAAATTCCAGCCATAATTTTGCAATATCTATCAATTCATGTTGTGAACTCCTTTCATGGAATCAGTTGACTAAACCTAAAATGGCAGGGGGGTTAGGTCTTCAGTATCCCTTTCTACTAAACCAAGTGATGGGGGCAAAAATCTGGTGGCGATGGATTCAAGGGGGTACTAATCTCTAGAAGGTCATCTGAGCCAAAAATATAACATGCCTTCAACTATAAAGGAAAGACTAAGAATGCAGGAAACTCAAAGAGGATCATTAATTTGGAACTTAGCAATTGAGAATAAGGAGTTAATTCACAACCATACATTATGGGAAATCAGATATGGGAGGAGATCTCTATTCTAGCCAGATTCATGGCAACAACGGGAAAAATTCTTGAATCATGAGGATTTGGCGAAGATCTTCCTTTTCACTAATAGACCCCACAACTTGACGGTTAATCAGTTTTGGGACCTAACCCCCGGGAATCAATGGAGACAGTGAAAGACGAAACAAGATTGGCACAACCCTCTTGAGTCAAATCAATGGGATGCGTTTCATTCTGAGCTATGCACTAGAAGGATTGTATCGTTAGAAGGACATGACATTCTCAGGTGGGGCTATAAAACTAAAGGTATGTTCACCATAAAAGAATCTTACCCACTGGCAACATAGGAGCATGCGGATTAGTAGAATCCACTTAGGAAGAAAATATGGATGGGACAATTTTGGCCGAAAGTAACGTATTTCCTATGGCAGGATTCTCATCTAGGACCAATTACAGAAGAGAGGAATCCATGGGCCATATTTCTGCAGTATGTGTGCCTCTTAGACTGAAACCATATAGCATCTCCTGAATTTATGCCCCTTTGTAGCCCGGCTCTGGCAGAGTATATATACTCTTTTTGATCATCTAGACCGAGATAATACCAGTATCTGATCCACCATTCAGAGTTGGAGGAAATGAATATCTTCTATTCTGGTGGTAAATCGAGCCTGGCATCTATCTCTCAACTATATTTTATGGGAAGTATGGAAGGAAAGGAACAAAAGGATTTTCAAGGACCAGAAGTTGTCACACTTCAAAATCTATAACGGAATACTCCAAAATGTAAGAGAATATATACTAGTAGAGAAATGGCATTCTAATTATTGGAAGGTCAACCCCAAGAAGTGTGGACACTGCCTACTCTCAACTTATCCCTTTATATTCTTGCACCCTCATCTTGGAAATTAATTTTTCCTCCCAGCCAATTTCCTTCTCACTTCTCATACCCCCTGAGGGTTTTCTCAAGATAAACTTTGATGGGGCATTGAAAGGTAACACTGGGGATGCAGGCTTTGGAGGAGTAGTTAGGGATTTGCAAGGCTGGGCTGTTCGAATATATGCTTTGGATTGTGGCATGGAAATTAACAATGAAGCTGAATTCAATGTTGTTAAACATGGTTTGGTAATAGCCAAAAGGAAAGGTCTGAGAAAATGTTGGTGGAAGGTGACTCTTCTATGGTAATTGATACTATTAAAAATATTAACTAGGGGTCCTAATGGGAAATGATTAGTAAGATTTGGAGTACTACTCACTTGATCCAGGACATCAGTGAAATTGTTCAATATTTCAGATATATCATCCCCTCACATGTCTGCTGCAATGACAACAAAGCTACGGATTTCTTAACAAACTGGGGTTGCCCTCACCTAGGAGTAAATATAGATAATCCTTGGATAAGGGAGATTGGGGAAGCGGGAATGGACCAATTGACTCTGATTCTAAACTAGAACCTAAATCCTAATCAGAACCCCCGATCGAGGTGTGAGACAGCTGGAGGCCCGCTTGGTCTTGATTGATATGACATAGCTTTTATTGTTTTCGAATGGTGGGTGGTATCCCCCACACCCTCACACACGTATTCACTTTGATAATATGTAGCATCACAGACATTGGAAGATCCATGACATGATGGTTGGTAATCCATGGTGCCTACAGGCAGCGAGAGCGAAGGTGGAGTTAAGACCATATATCTGGTGTATAAACTCAGGTTCTAAGCTTCTTAAGAAGCCTAAGTTTGTTGGTTACAAGTTCACATAGCTGGGAATGTGAGAGGCATATCTAGCTGCTACCTGTCTCTCCTTGAGGTTGGCGTATAAAGTCTGGTATGTTATGTTATAATGTTATCTTTGTACCTTGGGTGGGGGGATACTACTCGAGATAAACTTCGCACCCATAGCAGAAAGGAAACACTGGTTAAATTAATAGTTTCTGTGACTGGAAATATAGGCCTTCTCAATTATGTAATGTCAATTTCTATATTTTTTGGCAATATTCTTTCTCACATGGGCATGTTTACTGGTTTCCATTTTTTATCATGATGTTTTCTTTGCATGTTAAAAATTGAGTTTCCCAATTTAAGCCTGAATTGTCGGGGCAAACCCTGTGGAGAGAAAGGGTTTTGGAAAATCATCAGGGCCAAGTCTATGAAATCAGGGCTCAAGGGGGCATGGGGGTCACCATTCTTATTCTGGTGATACTTCCCACCTCCAGAGGGTTATTAATTATATATGCTTGTTGGCTCGAGTGGTGGAATTCTGAAGGGACACAATGTTGTCTGGCGTTGCATTTGTTTTTCCGGCCATTCATTAAGTTAATGCTTGTTTTTTGAGTGGTTCTCTGTACAAATTATATTCCATGTTCACCTACACTTTCTTCACTTCTGGCCTATGTATAGTGGGTTGGGTCATGAGCACGGGAAAGTGGGAGAAGGGTGAAGAAAAGGGGCCTGACCTTAATAGATATGGTGAAGTCTCAGCCTTGTGGTGGAGCCTCGAGTTGAGGTGGAAGAGGCAGAAGACACCGGGAAGATAAACGAAAAGAGGTAGATCTAACTTCTGGTCAGACTGAGCGGCAAAGGACTGCACGAAATAGGATTGTGCGGTGGGAGACTACGCGACAGATGACTGCGCGACAAGGGACTGCACGAGAGGGGACTACATGGCAGGGGACAATGCAAAGGGGGACTGTGTGGTAAGGAAAAATGCGGCAAGGGATTGCGCTGCAAATGGGTCGTTTTTTTTTTTTTGAGAATATTCAGGCCAAGGTCAAGGCTTACTGCGAAGGGACCTCGATGCAGGTGAAATAATTGATTGCACACTGGGAGGCAGAGTTGAATTCACAGGCTAAGATTGAACCATTAGTCGAATACTGGGGGGAACTAATCACGGACCCTGGGTACACGTGCAGCCATCTCACCCTATTCATACAATCCATTCATCTTTAATGGTTAATGAAGTGCATATTTTTCAAAGAAATAGTTGTGACCACCAACACAGTGCCACAGAATGAGGCTGAGACGGGTTTACAAGACATTCAAAATGAACTCCAGATTATCCAACGTTAGTTGCAGAATTAGAACGCTCATCTAGGCTGCATCGAGCGGCATATCCCATGTCTGTCGCAATATGAACTACTATAAACAAGTGCTAAAGATCCTACTCCAGTGGAATCGTCAGATAATTAGTGGGTCGAAGTTATGACTGTTAATTTTGGCTTATTTTTGGATGTTTATGTCGGGTAGCATTTATGTTTTTAGTCTGATGTTTATAAGTTGGTTTCCAAACTACCAGCCTTATAAGGCTTGGCTAAAATGACTCAAACTATTTATGTTCTGGATGGATTATAATGTGGTTTGCTGACCAACAAATCTCGTTTCCCACTAGGCAGGTTGAGGCCACCGAATGACACCAAACGACTCATATATGTGTAAACTGCCTGTTTATAGATGAATGAATGAAAACTATTGTTAAGATTACAAAAATTATATATATATATATATATATCTATATATATATATATATATATATATATATATATATATATATATATATATATATATATATATATATATATATATATATATATATATATATATATTCATGCACCAATTTTACATTTAACTAAGAAAACTAGTTACATAAGCATCACATGACTATGCACTTTTAATTCTAACATAATTCAATCATTATCCACTATAATCCCATTCATTATGAGAAGATAATGTCATTAGGGTGCTCACATAACATTCATCTAATTCAAGAATTATCAACCAAATATCATAAGAATTTGATTAGATACCATCATTTCACAAGATCCAACAATATCATCTCAACGTAAAATGAATAAATTGCATTAGCACAACCAGGTGTCACTAGTCAATTAGCATAGCCAAGTGTCATCAATCAATCGTTCCGTTATTGATACTTGTTACATGCATAAGATAACATCAAACCATCAATTTCACCTAATCATTCTTTCAACCATGAAAAATATATCTCATGGATATACACAATGTAAAAGATTACACCTGTGTTTGGGAAGGGTGTAAGATTTTGTTCGAATTTCATTTCAAGAGGACCCTGGGGAGACCAATGATACTGGACTAATTGGGTAAGGATACTCCAGATTCTGAGTTTTTTTAGACCTGTTGTCATTGTGTTATATGTAAGTGGTTTAATATGGGCTTGGTTTATGGGGTTTCGTTGTCTGTTGCCCATGCATGCTGGACCGGTAACATGCCCATGCACATATGTTCCACAATCTCTATGGAAATCTTCATTTTCTAAATCCTCACAAGTCATAGGAGGTTGGTTTTGGCAGTGGTAGGTTTCCTCCTTTTTATATATATGGACAAACTCCCTTTGTGTTCTCCTATCTGGTAGTGGAAATATCTGTTTTTTCTTATGTTTTCTAATTTGGGTCTCGTGTCATACTAGGGGCTATCTCGTGTGCACTACAAAACAATAGGATACCTTTATTACAGTCTGAGATTTTACACATCCTGATTATCTCCTTCATTTCCATATATATATATATATATATATACATATATTGATCTGTATGATTCATGACCATATCTCGCATTCTACCAGATGACCTGATGCCTATTTGGGCTGATATCCTTACACATGCCGTCCCACCTCGCATTTGGGGTGAGGGATACTGTCTGATTTCTACAAATTACTATAATCTTTTGCAATGGTGGGTGGATTTATTCATTATCTTTAGGACATGCAAGGAAATTGGTTTCAGGTATTGTAATAGGTCGTGGACTTGTTTGGGGTTTGTTGTTGTTGTTGCTGTGAAGGGTAGGTGGTTTTGTTTTCTTCGTTTGGGCTCTGGTTGTGTTTGTTTGGATTCTGGGGCTTAATCCATGATTGGAAAAGATTGGTGCAATGGGGCCGGGGACGGACTAGGCTGTTGGACGATGCTCAGACTACCACCTAATTGGACTCTGACGATTTTTTGAATTTTTCGATGGCCGGGGGTTGGTGAATTGTTTACTATATGTGACAAGGGTCGCTTTACATACATTACTGACTTTTGACTCCTGGCACTGTATGCATTTGGATGGTGTGCACTGTGATTCCAGATCTGAAAACTTATTTTTATTTTCTCTTTCCATTTATTTTCCTTTTTTAGGCCATGATCCGGCCGCAGTACCCTTTGTTTGTGGAATGCAGGTGTGTTGTGGCATGAGTATATCCATCTGCGATTGATGGTTGGGATCCCAATTCATTCCTTGAGATGCGATTTGGGACGACTTACCTGTTTTTGACCTACCACCTACATACGTGCATTTAAGACAATGTTTATACCACTACCTACCTAGATTGGGGAGGGTGCCTCCATTATTTCTCACATCCATACACTCTGACAATATGTCAATTTTAGATCCATTTACATCAGACACATTGGCTCACGAGGTGTATATTCGAGCCACACTGGAGGCAGAGTGGAACCATATGGTAGTTGTAGGGCAGATATGGGTTGTGGGCCCAATGACACTAATACTCGGCATAAGGTGGGGCTATCAGATGGAATTCTAGGTGGTGGGCATGCACTTCCCCATTCACATGGGGATCAACATGGTTTTTACAGAGGTACCAGACACTGAAAACATAATCAGGCTATCAATATTACCACCCCGACGCCAATCTTAAGTTTTGGCCATGATGTTTTGATAGATCGCGTTCACAGTTTGCAGAAGAGAGCTCTGGTTGGAAGATGGCATTTTACTAAATTGAAGGAAGGAGACATGCGAGGTTGGGTTGAGACAAAATGGAAGACCCTCTTGGGCTATATGCCTATGGTGGTCAGGCTTATGAATGGTTGGTATAGTTTTCATTTTCTGAGCCAGGAAGACTTGGATAAGATCAAGGGACTGCCATGGATTAAGGGGCGAGGTTTTTTGGCACTACATTCATGGTATATCGGCTTCAATCCACTCAGAGAGACACCAAAAAATAGACTGATATGGGTCAAACTGCCTGGATTTCCGATTGAATTTTGGACTCGACAGGTCTTCATGGATATTGGGAATGCCATTGGGAAATTTATATATGTTGACCCATAGTGCTTAGGAGCTCGAGATAAAAGGATTGCATGGATTCTGGTAGAAAAGGAATATATGGGGGGTTTCCCGGACCACATCGAGCTGCACTGGGAAGGCACACATCTGATACAAAGGTTGGACTTCTAGGGTGTCCCTTTCCGATGCCTCATCTGCCACCACACAGGACACCTCAAGACACAGTGCCCGTGTAGGCTGGGAGGATGTCATTTGCCACATAGGAGATCATTGCATGGGTCGGCGAATAAAGTTGATGGACGAGCCACTATTTCCGCTAGCGACCAGACTATGACTATGATGGCGGATGTAACGTGTAATACTTCAGGTACCCATCCTTGCCTTAATCCACATCCATCCTCTGATTTTTGTCCATATAATCGCGATTATTCCTCCCCTATAGATGTACCCTCCTCCCCTTGGATAACTAATGGATATGGCTCGCCTACTGTTGATGAATCGACTCTGTTTCCGTTGGAAAGGTCCACTCATACTACTTGTGGCAACCTGCAAAAGCTGGGGCTATCTCCTCCCCCTCTGACAGCATATGATGCCATTTCCCCAACACACATCACTTATATCCCTACGCCCCTTCCCCCTCTCCTATCCCAAATTTCCTCGGTGTCTGGGCCTCGACTGTTTACACCAACCTCACCCATTATATCCCCTACAAACTTAGTGGACATTGATATTGATTTTTTACTTAATAAAAAGACTTTGGACCTTTGTACCCTCACTATACACAAGCCTCAGAAATCCATGTCACCCCACATCAGCCCTACCTCGACTGGTAACACCACGGTCCACCGAAAACACAACAGAGATAGTCGTCATTTCAGGGGACGTCCACGTCCCCTCCCATTCAGTCCTTCTGACCCTCATACTCTTATTGATGTTCTGATTGCATCGTCCAACCACCCTCGGGCCCTTAGAGAAAATGTGCCCGCACTGGGGATGACATGAATTTCATTCTCTCTATGAATATCTGGGGGTTGGGGGTCACACACAAATTTCTGGCCCTCAAGGAACTTTTCCTTTCGTCCTGCCCCTACATCATTCTACTCCAGGAAACTATGCACTCGGTTCAACAGGTGATTTTATATTTCAGGAAGATGCTCCTTGACTAGAATATTAAGATTACAGACGTTGCAGGCCTCTCTGGGGGTCTTGTTGCTCTATGGGACCCGAGATGGGTTTATATGAAGGCATATTCGTGTTTTGTAGGCATTTTACTAGCGGGGAAAATCATAGGTCTTCTGGGGTGAATACACATTCTGAATATATATGCCCCATATAGGGACAAGAACATTTTCTGGGAGCATCTGATAGACTCGAGGGTCTTGGTACTGGATTCCTTCATATTGGTGGGGGATTTAAATTGCATTATTGGGATGAATGAGATTTGGGGGGGATCCGACAAAGTGGATTCCATTATTGAACAAATTAAGGATATCATTGCTGATTTCAATTTAGTGGATATCTGCCCACCTAGGATTTCTCCCACCTAAGGTAATGGAAGCACTGGAGATGGTCATGTCACCAAAAGACTAGATAGATTTCTTTTACATGAGAACTTGATTGAGAGACTGGGTACCATCCAATTTGGGATCATAAACAACTTTATCTCAGACCACAGGCCCATTATATCACAATGGAAGTGGGGTGATCTTAGACAGGGATTTCTGTTCAAATTAAACTGGGTGTGGCTAGAGGACGCAAATTGTGACATATTGGTGAAGGATTTATGGAAAGATTACAGGTCGTATGAAACCTCTCCTATGGTGAATGTGCTGGAGAAACTATGGGCCCTCAAGGTAGTGGTTAATAGATGGGATAGGAAGAAGAAATCCCAAATGAAAAAAGAACTAAAAGATATATTGCCCGAATTGGACAAAATGAGCCTCCAAATACAAATGGGCAATCCCTTGGAGACACTGCGAGCTGATATAAGTTCGCTGGAAAAAAAAAAGAAGACAAAATATTCTACACATACAGGAGGCAATGTGGCATCTAAAGAGTAGGGCTATATGGATCCAAGAGGGGGATCAGAATACAAAAAATTTCCATAGATATGCCAACCACAGAAGAAAGATAAATACCATATGGGATATGATGGACTCAGAGGGGAACCAGATACACACTCTTCTGGATATACAGAGGGAGGCGGTCAAACATTTTGGTAAGGCATATAGTCACAAGGAGGTGGTCTGCGCTAAGGACCAGATTTCGGGAGTGGGATTATACCCCACCATGTTTGATGATGACTCAAATGAGGCACTTTATAAGAATGTTAGGAAGGAGGAAATATTGGAAGTGCTCAAGTCATTCAATAGTGGCTAGTGCCCGAGGCCGGATGGTTGGATAGTCAAGATCTTTACACATTACTATGACATATTCTAAGAGGACCTCCTGGCGATGGTGGAAGAATCAAGACTCCAGGGTTGTATCCATCCACATATTAATTCTACTTACATCACCCTCATTCCAAAAAGGAGATCCACTGGATCCTTCATGGATTATCGACCCATCTCTCTGTGTAATCTTATTTATAAGATTATATCCAAGACTATTGCGGGCAGAATTAAGCACACTCTATCTAAATATATATCTCCTGAACAATTTGGTTTTCTGCAGAATAGACAGATCCACGATGTTGTGGCTAATGCACAGGAGTGTCTCCATACTATTCACACAAAAAGCTTAATGTTGTTGTTATGAAGGTGGACTTGTAGAAGGAATACGGTTTCCTGGACTAGGGTTATCCACGGATGGTCTTACATAAAATTGGCCTACAGGCCAGGAACACAGAATGGATCATGGCATGCATCTCAAATGTTAGATATGCTGTGATCATAAATGGATACCCCACTCGATTTTTCGAGGCAGGCCATGGACTCAGACAAGGATGTTCCCTTTCCCCATTATTATTCATCTTGGCCATGGATGGACTCAGCCTACATATAAAAAGGGTTTTCACATAGTTTTGTGTGGATGATGTGCTTATTATGGGCATGATCACTAGAATTACTTGGTTGGCATTATACCACATCTTTTACAAATTCGGAAATGCCACAGGACTTTTCATGAATCATCAAAAATCTATTATTTTATATGGCAATGGCAATATGGAGGATATTGTATACATCCAAAGATTATTTGGGGTGGAGGCTGATAGTTTGGTGGGTGGTATGAAATATCTGGGGTTTCATATCAAGCCCAACAAATATAGGATTAATGATTGGATGTGGTTAGTGGATCAGTTTTACAATAATATTGCAGGGTGGGAGCACAGATGTCTATCACTGGGTGGTGCATTACTCTCACCCAATCAGTCATCACACAGTTGGCGGTATATTGGTCACATCTATACTGCCTCCTAGGTACTATCATCACAAAACTCAATAGAATCATGGAAAAGTTCATTTGGTCTGGATCGACCACTGAACACAAATATCATCTGGCTAGTTTGGCATCCATCACTTTACCAAAAAACCTGGGTGGTTGGGGGATTCTGGACTTGAGGCGTTTTGGATGGGCTTTGCTGCAAAAAACTTTATGGAGAGGTATATTTGGGGAGGGCATCTGGGCAGACATTATTAGACATAAATACCTCAAAGATAGAGATTTTACTGTCTAGATGCGTAGGGAGCTCATTGGTGTTCTTACGGGATAGGTAATATGGCTCGGTTTAAATAAAATACGACAAAGATTTATACACAACATATGTTGGATCTTTGGATCCAGGCATAAGATAATGATTGGGTTGGATCGTATCTTGGGTATGGGACAGGATATTCACCCCTCTGACAGGCTCATTCACTGCATCAATGATATGGGCATCTTTTTTTGGAATCAAGCCATTAGGCAGTGGCATGGAGATATCCCTATTTGGAAGGGGGTGAGGGAGATGGGCCTAGAGGGTCTGGTGGCGCGGGAATGGGAGCAGATCAGGTCTGAAATGAGACTGATTGGTGTTTGTAGGGAGGAGGAAGGTGATCGGATTGGATGGCTAGGGAAATTGAAGGGAGGCGATGTAGAGGTGGCTGACTGTTACAAATCATTTTGCTACAATGAATTACACAACATCGAGGTATGTTGGTTTTATAAATTTTGGAAAACTAGAATTCCTATTAAAATCATTTTATTTCTTTGGCTTGTTTGGAAAAACAAGAACTTGACCTGGGACAATCTACAAAAGAGAAACTGGCAGGGGCCTGGAGTATGTGTATTATGCAGGATGGCGGCGGAAGACAACATCCATCTATTTCTTAAATGCCCCATCACAACGCAGATCTGGAGGAAGGTTGTTGGGCATATTGGTTTCCCTATAAATCCATTTGATAATATCACTAGCTGTCTGAACTAGTGGAGTCAACAACCCCCCAGTGGAGGAACATCCCTTTACCTTTTTTTTTTGGGAAATCTGGAGATGGCGTAATGGTATTATTTTTTATGGAAATATGGGAAATGAGACTCATGTGATAGATCACATACTTGGCTAGTATACTTCTGCACTAACCAACAATACCAAACCTACGAGGTCGTCTAATAGGAAGACTGGTCCCAGGAATGCATACCCTGCTCGATTTTTTGATGGAGTGACACAAGGGGGCATATGTGGTTGTGGTTTCTGGATCATCATATCGAAGGAACAAGAATTCTGGGTTCACTGGGGAGCTGGTAGAGGCACTAATATGAAGGCGGAGGCTATGGCATTGTGGGGACTACTTTGGTTCACTACTTTCCTAGACATCCCCACAATTCACATTTATGGGGACTCATAGACTATCATTAACCATGTTCGGGGCAGCATAAAAATTAGACAACCACAACTACATGGATGGCTCAGGAAAATTGAGACCCTATGGGGATCTTTCAGGGACCCAACTATTCAGCATATAGGAAGGGAGTTTAATCAAAATGCTGACAAGATGTCCAAGCAGGGATTACTGGATACTCTGGATGGAATGCACATTGAGATAAGGATGGGTGGCACCATACTGGATGCTGGTGTTCTACCTCTCCTGGGATAGTTTCCTCTCGGCTGTGATATTTTAAGGTTGGACAGCTGGTGTTCTACCTCTCCCAGGATAGTTTCCTCTCGGATGTGATATTTTAAGGTTGTACAGTTGGTGTTCTACCTCTCCTAGGATAGTTTCTCTTATGTTTTAGCTAAATATGATACAATAATAGACCAATAAATTTGATATTGTAAGACATGGAAAAATGCTTGATGGAAGTAATAGTTTTCTGTTGTTACTATACCTTTATATGATGTTTTAATTAGATGTAAATAAGACTATATGTTTTTCTAACAAAGCAAACTATATATTGCTAGTTTATATATACACTGTATGTAACCTAAATATATGTACTATTTTTTTCTTTAAAAAAAAACATTTTCTCTGTAGTAAACAAAAAAAATTCTATTTCCCAGCCATCAAACCATCAATCTCACCAAATCATTCAAGTAATTTTCTATTCTCAACTAACTACCAATGAAACAAGTAAAGTATTCTCAACTAACTACCAATGAAACAAGTAAAGTATTAAGTAATATCAAACATTAGTTATTCCTTACAATAAGAAGGAACAATCCATAATCAAATAAATCATTTGTGATCATCAACAATTAATTAGCGAGTTACCATATGTGCAATACTAGTCAAACAATCGTTCCTACTCTAATTACTCATTTTCATTATGAATTACGTGTCATTATTACCGAGATACTGTCATTCAATTATTTTCAATAATTTTGTTAACTAGTATCCAATAATTAACATTAAGATTTAAGGACTATTTTCTGGGTATTATGGGTTTTTCTCATCATACAATGCTCCATCCATGCACAATCCATTTAGCCTTAAGCACACATCTTTTTGTTATGTCGTATTTATAAGAGTATTTTTTAATAAATTTTGAATTGTAATTTATTTATTTAATTATAAATTTGAGTTATGTAATATGTGGAATTTAAGTGTTTTAGGAGTTTTTAAAAGTGTTGAATTTATTTTTGTATTCAAAATATATTTTAAATAATAAAAATAGTTATTTCACTCAAACTTGTATCACCATATTCCAATAAAAAAGACCAAAACATCTATTAATTAGATTACATTCTATAATTTCATAATAAATTTTCTAATTATATAAACAATATATTTATTTTAAATAACTTACATAATTTAAATATATTTACATGCAAAATATACAACTAAATATGAATCTTACAATTTCATATACATATTCATAAAATGCTACCAAATCAAATAAAATAGTAACATTATCTTTTAATCTCTTACCTGTTTTCGAAACTATTTAAAATTATGTATGCATTTTCCAAGTACACTATACCTTTTATAAAATTATATTTTATATTTTACTATAAACATCTTATATCTAATTATGCAAATATTTTTTAACCATTATTTTTATTTCTTTTTATATTATATGTGATGCATTGCTAATTTGATTAATTTTTTTATTAATTTTTTAGCATAAAATTTGCTAACTTTATTAAAGTACAATTTTTTTATATTTAAATTTATGTTAATTATGGTTATCTTGGATGGTTGGGAAAAATGGTTGTTATCTTCTTTTTTTAAGGTTCAATTCTCCATAAGCTACATAATGAGAAATATTATTGTATTAAATTTTTTCTAAACACCTTTATATAAAAATCAATGCATAAAATTAAATTGTCTCTATTTATTTATATAATTGATCACAATTATGATAATAAATCTTTTGAATTGTTTCCAATAATAAAATTGCATATCAATAATATTGTCTATATGTTATAAGGAAAAATATTGATCATAATTCCTATTTTTAGACATACAAATACCATAAAATTGAATGTGGAACATTCTTGCTAATACAAAGGTCATAATTTTATTAAAGAGTGATAAAAAATCTTACAAAAATAATGTGCTTACCAGTGTGGTAATGAATCATTCATTGAATAATAATTTAGACATGAATCTAGTACCATCTCTTATGATTATGTATAAACATTCATGGTCAAATGTAATTTCTAATTATTTTTGCTACAAAAGATATTAACTAACACAACATATTTAATTTAAAAGATAAACTTCAATTTTTTCTGTCATTTTATTTCTTAATTTTTTTTTTTTTTTTTTTTATAAAAAAAAGTATACTTGTGTATGAATAATGTTACTTGTAATTATTATTCCTAACCCTGACGCATTAAATTTATGAAACCATTTTCTTTTACTTTTCTAAAATAGTTGAAAACTTTGGCACCTTGCTTTTATCATGATTGCCTTACAAATATCCCAGCTTTTACATTATATTAGCTTCAAAGCTTTCAACAATCATTGTTTGGATTATGCATAAAATTTACTTCAAGCCAAAAGCAAATGCTCCTTTGTTTACGACCTTAAAAATATTTTTGTTAAAATGCAAAATTTAAATTTAAGGAGTTAGTTTAAAAAAAGGTTAAATAATTTAAATTTTGAACTTTTACAATTTGTTATTATGTAACCAATTATTACTATTTTTTTAATATAGAAATAAATTTAACACTCTCTAATATCTAAATGTAATTATGTTAACTTCTAATATTTATATTCCATTTACTAAAATTATTATTATCAAATTTTAAATCTAAAATCTTTATTTTCTCTTGTAATATTTCAAACTACCATTTTTTTTTAATGTAATATATCTTTAGATTACTACTCAATCAATTATCTTATATACATTTTTGTACTTTAATTTTAATTATTATCTTATAAATTTTAATTTATATTTAATAAATTATACCTTATGGATTTTTTATTTTTATTTTTTTAATTTACGTTTAAAAAATTATACCATATAAATGGGGAATGGGAATGGGTTCTCGGAAAATGGAAATCATGTAAAGAGCATGTGCATGACATTAATATGCGCACCAACATTGTTGACTAACTTGGTGGTTAGTTACTTGAATGTGCATCAAATAATAAATTTTAACGTACGCGTAATCTCCCTGGTTGAAGGAAAGTAATGAAATTTTTAAAATTTATAACGTGTAAAAGAGGGAATATGCAAATATAATAGTAGTTAGTATCATTTTTGTATGCCTCAATCTCGGCAACATTAAAATCCCTCAAATTTTCAACGGCCACCTTCGTAATTATAGTTTCAACGTCTTTCTGGGAAGTATCATGTGGTCCATAATCTCTCAAATAAGTTTAAGAATTTATACACTTCAAAAATCATTAAAATAAATAAGGGATAAGGGTAAGTAGTATAATAGTTATAAATTTTTTTATGCAAAAAGAAATAGTAATTTTTTTATGAATAATGTGATTATATAATTTAGTTATATTAAGGGTATGATTTAAATACTATAATTTTAATGGAGGGGCATCAAGTTGCTAATAATTTTGATAGTATAATTTTATAAAAAGATCAATAACAATTAAATAATTAAACTATTAAAAAATATATTATGATTAATAAAATATATTAATGGAAAATGATGAAAATCATTGATATTAGAAATAAATATTGATATTAAAAAGAATACAACACTTAATTAAAAACAAGCGATTGATTATAGGTTAGTAAATATTTATTATTAAAAATAAGTATGATAATGAATGGAAAGAAAATATTAATTATGGAAAAATCCATATATATATATATAATTTTGACCGATTGATTAGATTGTTATTAGGAAAAAACATTATTATTAGAAAGAATACATCAATTAATAGAAAGAAAGCAAATTATAGGTTAATAAACACTTATTCTTAAAAATAAGTATGATAATGAATTGAAAGAAAATTCTAATTATGAGAAAATCCATATATATATATATATATATATAGGATAATTAATTTATGAGGACAGTTGGCAATTAGAGGTTTTTATTTATTTTTTTAAACAATTTTTAATCTTAGCAACTTGATTTTAAAACACATAAAATTAGTCATTTTGACCAAAACTGATTACAATACACTCTTCAATCTGCACTCAGGCTTTTATCCCGGACAAGAAGGGTGGAAATTGTTGAGCTAGGGTTACAGGCTTGCAGAGTTTGTTCTCCATGGAAGGACGTAAAGGAGGGAGCTCCACTCCCTCTTACAAGCAGGCAGTGGCCAACAGAGGTAAAAAACCAGGAGAAGAGGATAGGGGTCCTTCAGATGGAAGACAAAGAAACAGGGAAGAAGAGAGGGATGGCTCTAAATCTAGGGAGAATAACAACACTAAAGAAAGCGAGGAAGAGGACAAGGAACAGGGAACAAAAGACAAAGCACAAAAGGGACCATGCAAACCCAAAACTGCAATCTCTCCCAGAGTAGTTTTGAATGATCCTGCTCTGTAGGCACATAGGGACCACATGCAGACCTATGCAATCATTTGTAAATTCATGGGCTTATGGCCCACTGAAAAAGCTTTACAAACATGGATTAAATACCACTGGAAACCAAAAGGAAGCATAGAACTACATCTTGGGTCAAAGGGATTCTTTACCGTAGTCTTTGCAAATATTGAAGATAAGGACAGAGTGTTTGAAGGAGGGCCCTACTTTTACACAGCTGCAGGCTTGTATATGCGACCATGGGTTATGAATTTTGTACCAGAACATGAAACTTTTACCTCAGTCCCAGTTTGGGTTAGACTCTACTCTCTACCTTTGGATTATTGGCAACTGGAATCCTTATCTGCCATAGGAAATAAGTTAGGGCGTTTTGTCAAAGCTTCTGAGGCCACCAGAAGGGGAAAATACACATCCTTTGCAAGAATATGTGTGGAGATGGATCTTTTTGGAGCTCTGCTGGATGAGGTAATCTTGGAAGTGTTTGATGAAGAATGGGTGCAAACTGTGGATTATGAAGACATTCCATTCAGATGTCGCAAATGCCATGAGCATTGGCACCTATTTAGAGATTTCCCTCTTAGTAAAATAGAAAACAAGAGTAAAACTAGCACCATGAAAGATATGGAAAGCTTTCACAAAGTAGTCCAGAAAGGAAAAGGGAGCAAAAGGGGATCGAAGCCACATCAAATAGAATGGTAACAGGCCAGTCAAAACAAGTTTCAAGCACTAGAAGAGGAGGAGGTGACAACGAAAGTAGAACAGGCCAAGGGAGGTAGTCCAGTGGAGGAGGAGAATGGAGAAGATGATGAGAAAACACAAAACATCAATAAACAGAAAGAAGTAATGATAAGTGACACAGAACTAGAAATGGACCAGGAAATGACCCAAAGTGAGATGGAGATGGAAGACCACGAACTACAGGAGATTCTTGAGAAAGAGAATCTAGATCTAGAAGGATTCCTGAATCAAGGAACCAGGGAGGGAGTGGACTCGTTACCTCCAGAGGAGTTCAACAGAGTTCAACAGCTGTTCATATGGAAAACTCAAACCATAGGGTTGGAAAAGCAAGGGAATAAGGAAAGGCAGGGCAATGAAGGGGTGAAAGCAATGAAAACCACACCAGGATTAGCACCCAGAAACCCAGGAAAGAAAAGAGGCAGGAAAAAGAAGAACGAGCTTCTGATGGAATGTGGAAAGCTAATGATAGACTCAGGTAAGATGAAAGAACTATCCAGTTACTCCTTTACAAATATTTAATAATGAAGTTCACTTCTTGGAATATTAAGGGTCTAGGTAGTAAAAGAAAACAATGATTACTTAGTAATAGGATGAAACAAGCAGCTCTGATCTTCATCCAGGAAACTAAATGTTCCATTCAAAAAATAAAAGAGATTCACAGCAAATGGCTCAATAGATTTGAGTTTCTAGAAATCAAAGCAGAGAATACAGCAGGAGGCATTCTCACGCTTTGGAACCCCTAAAAAATTGACATTATAGATGCAGAGGCATCTAGGGATTATCTCTCAGTGGTCATTCAACCTGTGGGAGATAAGGAAATCTACCTGGTCACGAATGTGTATGGCCCCCAAAGAATGGATGGCAAACTCAAGCTTCTAGAGTCCCTGGAGGATCTTAGGGAAAGACATGCAAGAATCCCTTGGATCTTGGGGGGTGATTTCAATATGATCAAATCGCTGTCGGAGAAAAAAGGGGGTACTAGAATTCTAAATAAAGACTCCTGGGCATTTCAAACCTTCATAGACAATATGAAGCTAGTGGATATTGTAATGAGTAATGGTACCTTTACTTGGAACAATAAAAGAGGAGGAGAGTCTTAGGTAGCCTCCAAATTAGACAGATTCATAATCTCAGAGGATCTTATGCTCAAGGATAAGGACATAGTTGCAAGAGTTCTCCCCTTTGGAGGCTCTGATCATTGGCTGGTGCAACTAGAAATTCAGGGCATTGGTACCCCTAGGAATAGACCTTTCAGATTTGAAAACATTTGGCTCTCCCACCCAGATTTTATCAACAACATAGCCAACTGGTGGGCAGAAGATTTGAATATACAGGGCACAAGAATGTTCCTTCTTCAAAAAAGACTAAAACAAATTAAACTCAGGCTCAAGGAGTGGAACAAGAAGGAATATGGAAATATTTTTGAAGCAAAAAAATCTGTTGAGGGGAAAATGCAGGAACTCAACCAAACCCTTATCATGGAGGGTTTTGATAAAGATAGAAGTGATCAGGAAACCAAATATCATCAAGAATGGGAGAACTTATGCAAACAAGAGGAAATTTTTTGAAGACAAAAATCTAGAGTGCAATGGCTAAAAGAAGGAGAACGTAACACTGGATTTTTCCACAGATCCACTATGGCGAACAGAGCTCACAACAGGATTTCCTCGATCAAGGATGAGAGAGGTAACCTTCTTAATTCTCATGAAGAAATAGAAGCAGTGCTGGTTCAACACTTTTGTGGTATTGCTCAAGAAACATGTTCAGATAGAGATCAATCCATCAGGGTTATATCAAGACATATACCTAAGCTGGTTTCTAGAGAGGACAATTTCAACCTTAATAGACCAGTGTCGGAAGAGGAGGTTAGTGAGGTCCTAAAAGAAATGCAAAATGGTAAGGCACCAGGCCTGGATGGATTCAATGTAGATTTCTTTAAAGCTTGCTGGAATATAGTCAAACAGGACATTCTAAATGTAGTGGAAGACTCCAGGAGGGACAAAACCATATTGAAGGCGCTTAATACCACTTTTATCTCCCTGATCCCTAAACAGGATTTGGCTAAAACTCTTGATAGGTTTAGACCCATTGCCTTGTGCAATGTGGTCTACAAGATAATATCCAAAATAGTGGCCAACAGACTCAAACCTCTTCTTCCTACCCCGGTGTCGGTTGAAAAATCTGGATATGTGGAAGGTAGGAAAATCCTCAACAACATCATTCAAGCTCATGAGGTGGTGCACTCACTAACAATCAATAGGAAGGCTAGAATGATCATGCAATTGGATATAGCCAAAGCTTATGATAAGCTGAATTATACCTATATCAGGAAAGTTCTCATTGCTTTTAGGTTTGATCACAATTGGATCAGATGGGTGATGGCCCTAGCTACCTCTCCCAGCTTTTCAATTCTTGTTAATGGCTCTCCCTTGGAGACTTTTATTCCTTCAAGAGGCCTCAGGCAGGGAGATCCACTCTCTCCCTTTCTCTTTATTCTCATGATGGAAGGGATGGATCGATCTATCAAGCATGCTAAAGTGGTTGGTAAAGTCAAAGGTCTCCAACTTTCTGAAGATGGTCAGGCCTTAACACATCAACAATTTGTGGATGATGCCATGTTTCAAGGTATCCCCATGGTCAAAGAAGCTCTAGCTTACAAGCAAATCCTGAGAGACTTTTCCATGGCTTCAGGTATGGAAGTTAATCTCACCAAATCTAAGATTTTTTTCTTTAATACTCACATTGCTATTCAAAGAAATATTTCCAGAATTTTGGGCTTCCAAAGGGAGATCTTCCCTTCAAAATATTTGGGAGTTCCTCTAGCGGCCAAACCTTTACATAAGAACATCTAGGAGCCAGTGATTAACAAATTGCAAGATAAAATCAGTAAATGGACTATTAGATCTTTAAACTTGGCTGGTAGGTTAGTGCTAACCAAGGTTGTCCTACAATCAATCCTAGTCTTCATGCTATCAGCTCTCCCACCACCAAAAGGAGTCCCGCATCAATTCAAAACCATACAAAGAGACTTTCTTTGGGGCAAGGGGGAGGAAAAAAAGAAATGGGCCTTGGTAGCATGGGAAAAAATCTGTAAACCTAAAAACTATGGAGGGCTTGGATTGGATGATCCTGAGATTCTAAGCAAGGTTTTAGGAGCCAAACTATGGTGGCGATGGGTAAAAGACCCAGAGGCTCAGTGGGCAATGATTTGGAAAGAATAATATGCCAACGCTTGGCAAAACAATGATCTAATCAGAATGTCTGGAAAAATAAAGGGCTCCCACATTTGGAATAAGGCCTGGGATAATCGAGGCTTAGTTCAAGGTAATAGCTTCTGGGAAATCAGAGAGGGAAGCCTAGCCTTATTCTGGGAGGATAGATGGCAACAAGAACCTATTTTGTTAAAAGAAGACTTGAGGGATCTCAAGGAAGAGACAGATACCAAAGGGTTAGCTAAAGTAAAATACTTTTGGGATCAAACCAACAATATTGGAAAATGAAGAACTTGAATTTGACTTCAGGGATGATAGCCCCTTGAAGGCTAAAGCAGAGGCTCTAAAAAAAGTGTTAGATCAAAGGAAAATTTTGATGTCAAAGGGGCAAGACCAACTAAGATGGGGCAACAATAATGAGGGGGCCTTTAATCTCAAGGAAGAAAAACTCATTCTCCTTGACCTAAACTTTCAAGCTCCGGATAAGATTTGGCAAGACCTATGGAGTCATCAAGGCTGGATGAAAATTAAACTCTTCATGTGGCTGGTTCAGCATAGGAAAATTATGACCTAGGATAATATTAGGAAGAGGGGTGTCCTGGGGCCTTCAAGATGTTAGCTCTATGAAGCCCAAGAGGAAACTATGGAGCACATCCTCAACAGTTGCATTTTCACCTCCAATTTGTGGGATTCTTTTGCCACCATTTTCCAACAGTCTGATAGGGATAAAGGGAGTATCATCAATACCCTAAAAAATTGGAGGAGAAACTTTTCAGATAATGGTGTTCTTGGCTCAACATGGACCATCGTGCCAAGCTTCATTATTTGGAATTTTTGGAAGGAAAGGAGCAATAGAATCTTCAAGAATGAAAAGAGGCCATCCCAATGCCTTTTTGAGAAGATCTTAAAACAACTTAAGGAAACAGTCGGCACTATTGTGAGCACTCTCCCTAAGAATCCACCTTCGGTTGCTGATTTGAGAATTCTTAGTGTGTTGGGTTTGCAGGGACTTATTCCTTAGGGACTGGATAGGAAAGTAATCTCCCTAGATTCTGAGCAAGATTTCTGGCATCCTACCCCTAAGGGATTTTTGAAATTCAACATTGATGGGGCTTCAAAAGGCAACCCAGGCACCGCTGGTTATGGAGGTGTGTTAAGGGATGAGAATGGAAGTGTCCTTTTCATCTTCTACTATCATTTAGGAAGAGCCACCAATAACATGGCAGAATTGATGGCTATGGAGCAATGTTTGGATTTCCTGGAATATGATAACCGACAAAATGTGATTGTTGAAGCTGATTCTGAGTTAATTATCAAATTGGTAAAAAGGATCAGCTGGGGAACAAAGCTGGAAAAAGTCTCAAGGAACTGGAGGCTGATCCAGGGCTTTCAATGGATTCAGCATCACCTCCAGAGCCTTCGTACAGTTAGCTTCAAACATGTACGAAGATCAACTAATAAATTGGCTGATCTTCTGGCTAATCAAGGTGTGATCAGCACAGAGAACAGGGTGGCGATGAGCTGGCAAGAGCTGCCTTAGAGTAGTTTAAAAGTGAATTGTCATGACCAAGCAGATGAAGATAGGATCGTGTTTCAGAGTAGAGCCATGGAGACAGAGTCCAGTTGATTTAGGAGCTTTATGTTTTTCACATTTTCCACTATTAGGTCTTCAGTGGGTTGCAGGCCATTTTCGACCATTGTAACCCAGGTGAACACTTTTTCAGCGAATCTAGGTAGTAGCCAGATGGGTAGCTCGTGTTCTTCGAAGAAAGGCAGGTGGGCGGGTGTTTCTTCTTTCCTTGGTTCTGGAAGAGAAGACACATTGAAAAGCCAGATACCAGGCATTCTCGGTTTTCCGTTCGTGAACGATATTTCGGGTCTGAGGCGGTTTTCCAGCAATCGCGGGCCTCGCAAGTGGGATATGGTATTTTCGATTTTGAAGTGATTCCATACAGTGGGCTACATGTGGCGGTGGGGTTGGCTAGAACACCACCCTCATCGCACGCTATCGTTTGGTGATATTGGCAGGTGCGATATTATCCTCAGCCGTCTGATCAAACGAGGTGGGCCGACAGCTAGGATTGATCGTGCAAGTTGGTGGTCTGAGGGGTAAGTGTCGCGCTTCTTATCATTGCGAATTTGGTCACAGCTGTTGGATGGGGCTAGCAGGATCAACGGTGAAGATTAAAGAGGTTTGTCAGGAAGATGGCGGGGAGCGCTATTACTCTTTATTCTTGGCGGGATGAATTTGTTCCAGGCGGGATGTATTATGTTTGTAGGGGTAGGGGCTTGTGCCTCGAGTCTGGTCTCCATTTGGTGTTTTGGGTCTTTGCCTTAGTCCACATCTCCTCGTGGATTGAGGTAAATTTTGTATATTATTAATGAAAATGAAGGTCTGATTCTTGCATTAGAAAAAAAAAAAGATTACAATACACTCTTCCTTCGATAGATATAATAGTTAGGGATGTAAAGTCATCTATTTTGCTAATTCATATTAATGATTTTAAAATTAATTTAAGAATAATGATATACATGTGTGCATAGATTGTAATTTTAAAATAACGAGGACACTGCCACTCATCTATGTTAAGCTTATGCATTGCTTCAATGCCTAATTCTAGTGAAATATCATCATATCTCTTAGTTGATTATGATTGGATATTCAAAACTGTATTCTCTTTGATCCGGATTGGATCATTATATTATTTCTCATCCATCTTGATGTTTTTAGAATGAAAAAAGTGGAGGAGTCAACTCAGTGGACCATTTTTACCAGCGAGTCCCATGTTGGCGAATTGGGGTTTGAAACCTTTCAGAAGCAATTTGAGGTCAACTTTGTTGCTTAAATGTGCCACCCATTAGTACTATTATACACACATATCCCTTTCCAATGGAAGAAAGAATCAAACTCAATTGGAGTATGTATGCAAAAAGTATGCCACTCGAAAGTTGACCCTCCTGTTTTGACCACCAAAATTTGAGGACATGCCATGTTAGCCCTAATTATTATTGGAATAGGGAGTAACCACGTGATAATTATGAAAAATACTCTAGAAGAGTCCAAATTGTAGCTCTTGTTAAAAGTTGGAGTCAAACTTAACCACGTGTAGGCTATTGGGTTGCATTATAATTGGGCCACTATGTGGAAAAGGGATTCCATTCTTTTTGAGTGCATTTTGTTCCATAGATTAGCAAAGTAGTTTAGAGTGGATAGAGAGAGAACAAACAATAATTATTTGTATGATGTAGAAGCCCATGTGCCACAAGTATCACTCCTTTGTACTTGCATCCATTTCCATTCATAGAAAGAGAGCGAAGAGAAACCTTGTCTTCTAGCTAGATTTTCTTCTGAAAGGATTTACCAGGTCATATCTTGCATTATTGTGGTTTTTGAGTGGTTGTTCCATTCATTTATATATTTTATTCATTATTATAATTTGCATGCATATGCAGTAAATAATAATTAAAAAATCCAAGGAGAAATTAACCCTCATAGCGTAAATTTCAAATTTTCTAATGTATTTTAGTAGAACAATTTTGATGAATTGTCCAATAGAATATCCACAACAATTTATGGATCATGTTTCTATCAATGAAGGTTTATTTGGGTATATCATGGGGAGTTATAGGGGATCCATATTGGTTAAGCAAAAAGTCATAAAAATGCAACCATCACTAACAATTTTGTTAATAACCCTCAAGATCCCATAGAGGAGAGATTTGCATGGTTGAAAGCACAAGTCGTAGATATAAACCATAATGTGAACCTCCGCATGGCATCCCTGACCAATAATCTCAAGATATTCAAAGAAGATGGCGTTCTAACGAAAAGCGTACATCAAATGGGAGATTGGGAAAAACTAGAGAGGGAGTCTAAGAAAGACCATGAGAAGGATAAACCTAGTTCAATTGTTGTGAAACATTCATCATCCTTGTTCAATATGGAAGTGAAGGTTGAAATAAAGCCATATCAAGGTGATATCTATTCTTTGAAGTTAAATAATTAGTTGTAGCAATTATAATTTTATTTTAGTGCTTACATTATATAGGAAAAACTAAAAATTTCATTTGCTCATCTAAAACTAGAGGCCCATAACTTGACTTGGTGAGAAAACCACACAAAAAAAATGAATTTGGAGGGAGATCCTTCAATAGATAAATGGGAGGATTCCAAAACTCTCATAAATTCATATTTTTACCCTATCAGGTATGTAGAGGACCGATGGATCTAGTGGCATTACTTCATGTAGAGGCAGGGTCAAATTATATGAGAGCACACCATAGAATTTAGAAAGATGACCATAATGCTAGATATCTCCAAAAAGAATGCAGATACACTCCTCAAATATCTATGATGCCTACACAACCATTTGTTGAAGCATGTGATGATGTTCAAACCCAAACTGATGGACGAGGCTTGTGGACAAGCATAGTAACTAGATAACATGGGCCAAAAGAAAGTGAAATCAAGTGGGTCAAATAAGGAAGAGGACTAAGAAGATTCCAAGGGAGGGAAGAAGAATCGTAAAGAGAGAAAATAGAGAAATAAAAAAATCATAACACACTAGTGTGAAGATCCCAACAACCACTGTAACATTGATAATCATATAGAGGAGAAATGTTAGAAATTGCATCTAGATCTCAACCTGAAGAATAAAAAGAAAGATAGTAAGAAGAAAAATATCATGACCATTGATTCAAGTAACCATGTCATAAGCAACTTGTGGATGATAATATTTTTTGTACATCAACGTAGAAGGGGGTGAATCTAGGTAGTCTTCAGCAACAAGAAGAGAAAGAGATGACCAAATTATTCCATCTAAAGATACATTTCAAGAAGAGTAAAATTGATACTTTATTCGATTCAAGATCATAGGTGAATCTCATAGCAACAAACCTAGTAAAAAAATTGGGACTGGAGACTCATGACCATCCTAGCCCATATCCATTGGGATGGGTCAACAAGGAGACAAAGATAAAGGTAACTAAACAATGTAGAATAAAATTTTCTATTAGTTTTCACTTTTTTAATAAAGTAGAATTGAATGTAGTTCTACTAGATGTATGTGATGTTGTGTTTGGGAGTCTTTATATGTACATACAAGTTGTGATCTTCATGTGGAGACCAAACCAATACAACTTCATAAAGGATGAAAAACCCTTCATTGTCAATGAACACAAGGGAAAGTCGAAGATATCATTACTAAGTTCCAACCAAATCAATTTTCACAATAAATATGTTTTGTTATTATGAAGAGAAAATTAGTTTGTAGAATAGTCCATGAGAGTTAAGTTGTCCTTGGAGGGTTGAACTAAGGAAAATAAATAACAATTGGAAGATTTTCTAGAGGCATATACAAGTGTGTTATAGGAGTCTAAAGGGAGACCACCCAAGAGGGAAGTGGAGCATGAGATCCAACTATTGCCAAACTCTTTGTTTCCAAACATTGGGTTGTATAGGTAGCTTATCATAGAGGACAATAAGGTGAAGAAGAAATTTCAAAAACCATTGGAATATGGTCTCATTCTACCAAGTGACTCACTGTGTGGGTCACCCATCATCATTGTGCCAGAGATGGATGGGGCTTAGTGGATGTGTATTAATTACAGGGTTTTAAACAAAATTACGCTTAAGAACATGTACCCCTTTCCTGGGATAAATGATGTACTAGATCTATTGTAGCAAGCCAAATAATTCAACAAGATGGACTTAAAGTCAAGATATCATCAGGTTCCTATTAGAGAAGAAGATACCTGGAAGATCTCCTTCAAATCCAAACAAGGTTTGTATGAGTGGTTAGCCATGCTATTTAGCCTATGCAATGAACCAAGTTGTTTATGAAGTTAATGAACGATATATTGTGCCCTTTTACAAATTATTTTGTTATTTTTTATTATGATGATATATTGGTATATAGTTCTACCTGGGAGGAGCACATCTCACATTTCATGTAGGTTCTAGAGACATTAAAGAAGCACCAATTTTTGGAAGACCTCAAGAAGTGTGAGTTTGCACAACAATCTTTGGTGTATTTGGGATATAAATGATAGGTGGGGGAGAGATGAAGATAAATCCTATCAAGATGGAGGCCCTCGTGAAATGATAAGTTCCTACTAATGTTTTTGAGGTCGGTAGTATTGTTGGGGCAACATAGTACCTAAGGAAACTCATGGCCTCATTTTAAATTGTAGCAGCACCACTCCATGCCATAAGAGTGAGTGGAAAGAGTTTCTAGTGGGGAAATGGTAAACAAAGGGCCTTTGAGGAGTTAAAGAAGAAGATCAGTCAAACACCAGTTCTGAAATTACCAAACTTGTAGCAGCCCTTTGAAATGGAGATAGATGTGAGTGATTATTCTATGGGAGCATCCTTCATGGAGGGAGGAAGGCCTGTATTCTACCATTTTGAAGTATTTCATAGGGCTATTATAAATTACCCTACCTACTATAAGGATATCTATGCTCTAATGCAAGATAAAAAGAAGTGGAAACACTGTTTGATGGGAAAGGAGATAGAAATCCACTAATCACTAGCCACTAGAGTACTTGTAGGCCTAGTGTAAGTTACAAAAAACCAGACATTACAAGTGGATGGAGTTTCTACAATAGTTTCATTAAGTGATCAAGTACAATAAGGGTAGCAAAAACAAGTTAATCCACATGCTTTCAACACCACTTGGATAAAAAAATCATAGCTTTGGGAACTCTTATGCATATGGAGCCTTTCACCCATGAGGCATATAGAGAGGTATACATAGAGGATGAGGACTTCAACGGGGTGTTTTAGTAGTTACAAATCTAGAGTCATGTGCACTATAGTGACATCATAGTTGAATACCATATCCATAATGGGTTACTCTACCAGTTGGATAAGTTATCTATTCCTAAAGGTAAGTAACCGCAGTGGATCAGATAGGCTCACAACTCCAATGTTGTAGGTAATTTTGGTATAGAGAAGACAATGACCAACTTGTAAAGGTATGTCTATGTAACACATCCCTGTATCTAACGAGAGGTGGTTACTGTGCTATCCGACTCTCATGGTGCATTTACTAGAATGGGTTAAGATATATATATATATATATATATATATATATATATATATATATATATATATATATATATATATATATAGATATATCTATATATATTTTCTCTTTATTCATGGTGAAAGACACTTAGTAACATTTCATGATAGATTCAATCTTTCATAATTCATGTTATTGTCTACGTTCACAAAATATGTTGGTGGAATTTTATGGGTATCACAATGAATTATAGGAGAAACATGTTTCAACATGCAATTTCTAGCCAAATCACCCTCAGTTTTTTAGTAGAGCAACATCCCTCAAGATTATAATGGACCCCCTTTGCTCAAGAAGATGATAAGACATTGGTACTATCTTTTCCACCCATAAGTTAATCTTGTAACTCACATCTCAACCATATCTCATATTTGGAAATTAACATGAGAGATCTTAATCTAGAATTTTCCCAACTATTTGGTTGTGCCTATTATGACTGATCAAATAGACCAGATTCACTAGCAGTATTTTTGCTTCACAATTCATCAAGAACCCACATTTAGAGTGCATATTTATACACTTACAAAGACTATATTATTATTAGAAAATATATTAATTGAAATATACTTCATATTCAACTATGGAATACTCATAAGTTTGACGAGGAGGGAACATTTATAAGCTAAAAGGCATGTGTGTTATTGTATTTTAAGTCTAGGTTAGCATTGACAAATATATTACAAGAATTATTGTATTCAAAGGACAATATTGCAATTTCATATATTATTAATTTTAGATAACAATGGTATGTTCTATGCTGAGCACAATTTACTTCAATGTTTCTTTAGCAGCCCAATGATAATTTCCAATGATTTCTAGTATCAATCACATTGACAATAAATGTAAATAGAACATAAAAACATATGTAGGACACAAGACAAGACAATAGGACACCAGATTTGGCAGATGCGAGGGAAAACCCCCAATGTGAGGAAAACCATTTGATCAAATATTCTTATTATTATTCAATATTTCATAGAGAGAGAGTGTACAAAAGCAAAAAATACTAGCCCAATACAAAGTCAAATCAGCCCTATCAATTCTACAGTCCACTACAGTCTAACTTTAGACCTAACCAGAAATTAAACGTTGGTCAAATCAATAACAAGTCATCTCCTTTGAAGCTTGGTTAAAGGAAGATTAATTCGTCCTCCAACAAGGGTCAAAGTCAACCCAAAACAATCCTTCAAACACTGGTCAAATTTGGTCAAATATAAATCATCCGTACGATCAAACAACCATGAAGTAAAAACTGGTCAAATAGTCCCAATCACCTCGATTTATGTGCTAATTAATGTGTTCAACCCTAGTCAATAGCCTGAAAAACTTGGTTTTGTTTTAGCTAGAAAAATAGTCCTCCTAGCCGCATGTGTGTGTGAGAGAGAAGATCTTGAAGTTGTATTAACCAATCTGTTTAAGAGAGAGAAGAATTATTGAGTTAATGATGTCCAAATGAGGTGCGAGGTCTCTTCTATTTATACAATTTTTTGTGGGTGGAGAGACACATCTATTGGGCTTCTTGAGCCTACATTAAGTTGAGGCTGACCTTAACAATTTGTACATGTGAGAGAATAAATTCAAAATCACACTTCTACTTGTTCGAATGAGATGATATTTATATCAAACTTGGACCTCTCAAAAAGAGGAATCCAATGAAATAATCATCTCCATCATATGAGCTATCCCAAGGTGGAATTTGGCCCTAGTTGCCAATTTTAACACTCCCTCTCAACTAGGGAGAATTCCACCTGTCAATCCATCTATCATCATCATGCCATCCTATTATCATGTACCATATCTATCATCACTACTAAGCTTTGCTCTGCTCTGTTGAACCATGAAGTAATAATGAAGAAGAAATGATCAAGAGTGAGTCACAAGACCTTACCACTCTCCAATGACACAAGTCAGTCCTTGATCCCCTATCAAGTTGTTGAACATCATGTATTCTAGTCATAGGGAGTACAAAAATACACAATGCGTCTATCGGTAGTGCTATGGTCCCTAACTACTTTTCCCAACTCATTGGCTAGATGAGAGAAACTTCCCATGAGTCCCGGACTCCATGGGTAGGATGTATGTTGGGGCATCGGTAGGAGAAGGTGAACCACTCATCCTGCTCATATGCTATAGGAGAAGGTGAACCACTCATCCTATGCATATGTCAATCGCAGGGGAAGGTGACCCACTCATCCTATGCATATGTCAATCGTAGGGGAAGGTGAACCACTTACCCTACATACATGTGTCTGCAATCATAGGGGAAGGTGAACCACTCACCTTGTACATAGTGCACCACTAGGGGAAGGTGAACCACTCACCCTATGGTCATGCATAGCTACAAGAAGTACCCCAAGCCCCCTAGAGCTCCCAGAGCTCATCAGGGAAAATTTTAAGCATATAAAATTATCTTGAAGTTTAAAAACATTGGCAAATCTCACTAGTCCCTAATATGAAAACTATAAAATGTTTATTGATGTATTTTTAAAATTATTCAAATTTATGATGATTTTGTAGAAATTCCCAATGTAGATTAACAAATTATGCAATATACTAAAGAAAAATACAAGATCTACTTCTACAACAAACTTGCGGAAGCTTAATCGAATATGAGCAAGATCAAATAGAACACATATAAAAAATGAAGAGAAATCAATCACACATGAACACAGAAGAATACACTGGGGAAACCTTCAATTAAAAACCCTGATCTCTGTATTATCATACAAGTGGAAATATGTCTAGATTACACAAAGCTTTAGCTCACAAGCTATCTAGCTCTCAGTACAATGCCTTTGCTACTCATAGATAGTCAAAGGCTTTTCACAAACCTTCTCCTTTGCCCTCCAAGCCTCCTATTTCCTTGCGCAGTTTTTCTTGGGGTCCAGTGCTTCCACTTGTGTGAATTCTCACCTCACACTGCTCACTTGGCTTAGTAGTAATTGCGGAATCTTTAAGGAGATGATTCCTTCTGCATGGATGAGTTTCCTATATAGGAAAAATCCTCCAACTGATAGTACACTGTCCCATTATCTGATCTCAACTGGGTCTCTGACTGAACTGACATGCATGAGTTATTTATGAGAGAATATTCAGTTATCTGAAGTGCAGCAGTTACATGCATGCATACATTAACTAACTGAACTCACAATTAATTCCACAAACAGTTGGAACTAATCTAACTGGACTTAACTCAGATAACTGAGCTAACTAATCACAACTCAAAGTACAACTCATCTTGATCTCCTTTAATCAAGGGATAACTTCCCCAATCAATGGAGAAACTGTTGCATGTCTTCACATAGACTTCATGTTTTATTTTCTACAACTAATTAACTCAAGATGAATTAATTAATTATTTTACAAACAGCTGCTAAGATCAAATTCGAATTTTACTTCTCAATTTTAGTTCAGGGACTAACTAAAATTGGAATCTAACCTGAAATTCTATTTATAGCAATGCTATTTTTAACACTTCCATTTTTCATTCCTTGTTGCTATGTCCAACACTGGTACCCGAAATGCTATTTATATTAGTGCTATTTTTAGCATTTATTGTTGTTATTTTCAAAAGTCCTTCTCAACAAGAAAGGCATTCAACTCGAACCTGATCCTGAACCTTTAGAATGTTCTGCATGCAACACTTCTCCCAAGTGTTGTTGCTAAAGCAACTCTAGAAACAAAAAATCTCCCAACTGACCTCCCTGTTGGGCTAGAAACATCCTCTGATGTTGAAGCTTCCTCTGTCGCTGACAAGTTCTCCCTATGTGACCTTTGAGCTGTTGCAACACTCCATGCATCTCACATCATTGCACACCTCTCTGTGCCATCTTGCACTGGTGCAACACTCCTGTGCCTATCGCATTGTTGCAGCCTACTAGCTCTGTACTGTCTTGGGATTTTTGCACTGTATCTCTCTCTGTTGCTCCACCCACATCTGCCTCTACCCACTCAGCCAGTCCTGCTACTCCTCGTCGGGGCTCCTGTAGCAAGGTCTAATAAAAGAGGTTGGGTACCTCAATGATCCTACCATTATTCCAACCTTCTTAGGATTGTCACTCCACATTGCCCCACCTCCTATCTGGAGGTATGGATGCATGTGATCCCTCTACCCACTTGACTCGAAATTTCCCCTACTGGAGGTCTCTGCATGAGTAAATGTCTCTACTCGATCTCCTCTCGGATTCTCTAGTTGTGGTTGCTCCACAACCTCCTGAAGCTGCTTCACCAATTGTGGCTCCTCCACAATTGTCTAAGACTTCTTCTTGCACTGCATGTTGAGAGGTAATTTACTCTCCCTCTCAACCACCAAGTCTCCATCAGTTGCCTTACTCCTCAAGGCTTTGCATGCATATTGAACCTCAAGAGGATACGGGTTCTTCACTCATGAACTGATTTGATTCATCTGTCACATGGTGATGTGTCGAAGGAAAACCTTTCCCTTACTAAAGACTACATCATAGCCTTTGTCTTCCAGCATTATGATTGACACCAAATTTTTCCTCAGTCCTAGTACATACTTGACATCGGTCAAGGTAATGAGAGCTCCATGCTCCCTCTGAAAAGCAACCATGCCTACACCTGAGACACTATACTTTTCATCATTACCCATCGCTATGAGTATCTGGAGATCTTCCTCCTCCAAGGTACTGAACAAACTCTTGTCGCCAGTGATGTGGAAAGAAGCTCCACTGTCAAGAAACCAACCACACCCTACCATGAATGAAACCATGCATGCGAAGAGGGTGAAATCCAACTCGAACTGTGAGGCAAATGCCTCAACTTCAGATCCTTCCTTGGATCCCATCTTGGATTTCTTCAGTCGATAATTTGTAGCAAAATGGCCCACCTCATGACAATGAAAGCATCGCACTTTCGATTTGTCAAACTTGTTCCCACCATGGGAAGAATTGGATTTGGGATGGGGCGCCTTCCCTTTCCCTTTCCTCGCCTTGCTCACTAAGGCTAGATTTTCCTCATCATCTTGTTTTGATGAAGATCCATCTCTGGTGCTTCTTCTTATCTCCTCCTGTATCAGATCCGACCAAAGTTGTTCCCAATCTGGTAGTTTTTCTCTACCATTAACCGAGTCTTGGTAGCTATGCCAGCTCTTAGGAAGACCGAGGAGTGTAAGACTCACCATTTCATCATCGATTTTCATTATCCCTACACTTCCAAGCTCATACTTGCAGGTGGTGAGCTTGTTCAAATATGTAGAGATCACGTCGCCCTTTTCACACTTGATTTTTTGAAGCTTGTCTTTCAACACTAGCTTCCTTTGATCACTGTTGTTTTGATATAGATCTTTCAATGTTTTCCACATCTAAAATGGTGTCTCCTTCCCATGGAGGCTCGAGACAACATGGTCTCGAACTCCCTCCAGGAGGATTCTCCTCACTCTAGCCACACATTTCTTCCATTCCACCAATTCTGTAGCATTAGCTGCTGCCGGCTTGGGGACTTCTTGATCAATGAAGTCCTTTAGACCATTGTCCTCTAATACTACTTCCATGTGATCCTTCTAGGCTATATAATTTGAGTTTCCATCAAGGGCATACTCAAGTCTTAAACCGTTGAACGCCATTGGTGAAATTGAGATGTGATAATAACTCAATTTCTATATTCAGGAACCTCAAACTTCGAACTTCGAACTTCTTGTATACTTTTCTCTGCTTTGATCACCTTTTTTTCGATACCATGTAGAAATTTCTCTATAGATCAGATAGCTCTGATACCATGTAGAAGTTCCCATTGTAGATCAATAGATTATGCAATATATTAAAGCAAAATACAAGATCTACTTCTACAAAAAACTTGCGGAAGCTTAATCGAATATGAGCAAGATCAAATAGAACACATATAATAGATAAAGAGAAATCAATCACACATGAACACAGAAGAATACTCTGGGGAAAGCCTCAGCTAAAAACCCGATCTCTGTATTATCATACAAGTGGAAATATGTCTAAATTACACAAAGCTTTAGCTCAAAAGCTATCCAGCTCTTAGTACAATCCCTCTGCTACTCATAGATAGTTAAAGGCTTCTCACAAACCTTCTCCTCTGCCCTCCAAGCCTCCTATTTCCTTGCGTAGTTTTTCCCGGGTCCAGTGCTTCCACTTGTGTGAATTCCCACCTCACATTGCTCACTTGGCTGAGTAGTAATTGCACAATCTTGAAGGAGATGATTCTTTTTGCATGGATGAGTTTCCTATATAGGAAAAATCCTCTAACTAATAGTACACTGTCCCATCATCTGATCTCAACTGGGTCTCTAATTGAAATGACATGCATGAGTTATTTATGAGAGAATATTCAGTTATCTGAAGTGCAACAGTTACATGCATGCATGCATTAACTAACTGAACTCACAATTAATTCCACAAACTGGTGGAACTAATATAACTGGACTTAACTTAGATAATTGAGCTAACTAATTACAACTCAAATTACAATTCATCCTGATCTCCTTTAATCAAGGGATAACTTCCTCAATCAATGGAGAAACTTTTTCATGTCTTCACATAGACTTCATGTTTGATTTTCTACAACTAATTAACTCAAGATGAATTAATTAGTTAGTTTACAAACAACTGCTAAGATCAAATTCAAATTTTACTTCTCAATTTTAGTTCAAGGACTAACTAAAATTGGAATCTAACCCGAAATTCTATTTATAGCACTTCCATTTTTCATTCCTTGTTGCTATGTCCAATACTGGTACCCGAACTGCTATTTATAACAGTGCTATTTTTAGCACTTATATTTTTAGCATTTCTTGTTGCTATTTTCAACAAATTTTATATATACTCTCTATATAATGTTGCTTATTTTTAAGGTAAAATAATTTTATATTGTAAAATTTGGGCGAATCATTTTTATAAAAAATGGAAATTGGCAAATCGTTTTTATGGAAAAATCTTGGAAAATTAACCCACTTGCGAATATTAGGCCCTAAAATTTTCCATGGAGATTAGTGTCCAACTCATGTGAGACCCTCATAAGAGGATCTTTACATGACTCCAAGTCTCTCTCAGAAGGCTAAGAATTTGACCTTCCCCAAGGGCTTTGTGAGAATATATGTGACCTATATCATATCTTGGATAAAGTGGTACATGATATCAATGTGATTGGAGCGGTCATGGAGCACAAGATTCTCTGAAAGACAAATCCCACTTTGTTTGTTGTAGAAGATCACAATGTTATCCAACATGTGCTCAAATATTTAACTGAATAGCTTCATCAACCAAACAGCTTCACAACAGTCCATACTCACAAAAATGTATTCGAGCTTGGTGATGCTCAAAGAAACTAATTTATGCTTCCGGATCATCCAAGATATTGAATAAGACCCCAAAGAGAAGCAACATACAGACGTTCCCTTACGATCCACCACACTTACAGTCTAGTTAGCATCTGTATATCCATGTAGCCTCAAATTCCCAGCAGTGTATCTCAGTCCATAGTGGATTGTGCCCTGGAGATATCTCAAAAGATTCTTAGCAACAATCCAATGAATGTGATGAGGCTCGACCATAAATTGACTCAACGTGTTCACAACGAAGCATATGCCAGGATGCGAGTTTACCAAGAATGTTAGGGCCCCCAAAAGTTGACAATACTGGGAAGGGTTCGCTAATCCAAGCCCAACAACACATCCACATAACTTCTTGAAGTTGAGTTCCATCAGAGTAGGCACAAACCTGCAATCCACCATTCCACATCTCTCAAGTAGCTTCACAATGTATTTTCCTTGAGAAAGGAAAATATCACCTGGCTTTTTGTAGACCCTAGCCCTAGGAAATAGTGCATGAGTCCTAGGTCATTCATTTTGAATTTTGCAGCCAACTTCCTCTTTCATTGATGAATGAGAGGTTCATCACTTGTCAGAAAGAGATCATCCACATAAAGGACCAGAATGAGAGGCTTGTCCTTTTCAACCTTAAATTATAGGTTTGGGTAAGCATCACTCCTTGTAAATCCAAACTTCATAAGATAGATATCTATCCTCTCGTACCAAGCCCTAGGGGCTTGCTTCAACCCATATAGGGCTTTCTTCAACGTGCATACATGTGTCCTATGGTCTTGAACTTCGAACCCCTCGGGTTGTTCTATATAGACTTCCTCCTTAAGTGAGCCATGCAAGAAAGAAGTTTTCACATCCATTTGGTGTAGGCTCCATCCTTGAGAGGCAACAAGGGCTATGATTGAACGAAAAGTGATATATCGTGCAACCAGTGCAAATATCTCATCATAGTTTACTCCTTCCTTTTGAGAGAAGCCTCAAGCAACAAACCTGCCTTGAACTTTTCAGCACTCCCATCAAATCCATGTTTGATTTTGTAAAGCCATTTTCAAATGACCACTGACTTGTCCTTAGGTATAGGAACCACACTCCAGACATCATTCTTCATGATCGACTCATATTCCTCATTCATCTCATCCTTCTAAAATTGGTGCTTCATGACTTCTTTGAATGTATAACGCTTAGATTGTACTATGGTAGTCATGGTAGCTAAGTACCCTTGGTACCTGTTCGGCTTCTTGCTTTCATGAAATGTGCCCCTTGGTGCAACATGTCTTTCGGTATATTCAAGAGTATCTTTGAGCCACAAAGGTATTTTTCTTGAAGTAGAGGGCTCACTAGGAGGTGGATTAATGGGATCCATCAGAAATTTAACATCAGGAATCAGATCATCTATCAGAGATTCATCCTGCTTTCCTACATCATCATCATTATCCTTCCTAGGGATAGGAAGATCTCAGAATTTCCCAAGGGTAGAATATTCATTGAAAGTGACATCTAGACTTATTTCCACTTATCTTTAACCAAGCACATAGATTCTATATGCCTTCGAAGTTTCACTGTAGCCCACAAATGTTCCTTTCTTCCCAGATGCATCTAGCTTGTTTATTTTCTCTTTCGACACATGAAAATATACGGGACAACCAAAAACTATAAAATGAGAAACATCAAGTTTCTTACAAATGAAAACTTCTTCGGGTGTCTTAAAGTCCAATGCTTGATGCAGGCATCTATTTTGAACATACAAAATGGTGTTGGCAACTTCTCCTCATAAGAACTTCGGTAGGATTTGGTCATGAAGCATGGCATGGGTGGCTTCTATGATCATTCAATTCTTCCTTTCAGAAAATCCATTTTTCTCAGGAGTATATATAGTAGTGGTCTCCCTCTTAAAGCCAACCTCTCTACAATAGCCATTGAATTCATTTGATTCATATTCTGCTCCATTATCAATCCTCAATATTTTTATCTACTTCCCTATTTGATTTTTGACCAAGCTTTTGAAAGAACGGAACCATTTGAACACTTCATCCTTATTCTTGAAGAAATAGATCCAATGTTTTGCATGAGAATTCATCCACAAAAATTTCATAGTACAAATATCCTCCCAAATATTTTACGGGCAACATACCTAATAGATCATAATGGACCAGTTGAGGAATATTGGTAGTTTGACTTTCACTTGAGGGAATGATCCCCTCATATGTTTTCCAGCTGCACTACCCTGAAAAACTCCTTCATGATCTATGTTGAATTCAAGAATACCTATGACCATCTTCCTTACATCAGGTAAGGCTTTGTAATGAATGTGAGAAAATATGCGATGTCATAATTCAGATTGAAGATAAGTATCACAAGTCATTGCTCCCAATGGACTTCCTCCAACCTGATAAAGACCTTCAACCCTAAATACAAGTGTAAATGCATATTTTAGGTTCCTTTTCCAAACAAGTACCTTCCCATCAATGAATGTAACCTTCAAATCTTTATCTTCCATTGCAGAAATAGAGACCAGGTTCTTTTTCATATTAGGTACATACAATACTTATTTTAAATGAAGGGTTTGACCTTTACTTAAGTGAAGAGTGACAATGCCAATCCCTCTCATGGGATAGGTGGAATTATCCCCAAGTATGATTTCCATATTTGTATTCTGTTTAACCAAGTCTGAGAGGGCCTCCTTTTACCTAGTGAAGTGCCTTGAGGCACCACTATCAATCAACCATTGATCCAATGTATCCAGAGGAGAGGCAGTGGTGAGGGTAGAAATAAGATAAAATTAATTTTTCTTAACTACAACATTAGTTTCTTCATTCTTGGATTTACTTGACTTCTTGCGAGGATGACCATTTCCATATCAAGCAGTGGGAGCATTCCTCTTTCCTTTGTTGTTGAACCTGTTGTTCCTTTGATTACCATTGCCTTTGTATTTGTTGTTTTCATCATCCCTTGGAGTATCCTTCTTATGAGGACACTCTCTAGAAAAGTGGCCAAACTTGTTGCAATTGAAGCATCTTCCTCTTCTTCCTTCTTTGAATCTTGGCTTAAACCCATGACCTTATCTTCTTGGACCAACATTTTTCTTCCTTTTAGCATGAGCAGAGAAAGCAATATGATTGTTTCCATTTGAGGGCTTGTCTCTTTCCATCATCTTGATTTCTTCTTGAATGCATCTATCCAACAATTCATCAAATCCTAGAATCATGTCATTATTGAGGATGACAGTTTTAAACACATCCCATTCTCTTGTAAGACCTCCAAGTGAAATAAGAGTGAGCTCCCTATCACCAACAACTTCTCCAATAGATAGGAGATCATTCTTGATTTTGGTAATCTTCATGAAGTAGGATTCAACGAACTCTCCTCTATCCATCTTGATGTATTTCTACTTGTTTTTGAGAAAGAGAACTTGATTTGCATTATTTACTTTGAACATACCAACCAGTTTGTCATACATCTCCTTGGATGTTTCCAAATCAGAAATATAGGCAACCAAAGGCTTGTGAATAGAATCAACAATCATTTTCTTAGCTTTGACCTCACCTTTCTTGTCCTTTTATTTTGTAGCAGTAGGTGCACTTCAAGGAGGATCCACCACTCTTTCTTTGACATAGTCCATAGCATCATTTTCTTCCAAAGTCAAATCTAGAGACATCTTCCATGCATAATAGTTAGATTTTCCTTAAGCTTGTCCTCGGATTTGAAGTAAGATGTGGTCTTCATTGAGGCCATCTTCAAATTACTTTCCAACAACTTCCCTTAGTGATTGCATTCCTAACTCTTTCTTGGGCTTTGTCTTCACCTAATCTCTAATACCATTTTAATTTTAGATAACAATGGTATGTTCTATGCTTAGCACAATTTACTTCAATGATTCTTTAGTAGCTCAATGAAAATTTCCAATGATTTCCAGTAGCAATCACATTAACCATTAATCACATTAACAGTAAATGTAGATAGAACATTAAAACATATGCAGAAGACAAGCTAAGACAAGAGGACACCAAATTTGGCGGATGCCAAGGAAAAACCCCAATGTGGGGAAAACCCTTTGATCAAATATTCTTATTATTATTCAATAGTTCAACAGAGATAGAGAGTAAAAAATTCAAATAGACTAGCCTAATACAAATTCAAAACAACCCTATCAATTTTGCAGTCCATTGCAATCAAACTTTATCCCTAACCAGAAAGTCAACATTGGTCAAATTAGTAGCAAGTCATCTCCTTTGAAGCTTGGTCAAGGGAAGATTAATTAAGCCTCCATCAAGCGTCAAAGTCAACCCAAAAAAATCCTTCAAACACTAGTAAAATTTATTCAAACAAAATTCAACTCTACGGTCAGACAACCTTGAAGTCAATGCTAGTCAAATAGTCCCAAACACCTTGATTTCTGTGCCAATTAATGTGGCCTCAAGAGAGCGAAATTCTACCTCCAAAACATAGTCAAAATTCAGTCAAAAAAGAGGGTCAATGTTGGTCAACACTGGTCAACAACTTGAAAAACTCGGTTCTGTTTCAGCCCTGAAAAATAGTCTTCCTAGCCGATGGGAGAGAGAGAGAGAGAGAGAAGATCCCCAAGCTGTACGAACCAATCTGTTTAAGAGAGAGAAGAATTGTTGAGTGAATGATGCCCGAATGAGGTGTGAGGTATCTTCTATTTATACACTTTGTTGTTGGTGAAGAGACATATCTATTGGGCTTCTTGAGCCTACATTAAGCTGAGGCCAACCTTAACAATTTGTACATGTGAAAGAATAAATTCAAAATCACACTTCTGCTTGTCCAAATGAGATGATCTTTATATCAAACTTGGACCTCTCGAAAAGAGGAATCCAACACAATAATTATCTCCATCATATGAGTTCTCCCAAGGTGGAATTTGGCCCTAGTTGCCAATTTTAACACATGTTATCTCAATATACATGGAAACGTATATATTTAATGTTGGTATATAAAACCAAAATACCATTATCACTTCATGTGATCTTTGTGAGATATATTTAGAGTAAATCAATTACAACTTCTAGCCAATTTCTCTTTATTTCCTTCACAACCAAGTTGTTAATAAACCTAAACCTTAATAGAAAATGATACTAGGAAGCATCTTGCAGTGCGGGAAGAAAATCCAAGGTGATACTGGCAAATATTCCTAGTTCCCTTAATTTTTCATGAAGTGAAGATCTTTCACATCACAAGTGACAAATTTATTGGTAACAAACCTAACATAAAAGTGTTCCCCTCATCTTAAGCTTTCACTTCTAGATTTTTATTTCCTCGAACATTTATAATTTAAACCTCTTTCCATTTTTTGTTAGAAATTGGACACCTATCAAGAGTAGGAATTCACTATTTTAACAAATGTTACAGTTACTTCTTTTCCAAGTGATCATGTCCTATGAAAACAATTGTACCAACTAGAACATATCCCAAGTTTCGTGATGAATAATCAGATAATACTAATTATTCAATATTATTCTATGTTTGTTTACATAAACCTACCTATATTGTGTTTATTGGGGAAGAAACATTTTTTGGTAATTTACAACTATATTAAAAATTTCCCTTGTAACAAGATCTTCAACTATTACTCTTGGAGCCTTGGATTATGAGACAAATGGTTAACATACTCCCTTATTTTTCTCACCCAAATCACACTAGCATCCTCGTTAACGATGCCAACATAAGCCATATTGAATTTTATGCAACAAGACGATAAGAAACCATAAGGACGCTAAGGGGATACATACATTTTTGTTAGGTAGCATGCCTCGTATCTAGAACTACATTGTCTAAGATGTGGAATGCAGAAGTCAAGGTTGAAAAAATGTTCTCCCCATTCCCTATGTGTTATTCTAATACCATTATGCCAAAATGTTTGAAAGAAAAATAACATCTAACTCATTTTGCAGTTAGTACATCTTCCCCATCAAGTCATTGGATTCCTCAACACATTCCCTTAGCTTCAAAAACAAGAAATAAAACCATGAAGCTTAGCCATTGAAACACTCTAATTAAAGAATTTGTGAGTAAGAGATGTTATGTTAACATGTAAGCAAACTTTCCAAATCAACCAATAGAATTACTACATAGATGTCATACAAATAAAAATATTTTTATGCTCAAATACATTATTCTTCTCTCATTGAGTACAGAGCATCTTACGAGGGGAAATTTGATTTGAACCCGGTTAGCATTGTTTAGCTAGCACTAGCTCACTATTCCTTTCAATGTTCTTGAACACTGTGGTTAGCTAAATTTCATGGTCACACATTGGTTTGAATATAGATTATGATGGTGGATTAATGGTCCATTGAATATGTGAACAAGACAAAAAAATCTTGTTTTCTTGATCTATAATTTAATAAGATAACAAATCTTAGGAAACCATAGTATTGAAATCCCTATCCTGTAAAGGACACTAGACGAATAGAAAATTGACAAAGCATGATATAATGGACAAGGTTGGTGATGAAGAAATTGGTGAATAATGCATTGCAGACCCACAACAAAAGTAGTCATAAACATATGATTTCATCATTCTTGAAGTTGAGACAACATGTGGACAATTTTCAAGCATGATAGTTGATACAATTCTTGATAAATAAATGGAAAATTTCAATGGTTGGCATGAGGAACAGGGGATAGATGATAAAACCAAAGATTCCCTTCTTCTGATCCATCCTAGTGAGGATCTTAGTTGCAACCCCATAGAAGAATATGAAACACCAATTGAAGGATGTTTCCATCCCTTTAGATTTAATAATGACTTCGAAGGTTGACAAGATCAACCAAATTGTGAGCCATCATATAATTTCAGTTTTAACGGGAAAATGACCTCAAAGGTATATGATTTAGATAAATGTTGTGTTTCCAACTCATGGAAGGGGATTTTTCTTCATGTTTTCAAATGATGTCCTTCATTAGGATAGTGATACATTTTTTGTTCCACAGAAAGGAAATGAATAGGTGTCCAGGGATGAAAGGGAAGAAATACATCTTGTTATTTGAACATGTTAAAGGAAATAAGTAATCTCAATGTATAGGCCTTAATGATGAGATCCCATTTTTCCTAAAAATACAACAAATCCTACATGAAAATGGAGATCTTGCTATGCCCCTTGAAGAAAATAAATCCACTATTGAACAATACAATATGGATTTCAGTGTAGACAAAATCGTTGTTTTAGATTCTAGTATTCGCTCTAGCATAACATTCTTTAAGATGCCTAACATCATTTCTAGCTCTCCCATGAGTTTAAATGTTTCTCAAAGCTAGCCAAATTGTAGGGATGTAGGAACAATATATATACCACCCGTGACCATCCTAGGTAGTGCATTTCCCAAGCTTGAATTATATGATCGAAACTTGAAATATTTGGGTTATAAAGGCTATGTTTCCTTGCTTAGCAAAATTATGGGAGAAACGACCCTTTGATTAAGAGGAAGGACAATTTTCAACCAATGATACAATAAAAGGCCAATCAAAACCCGCTAGCATTGAACATAAACACATCTCAGGTGTCCTTGAGAAGCATGATGAGATTACCATTGAAGAGATGGAATTCAAGGTAACAGAAGATTGGTCACATGATGATATGAGTGCTAAAAAAAAAAATTTAGGACAACCCTTTACATCTTTTAATAGGAAAAATAACACTTCTTGAAAGCCCGTGGTCTATTTGGTTTCCTAACTTATTGGGACATAAGAAAGGTAGCACTATTTATGTAGATAAAAGGCTATACAAGTAGAAATAGTTAAGGATTATGACATATTATCTCTTCATTCCACTTGACTAACACCTTTAACTAGTTCACTATTTTTTTATCTGTTTCAAGATGAGAGAATCCATATGCATCTATTAAGTTATAAAATATACAAACCAAACAAATGTCAATCCTCCATGTAGTTTATGCTTATTAGCTGATTTCAATCCCTTCTTTGGACCTTGAAATCTTCAAAATTTGAAACCCATGGCTCGACACGAACTCCAAACAACAACAAAAAAACCTGAAGTCAATTATCATGTGAATCATCATAATATTACACTATATACAACTCACACACCATACATTAAAATTTAGTAAATATGGAAGCTCTTTTGTGGCAAACTTGAACATGTTTACAAAGCCCTAAACCTCATATAAGTTGATGTTAGTGCTTATTTCAACCATCAACCACATTTCAAATCTATATAAGTAGTCATAATACACATATCATCCAACACACTAATAACATCAGTTCAATTTAGTGGGAGAAGGAAAGAAACTCACTGTGCAATATGAGTAGAAGGGATTGAAGTGTAAACAATAAGGACTAGGACCTTGTAAGGAAAATATCAACGGCATAAAACTATGATAAAGAATGATGGTTACATGATTGAATTTTTAGTGCTACCTGTAGTGTTCCTATTCAAGTAACCATCAAGAGCCCAATTAATTAAGAAACACACAGTCCTAGGTATATGGTTAAGGAAACTGGGATGGGGACTATGATTTTCCACCCAACCATAGATGAGTTGTAGCCAATTCACTTGTAGTTGTCACCCCCAGGCCGGATTCCTGAGCATGAGTGAGGGGCTTACTTATGGGATGAGACTCTAGAGGACAATCCTCTCCACCTTCAACCACATAGATGGTAATAAAATTGCCACATTTCTAGGAGTCAAAAAAACTGACCAAATTTCTACTCTGGCTAAGTTGTTTAGGATTCTTTTGGTAAAACGTAATATTTAAGAAAAAATCCTATAAGAATATGTAACATAGGAATCTCCCAGGAAGATGAAGCCTCTCACCCTATTATTTGAGTTATTTCCCCCTTCATAATTTACCTCACCTCTCCTTCCCTATTGCCATCGATTCCACTTCGCTAGTTAGTATTTCCTAGTCTAGCCTGATTCCTTTATAACCAATCCTCACCATTCCAGCTGTCTACCTTCCCCTTGATATTTTTTATGTTGTTTTTCCTTATCACCCTTGGTCTGTTTGCCAGAACCTTGAAAGCCAATTTCCATGGTGCCATTTAGTTCCATGTACTTTACTTTCCACCTATCAGCCTCCATGGCTGCTACCAATAAGTTAATATCCAAAGTAGTCTTCCCCCTTAGCTCTGGAATCTGTGTCCCCAAATCAATGCATTTAATTAAATAAAATTTGCAATGCTTAAATAAACGATAAATCTAACCATGGTTATTACAAACCCCTCGCCCTTGAAGGAACGTCATTTTTAGTGTTCAATAACCATATACAATATGAGAATAACTACTTAAAATACCAAACATAGTAGAGATGGGGATTTATATATATAGCTCGTTTTAGCTTTTACAATCCATCATGTATGTACAGTGGCTTGCCCGACCACTTGGTAAATATTAATTCATAATTTAAAAATCTTCCCATGGCCCTCCTTGCATTCTTTTGATGCTTTATATGTGTTCAATCTAACTTGGTTTTGTTCCTTTTCTCTAGAGTGCTACTTGCCTCCAATGTACAACACTACTATGCTTGCGCTCTTCGTTCCTTTAATGAACAGTTCCTAGCTCATTATTTTTGGGCACACCCCCAATGTGCTTCTGATTCCAATAAATTATTCTCATGACCAAAAATTGATTTATTTTCCGACCTTCCCTTCTCTGCTTCCCAATTCCTTGAAAAATTTGGTCCCCCTCCCCCCCCTTCCATGTAGTCACTTACCTTCTAAGTTCATGCATCCCCTTCTCTACTTCCCAGTCCCTTGTGCAATGCATTCTTAGCAAGGATTTCTCACATTCGAGGGGTCTCAAAACCAAGGCATATACCTACCTCAAAACTATGATACTGATCATAGCATGCTTTATGACAATTAATTGGCACTAGTGTCCCAAAATGGCCCTGTTCCTTAAATCTTTGGCTTTTCTATAATACCATTGTTCCAACTTGTGGCCAACTTTGTTCAATTGAAGTGAGAAGTCTTATGTCTATTCCTGCATCATAGACACACAAATCCTATGAGACTCATAATAAATAAAAATGTAATGAAAGTAAATTATACCTTATTAGTAGTTTATCTTTGCATTGAACTTGAAATTTTCCACAACGCCTACAACAAACCAAGCTAGTTTAAAAACCAGACCATCATATGCTAAAAAATACCATCCAGTTATCTCAAAAATCCATAAATTAGAGTGTTGAATTACGTTCATACTTAAGGATTTAGAATATCAATAAAGTATTGGCACTTATCTTGATTTGATGGCTTCTTCTTTCCTCATACACACATGGGGTTGATTTCTTATATTGGAAAGCACCTAGACAATAACATGTCCTCCATGGCCAATGTGCCAACCTAAAGTGGTTGCTAGAAGACTCTTGTTACCCTCTAAATTGTTTTTCAAGGTACCAACTCAACAATCATGCTTCTCCAGAGCTCCAGGTACCCTCCAAGCTAACTACACAAGTACTCACCCCATAGTCATGCTGGACCGGTTGCCAAATAAATAAGGGAATCTAGAGGCTCACCTCCACCCTGGATCATCAAGGGAATCAATAGGTTTATACCTCCACCCAGTGATGATTATATATATATATATATATATATAATCCCATTCACAACTATGGGCACTACCAAACATGGTAGTAATTACTAAACCATGTAGTCTTTGGTGAACAAAATTATTGGGAATCTAGAGGCTATCTCGTCTCCACCCAAAAGCCATACATAACACATGGGATCAAACAAGTAATATACACATATACATATACACGTGGAACCAAACCACGTACACATAATAAGATGTCACATACACATAGCACAAACGACACATATGACATGGTACAACGTATACACATTTACAAATGTATGACACGTGCACATATACACAAGGAATAATGGAACCCAAAGGATTATACCTCCACCCTCAAATCAATAAGGGAATCCAAAACTCTATTTTAGATCCACCATATACACACCATGAGACCAGAGTACTTGCTCTACTTGCATGTCTTTCCTTGTTGTACCATGTGCATCAATATTTGCACTAAATGACTATAGAGCATCATTCTTCAACAAGAATGTTGATTCCTAACAAGAACTTCCACTCAACATGGAATTTTCATATTAGCTTAATCATGTACACTATATATACGCACATGTGCAAATAAAGTTAGTGTTGAGAGAACTCCCTTTTACCATTTTGTTTTCCATCATTTCTACGGACTCAACCAATCTACATGGATGTCATATCATATTCCTCTTACCCTTTTTCTTTTGTATATTCATATTACCATATTTCTACTAGCTTTCCCAATAGAGTTTAGTATGCAATTCATGTGTTGTCCCTTTTTTAGGAATTTGTGGCTTCCCTTCCACCTTAACTTACTTGTTCCAAGGCCCAAATTATGTAAATTAAGGGAAAATTATAAAATCAATAGGAAATGCACGAGGTAAAATAAAAGGAAACATCACAAAAGAAAATAAAATCCATAAATTATACAAGAAAACCACACACAAAAAAAACATGGCCATGTGTATCCATAAATCAAATAGCATAATTAAGGTTCAAAGTCATGGCACATCAATCATCAAGTAAAATAGTCCCAAAACTTTACTCATTGTCTTGAGTTTGGTATTCATGGCACTCTCTGCCATCATACCATGCATACATTTGTGGAACAAAACAAACTTCCTTTCCCTGTCTCTGTCACTGGGTCTTCCCATGTGAAAGTAAACCCAATCTGTTGCCTTGTAGTTGTTCATGCATCCATAGGATTGTTAGTAGTTATAAATGTATCACAAACCAAAAATAACATCTATGTAAGTTTTCTTTGAAATTCTGGAACGCATATGCACATTGGTCATAAATATTATCCTGCATTTGCGATTATTAGAATTCAATCCATGACCAAAATTAGCCTCCTTACCAAGACCACATTTACCATTTAGCTTGAATTTTTAAAATACTTTTGAAAATTAGGCCTTCTTACTAAGGCCAATGGTCATGGCACCTACAATCTCATAGATTTAGTTAGGACACCACATGGTACATTATCATGCATATATCTTAAATTTGTAAATTCATTAAGAGAATTCATCACAAGACCTATAGGCAATCTTAAGTTAGCACAAAATAATTTCATCATACATAGTCAGTATTTACTTCCACCTATAAATAACCTGCGTACCATCCATGACCATAGTGCTATAACGAGTACTTGCCAATAAGTATATGTTAGTTAATAAATTCCCAAACAATGCAGCTCTAATCATACAAATCATGGGGTCCATCCAATGTATGCACACACATACACGCTAACATGTCTAGAAGAGAAAAAAACATTTCCATAATCTCATACACCACATACTTAATCACATGCATACCTATGTTAAGGAACGCCACTAGTTCAATAACATTAATACACTATGAAAGTTATACACAACATCATACATGAAATGTTGTTAATGACCTAAATTAACACATCTAATGGAAAATTTCCATCATGCAACAAACATCTTTGCAGTCCATATTCAGCTCTGAAATCAAGACTAACTCGGAAGCTAGAGTCCCACTCATATCTAAGTGTTCATACTTGAAATTTATACTTAGTTAATTTTGCCATAGGTCACTATCTTAATCATCAAAATTCTAGGGCTACACCTTTAGTTGTTAATTCCTTTTGTGATATATCCCATTGGGTCCAATTTTTCAGCTCCGATACCACTCTATAACACACCCCCTGATCTAACTAGAGATGGTTACTGTGTGACCCGACTCTCAAGGTCCAATTACTAGGATGGGGTAAGGGATTTGTTTTTTATATATTTCTCTTTATTCATGGTGAGATACACTTAGTAGAATTTCATGATATATTAAATCTTTCATAATTCATGTTATTGTCTACATTCACAGAATATGTTGGTGGAATTTTTTGGGTATCACAACAAATTATAAGAGAAACGTATTTCAACATGTAATTTCCAGCCAAATCACCCTCGGTTTTTTAGTAGAGCAACCTCCCTCAAGAGTATAACGGACACCCTTCTTTGAAGAAGGTGATAAGGCACTTGTACTACCTTTTCCACCCATAAGTTCATCTTTTAACTCAAATCTCACCCATATCTTAGATTTGGAAATTGACATGAGAGATCTTAATCTAGATCTGTCCCATATATTCGGTTGTGCCTACTATGACTCATCAAATAGACCAAATTCACTTGCAATGTTTTTTCTTCATAATTCATCAAGAACCCACATTTAGAGGGAAGGCTTATACACTTACAAATATTATCTTATTGTTAGAGTCATATTAATTGAAATATAGTTCATATTCAGCTATGGAATACTCATAAGTTTGACTAGGAGGGAACCTTTATAAGCTGGAAGATTTGTGTGTTATTGTATTTAAAGTTTAGGCCAACATTGACAAATATATTATAGGAATTATTGTATTCAAAGGACAATCTTGCAATTTCACATATGTTAACTCTATATTCCTACAAACACATATATTTAATGTTGGTATATAAAACCTGAATTCCACTATCACTTCATGTGGTCTTTGTGAGATATTTCTAGAGTAAATCGATTACAACTTCCAACCAAGTTCTCTTTATTTCTTTCACAACCAAGTTGCCAGTAAACCTATAGATAAAGATATTAGGAAGCATCTTGAAGTGCAGGAAGAAAATCAAAGGTGACGACGGTGAATATTCCAAGTGCCCTTAATTTGTCTTTAAGTGAAGAGATTGCACATCATAAGTGAAAAATTTAGTGCTAATAGACCTAACATAAAATGGTTCGCCTGATTTTAAAATTCCATTTCTAGATTTTCATTTTTTCACACGCTAAGATAATTTAAACCTTGTGCCATTTTTTGTCAAAAATTGGACACCTATCAAAAGTAGGCATTCACTATTCTAACAAATTTTATAGTTCTTGTCCAAGTGATCATGTCCTATGAGAGAAATTGTACCAAATAGAAAATATCCCAAGATTCGTGATGAATAATAGGATAGTACTAACTATTCTGTATATTTTGTGTTCATTTATATAAACCTATCTTTATTGTATTTATTGGGGAAGAAACATTTGGTGGTAATTTACAACTATATTAAAAAAAATTCCTTGTTACAAGATCTTTGATTATTACTCTTGGAGTCTTGGATTATGAGACAAAAGGTTAACATACTCCCCTATTTTTCTCCCCCAAATTGTTGAAAATAACAACAAGAAATGTTAAAAACAACATCTAGAAATTCCAATTTAATTTTTCCTTGAATTAAATTGTAATTATTTTCTCATAGCAACTTGTAATAGTTAACTAAGTTAAGTTGACTTATTTAACTTAGGAATTTTGGGTTGGAAGTATTTTTGTAGTCATATATATGTTCTCCCTAAATTTTAGCGGTCCAAGATGAGTTTATTTAAGATGTAATTATATTAACTCAGTTTACTGAGTTAGGGTCAGTTAAATTAGTTATAATTGTTTGTGGAACTAATAGAGGACCAACAGTCAGTGGGTGCACTGTTGCATCCACAAGTGTTACTACAGTTAACTGAATATCCCCTCATGAGAAACTCATGCATGTTAGTTGAGACTAGAGTGTAGGGACAATGTACTATTAGTTGTATGATTTACTGAGTTGTAAATATCATGCATGAAATCAGAGAAGGACCTATGTTTGGATTGTGCAGTTTTGGAAGCATGAATTCCCTTTAAATATGGGCTATTCATCTTAGGAATTGTACAAGGAAATAGGGGCTTGGAAGGCAGTGGAAATTGGCTAAGTGTTGGCTAAGAGATGGCTTGTGAGGCAGAGAGTTGAGCATACTTGTGCAGAATTTTTCTAATGAGAACAAGATTTGTATCTTCACTCATATTTTTTATTAATGTGATACGAATAGGCAGGGTTTTGAGCAATGGATTTCCCCAGGAAAACTTAGTGTGTTATGTGCCATTGATTTGTCTTCTTCTTGTTCATATTGTTTTCATCGATCTATTGGCTTCCACTAGTTGAAAGTAGAAGTGGATTCTTGTCTTGTGATTTAGTAAATTGCATGAGCTTGTGAATCTATAGGAAATTCTACACAAATCACACTAGCATCCTCATTAACAATGCCTACACAAGCCATATTGGCTTTATGAGGTAAGACGATAATAAACGATAAGTTTGCTAAGGGGAGACATACATATTTGTTAGATAACATGCCTCGTATCTAGAACTCGGTTGTCCAAGAGGTGGAATGCATAAGTCAATATAAAAAAAAATATTCTCCCCATTCCATATGTGTTATTCCAATACCATTTCTGCCAAAATGTTTGAAAGAAAAATAACATCAAACTAATTTTGTAGTCATTACATCTTTCCAATAAGTCATTGGATTCCTAAACAAATTCCTTTAGCTTCACAAACAAGAAAGAATACTAGGAAGCTTAGGCATTGAAACACTATTAATTAAAGACACAATGAGTAACAGATGTTATGTTATAATGTAAGCACACATGTCAAATCAACAAGCAGAATAACTACGCAAATGTCATACAAATACAAATATTTTTGTGCACAAATACACTACTCTACTCACTCATTGAGTATAAAGCATCTTGCGAGCGAGATCTTGCTTTGAACCTAATTAGAATTGTTTAGCTAGAACTAGTTCATTATTCCTCTTAATGTTCTTAAACACTGTGGCTAGCTAAATTTCATGGTCACACATTGGATTGCATATACATTATGATGGTGGATTAATGGTCAATTAAATATTGTGAAAAGGGAAATAAATCTTTTTTTCTTGCTCTGTAATTTAACAAGACAACAAATCTTAGGGAACCATAGTATTGGAAAAGCCATGCAACATGCTTTTGAAGTCTATATCCTATAAAGGACATTAGATTGATAGTGTATTGAAAAAACATGATATAATGGAAAAGGTATGTGATGAATCAATTATTGAAGAAAAAATTGCAAAACCATGACTAGAACAATCATAAACTTATGATTTCATCATTCTTAAAGATAGGACAACATTTGGGAAGTTTTTGAGCATGACAGCTAACATAATTCTTGATAAAGAAATGGAAAATTTCAATGGTTGGCATGAGGAATAGGGGATAGATGATCAAACCAAAGATGCCCTTCTTTTGATCTATCCTAGTGAGGATCTTGATTATCACCCTATAGTAGAATATGAAACACCAATTGAAGGATGTTCACAACCCTTTAGATTTAATAATGACTTTGAAGATTGACAAGATCAACCAAACTATGAGCCACCATATAATTTCAATTTTAATGGGGAAATGACCTACAATTGATATGATTCATGCTGAAATTTGGTACCGGAGGACAGGTGGTTCCCTAAGGCTTTGATCTTTGGCCTAGGGAAAAGTGTCCAAAAGAATTTAATTTTTCTCCTAAAGTAACTTTATAATTTTTTATAAAGTTAAATCTAATTTGAAAGTGACTTTAAGTGATAAAGTTACTAAGTCTAATTTTAAAGTGACTTTTATAAAGTCAATGAAAAATTAGAAAGGAAAAGTGACTTTGGAAATAAATGACTAAGTGGGTCTTTATTAAAGTGGGGTGAATTAAAAAATAGAAAGTGAGATTTAAATGAGCATTTAATCTCAGCCATTGATCTAAATCTATTTCAGCCATTGGATTTAGGGATCACCCAAAAGTCATTTAGGGTTGGGTTAAGGGAGGAAAAGGAGGAAAAGATCATTCATTCTTTCATGAGCAGATTGAGAGAGAGAGAGCAAGAGAGCAAGGGAGATTTCTGGACAAGGAGGAGAAGGAGGCAGCAACTTGGCACACATACCAAGGCAACATTTAAGCAAATCCTTACAGCTGAATGTGCAAGCAGTAAAAGGCAGATTTTTCTTGAGCAAACAGCAAAAGGCAGATTTGTTTTTGCACAGAAATCGAGGCAGTTGATTTTCTGCACAAAAATCGAGGTCCGTACAGCATGTCCGTACCGTCCGTACATCCTGTCCGTACAGTCCGTACAGTCGTCCGTACCGTCCGTACCGCTGCCCGTACCGTCCGTACAGTCCGTACAGTCGTCCGTACCGTCCGTACCGCTGCTCGTACCGTCCGTACAGTGGCCGTACAACATTGTGTTGCTGTTTGGAAATTTCTGGTGGGCTGTGAGGCTCAGAAATCGAGATAAGTTGTAAATTTGTTTGCTGATTTTTGCTGAAAATTTCTCACTGTAAAAAGGCATTTCCAGAAATAAAGAAGAGCTCTCAAACTGGTTTTCCCCAAGAGTTGTAGGGGGTTTTTCCAGGGTCAAGTTGACCAAAAATCACTGAGTTTAAATGTGTTTTAATGGCTGATTTTTATTTCTGCAATTTCCAGCATTCTGAAAAATTTCCAGAATTTGTGTTTTCAGCAATATTTATTTTTTCCAGTCTGTTAAATGTAAGGTTATGGGAATGGGCATTTAACTACATGGGAGAAATAAAGTGAAACTGAAAACCGGGGTGGGAAACAGAATTTTTACATGGTATCAGAGCTTGAGTGCTGAAGGGCAGTTTGGGACAGCAAAAGGAAAAAATACAGCTGCTGATTTTTTCACTCAGAAAATTCCAGCAAGCTGATTTTTCATAAACAGCAGTTTTATCTTTACCACAGCAGTGCTATTTTTCAGTTTTAGGACAGCAAGATGTCATTGGGATTGAGGGTGGAGGATAGGTTGGATGGGCATACAAATTACAGCGTTTGGAAGGAGAGAATGCAGAGTATCTTTGAGGAGGCAGAAGTCTGGGATATCATGGTGCATATAGCACAACACCCTGTTGTTGTGCCTACTGATGCTACTCAGTTGGCAGCTTATAATAGAAAGAACAACAAGGGTAAGAGGTTGATTCTAGACAGAATCAAAGACCATTGCATTCCTCATGTGAGAGGAAAGAGCAATGCCCATGAGATGTGGACAGCATTGTCCAATCTCTACCAGAGTACCAATGAGAACCGAAAGATGGTCCTGAAGGAGAAGCTGAAGAACATTAAGATGGGGAATGATAGTGCAGCTGGATATCTCACAAAGATTACCAATGTGAGAGATGAGTTGGCAGCGATTGGAGAGGCCATTCCATCCACTGAGTTGGTGCGTATTGCAGTGAATGGCCTCCCCCGTTCATGGTTGAACTTTGCTGATGGGGTTTGTGCACGTGAGACCCTTCCCACATGGGAGAGGTTTTGGGATGATTGTATTCAGACAGAGATCAGGAAAGGACAGCTTGGGGCAGCCAAGCCAGTTGAGCAGGATGAGGACGTAGCACTGGTGGCAGGAGGCAAGAAAGGCAAAAGGAAGAAGCAGGCTTCCACAAGCGGTGGTGGAGGCAAAGGCAAAGGTAAAGGTAAACAGGGTAACTCACAGAAGGACTATTCCAAAGTGAAGTGTTGGAATTGTCAGAAGATGGGACACTATGTAGTTGTGTGTCCGGAGAAGAAGAAGAAGGGGAAGAACCAGGATGTGGCAGCTTCAGCTGAGATTGAGGACTTTGCAGGTCGTTTTGACCGGGAGTTTGCGTTCATTACATGTGAGTCCTCTAGTGCAGGATCACCTGCCACACAGGTTCAGAGGGAGCATGCTTTTCCCTCGATTAGCGGAGCATCTACAGGTATCTGGTATGTGGACAGTGGGGCTTCACGCCACATGACAGGAGTCCGGGAGTACTTCTCAGAGCTTTCAGAGAGTGGCACTGATATTGAGGTAGTACTCGGTGATGACAGAGTTGTTAGAGCAGTCGGGGTGGGTACACTGACATTTCAGAGGGAGTCCAGACCTCCCTTGAAAGTGTCAGATGTTCTTTATGTGCCAGGGATGAGGAAGAACCTCATATCCGTCTTAGCTTTGGAGGACAGAGGATATGAGGTACTGTTCAGGGGAGGACAGGTGTTGATGTATCCCAGGGGCACTCCAGCTGATTCAGCTAGAGTGATAGGTGTACGCCATGCAAAGGTGTACAAGTTTGTATTCCAGCCCCTTTTGGCATTGAGCAGTAGTATCGACAGCAGAGCTAGCAGTTCTGAGCTGTGTGAGATTTGGCACCGCAGGATGGGACACATGTATCATGGAGCCTTGAGGACATTGCGGGAGATCACCACAGGTGTGCCAGATTTCAGTACTGATCACTTTGATACTTGCAGAGGTTGTGCAATGGGCAAGTTTGCCAAATCCCCTTTTCCCAGCAGTGACAGCAGAGCGACGGGGATACTTGATTTGATTCATTCCGATGTGAGCGGTCGGATGTCTCATGTTTCCTTGAGTGGATATGAGTACTATGTCTTATTCATTGATGATCACTCCAGGAGGACCTGGATTTATTTCTTGAAGACCAAGAATGAGGTCTTCAAGCGGTTTCAGGAGTTCAGAGCTCTTGTGGAGACTCAGACAGGTCGAAAGATCAAGTCCCTGAGGTCGGACAATGGAGGAGAGTACACCCTTGGAGAGTTTGTTGACTATTGTGCGGAGGCAGGCATTAGGAGGGAGTTCACTGTTCCTTACAACCCCCAGCAGAACGGGGTTGCGGAGAGGAAGAACAGATCCATCATAGGGGCTGCCAAAGCCATGTTACATGATCAGGGGTTGCCATTGTTCTTGTGGGCAGAGGCCTGCAACACAGCTGTTTACTTGCAGAACAGGAGTCCGCATCGTGCCTTGGGGCACATGACTCCGGAGGAGGCTTTCTCTGGGAAGAAGCCTGATCTTGGTCATCTTCATATCTTTGGATGCATTACATACTCCTATATACCCAAGGAGAAAAGGACCAAACTAGAGCCCACCGCAGAGAAGGGTATCTTTATGGGCTACAGTGAGACCTCAAAGGCCTTTCGGATTTACATTCCTGCACAGAGGAGAGTTGTTGTCAGACGGGATGTGAAGTTCGAGGAGGACAGGGCCTTTAGGAGGTCACGGGAGTTAGAGCATCTGGATCAGCCAGACCCTCAGCAGCAGTTGAGTCAGTCGCAGGGATCCAGTGGGCAGGGATCAGGAGGATCCGGAGGTACATCTATGAGGATGTCAGGTCCATCAGTGAGCAGTGGCTCGCCGAGCCAGAGGGGTGGTGCTCCGGGCAGCATGCAGAGCAGTTCACTAGGGAGTCCACTGATGGACAGTTCACACGGTACCTCAGCTTCTACAGGTTCAGGTGCAGGCAGGAGGACAACAGACAGACAGTCAGGAGTTCAGGCTACTGATGGTGATGAGGAGGAGGAGTTTCATTCTCCTATGGGAGAAGCATGCTCAGGGAAGAGGAAGCCCAAGTGGCTTCAGGACACCTTGAGAGATGCCACATCTGTTGCTGAGCCGAAGAGGCCGGTCAGAGAGAGTAGACCACCTGAGAGGTTTTGTAGTTATATGGCGATGGTTACCAACATCCTTGACTCTGAGCCTTCTAGCTATGAGGAGGTAGCTAGCCAGCAGGTCTGGAGAGAGGCCATGCAGGAAGAGTATTCTTCTATCATGAAGAATGATGTTTGGGAGGTGGTGCCGAGGCCTGAGGGCAAATCCATGGTTACTTCCAGATGGCTTTACAAGGTAAAGCATGCTGCAGATGGCAGCATTGAGAAATTCAAAGCGAGGTTTGTGGCTAGAGGGTTCTCCCAGGTAGAGGGAGTTGATTATGAGGAGACCTTCGCTCCCGTGGCTCGATATACTTCGATCCGCTCCATTATATCGATAACAGCAGAGATGGGTTGGAAGATCCACCAGATGGATGTGAAGACCGCATTTCTTAATGGCTTCATACAGGAGGAGGTGTACATTGAGCAGCCACAGGGCTTTGAGGTGCATGGGAAGGAGTCCCATGTGTGCAGATTGAAGAAGGCCCTTTATGGCCTGAAGCAAGCTCCCAGAGCTTGGTACTCCAGGATAGATGCATACTTGCAGGGGATGGGTTTCACAAAGAGTGAGGCAGATCCGAACCTTTACTTTATTGTGATTGGTGAGGAGCCTCTCATTCTGGTGCTGTATGTGGATGACTTGATCATTACAGGTGCAGAGAGACTCATAGAGCACTGCAAGAGAGATCTTGCGGCGGAGTTTGAGATGAAGGACATCGGCTTGATGCATTACTTTTTGGGTTTGGAGGTGTGGTAGGAGGAGGGGCATTTCTTCCTGGGGCAGGGGAAGTATATTGTGGACATCCTTAGCAGATTCCACATGGAGGATTGTAGACCCATGTCGACACCGATGATCACCAACTGGAAGAAGCTTCATGCTTCGGATTCCGAGTTGGTGGATCCCACATTGTACAAGCAGCTGATTGGTTCCTTGATGTATTTGGTCAACACTAGACCAGATATCTGTTTTGCAGTCAACACGATGAGTCAGTTTATGTGTGAGCCTAGGAAGGTTCACTGGGTGGCTGCAAAACACATTTTGCGGTACTTGCAGGGGACAGTGGATTATGGTCTGGACTACAGGCAGGGAGATGGAGTGAGATTGGCAGGATACACTGATTCTGATTGGGCAGGTTGTGCTTCTGATAGGAAGAGCACTTCAGGGTGTTGTTTTGGGTTGGGTTCAGCAGTAGTGTCATGGTTCAGCCGGAAGCAGCAGTCAATAGCACTGAGTTCAGCGGAAGCAGAGTATATGGCGGCCAGTCTAGCTAGTTGTGAGGCCATCTGGCTTCGCAAGATGTTGTTTGGCTTATTTGGTCAGCCGTTGAGACCTTCAGTGATTTACTGTGATAATCAGAGTTGCATTAAACTCACGGAGAATCCAGTATTTCATGACAGGTCAAAGCATATCGGGATCATATATCATTTCATCAGAGACTATGTTCAGAAGGGAGCTGTGAAGCTTGAGTATATTTCCACTGATGAGCAGGTTGCAGATATTCTTACCAAAGCCTTACCACGGGGCAAGCATGTCTACTTCAGAGACAAGATGGGTGTGGTGAGGAACACCTTCCTCGGTAAGAGGGAGTGTTGAAATTTGGTACTGGAGGACAGTTGGTTCCCTAAGGCTTTGATCTTTGGCCTAGGGAAAAGTGTCCAAAAGAATTTAATTTTTCTCCTAAAGTAACTTTATAATTTTTTATAAAGTTAAATCTAATTTGAAAGTGACTTTAAGTGATAAAGTTACTAAGTCTAATTTTAAAGTGACTTTTATAAAGTCAATGAAAAATTAGAAAGGAAAAGTGACTTTAGAAATAAATGACTAAGTGGGTCCTTATTAAAGTGGGGTGAATTAAAAAATAGAAAGTGAGATTTAAATGAGAATTTAATCTCAGCCATTGATCTAAATCTATTTCAGCCATTGGATTTAGGGATCACCCAAAAGTCATTTAGGGTTGGGTTAAGGGAGGAAAAGGAGGAAAAGATCATTCATTCTTTCATGAGCAGATTGAGAGAGAGAGAGAGCAAGAGAGCAAGGGAGATTTCTGGACAAGGAGGAGAAGGAGGCAGCAGCTTGGCACACATACCAAGGCAGCATTTAAGCAAATCCTTACAGCTGAATGTGCAAGCAGTAAAAGGCAGATTTTTCTTGAGCAAACAGCAAAAGGCAGATTTGTTTTTGCACAGAAATCGAGGCAGCTGATTTTCTGCACAAAAATCGAGGTCCGTACAGCCTGTCCGTACAGTCCGTACAGTCCGTACAGCCGTCCGTACCGTCCGTACAGCCGCCCGTACCGTCCGTACAGTGGCCGTACAGCATTGTGTTGCTGTTTGGAAATTTCTGGTGGGCTGTGAGGCTCAGAAATCGAGATAAGTTGTAAATTTGTTTGCTGATTTTTGCTGAAAATTTCTCACTGTAAAAAGGCATTTCCAGAAATAAAGAAGAGCTCTCAAACTGGTTTTCCCCAAGAGTTGTAGGGGGTTTTTCCAGGGTCAAGTTGACCAAAAATCACTGAGTTTAAATGTGTTTTAATGGCTGTTTTTAATTGCTGATTTTTATTTCTGCAATTTTCAGCATTCTGAAAAATTTCCAGAATTTTTGTTTTCAGCAATATTTATTTTTTCCAGCCTGTTAAATGTAAGGTTATGGAAATGGGCATTTAACTACATGGGAGAAATAAGGTGAAACTGAAAACCGGGGTGGGAAACAGAATTTTTACAATTCAGATAAAATTTGTGTGTACAACACATGGAAGGGAGTTTTTCTTCATGTTTTCAGATGATGACCTTCATTATGATAGTGACACATCTGATGTTCCAAACCAATGCAAGGAACATGTGTCCAAGGATGAAAGGAAATAAATAGGTCTTTCTATTTGAACGTGTTAAATCCAACAAGAAACCCCATTGTATAGGCCTTAATGATGGGATCCTTGTTGTCCCAGAAATACAACAAATCCTACATGCGAATGGAGATCTTGTTATGCCCCTTGAAGAAATTAAATTCATTATTGAACAATGCAATCTAGATTTCAATGTAGAAAAAAATCTTAGTTTCAGATTCTAGTATTCACTCTAACATAACGTTCTTTAAGATGCCTAACAACATTTCTAGCTCTCCCATGAGTTTTAATGCTACCCAAGACTAGTCAGATTGCAAGGATGCACAAGGAACAATATATTAAACCGTGACCATCTTTAGCAGTGCATTTCCGAAGCCTGAATTATATGATCCAAACCTGAAAGATTTGGTTTATATAGGGTATGTTTCCATAAATAGAAAAATGATGGGACAAAAAACCCTTTGGTCTAGAGGATGAGAAGTTTTCAACCAATGCTACATTAAAAGTACAATCAAAACCCATTCGCATTAAACATAAACACATCTTGGGTTCCCTTGAGAAGCATGATGAGATTACCATTGAAGAGATGGAATTCAAGGTAATAGAAGATTGGTCACATGATGATATGTGTGCCACATCAAATAAATTTTATGCCAACCCTTTACATCTTTTATTAGGAAAAATAACACTTATTGAAAGTACATGGTGTATTGTGTTTCCTAACTCATTGGGACATAAGAAAGGCAACACTATCATTAGAAAAAATTTGAGGTCAAAAATGGGTCTCAAAACAAAAATGTACAACCAAAAGGATTCAAGATGATCATGCCAACCATAGGGGATGATTCACCAATTTTGGATTAAAAAAAAACTATTTTTTCAACTCTTATTTTCAACTTATCTCCCCATAATTTTACTCAAATTTTGATCAGGAACACTTGTTGGATGCATAATTTAATTCCTCATCCAAGGAGTACCCATGTTGCATACTTTCGATGGACCCTTCTACATGAAAAATGATAAATACATGAAAAAATTTGATTGCAATCACATTTTTTCATGTATTTCTATTTTTTTGTGTAGCAGGGTCCATTGAAAGTATGCAACGTGGGTACTCCTCGGAGGAGGAATTGAATTTTACATCCAACAAGTACTCCCGATCGAAATTTGAGTAAAAATGTTGGGAGATAAGTTGAAAAAATAGTTTTTCTTTTTTCCCTCCAAAATTTGATGAGGTAATCCAATCTTCTTTTATTATTTCCACTGTTATTTTATAATATTTCTTAGGAGACCCATTTTAGACCTCAAAATTTCTGTAATGTTATGTAAATAAAATGCTATAAATAGAAATAGTTAAGGATTCTAACACGTGGCTTCATTCCACTTAACTAACATCTTTAACTGGTTCAGTAATTTTTTAGCCATTTCGGGATGAGAGAATCCATATGCATATATCAAGTTATAAATTTATACAAACACAACAAATGTCAATCCTCCACAGAGTTTATACTTATTAGTTGATTTCAATCCCTTCTTTGGACTTTAAGATCTTTGAATTTTGAAATTTGTGGCTCGACATGAACTCTAGAAAAAACAAAAAGTGAACTAAAGTCAATTATCATGTGAATCATTATAAGCTTACATTGTATACAACTTGCACACTAAACATTGAACTTCAGAAAATATGGAAGCTCAACTATGGAAAACCTGTCCATATTTACAAAGCCCTAAATCTCATATAAGTTGATGTTAGTGCTTATTTCAACCATCAACCACATATCAAATCTATTTAAGTAGACATAATACACAATTCATCCAACACATTGATAATATCAATTCAAGTCAGCGGGAGAAGGCAAGAAACTCAATATTCAATATGAGTAGAAGGGATCGAAGTGCAAACAGTAAGGACCAAAACCCTGTATGGAAAATCTTGACAGGCATAAATCTATGATTAATAATGAGTTATATGATTGAATTTCCAATGTTGCATGTAGCATTCCTATTCAAGCAACCATCAAGAGTCCAAGTAACTAAGAAACAAACAATTTGAGGTATATGGTTCGGGAAACTGAGATGTAGACTCTGATTTTTGACCCAACCATAGGCAAGTTGCAACTAATTCACTTACAGTTGTCACCCCCAAGCTAGATTCCTGAGCGTGAGTGATGGTCTTAATTGTGGGATGAGACTCCAGAGGAAAATGCTCTCCACCATCAGCCACATCACTGGTAATCAAACTTTGCCACATTTCTAGAAATTGAAAAAACTTACGAGAGTTCTACTTTAAGCAAGTTGTTGAGGGTTCTTTCAGTAAAACATAATATGTAAGAAAAAATTCTCAAGGACTCTGTAAGATGGGATTCTTCTAGGAAGATGAAACCTCTCCCCCTATTATCTGAGCTCATACCCCCTTCATAATTTACATCGTCTCTCCTTCCATATTGCCATCGATTCGTCTTCCTTAGTCGTTATTTCCCAGTCTGACCTCATTCCTTTCTAGTCAATCCTTGTCACACTTGGTCTAATTGCTAGAACCTTGCAGGCCAATCACCATGCTACCATTTAGTCCCTTGTCATTTTATTTCTACCTATCAGCCTTCATGGCTGCCACGAACAAGATAATATCCCAATCAGTCTTCCCCCTCAGCTCTCGAATCCATGTACCCAACTCAACCAATTTAATTAAATAAAATTTACAATGCTTAAATAAGTGAGAAATGTAATTAGGGTTATTACTGTAACACACTTCTCCCACATTTACCTAAGTTAACTGGTTCGCTAGGTAAACATGTGATGAGAGGCTACTATGATGTGATTCAATTTCCCATGTATAGTTATGGAAGTGTAACCGACAAAAAAAACCATTATGACCTTCCACACATGTTACATGACCTTTAGGATCTAGCCAACACTTCCAAGTGACCAACCCCTGAGACAACTTGACATTTCACTAATTTGGGCCCTCATCCGCTCTCGTGACAAGACATGCATGTGATCGAGACCTTCCAGTCACTCCCACAGCAAGGCATGCCAACAAATGTGGACTTTTTCAGCCAGTTCTGAGGCAATGACCCTAGATTTTGTGCCACTTTTTTAGGGTTAGGACTCAGACCACTGCCAAGAACTTCATAAAACTTTTAGAAATTCTAAATAACAATGGAATAAGGCTACTAATGCAATATTTGGTACAACTCCTTGATCTGGCCCCTACTATCCATGACGGGAATTTTGTCAAACATGTCACAAATATTTAATCTACAGGTCATGACAATAGATGTGAGCATAAGGGTCTCATACCTCTCTGATATTCATAAAGAAGCATTGTTTCCCTATCACAATAGTTGCATTATCATCTATTAGGCCATATATTCATTGTACATTCATTTTCAAATCAAATCATACCGAGAGCCACACATTAAGTCTATCATAAAACATACTCATAAAAAACATATAACCAACATAAATAACAATGATATAATAACCATAAGAATCACATATGAACCAATATGTTTACACATGAAATACTAAGGATAAAGAGCTCTTATTAATGAATGAATAGGCCAACCAGGTCCAGAACTTCCATGAACCACATGACCATAGATTAGTTAAACCAAATATTTCTTTTAGCCAATCACCCTCGTGCCATATTCCAATCATGAATGTGGGACTCACAACAAAACCAATCCAAGTTTCCTCAGGCTTTACTGCAATCCCCACTGGATCACTAGGCCCTAAATAAACATGGATGCCACTAAATTTCTCCACCTACACCATGAGGAATTTGTCTGCCTCCTAGTCTCTAGGCTTTACCGTATATCTCGCCATTCATCGGTCGAGGATTCCTGGGCCTCATCGGGACTCCACCCTCTAGGCTTTACTTTATATCCCTCCATTCACGGGTCGATGATTCCTAGGCCTGATCGAGGGCACACACCTCTAGGCTTTACTGTATATCCCACCATTCATCAGTCAAGGATTCCTAGACCCAATGAGGTACACAAAATCTGGCTTTATCGCAATCCCACCTTCTCCAATCCAGGGATTCTTAGGCCTTGTGTTCTTCTTCAGGGAACACCCCACTCAGTTTCAAAACCATCCGACAATCCAGCTTAACTAAATATAAGAGAACCCGTCACACCATGGCTATCCGAAAATGGCAAGGCAAGGCCGAAAATCACTGTCACACTTGGAAAAACCCATGCCAATGACAACAAAAGAACCAAATACTCAAATGCATGTACCATGGATGTCAAATCTAGCAAGAAAAATCACACATGCAAATCGATAGCTGCAAGTAATCCCACTATAGCTACTTGATCCTTCTTTTCCTTGATCTTTGCTTCCCTTTGTCTTCTTTATCCTTCCTTTACATTCCTTGATCCAATGGTAGAGTGCTCAAAAAATGCTCCAAGTGTCCAATAGTGTATGAGAGAGAAAATAGACAGAGCTCCAAAATTGAACTGACAAAAAGGTACCAACTGATCCTCATAAGCCCTTTTATTAATGAGACCTCTATTTTCTTCAATTTTCCATTATTTCCTTTATTTTCCTCCTCACATGCAACCTGTGACCTTTCACCTTCATTTTCTCTTAATTTCCATTATTTTCATAAATAAAATGTCAATTAATGTCAGTTTGCCTTCCCAAATCCTTTGTATTTTCCTTTGCTAATTTCCTTAGCCATAATAAACCAAATGAACACCCACACTAGATGTTTTTCCCAATACTTAGCTTGGAATAAGTGTCCCATGACCTTAGTTATTATTTTGCATTTATTAACTTTATTACATGGATTTTTGAAGAGAGATGTTATAGAACCCTCCCGGTGTTCAATAACACACACAACCAACAAGACTATTGGGAAACAAAACATACTTCCCATGAAACTTTATAAGTTACCTTTAATTTTGAGAAATTTAAAATTTAACCTAAATTCCAATTTAAAAATTGAATTAATTATTTTTATAAAATTAAGAAAATTAACATAAAAGTAAAAATATTTTAAATACATACAAATTAAAATTCAATTTTAAAATATTTATTACAGTATTGACGATCACAACTTACTAAATTATAACATTTTTGAAACTCTTCTCTTAATTATAATCTCAATAAACATTTATCATTATTATTTATATATAACTAACCATTTAATTAAAAAGGTAAAATATCAAAATGATTTATATCAAATATTAAACCATTCCATCTTTATAAATCAAATAAAGATTATTCATCATAAGCATATTTAAAATAAATTAAAAATAATTAAAATATACGATATTTTAATACAATCCAACTCATCAAAACTCAAAAAGCCAACCCACTTAACATTGACTTTGATTAACCTAAAACATCACTAACTTAATAAATAATAAAAGAGTTTGTTCCGTTATTGACTCATTAACTCACCGTTGTAAGCCGTTGAGATGGCTAGAATTGGTCGTTGGCCTAAACTACTTAAAGAAAACACGTGTCAACATGCTTCACGTTAATTGGTGTATATACATTTTTAATCCGGAATTTAATGCTTTATTGTAATGCTGAGGAAAGGCTAAGTGTCAATACCTCGTTTATTTGTTCGAGAATAATATAAAAGAAATAACAGTCCAGGTGGGTCGGTGGCAAAATTGATATTTTAATGTCACCTGGAAAAAAAAACATCACCGGATCAGGAAACCGCGTAGCCGCAGATATACATCATTACGGGAAAAAGAAACTGCAAAAATGGAATGGTTGCAGTGAGCCTGCCCTATAAATCACAGTGCTCATAGCCCCACCGTTTTATCCATAGTGACTCAAAAGAAATTGGTTGTGCCAATAGATCAGAGGCGGAAAATCATCAGAAAACTGTACGTTTCTTTCTTATTCATACTTGTTCACGAAGGACTGCAGTTCAGAATACCATATAGATTTTAGAGATTTATAGGTCAGCCATGGATCTCACACATGCCATAGCAATGCCCAATGTTTGCACCGGGCTTCTATCCCAAATCTCCGCAGCGTTCTCACCACTATTGAGAGTTCCCCAACCTTTTGCTTCAAAGAGGGAGAGAAGAGTTAACCGGAGGCAGCTCGTTGTAAAAGCTGCAAGCTCTGGCGAATACCAATTTGGTTCAGGTAGATTTTTTTATTCTTCATTGCAGGATTTATGGTTATTTCTCTGTAGATTGTTATGGCCATGATTGGCCTCTCATAAGGTTTCATTAAGTGCTGGATTGTTTTGAATGCAGGCGGCCCCAACATGGTTGACACGAATATGATAGTTCTGAGGAAGCGAATGTTAGACCTCAAAATGCGGGAGAAGAATTATAAGACTCCAGAGGAGTACATGCAATGGGAGAAAGACTGGTGTCCTGCGTATCATGGGCACGTATTTATGGCAATGAAATGGTTGCAGTCCGCTTTGATCAACACTCGCCCCATTGTTGCAATCAGTCTTCTGAGTTTGACATCCGCCAGCATTTCGTTATCGATTATTATTATATGGGCGACCGCCTTAAGTCGGATGAGTGAGATTACGACTCCAATTCTGAGCACTCTGCAGGGATAATGCCATCAATGGAATTTGTAATTTATTAGTGGTAAAAGAGAAAAAAGCTGTACATAGTATTCTACAATTTTTTCTCTTTTTTTTATAGAAATCTATTTCGATATGCGTTGGGTAAAATATATTTGCCCATTCCTCTTGAGATTCGCCTAAAATTTTCCCTTTTATTTTGCAAAGTTCAAATCTGATCTCTGTTAGAAAATTGACAATACGTGAGCAGAATTGAGTATTTGAAATTATCTTATTGCATGGTGGATTCATGTCACTCTTCAAAGCGTACTTTATTAGGAAAGTACTAACAACAACTAATGGGTTTTATTTCTTAATTAAAATTATAAAACCAACATAATATTTCATTTATTGCGAGTGAAAATTTGTGATATAATGATAGTCTCGTGTTCATCATAAATGGTTATGAAAGCAACCACTTGGAAACAGCAGATACCAAATATTAAGCTTCACTCATGAAGACATCTTAATACTTTGGGTGTCAGGTTTTAACCTTGGTATTTCTCACCGCTAAAACCCTCATTTCTTTACTTCGGATTTCAAAGAGATTATAAACTTTTTTATTTTAATTTTTAGCTAATAATAATTGTAATATTTTTTAATATTTAAATGTTCAAGGTTTATAGTTTAGGTAGTTAGGTGTAATGTTAGTTCTCTTTTTTATTTGGATTTTGTTGGCACGAAAGAGTTATCAGGAGAAAAGGCCTTGTTTTCAGGCGCAGAGGGCCAACAATGATCCGTTGTAGTTTAGGATCCGTTGTAGTTTAGGACAATGTCGGCATTTTCACCTTACCCAAAGGATCAGCACTCTCACTCGAGGTGTGCCACGACCGGAATTGAGAAAGGTTCAGCATGGGATCAAGGGAGCACCAACCAAGGCATCATCCAATAACAAATATGTATTCATTACGAACGAATAACAATGATTACACAAGAACTACTAAATACATGCATTTGATGGGACATTTAAATTTTTTAGAAACTCATCACATTAGGGGATCCACAGATATCATGATTCGCAACCAGTCTAGCTTTCTTTCTATTAACTTAATAATACAACAATACAACATAACTTCAACATTCGCCACAAGAAACTACAAGGAATACATGGATTAGATCCATGGGTTCAATCTCAGCCTCAAGGGCCCAGGTCGCCTGGACTCCTGCATTCTGCTGTCCGTCTGCCACAACCAGATATCTGCCTGCCAACTCCAATAGCCTTACCAACTATCCCATTAACCAGCCAACCTCTCTTCTTTTCTAGCCGTCCCCTTTTATATTCTTTTCTGCTGCCTGAACTGAGAGTTCCTGCTCGACCGCTCTTTCACCTTCCCGCCCACTTGGCTGCCTTTGTCTTCCGCTGCCACCTTGCTGCAACTGCCTGTTCTTGCCTTGCTGTCGAGCTGACTCTTCCGCAAGCTAACTGTTGCTGCCACCCGCTTCCTTCTCATCCTTCGGTCAACGAAAATTGATCAAAACCTTTTCAAAATTAAAAAAATGCCCCAATAGGCCCTGACCACAATCCTTTGACTTGTACCAGAATCAATTCATTTCGACCTCGGTCGTATTTGCTGGTATTTCCATTGGCTCTACGGCTGGTGGTTTCACTGTCAACTTCGCTGGTTCTACTAACAGCTGGTCTGGTGCTTCTTTTGCCTCGACCATTGCTTGCAAAGTGGCATCTGTCTCTACTACACTTTCCTGCCTCTGAGGGTCCCCCGTTCCAAATGAAGGCTCCAACTCCGGAATAGTGGTCGTGGTCTGCTGCCTGAACTCTCTGTATCTTTGAATGGAAGTGTCCCATCAGGTGAGGATTGCGTCAACACATTGAGTGAATTCCTCGACCGAATTCGACGTTAGCTTTGTGGGCTGCTGGTTTTGCAGGTCGCTCCATTGCTGTCCATTGGAGTCACACACCTCCTTCAGAGTCAAAACCTGCATCCGAACTGGTGGCTGCAGATCTCTGATTACCTTCTTCGTCTTTGCGGACTCCTCCTCAATATGATCAACTTGGGCCTGAATGGCGTCAATCTGATCGTTGATCTGTTGCAGTTGGGCGGGGTCTATACAATCCTTTGTGCTAACAAATAGGGTCTATTTTCTCTCTCATTTGATAGACTGAGTGATTCTTCAGTGCCTTTCTTCCTGGCTAGTCATTGACTTTGTTCATTAGAGCATAGCCATCAGCGAGGGCATCTGCTAAGGCTTGTTTCTTGGCTTCCCCTTTGGCATTTTTCCCTCGACCATCCTCGTGTAGATCTCCACTGGATCTGGCAATGGGGACCTCATCATCTTGAGCTTCCTCTTCATGTCAACATTGGTAGCTACTAGGTTTGAGCATGCCGCCTGGATGTGGTCGCAACATTTTACCAGCGTTCACATCGTGATGTTTGTTGGCACCTTTGTGTCTGCGTCGATGATTGTTGGCCACAATGTTCGGAACCACTGCATGATTTGATAAACCTGGGCTTGCAAATTTGAATTTGCTTTCCGCGGGTAATCACACTCTTCTGTTACTTCCTGCAACTGCCTTGCTTGTTGTTCATGTTCCTTGCCTAGATCCTCATGAATCCTTTTAGCCTTGTGCATTTCTTGTTGTATAAATGTAAACAACTGGGCTGACGACCAGTGCTAGAGTGTGTCGGCCTGCATTGCATTGGGTTCCGGGAACTTCTGTTGGATGGGTAGGCCGTTGGCAATGGATTTGTCGAAGTGGGATGCGGGCGAATGAGCTTGTTATGACTGCAGAGTGAATTGTGGAGTGGGCGGAATGATGCTAGCGTTTGGGACTACTGTGAGCTTTATAGGGAAAGGTGGCAAGTACGGTTCAAGCCTTGCCTCCTATAAAAAAACATCTAGGCTTCCCCCTTGTGGTGGGTCCGACCCAAGCATTGGTGATGCAAGTGATGTGGGTTGCGTTCCATTAGCAGGAGTGGTGCCCTATGTTTGCCCGTCTGACTGAACTTCCGTTTCCATAGTCGTCTTTCGTCAACCTATTGGGAGGGTCTCTGACAGGGTTGCGGAAGTGGAGGTTGTGTGCGGGGAAGACTCCCACGACTAAGATAAACTAGTGGAAATGGTGGGGATTTCTTCAACTATGGGGGCTGCGGAGACTGAATTCTCGGTCTCACTAGTAAGGTCGACAATCAGAGCTGGTGCGATAATTTTCGGCTTTTTAGCAGCCGAACTATGGATAACTTGTTTTTTCTTTGGCTTGGGGACCGTTGGCTAGGAAGGAGCCTGGGCTACTCCAGTGGGAAGTTTCATGGCCATCGCGGTTGTTATAATAGGAGAAAACATGGTAGAGCCTTGAAATTGGGCAAGATAATTGCTCTCACTTGATTCAAAACTAGTAATTGTTCATTTGAGTTCAAACATCTTCTCCTCCATCTGATGCACCATTGGTTGGATTTCATCGTCGGTTGGCCACTTCCTACTACTCTTTGCCACATCCCCCCCTTGCACTTGTTGCTTCAAGGCTCCGAAAAGATAGTTGTATTTCCCTTCTGTGATTTCACAGGCCACTCCCGGCCATGATCCCACTTCTTTGTGCAACGCTTCTGCTGTTAGTACAAACCTTTGCAGCCTCATCTTAAACGTCTTTGGGTGGACACACCGCGGCCTCAGGTAGGTGTGCACATGTGAGGCACCAAACCAGATCTCTTCTAAGAATTCATCGAGCAAAGCCTTTGGTATCCTCTCCATTGACCTTATGGTGGCCAACATCTACTCATAACAACCCTTGAAAGCTATTTCATTTATCTCCTTCATGTTGGGGTCTCTTGATGACCTCCATGGGTCATAATGGAGTGTTATTGGTTGTCCTTCGATGATGGTCGCCAATTTCCTCTCCTTCGATGACATCCACTTCCACGTTGCCAACGACATCAAAATGTACCCAAACACAAAACTGGGACCTCGCTTGTACACATCTTCACAAGTTTCAAATAGCTTGTTGAGAACAAATGCAGACCAGTTTAGTACCTCTCCCTGACAACAATGTTCCACCACCGAAATGGCATCCAACGTGCATTTGTTCTTCGTAAAGTGATGCATTTTTTTGCCTGCTATGAGGTAGCAGGAAAACCTAATGTTGACCTTGTTGATTATATCCAGCTTCATTCCTCTCCCACTGTTTTGGGAAAATTTAGTGTTCCTTCAAACGCCTAACCCTCTAGACCTAGTAGCTAGTCTAGAAACAACAGAAAAATTAATTCACTGCTTTTCCTATAATTAACAGATAAGAGAAGGAAGGAAAGGAACCAACCTGTAACTTCCGCTTGATCCCTCTCTCCTTTGACCGATCTCGCCGCTCCTTTCCGTACTTAACTCGCTTGGAAAATACCTGCACATAAGCCAAGACAGAAACCCATCAAAGCATACAATAATGATCTGTTAGCTAAACATATCATAGAATCCAAAATACGATATACATCATATAAACACATGAATGGAAAAAGCTTAGGATTCTTTATTAATAGAAGGAAAGATTACAACCCATGAAGATTCATGCTCGATTCAATGTCATCCTTCCAGCTTCAAAACCTTCTCTCCTCATGAAGCAACAATTTGACATCATTTCAATACTCTTACTAATCTCATTCAAACAACATTTCCTTGGCTCAAGAAATTCCAACCTAGACCAGCCTTTGAATGCTTGAACAATTTATAGCTGAATGGAGGAGGTTAAGCCATTAATAGCCCTCATGAATGCTCTGCCAAAATTGGGAGGTGGTTCCATGGAGGAACGGATAATGGATTAAGGTTCATTCATCCTCTTCCACATCCAAATGTGAGCTCAAACAACCTGGAAACTTCCAGAAGTATCCATTAGATGAGGAATCCAATGGATTCATTTAAAAAATTCGATGAATCTCACTCAATGCAGGTGAAACAAAGTCCAACTGTGCTGCAGTGCACCCATACAGTACAATTCTTGCATTGCAATGCAGCCTGATAAAGGGCCACCTGCGCTGATCTCATTAGGGGAATTTTTTAGATGAATGGTGACATGGAAACTCTTGGGAGGCAAGCATGATGTTGGTTAACTTCATTAGGGAATGAAAACAACTGAATTAGGGATTGATGGACCTTAATAATACGGATCTAGAAGTTGGGGTTGATGTGCCCAAATTGACCTATAACAGTTGCCCCCTAAAGCATGAAGTCGAAAATAAACATGTCGAGTGAGATGCTTTACCACTTGGAGAGAAGGTTTCAAAACAGAAGGTGAACTGCATCAGTTACAATACATATATCATGATACTTCGATTTTTCTCACGAACTAGCTGAGGGAAGGCATACCCATTCTTAGCTTATAAACTTTCATTACATGTTCAAATATAGTCTTCTACAGATGTAGACCCATGAACCATAAATTTAAAGCCATTGTACATTTGATATAGTACTCTTGAAAAATATATCGCAGCTCGGATGGATGAAACTAGATCCGAAGTCTTAACTCTCATCCAATCTTTCACTCAATGTACAAGTCTAACCATGTGAATAGATGATCTGAGGTCAAACACGGAGAGACATTATCTGATTACTAGCTAATGATGTAAGCCGTTAACAAACACAAGAGGAATCACTGATAATGATAATGACCCTCAAGGTACTGCAATACATTTCGCATGGTGTGAATAAATGATTTGATGTCAAACACCATACGAAGTCTTTCAGTCGAAAGCCAGTGATGTCATCCTATCGCCGGAAGCGAGAAACCTACCATTGATGTATGCAAGCCTCAAGGTATTGAAGGGGTGTTTCTAAGTCAACTTCTTGGATGATGTGCTGATGTCGACAAGAAGCAACTTGTCGCGGGAGGACCTTGATGTATCCCACATCAACGACACGAAACGAGTTAAATGATTTTGGAGATGAAACATCGACTGACGACACAAGGTTCAGGAATGGTGGGCATGAAAATGAGGGTTTACAGTATTGTAAAGGATGAAGTTTTGAACTGAATGACTTCTCTTGAACATATTAGTGACACTGAAGTGAATTGGTAGCATTGACCCAAAACAAATCAATGGATGGTATGATAGACCAACGGTGTGATAACCATCAAGCTGAATGACCCAACACACATGTCACTGTGATGAGGTGAAAGTGTCATGTTTAAGAGCGACTTGCTACCATAAATTGTTCCCAGCTTTTTCCATTTTCCCCAGTCATTTTTGACCAGTGCCTCTTTATTTTTATCAAGCTTGAGGAGGATAACATATGCTTATTGTATAATTTCACCCTTTGAGTGAATCCATCACTATTTGATGTTTTAACGAGTCTAGACTCGGTCTTGTCTAGATGGACAAGTTTGTCGCTATTTGATGTTTTTAACGGTTTAATGAGAAAGATAACTTGGTCCTTTTCACATTTAGGGAGTCTAAAAAGGGACTAAAAGGAAACTCCACAAGTTCTTTTTTGTACATTTGTCTCTCAAGCCCGAAAAAGCATAAAACAATACAAGAGAGAACCTATTGATCATGTTTGATCAACAAGTACCTTTTTCGTAGTTAATCTATCTCAGCCCGAAGAAGGGGTAAAATTGTACTGAGCAGATATCGATTCTAATCCATTAACGAGGTAGAAATGACAAGTGTTCGACAATATTTTCATGTTTAGAGAGTCTGAAAAGAGCTTAAAGAGGACTCCAAGGGGGTTCCTTTTTCGTTTTTAACAAAACACAAAAAATACAAAAACTTTAAAATTTAAATAGTCAAACAATTTACCAATAGCACCCCACATTGCTCTAGCTGGTAGTGGTAAATCTGGATCGCTATGGAATCCATTCTGGGTTCGATCCTGAGTGGAGTCGCCATTTTGTTTTGGGCAAATTTAGTGTTTCTTCAAATGCCTAACCCTCTAGACCTAGTAGCTAGTCTAGAAACAATAGACAAAGTAATTCGCTACTTTTCCTATAATTAACAGATAAGAGAAGGAAGGAAAGGAACCAACCTGTAACTTCCGCTTGATCCCTCTCTCCTTTGACCGATCTCGCTGCTCCTTTCCGTACTTAACTCGCTTGGAAAGTACCTGCACACAAGCCGAGACAGAAACCCATCAAAGCATACAATAATGATCTGTTAACTAAACATATCATAGAATCCAGAATACGATATACATCATATAAACACATGAATGGAAAAAGCTTAGAATTCTTTATTAATAGAAGGAAATATTACAACCCATGAAGATTCATGCTCGATTTAGTGTCATCCTTCCAGCTTCAAACCCTTCTCTCCTCATGAAGCAACAATTCAACATCATTTCAATACTCCTACTAATCTCATTCAAACAACATTTCCTTGGCTCAAGAAATTCCAACCTAGACCATCCTTTGAATGCTCGATCAATTTATAGCTAAATGGAGGAGGTTAAGCCATTAATGACCCTCATGAATGCTCTGCCAAAATTGGGAGGTGGTTCCATGGAGGAAGGGATAATGGATTGAGGTTCATTCATCCTCTTCCACATCCAAATGCGAGCTCAAACAACCTGGAAACTTCCAGAAGTATCTATTAGATGAGGAATCCAATGGATTCATTTAAAAAATTTGATGAATCTCACTCAACGCAAGTGAAACAAAGTCCAACATCGCTGCAGTGCACCCATACAGTGCAACTCCTACATTACAATGCAGCCTGATAAAGGGCCACCTTCGTTGATCTCCTTAGGGGCATTTTTTAGATGAATGGTGACATGAAAACTCTTGGGACGCAAGCATGATGTTGGTTAACTTCATTAGGGAATGAAAACAACTAAACTAGGGATTGATGGACCCTAATAATAAGGATCTGGAAGCTAGGGTTGATGTGCCCAAATTGACCTGTAAGACCCACCCCACTCAGTCCCATATTTGGCATAGATATTATCCTCCGACTACTTCTTGGCTCTTTTAGCCCCTATTTGGAATGTTTTTCTAACTGCATTCCCTCCCACGGATAGCCCTGTTAGATGACTAATATCCTCCACATGGATGGGATACTCCTTGTTCAACCACAACGATCCTCTATGCATCGTGCTTGCCAAAAGTTTGATACACCGCATTGCGGCGAATTGGGTTCTGAACATAGGTAAATTCATCAAATGGAGTAATGTCAATCTCTGTAGCCCTTTAAACTCCTCCCTAACCCTGGAGGTCTTAGTGCCATCCTCCTTCTGGAAATCCTCTACATAAACTTCTCTTTTCATGGCTAGGAACTAGAAACAGTTTGTAAAATCATTGTTGGCAAAATTCGCCTTGTCATATTTGCCATACAGGTTATAGACCATTGCAATTCTTTCATCTAATGTATCCTACAAGATGGATACAATTCCTTTCACCATCTCCTTTCGCCTATGATAAACAATCTGCACCCGAGGTTTCCTGCTTCTCTACCTCTACAATTGTTCTTTAGAGCGACCCTGTAATTCTTCTGCTATCTGCGATTGAAGTTCTGGAATGCCCTTTATTATCCTGTGAATTAAGTAGTTGGACTTGACACGACATTTCCTGACTGACTAGACCTTAGCAACTAATTACTGCAGCAATTTTCCCATGCATTCTAGTTATATTCTTTTGTCGCCAGCCGACCTGGACGTGACAACCATGACGTGGACTAGGAAAATACATAGTGGGCTGCATGGCATATTTATTTTGCCGTGATGGGGTTATTTACTAACTAATTTTGTACTTAATGGGAACATATTTTGTGGATCCTGCTTTGACAGTTTCATTATTAGTTGCTTAATATGGAAATGACTATCGGTACAACAAAAAGGATGGGTACAACGTGTGATCATAAAGTCTGGAAAAAGTGCATGCCTATGTGTACCTTGCTGACGGGGATTACATGTGTGACTACTAAATCTACCTCTTCTCCCCCCCCCCCACAAATGGGTTACGACGGGCTAAAGTTGTTGCCAAAACCTTATTAACCTTCTCATTTTTATGACATGACTAGACTAAACCTAGTGCCTTTATATATATATATATATATTCATTTTTATTTTTTATTTTTTCAAGTTATGCTTTGCGGAAGGGCTTTAGGTGTGCGTCATTCACCCATCCATGTATGGGCGATCACCATAAGTCGGCTCAGTGAAATTACGACTCCAATTTTGAGCACTCTGCAGGGATAATGGCATCACTGGAATTTTTAATTTATTAGTGGTACAAGACAAAATAGTTGTACATAGCTTTCCACAATTATTTTTTAATAGAAATATATTTCAATATGGATTGGATAAAATATATTTGCCCATTCCTCTTGAGATTTGCCTAAAAATTTCCCTTTTTTATTTCGCAAAGTTCAATTCTGATCTATATAAAAATTATCCATTCGTGAGAGAAATTGAGTATTTGAAATTATCTTATTGCATAGGCATATATATCCCACTCAGAGATTTGTCTCTCTTAAAAGGGTACTTTATTAGGAAAGTACTAACAACAACTAATGGTATTTATTTCTTAATTAAAAATATAAAACCAACATAAAATTTCATTTATTGCAAGTGAAAATTTGTAATATAATGATAGTATCGTATTAATCATAAATGGTTATGAAAGCAACCACTTGGAAACTGCAGATACCAAATATTAAGCTTCACTCATGAAGACATCTTAATACTTTGGGTGTGTGGTTTTAACCTTATTATTTCTCATTGCTAAAACCCTCATTTCTTTACTTCAGATTTCAAAGAGATTATAAACTTTTTTATTTTCAATTTTAGTTAATAATAATTGTAATATTTTTTAATATTTAAAAGTTCAAGGTTTATAGTTTAGGTAGTTAGGTGTAATGTTACGTTTCTTCTTTATTTTAATTTTGTTGGCACGAAAGAGTTATTAGGGAGAAAAGACCCTGGGTTCGTGCGTAGAGGGCCAATAATGGTCCGGTGTAGTCTAGGACAACGTCAACATTTTCACCTTACCCAAAGGGTAAGGAGTCTCACTCGAGGTGTGCCGTGATCGGAAGTGAGAAAGGTTCAGCATGGTATCAAGGGAGCACCAACCAGGGCATCATCCAATAACAAATATGTATTCATTACGAACAAAACAAAGATAACAACATAACATCAATCACACAAGAACTACTAAATACATGCTTTCGATGGGACATATAAATTTTTTAGAAACTCGTCACATTAGGGGATCCATACATATCATGATTTGCAACCAGTCTAGCTATCTTTCTATTAACTTAACAATACAATAATACAACATAACTTCAGCATTCGCCACAAGAAACTACAAGGAATACCCGAATCAGATCCATGGGTTCGATCTCAGCCTCAAGGGCCCAGTTTGCCTGGACTCCTGCATTTTACTATCCATGTGCCACAACCAGATATCTGCCCACCAGCGCCAACAACCTTGCCAACTATCCCATTAACCATCCAACCTCTCTTCTTTTCTCGCCCTCTCCTTTTATATTCCTTTCTGCCGCCTGCACTGGCAGTTCCTTCTCGGCTACTCTTTCACCTTCCCACCCACTCGACTACCTTTGTCTTCTGCTGCCACCTTGCCGCAACTCTTGCACAACTCCCTGTTCTTGCTTTGTTGTCCAGCTGGCTCTTCCATAAGCTAACTGTTGCTGCCACTCACTTCATTCTCATCCTTTGGTCAACCAAAATTGATCAAAACGTTTTCAAAATTAAACAAATGCCCCAATAGGCCCTAACGACAATCCTTTGATTTGTGCTTGAGTCAATTCATTTCGACCTCAGTCGTATTTGCTAGTATTTCCATTAGCTCTACAGTTGGTGGTTGCACTGTCAACTGTGCTGGTTCTACTAACAGTTGGTTTGGTGCTTCTTTTGCCTTGGCCATTGCTCAAGAAGTGACATCTATCTCTACTACACTTTCCTGCCTCTGAGGGTCCCCCGTTCCAAACGAAGGCTCCAACTCCGAAATAGTGGTCATGATCTGCTACCAGAATTCTCTGTATCTTTGAATGGTAGTGTCCCATCGGGTGAGGATTGCATCAACACATTGAGTGAATGCCTCGGGCGAATTTGACATTAGCTATGTGGGCCATTGGTTTTGTAGGTTGTTCCATTGCTATCCACTAGAGTCACACACCTCCTTCAGATTGAAAACCTACATCCGAATTGGTGGTTGCAGATCTCTGATTACCTTTTTCGTCTTTGCACAATGCTCCTCAATATGATCAACTTGGGCCTGAATGGCATCAATCTGATAGTTGATCTGCTGCAGTTGGGTGGGGTCTGTACAGTCCTTTATGCTAATAAATAGGGTCTGTATTTGCTCTCTCATTGGATAGACTAAGTGATTCTTCAGCGCCAAGCTTCTTGGCCAGTCATGGACTTTGTTCATTAGAGCGTAGCCATCGGCGAGGGTGTCTGCTAAGGCTTGTTTCTTGGCTTCCTCTTTGGAAATTTTTCCCTCGACCGTCCCCGTGTAGATCTACATTGAATCTGGTAGTGCAGACCTCACTGTCTCCAACTTCCTCTTCATGTCGGCATTGGTAGCTACCAAGTTCGAGCATGCCACCTGGATGTGGTCACAACATTTTACCAGCGTGCACGTCGTGATGTCCATCAGCGCTTGTATGTCTGCCTCAACGATTGCTGGCCACAATGTTCAGAACCATTGCGTGATTTGATCAACCTGGGCTTGCAAATCTAAATTTGCTTGCCGCAGGTGATCACACTCTTCTGTTACTTCCTGCAACTGCCTTGCTTATTGTTCATGTTCCTTGGCCAGATCCTCATGGATCCTTTCGGCCCTGTGCGTTGCTTGCTGTATAAATGTAAATAACTGGGTCGACGACCAGTGCTGGAGTGTGTCGGCCTGCATTGTATTGGGTTCTGGGAACTGTTGTTGGATGGGTAGGCCATTGGCGATGGATTTGTCAGAGTGGGATGCAGGCGAATGAGCTTATTGTGACTGCAGAGTGAATTGTGGAGTGGGTGGAATGATGCTAGGGTTTGGGACTACTGTGAGCTTTATAGGGAAAGGTGGCAGGTACGGTTCAATCCTTACCTCTTGCAAAATAACATCTAGGCTTACCCCTTGTGGTGGGTCCGACCTAAGCATTGGTGATGCAAGTGATGTGGTTGTGTTCCATTGACAGGAGTGGTGCCCTCTGTCCACCCGGCTGACTGAACTTCCGTTTCCATAGTTGTCTTTCGCCGGCCTACTGGGAGGGTCTCTGATAGGGTTGCAAAGGTGGAGGATGTGTGCGGGGAAGACTCCCATGATTGAGGTAAACTGGTGTAAATGGTGGGGATCTCTTCAACTATGGGGGCTGCGGAGACTGAATGCTTGATCTCGCTAGTAAGGTCAGCAATCGGGGCTGGTGCAACAATTTTTGGCTTTTTGGCAGCTGAACTACGGATAACTTGTTTTTTCTTTGGCTTGGGGACCGTTTGCTTGGAGGGAGCTTGGGCTATTTCGGTGGGGAGTTTCATGGCCATTGCAGTTGTTATAATAGGAGAAAACATGGTAGAGCCTTGAAATTGGGAAGGATAATTGCTCTCACCTAATTCGAAACTGGAAATTGTTCATTTGATTTTGAACATTTTCTCCTCCATCTGAAGCACCATTGGTTGGATTTCATCATTGACTGGCCACTTCCTACTGCTCTCTGCCACATCTCCCCCTTGCGCCTATTGCTTCAAGGCTTCGAAAAGATAGTTGTATTCCCATTCTGTAATTTCACAGGTCACTCTAGGCCATGATCCCACTTCTTTTTGCAACGCTTCTGCCGTTAGTACAAACCTCTGCAGCCTCATCTTAAACATCTCTAGGTGGACACACCGTGGCCTTAGGTAGGTGTGCACAAGTGAGGCTTCGAACCAGAGCTCTTCTAAGAATTCATTGAGCGGAGCCTTTGGTATCCTCTCCGTTGACCTTATGATGGCTAGCATCTACTCATACCAATCCTTGAAAGATATTTCATTCATCTCCTTCATGTTGGGGTCTCCTGTGCCCTCCATGGGTCGTAATGGAGTGTTATTGGTTGGCCTTTGATGATGGTTTCCAATTCCCTCTCCTTCGGTGACTTCCACTTCTGCATTGCCAACGACATCAAAATGTACCCAAACATGAAATTAGTACCCCACCTCTACACATCTTCACAAGCTTCAAATAGCTCGTTGAGAAAAAATGCGGACCAGTTCAGTACCTCTCCCCAACAAAAATGTTCCGCCACCAAAATGGCATCCAATGTGCATTTGTTCTTTGTAAAATGACACATTGTTTTGCCTACTATGAGGCAGTAGGCACACCTGATGTCAACCTTGTTGATTATATCTAACTTCGTTCCTCTCCCACTCCGCTCAGTCCCATATCTGGCATAGATATTATCCTCTGACTGCTTCTTGGCTCTCTTAGCCCCTGTTTGGAATGTTATGCTAACTATATTCCCTACCGTGGAAAACCCTGTTAGATGACTAATATCCTCCACATGGATGGGATACTCCTTTTCCAACCACAACGATCCTCCATGCATCCTGCTTGCCAAAAGTTTGGTACACTGCATTGCGGTGAATTGGGTTCCGAACACAGGTAAATTCCTCAAATGGAGTAACATCGATCTCTGTAGCCCTTTAAACTCCTCCCTGACCCTGGAGGTCTTGGTGCCATCCTCCTTCTAGAAATCCTTTGCATAAACTTCTCTTTTCATGGCTAGGAACTGGAAACAGTTTGTAAAATCATTGTCGACCAAATTCGGCTTGTCATATTTGCCATACAGGTTATCGACCACTGAAATTGTTTCATCTAATACATCCTGCAGGATGGATACAATTCCTTTCGCCATCTCCTTTCGCCTGTGATAAACAATCTACACCTAAGGTTTCCTGCTTCTCTGTCTCTGCAACTGTTCTTCAGAGCGGCCCTGTAATTCTTCTACTATCTGTGATTGAAGTTCTGGAATGCCCTTCATTATCCAACGAAATAAGTAGTCGGACCTGACACGACATTTCTTGACTGATTGGACCTTAGCAACTAATTACTCTGGCAACTTTCCCATGTGTTCTAGCTATACCTTACCGTCATCGACCGACCTGGATGTGACAACCATGACATGGACTGGGAAAGTACAGAGTGGGCTGCATGGTGTATTTATTTTGCCATGATGGGGTTATTTCTTAACTAATTTTGTACTTAATGGGAAAATATTTTATAGATCCTACTTTGAAATTTGCATTATTAGTTAATTAATATGGAAATGACTATTCGTACAACAAAAAGGATGGGTACAACGTGTGATTATAAAGTCTAGAAAAAGTGCATGCCTATGTGTACCTTGCTGACGTGGATTACATGTGTGACTACTAAATCTACCTCTTCTTCCCCCCCCCCCTCCCCCAGCCAAAATTGGGTTGCAACGTGCTGAAGTTGCTAGCACTGCAACCTTATTATCCTTCTACTCATTTTTATGACATGACTAGATTGAACCTAGTGGCTTATATATATATATATATATATATATATATATATATATATTCTGAGTTATGCATCGCGGAAGGGCTTTAGTGATGCATCATTCACCCATCCATGTAGTAGGACTCCATCCAGTTGCGCGAACCTTACTCCTCCCGAATTTTTCATTTCCATGACTATAAACGGGCCTAACTAGTGCATCTACAGTTCCCTTGGGAACTTCTGGAACTTGTTGTCATATAGGAGTACCTGTTCCCCTATTTCAAAAGACTTCTTCCTGATATGCCTATCATGCCACACTTTTTGCCTTCTCTGCTCCACTGACTAATGAAACTCGGCCAAGAAGCGGGTTTCGTCAAGTTCCAACAACTGACCCAGTCTGTCTTGCAAGGCTATGTTGTCCACCATTCCTGTGGCTTCAGATATGAACATACTTGGTAATCTAAATTATGCTGGAACCACAACTTCCCTTCCATATACTAGCTGAAACGAAGTTTTCTTATGAAGTCTCTTTACTGTTGTCCTGTACACCCATAGAGTTGCAAGAATTCTTTCATCCCAGTCACCCCTGTTGGCTGACATGACCATTGTTAGCCCTTTGTCCAGGAATTTGTTTAATTCTTCCACTGCGTCCTTGGCCTATGGGTGATAGGGGCTACTCTTGTTGTGCTAAATCATGAAGGTTCTCAACAGAGTCTTAATGGTTTCATTCAGAAAGTGCGTTCCTTAGTCACTTGTGAGGCTCCTCGGGCATCCAAACCTTGAGACTATGTTCTCAAAAATAAACCGTGCATCTGTTTCTATCGTACAATCTTTGATAGTTGCTACTTCTGCCCACCGGGTGAGGTATTCTGTTGTTGTTATTATGTATCTTGCTCACGAGTGCCTCACCGGTGGTGTAATGGGTGCCATGAAATCTACTGCCCATTTATCAAAGATTTGCACTGTGTGGACAAGGTGTAGAGGCATCTCATCCCATCGAGAAGGCTTTTTGACCCTTTGACAGACGTCGCAGCTCTTAGAAAATTCTTTAGAATATTTATGAATAGTTGGCCACTAGAGTCCTATGTGTAGTATTTTTCTTGCGGTGGCTTTACCTCCCACATGTCCTCCTGCAACCCCCGCATGACATTCCCATAGCACATCATTTCTTTCATGCTGGAGGACGCAACGCCTCAGTGTTTGATCTAAGCCCATATTATAGAGGTGTACTGCAATTAGCTGGTAATCTACTACCCTTACTACCAAGTGTCATCTCTGTGTTGCCATATATACACCTGGGCAATGACCTATTGTTAATAATGTGGCAATCTCTTCTAGGTGATCTGGGATTGCCTCTATTCTGAATAAGTCAGCATCGGGCAATTGATCATCCACTGCTCCTTCATTCTCCCCTGTCTCCAGTCATAAGAGATGGTCTGGTCCCACATTCAGTCTGTCGGGTTTTATGATCACCATGAATGTGAATTCCTAGAACAACAATAGCCATCAGCATATTCTATCTTCTAGTACTGGCTTGTTTACCAAGTATTTGAGCACGGAATGGTCTATAAAGAATTTGAATGGTGCACCTGGTGGGCTCCAGTATTGTAGCAATAATGCTACAACTCCTGGAGCTTCCTGTATCTTAATTTTATCAACCCGGTAGTTCGTACAAACTTGGAAGCGACGGTGCTGTATGCACAAGTACTAGCTCTTGTCGCAGCTGTCACTTGGTCAGCTGGCACAAGTCCACTAGGGCTCAAGCCAACTTCTATAGGCTCATAGAAGAAGCTTTATCAATGATGGATGAAAGCTAACTCAAAGGAGACTAGTCTAATTGCAGAAGGAAACTGAAAACCAATAAAGCATGTAAACCCTAGTAAACCCTAATTTGACTAGCTAGACCCTAACTATGCAAAACCGTGAATGAAACAAATACCAATAATACCATTACTTGCAGTGAACTGAAATACATGCATCTAAGCTACTTGCATATGAAAAATCATGTTTTTGTACTTTTTCATTAAGTGGTTGGATTTATTGTGATGATGCTTTTGATTAGGGTTTGGTTGTGCAGGAGCGGTTGGAATGGAAGGAAAGCATGGGCAAGGTCAGGATGGCTAAGGGAGGTCCCAGAGGGTCTCCAGCATCAGTCCACAGAAGCCTACCACGTTCGGATGCTCAGCAACCGAGTTTGCAGGTTTCTACAGGAAGTCTGCAGGGGATCCTACAGGAAACTCAGGGGTTTCTACAGGAAGTCTGTGCAATTCTACAGGATGATTGGCCGTGGAAGTTTTGGAAGATGGTGAAGTGTTGGAGTGGTGTGGAAGGATAGGTGAGATGGAGATGGAGCTGGTGATGGCTCAGGAGCAGAGAAATCAGATGGAGGAAGAGTGCATGCAGAGGTTTGATGATTGGAAGGATGGGATCAACGAAAGTGTAAGTAGATGGAGCTAAGTGAATAATGGATGAGTTGGAGGGTAAATGAGTTGGTCAGAGGCTGAGTAGGGCTTGAGGAGAGATCAAGATGAAGAAGAAGAAAGTGGAGTGATAAGGAGCAGCGTAAATGAAACAAATGACTTATGCACCAAAACGAGAAGTTCATTAACCTATGATAACTGTGCCATGAAACCTATGAACAGAAATGGAAAACAAGAAATGAAACTTATGCGTGGAAGTGAAATGTAGAAGTATGGTTCGATGTCAAAAATGCATGGATGGATCTTCAATGAAAATGTTTATGTTGCAGCTTGCATGGAAATGAGAAGAACTGCGTTTCTTTTTGGTGGTTGGTTATGGACTGCACCCCAATCCCTAACAGAGATGGCAGTGAGCCTTAACAACCTTTTTGCTGGAGCTCCAATGATTTATAACTATCCTCCTATCGAACTTAAGCAACTGAAAGCAAATCACCATAAACTAATCCTATCTAAACTCATGAAAAAGACTAAACTAACAAACTGTAAATTCGAATTGCATGTGAAAGTAAACAAACTCAAAGTGCTGGAACGAAATGCAAACACATTACAACACCGAGGAGATCTATTGCTCTCAGGTTGGGCCCTAACCTGAGAGCTATAGCTCCCTTAGAAACTCAGAATGAGACCAAAATCTGACTGCCTTTATTCATAAACGAAAGTCTGATGACATGCCAAAATGGCTTACAAAACCGAGCTGTAGCTCGTACTTCCAAATTACAAGAATAATCCCAAGGTTCAAAAAGCTTCTATCCAAGGCTACGACCTCAGTATTTATGCAAAAATGATCATCCAACAGGTGTCCTTGATTTTAGGAGCTCGGCTGTCCAACTGAAGTTTAACTGCTGATCCTGTAGGACAGTCATAACTACTGTTCCTGTAGAACAGTTATAACTGCTGTTCCTGTAGAACAGCTGGCTGCTTCTAAGCTCGGTGGGGAGATGGATTGGAGCTCAGAGCTATGGTGGGAATCACGAGGAAGGTCCCCAAGACCATGGACATCCTCTCCTAAAAACCAGCAGTGCCACCTCATTGTCTCCTTGTCTCCTTTCTTGTTGTCTTTTCTCCCTTTTAATGCCAAAAACCTGAAAGCATCATGCATTAGTCACGTAGATAGAATGTCTACCCTTCTTCCTACAAACAACACGAATAAACCAAGAAATGAATGCATAAGCAATAAAAAATGAATGGTTTGAGCAGAGCAAGTAGGCCAAATGAGCCCAAATTGTACCAAAAATTGGGGCTCATCAGCACCCAATAAGTAATTCCTCAACTTTTGGAGAGAATAAACCATTGCCAGGGCTTCTCTCTCAGTTGTTGTATAGTTTCTCTTTGCAATTGACAGTTTTCTGCTAGCATAGTACATCGGGTGGTCCATATTCTTCTCCCATGGCTGTGCTAAGACCGCTCCCAACGCTATACCTAACGCATTGATGTGCACATGGAACATTTTATTCCAATCGGGATAAAAAAGTATAGGTGCACTTGCCAACCTTTCCTTCAACTTATTCAGAGTTGTTTGACAATCCTCAGTCCAAATGAACTCTTCCGTTCTCTTTAGCAATTTTTCCATTGGGGCTGTGATTGATGCATGGTTCCTGATGAATTGACGGTAGTACCTCGTATGACCTAGAGTTGATATTAGTTGTTTTACATTGCATGGTGGTTCCATGTGGACAATTGCTACACCCTTCGCTGGGTCTACACATACTCCATCCTTGTAGATGATATGGCATAGTAGTGTTCCAAACGGGACTGCGAAGATATATTTCTTAAGGTTTAAAGAAATCTACAGTTGCCTGGACCTTTCAAACATTCCTCTTAATAAGATGGCATGTTGCTTTAACAGACTATACACTATCCAATCATCCATGTACACCTCTAGAAACTTGTGAATATAGTCTTGGAATGTAGCTATGACAATCCTTGAGAAGACTTCTAGTGCATTCTTTAGTTTGAATGGCATCACACTGTATGCATATGACCCCCACTCAGTAGTGAATGTTGTTTTTCTTTTATCCTCCTCAACTATTCGAACTTGGCAGTACCCCGAAAATCCATCTGTGGACAAATATGCTTTGTTCCCCACCACATTTTCTAGGACTTCATCACTGAAAGGCGTCGAGAATAGGTCATGCACACATATGTTGTTAAGGCTTATGTAATCAACACATACTCTGATATCGGTTGCATCCTTCTTGTTCTGTATCACTATCGGGCTTATCCACTTAGCTTCATCTACCGGAAATATAATTCTTGCTTCTAACATTTTGTCTATATCTTTCTTAACTTTCTCCTTCACCCTTGGGTTTAATCTATACAGTCTGTGCTTTACCAGCCAGGCATTCGGTCTCAAGACAATCTTCATTTCCCCTATATTTCCTTTTATCCCCTTCAGCACTGCTACTGAGGCTAGGAACAGGGCCTGATATTCTTGTAGTAGGTCAAAAATCTCTTTTATGGTCTATTCGTCCCAGTAGTCCCCTACAGATGCTATTTCGGGCTTATCCTCCATCCCAACATTTTGTTTTCTTAGTTTCATTGGTAGAAGGTGGGCACCTCCTATTGAGGGGCTCTCCTGGATGTCCCTCTCTCCTTTCGTTTCCCCAAAGGTTAGGTGTCTCAATCCATCCAACCCATCCTCCTTTTGCTTTTCATCCACCTTATCGCATGTCGCATATCCTGGTGACTCCATGTCATACAGATATTGTAGAAAATTTTCATCAGGCCCTCCTTCAACCAATGGCTCTGGGGTGAATAGAACTCGCTTTATCGCCTGGAGTGCCTGTATCATTTGTGCCTCATTACCTCTGAATGAAAAGTTGCTAACAAATTGTACCTCCAAAGCATCCCAATCTGTCATCTGCCGACAGAGCTCCTCTTGTACATACCAAGCTTGGGGGACAGTTCCAAGGGTATGTATAAATGCTTGTACCCATCGATCTTTCAACATTCCCTGGCTCTTCCAATTGGTTATGCAATCTTCGATGTGCTTCTCAGGACTTGAATCCCCCTCGGTACTTTGCCTTGTCATGTGGCTGATCTTCCTCCTAGTCAAATCTTTCCTTCATGGCTTGCTTGATGCTTGTCCAGTCTCTTAGTTCATTGCGGTGTGTCTTCCACCATCTTGTTGGTGTTGCCATGAGGGTGATATCAAGAAAGGGAATATTTTGATCCTCCATTATTTCCTGGTCCATCTTGTTCATGAAGGCATCCACTAGTTCAAGGCCATAATATTTGGGATAGTCGCACATCTCCATTCCTATCTAATTTACTCGGGTTACAATTGCACAACGTCTAATGTTTATTTCATACCCACCTTGCTTCCATGAATCCCATGCAGCTTCCAAGCTGGTCTCTGAGCTTTGGATACTTCTCTAGCCGATGAAGCATCCTGTCATGGGATTTATAAAATCTTCCCTCTTCCCCGCTGTGAGCCTGTAAAGCTGGTCTAGCATTCCTAGTTCATCCCTATCATCTATTGGCTCTGTGAACCTAGGTCCTTGGTAGGGGTCCAAGGGTTGGATCACCCTTAGTTCTTTCTTTAGGTCTATGACAGCATAATTTTCATAGGCCCAATCAATCCCAAGGAGCATCGGGTATGGGTCCTTGTCCCCCATGATGTCAATCACCTCAAACTCAGTGTGTGTCTTCACCCCCACCACATCGACTTCCACATTCTAAAACCTCCTAATGGGTAGCATATAGTACTTATTTGCCATCCTTAGTTGAGTTGGCGAGTATTTCAGTTGTGGCTTCCACATTTCCTCCCATGTTTTTCTAGGTAGGATGTTTACATCCAACCACAAGTCTAACATTGTGTCCCTTATCTGGAACCCTGCAACCTGCGTATTGATTCAGAACTCTTTGTCACTTCTCCTTTTGTTCTCTTTCACTCTTATGGAGTTCCTTTCTAGCAGATCTGCAAGTGATCGCTCCACTTCCCCTTCTTCTATAGATACCGTATCCTTCAAAATTTTCCGCAACTCCTTCAACATGCCTTCATCCTAAAAAATATTCAGGAATAGTTTAAACCATTCTTCAATCATCTGGCTGTGCTCAAGCATGTGATCCTACCATTTCTGGTTGTCTCTCTTCTCAATCATATCCTCGAACAGCTTAGTTGCCTGATAGTACTTCTTTTGGTGTTTGGGCTGATATACTTCTGTGGAGATGTTTCTTTAACAATCAAGAGGGAGTCTGTTGTGCTACGATCCTCCACTATCCTCTTTCCTCCTTGGGTGAATATATTAATATTAGTTGTGGGAAGACCATCATCAGTCCTTGGTTTGGAATTAACCAGGTTATCCCTCCTCTACCTGGTCCTTTCCTCCCACTTTGCAATGAGTTCCAAACAATATTTTGTGGTGTGGGTATTAATCCTGCACTGTGAGCACCAAGGTCTCCTCAGGAGCAGGCATTCCGTGGTCACATGCCCTTCCCAGTCGCGGTTGTAACACCTCAACGGCCACTTCCTCCAGTTCTCCCTCCTCGCACCTTTCCTCCTCGTCCTCCCCGATTTGACTCATTAATTCTAAACATAGATCTATCCAGTCGTTCTGCTAGAGCATCTAGTGCTTTGCATTGATTAGTGTGATGTGTTGTAGATGCGCAATACTCACAATAGTTGTTATTGGGGATGTTGGAGTATTTCTGCAGTATTGGGCACATCTGTGGCTAGTGTCCGTACGCTCTATAGATCTCACAAATGTCTTGGCTATTCTTTCCCGGGAAAACTCCTTGCACTCCTATTGCCGCAAATCCTACGGTTGGTGGGGCCCCTGATGACCCCACGACTCCCCCTGGATGATTAATCCCTCGCAACCTGGGGCATTTTGCCACAACATGCCCTTCCACCATGTAGTGGGTGCACCATACATTGGGTCTAGCTGGTCGTACCAGCTGAAGATCCTTCAGCTTCTCTGTTAATGTTGTGATCTGATTTTGGAGATCCATGATCAACGAGTCTTGGAATCTTGTCCCTCCCCTCTATTCATGAGGATACTTAGCCATGGCCTCTATTCAGGATTCTTTCTCCAACGCATCTTGGAGGGTTCCAATTTTATGTTGCCTCAGCGATGTTTTGGTTAGGGGCAAGAGTGCCTTAATAAACCAATGCTGCTAGTGATTTGGGTCTAGGGTGTAACTCAACTTTGCGATGGCATCTTTAAACCTTTACATGAGTTCCCAAGCTGTCTCACCCTCCTTTTTCTTAATTTCCCACATCTCCTACAACCCATGCTAGTCCGTTTGTGGTACTTTGAATTCCTGCACAAATCCTCTCTTGATATCATCTATTATGGGGTTCTGGTTATGCTCTTCCCATTTTATAAACCAACGCTGAGCCCTCTCCCTTAGCGTGGTTTGGAATTCCACTGTCCTGACATTGTCTGGAGTTTTATGTGCTTTCCAAATAGCTTCATAGAGATACCAATGTTGCTCCACATCCTCGTTTCCCCTTCCCGCAAATTCTGGATATCTGGTAAAAGACCCCGCCATACTGACTTGGGTGTAAGCTAATAGCACAAACCCTTTGTCCCCAGGCTGTTGGGATCCCTGCAATCCTAAGTTACTGATACTACTAGGTCCTTTGTTGCTCCCAATATTAAAACTGGCTTTGTATTTCTCACACACACTATATACCCGTACTTCCTTGGCTAAGCTAATAACAAATTCCTCCATATTGTAATAAGGTATCAGGGGAAGATCGGGGGAAACGCCACTGGTGTCTTAGGGGTATTGCTGCTGACTATTAATGGATGCTTCTCCTTCATTAAATAATCTCCTCATCATGTCGCCCATGTCTTCTCTTTCCTCTCCATACCCACTCGGCCTCTACTCTTGTGATCCACCTTCCGCAACCTGTAGGGAAGGTCCCTCTTCATTCCTCTAACTCCTACATCTCCCATCACCACTCTTTCTCTGCCCAATGTCTTCCTCTCCTCCCTCCTCAACTCAGGGTTTTCCCATCACCACTCCTACTTGGTGGGGGGCCATCCTCCTCTTCCCCAGAGTCTTAATCACTCTCGTCTACCACTTATCCACTAGCAGTGCTCTCCTTTGCACTCTGACATCTCTAGATTTCTTCAATTCTTCCGCATCCATCCCTTCAACAACATCTCTATTCCTCAACTGGTAGCATTCCCCCCTCTACGTCCTTCCCCCGGTATTGGGGTTTTACGCTTCCATCCTTGTGGTGGGCGAGCATAGTAATCCTTCTTCTACCATAAACATCTTAATCCAAGTCGATACTTCCTTCATCAACCTTCCTCTTAATCTGGAGCCGGATTCAGCTTCTGCCTTTGAGAAAGATTGATAACTCGCCGCAGCAAACTCGACTATATATCCTTCCATCATAGTCTTTACCCAAAAATTGACTGCTCTAGTGAGATCATTGTCTAATTGTTGGAGCAGTGTGATATCCGACGGAGTCTAGTTGTGGTGAAATGTTGTCGATCCCCCTGCCTGGTTCTACCCCTTCAATCTTCTTAACCAAACGTACAAGTCTTCTTGAAACTTGCACCAAAAAATATCATACTGATCATTGGTACCATCGGCATATAAAATCCCCTCACTTACCTTGCCGATCAATTGATTTCTTGATCCTAATTGGATCCATAAAAGACTAATTAAAGAACCATGACTGTATCAGGTCAGGACAAATCTCTAAAGAATTCAGAAACTATGATCAAAAACACCCTTGAACCAGTGGCAATGGCAGCTAGCGTGGAACGATGGTCAAAGTGCATTGACCGAGGCCCATGGAGACTGCGTAGGAGGTCAAAATAGCCCCTGGGAGCCCCAGATTGGGAAAAGGAGGTGAATTTTGATGCGCGATTAGCGCTTAGATCACGCATCGCTGGGAAAATAAGGCCGAAATGGGGGAAGCCCGAGCCCTCGGATGCATGGCGAGCTGGAGAACCACAGGTAGAAAAAGGCAAAAAATGCTAAACGTACAAGGCAGGACCCATACTCTGGAAACCAGCGGTATTGATCGGGGTGCCCTCAAATGGTAAATGGTTTCAGAGGAAGCGGAGCAATTCCATACATCGATCGATGCGTGGCAAGAAAAGGTGAGAGAAAACCGTCGTTGATCACGCGTTATCGGTCGAGCAAGTCAACCGCGTGGGATGTGCATATGGCATCAATCTGGAGGCCCCAGATCGGACGGATGAGATCAAGCCCGATGGAGGAAGCAAAATCGACGAGGGAATATGCCGCAATTTGTAAAAGTTTGGAATCCATTTAACCGCCATGGTGGAGGAAGACTTCATCCACGACGTAACTGAAGAAACGAATTGACGAAGCAGGCTGGCACTGTTTAGAGAATGACAAGTGGCCACTTCCTGAGCGTTCATGCTGACGCTGAATAGGGAACTCTAAGCGCAGCTGTAGAAGGTGGATCAACAGAGGCGGAAGAGGAACCGAACGGACATGAGTTTGAATGGCTTCAAAGCCATGAACAGTGGAAACATACACAAAGAAGTCAAGTAAAGTCAGAGAGACGAAAAAAGACCAGAATCCTAAGAGGAGGATAGAATACACAGAGAAAGAAGACAGTGAAGCAAAAGCAGGAAGAGACAGAGGGCTGAGCTGACCAGTGGTAGCATCGAGCACCAGAGAGCTTGAGAGATTTGAGCCACCCCATAGAGGGATCTGTCCAGGCTAAGCACCACATTGGGCTCTTACCACTGTAGACCAGAAGGTCACAGAGCTGGTAGGAAGAAGAAGAGTCTGTGTACTCCAGTGGCTTGGGGAATCCAAGAACCACCCTGCCAAGCAAAACCTGCTTTAGGAGAACTCACATTGAGTCCCTGCATTGTAATTCTCTGCTAAAGGCACAATAAAACAAGGCCACCACTGAAAGCTAGACCGGAGACGTAGCCCTGGAGAATAGAGTGAACTCCTTATTAAAAGTTTTGTGTCTTTATGTTTGCTTACTGTATTTCTCTGCTGTCTTTCCATTTAAATGTATGTGTGCAATCTGATCGATCTGTTTCTTAAATAACATAGAACACACACCAACACATGAGTCTGTAATACCTTTAAACAATAAATCTCTAACTAATGTCACTCATAGGGTGAATATCAGATCAAGTGGTATCAGCGCCCTAGGCTGTAAGGTTAGACAAGCTTGTGTTGGTTTAGCTGTGAATGCTCACAAGATCAAAGCTCAAATTCGGAGAAGGATTGTTGGTGGAAACTAATCCTGAAATTGGGAGAGTCTATTCTCGGAAGACAATGTCAGAGGAAGGTTCTATGGGGCCAAACCCTCAATTCCTAGAGAGTTTCCTAGCTATAAAGTCTATGGTAGAAGAGATGTATAGGGACTTTAGAAAGCACAAGGATGAAGATTCATCAGGTTCCAAACAAGATAAAGAAGAAGATGAGTCTCATTCCCATGACCACTCAAAAGGAAAAGGGAAAGGGGAAAACTTTCTCACACCTCCTAATAGCCCTATGCATAATAAGAAAGCATCTTTGATTAAGCTAGATGTTAAATTTGATTTGCCTATATATGATGGAGAGCTAAATGCTGAAAGGTTGGACAATTGGATTAGATAAATTGATGTGTATTGTAGAGTGCAAAACATCAACTCAGACAAGAGTAAAATTCAGCTGGCAAGCCTATGCCTAGGAGGCACTACCTTGGTTTGGTGGGAAGGCAGAACCCAAGATGATATGAAAAAACATGGTAAGACCATCTCTGTCTAGAGTGAATTTGTTTCTGCAATCAAGAAGCAGTTCTATCCATTGGCCTACATGCAACAAGCCACGATGAGTTGGAAAACTCTTCGGTAGTTGAAAGGGCAATGTGTGCAAGGGTATACTCAAGAGTTCAGAAAGAGAGAATTGATGTTGGGCATCCCATTATACTCACCAGAGACTCTTTTGAAGTACATTGGTGGTCTACACAGCTACATGAGGCATACCATCCTCATGTTTAATTCCACTAGTATAGATGAGGTATCTGTGCAAGTTTCTCATCTAGAAGCTAGAGGAAAGAATGGAAATTCAGAAGTTGGGGGACCATCCCAACCCACTGTAAGCAAGAGTAAGGAGAAAAGAAAGCAGAAGTGGAAAGCTAGGAAGGCTAACACTGCACAGAAATGCAAGGCCTCATGCACGGGGCTTATTGCTATTGATTCTATGATTCCTATAGGGTGTGGTCAGCGAGAATTAATTATTGGGGACAGACAGACCGGCAAGACAGCAGTAGCTACAGATACTATTCTTAATCAAAAGAGTCAAAATTTAATTTGTGTCTATGTAGCAATTGGTCAAAGAGCTTCTTCCGTGGCTCAGGTAGTTAATACATTCCGAGAACGTGGCGCAATGGCATATACCATTGTGGTAGCGGAAACTGCGGATTCTCCCGCTACATTACAATATCTCGCCCCTTATACAGGAGCAACTTTGGCTGAATACTTCATGTATAAAAAACAACACACATCAATCATTTATGATGATCTCTCCAAACAGGCACAAGCTTATCGACAAATGTCTCTTCTATTAAGAAGACCACCTGGCCGAGAAGCTTATCCGGGAGATGTTTTCTATTTGCATTCCCGTCTCTTGGAAAGAGCAGCTAAATTAAGTTCCCAGTTAGGTGAGGGGAGTGTTACTGCTCTACCAATAGTTGAGACTCAAGCTGGAGATGTTTCAGCTTATATTCCCACTAATGCAATTTCCATTACCGATGGACAAATATTTTCATCGACCGATCTATTCAATGCCGGGATCCGACCTGCTATTAATGTGGGTATTTCCGTCTCTAGAGTAGGATCTGCGGCTCAGATAAAAGCTATGAAAAAGGTAGCTGGAAAGTTGAAATTAGAGTTAGCTCAATTTGCAGAGTTGGAAGCTTTTGCACAATTTGCTTCCGATCTTGATAAAGCTACTCAAGATCAATTGGCGAGGGGTCAACGATTACGTGAGTTGCTCAAACAATCTCAGTCGGCTCCTTTGACTGTAGAAGAACAAATAGCTACTATTTATACCGGAACAAACGGATACCTGGATATATTCGAAATAGCGGATCCTAAAGAGATACCACTTCCTCATGAATTTATTTTCAATCGCGATCTTTTGGCTCAACTTTATCCCAGTTTTGCTAAGGGAGTGACCCCATTTTTAACCCTGAATTGGTCGGAATATTCAGACTTTTTGACTTTTCGTGGAGGATTAAATCCAGTAACGGGGGGTCTGTGGTTGACCGATACTACGCATCATCATTTGGCTATTGCAGTTCTTTTCCTGATAGCCGGTCATATGTATAAGACCAATTGGCACATTGGCCATAATCTCAAGGACCTTTTAGAAGCTCATAAAGGTCCATTTACGGGGGAGGGCCATAAAGGTCTTTACGAGATCTTAACTACCTCGTGGCATGCTCACTGTAAAAAGGAGGGGCATGATAATGAGCACTGTTGGATTCTGCATCCAGAGCTGATACCTAAGAAGTCAAAGGGCAAGAAGAAGAAGATTGCTGCAGATATTCGGAAAGATTTGCGGTCAGACTCGGGAGATAAAACAATCATTGCAGCAACAGGTATAAAAGGTAAGAATTCTGAAGCATCTACTAGTAATTCTTCTCAAACTATTATTGATGAAGAACATGAGAGAAAAAGACATGAGCTTTTCCATATTTGAGTTATTTCCAAACATCAAAAGATTGATACTTTGTTTGATAGTGGCTCATAAGTAAATTTTATTTTTGAAGCAATTGTAAATAAATTGGGATTAACAACTACACCTCACAAGAAACCATACCCATTAGGATGGTTGAATGATAAAGCACAAATACAAGTGACTAGACAGTGCAAAATCAAGTTTTCTTTTGGGTCAACATTTGTAGATGAGGTTGAGTAAGACATAATTCATTTGGATATATGTGGAATTGTTTTAGGAAGTTCTTACTTGTATGATAGAAAGGCTATTTTTTATAGAGCTGAGAACAAGTATCTACTTGTTAAAGATGGAATCGAATACTTTGTAAGAGCTCACAAGTTCAAGAATAATTATACTCTCATAAATTATGGGCAGATGAAAAGAATGATAAATTCATGCAAACAATTCTTACTAATGGTTGTAAAGGAAAAGAAACCTGATAAAACCAATGTATTTGAGGGTTGTAATGCTCAGCAGAAAGCTGATATAGAAAACATTATTTCAGAATATGATGTCCTATTTCAGGAACCTAAAGGTCTGCCACCCAAGAAGGAAATATTACATGATATTATTTTGCAACAAGATGCTCCATTGCCTAACATTAGGATGTACAGGTTGTCTACTTTAGATAATTCTAAAATCACCATGTGGGTCACTAATCATTTTGGTGAGAAAGAAAGATGGCTCGTGGAGAATCTGCATTGACTACCGAGTGTTGAATAAGATAACAATAAAAAATCGTTATCCCCTTCCTCGCATAGATGATCTTTTAGATAAATTAAAGGAAGCTATTTATTTCACCAAGCTGGATTTGCACAGTGGATACCATCAGGCAGAGTTGCAGAGCAAGATGCATGGAAGACTACTTTCAAAACAAGGAAGGGATTGTATGAGTGGCTAGTTTTGCCTTTTGGCTTGACCAATGCTCATGCTACTTTCATGAGATTAATGAATGAAGTACTCAGACATTTTCTTGATGATTTTGTTATTATGTATCTGGATGAAATTCTAATTTTTAGTAAAATGTGGGAAGAACACTTAAAGAATGTTAAGCAGACATTAGATGTTTTGAAAAGAGAAAAACTTTACATTAAACTCTCAAAATGTGAATTTGGAAAAACATCTCTAAATTCTTTGGGTCATATAGTAGGGAATGGTGAATTGAAAATAAATCCCTCTAAAGTGGCAGTCATTGTAAACTGGCCTAAACCCAAGTCTGCTATAGAAGTGAGAAGCTTCTTAGGAGCAACACAATATTGGAGGAAGTTCATTTCTAATTTTTCCTCAATTGTAGCTCCCTTACATGATTTGACAAGATTGAACAAGGTGTTTCAGTGGGGAGGCAAACAACAGAAAGCCTTCGACACCTTGAAAGAAAAATTTAGTACAAAACCTGTATTAGCACTGCCAGATCTACAAAGACCGTTTGAAATCCAAACAGATGCCAGTGACTATTCCATGGGAGCAGTGTTGACACAGCATGGTAAACCCATATGTTATCATTTTGAGACTTTTAATCCTGCAGTAGTTAACTATCCTACATATGATAAAGAATTGTATGCATTAGTTCGGAGTGTGAAAAAGTGGAAACATTACTTAATGGGCAAAGAGACAGTAATACATACTGATCATCAACCACTTCAATATCTACACTCCCAAACTAAGCTGCAACAATCAAGGCATTACAGATGGATGGGTTTTCTACAACAGTTTCATCTAGTCATCAGATATAAAAAGGGCATACACAACAAATTTGCAAACATGTTATCTAGACCCATTATAAATGCATCTACCATACTTAAGCATAATTCTGTGTTTCATGAAAGCTACATAGAACACTATGCTCAGGATATGGACTTTAAAGATGTATATGCAACTTTGAGTCAAGGCAAAAAGGTAGAAGAATTGGACTATCATGTGAAGGACCGACTCTTATACCATTGTGGGAAACTCTGCATTCCACAAACAAAGAGAGTAAAGATAATTAGAGAGGCACACACTTCTCTGGTATTAGGTCACTTTGGGGTAAGTAAAAGAGTTGCACAGCTGCAAAGATTTTGTTATTGGCTAAAAATGAATGAGACAGTTTCTAGATATGTAAGAGGGTGTACTATGTGTGCAAAAACAAGCCCAACAATAGAAAACTAGGCTTGTACACTCCATTACTAGTTCCTTCTCACCCTTGGGAAAGTGTTTCCATGGATTTTGTTGGAGGACTACCTAAATCTAGGAAAGGTCATGATTATCTATATGTGGTTGTGGATAGGTTCAGCAAAATGTGTATTTTGATACCTTGTAATAAATAGATTACAACTGAAAAAATTGCAAAATTGTTCTTTGAACATGTATCAGTTCATTTTGGATTACCCACTTCTATTGTATCTGATCAAGACAACCGATTTGTGGGGAAGTTTTGGTCAAGTCTGTGGGAATTGATGGACACCCAACTGAAGAAAAGCACAGCTTTTCATCCACAAACTGATGGCCAAAGAGAAGTAGTTAACAGGACAGTGATCCAATTACTCAGGGGATATTGCAGAAAACATCCTAAGCTTTGGGATGAACACTTGTGTTATGTGCAGCATGCTTACAATAGAGCCAAACACTTTTCTACACAGAGATATCCTTTTGAGCCCTGTTTTGGTTTCATACCAAGGTCACCTTTGGATTTTGTCTTTGGTAAAGATACCATGGTTGATGGACACAATGACATGGACAAGGCAACTAGGTTCATTGAACAGATCCAGGAGATCCACCAGGTAGTACAGTAACAGATGGAAAAGAGCCAAGCCAAATACAAGGCTAGGCATGACAAGCATCGGATGGAGCATAGTTTTCAAGTTGGAGACCAGGTCTGGCTGTATATTAGCAAGGATAGGATGCAAGGTGAAGGTAAAAAGATAAAGCCTATCAGGTATGGACCTTTTAGGATACTTGAGAAGATTGGTGAAAATACTTTTCGCCTTGATCTACCAGCTTACATGCACATCTACTCAGTCGTAAATGCAGACTGCTTGAGATTGTTTGAACCTTCAATGATTGAGGATCCTAAAGAGCAAAGTCAATTGCCTTCTATTGATGACCTACTACCTAAATATCTTAATGAATTGTAGGAGGACACAGTCTTGGACAGGAAGGTGAGGACGACGCACAGAGGATATGTTGAGTACCTCAGAATTGGACTCAAAAGTTCGAAGCCGAGTAGTGCAAAGTGGATTGAGATTGGACAAGTGAGAAAGAAATATCCTCACTTAGTCGATGCTTGAAAGAAAACCAACTTTTGGTGGTCCAAAAGCTTTTTCAGTGGGAAAGCTGTGATCCGAATTGGATCCATAAAAGACTGATTAAAGAACCATGACTGTATTAGGTCAGGACAAATCTCTAAAGAATTCAGAAACTGCGATCAAAAACACCCCTGAACCAATGGCAATGGCAGGCAGCATGGAACGACGAGGACCTCGGTCAAATCGCGCTAACCGAGGCCCATGGAGACTACGCAGGAGGTCAAAATAGCCCCTGGGAGCCCTGGATTGGGAAAAGGAGGTGAATTTTGATGCGTGATTATGGGAAAACAGGGTCAAAATGGGGGAAGCTCGAGCCCTCGGATGCATGGCGAGCCAGAGAACTGTGGGCGGAAAAAGGCAAAAATCACTAAATGTACAAGGCAGGATCCACACTCTGGAAACCAGTGGTATTGATCGAGGTGCCCTCAAATGGTAAACGGTTTCGTATGGCATCAGATCTGGAGGCCCCATATCAGACCGATGAGATCAATCCCGATGGAGGAAGCGGAATCGACGAGGGAATATGCCACGATTTGTAAAGATTTGGAATCCATTTGACCGCCACGGTGGAGGAAGACTTCATCCACGACGTAATTGAAGAAACAAACCAACGAAGGAGGCTGACAGTGTTCAGAGAAGAACAAGTGGCCACTTCCTGAGCGTTCATGCTCACGTTGAATAGGGAACTCCAAGCGCAACTGTAGAAGCTGGATTGACAGAGGTGGAAGAGGAACCGAACGAACATGAATTCAAATGGCTTCAAAGCCATGAACAGCGGAAACATACACAGAGAAGTCAAGTAAAGTCGGAGAGATGAAAAAAGACCAGAATCCCGAGAGGAGGACAGAATACACAGAGAAAGAAGACAGTGAAGCAAAAGCAGGAAGAGATAAAGGGTCAAGCTGACCAACGGTAGCAACAAGCACCAGAGAGCTTGAGAGATTCGAGCCACCCCATAAAGGGATTTGTCCGTGCTGAGCACCACATTGGGCTCTTGCCACTATAGACTAGAAGGTCACAGAGCTGGTAGGAAGAAGAAGAATCTGTGTACTCCAGTGACTTGGGGAATCCAAGAACCACCCTGCCAAGCAAAACCTGCTTCAGGAGAACTCACATTGAGTCCCTTCATTGTAATTCTCTGGTAAAGGCACAATAAAACAAGGCTACCACTGAAAGCTGGACCAGAGACGTAGCCCTGGAGAATAGGGTGAGCTCATTATTAAAATTTTTGTGTCTTTGTGTTTGCTTACTGTATTTCTCTGCTGTCTTTCCATTTAAATGTCCGTGTATTGGCAATATGATCGATTCGTTGGTTAAATAACACAGAACACACACCAACACGAGTCTGTAATACCTTTAAACAATAAATCTCTAACTGATGTCACTCATAGGGTGAATATCGGATCATTTCTACGTGTATCTTGCTCTGCTACAAACTGATCTACTTTATGATTCCACCAATATCTGATCTCCCTCTTGAATATCCTCGACACCATGTTTTGAACCAGTGCTTGTAACTTCAGGTCCTAACAACAGAACCATTTGTTGGCACGAAAGAGTCATCAGGGAGTAAATACCCCGAGTTTGGGCACAGAGGGCCAACAATGGTCTGGTGTGGTCTAGGACAACGCCGACATTTTAACCTTACCCAAAGGGTAAGGAGTCTCACCTGAGGTGTGCTGTGACCAAAAGTGAGAAAGGTTCAGCATGGGATCAAGGGAGCACCAAACTAGGCATCATCCAATAATAAATATGTATTCATTATGAACAAAATAGAGATAGAAGCATAACAACAATTACACAAGAACTATTAAATACATGCATTTGATGGGACATTTAAATTTTTTAGAAACTCATCACATTAGGGGATCCATACATATCATGATTCACAACTAGTCTAACTTTCTTTCTATTAACATAACAATACAACAATACAACATAACTTCGGCATTCGCCATAAGAAACTACAAGGAATACCTAGATCAGATCCATGGGTTCAATCTCAGCCTCAAAGGCCCAGTTCTCCTGAACTCCTGCATTCTGCTATCCATCTGCCGCAACCAGATATCTGCTCGCCAGCTCTAACAACCTTGCCAACTATCCCATTAACCATCCAACCTCTCTTCTTTTATGGCCCTCTCCTTTTATATTCCTTTCTACCACCTGAACTGATAGTTCCTACTTGACTTCTCTTTCACCTTACCACCCACTCAATTGCCTTTGTCTTCTGCTGCCACCTTGCCGCAAATCTTGCGCAACTGCCTGTTCTTGCCTTGCTATCCAGTTGACTCTTCCACAAGCTAACCGTTGTTACCACCCGCTTCCTTCTCATCCTTCGGTCAGCCAAAATTGATCAAAACCTTTTCAAAATTAAACGAAGGCCCCAATAGATTTAACTCTCAGTGACCAACAAGTAACATGTTGGTCTGTTGTGATAAGACTATAAGAGTAGATGTTGTCCGCAATAGAAATCCACCCTAAACTCTTATAAAGTCACAAGTTATTGATATATCTAGGTTGTAGGTTGTTGGATATACTCTTGTATTATGGTGACAGTCAATACACTAATGTGTTATTGATTCTCATAGTTAAAATAAAAGATCCTCCTCAATAGATTCTTATTATTTTTTTCTTACTTACTTATCAACAAAACTATCTTAACCAACGATTATATTTCCACCCAATGAATGTAGCTAGTTAAACCAAGTGTCATCTTGTATGCAAGGATCAAGCTCAATAAGGTCAAGGATAGGTACTCAGAGCACCCAATGAACAACTCACATAGCTCAAAGAATAATCCAAGGATTAGGCATCCAATTGATAAAAATTGCTGTGGTGGAGAGGCTCTTTGTCTTAAACACCTCTCATACCCATTGAGGTCATGACATTTAAGATCACCACTTTTGGCACCCAATGAATACCCTCGGATAGGTAAGTATCATACATGATAGTGATGAACCTATATAAGGATCTTACTCTGACATAGGACCTTAATTAATACCCTTAATACCCTTGGTTAAGCGAGTTTCATACACAACAATGACATCCCAAAGGCATTGAAATAAGAACTTCCAAGCATACATGGGAATTCATGGAGGATTCACTTTGTTGATCTATATATTATCACATTCATTTGTAAATGGGGTTTTAAAAATGTCAGGAGTCATATCAATATATTGTAGGTATTGGGGAGTTGTGGATGTGGTTTAAGAGTATTTATAGATATTGTGGGGTATTGTAAAGGACATTTAATAAAAATAGGGGTTATTTTTATTAGAAATATGTATTGGCAAGGGGGTTCAATAAAAGGATTTTGGGAGGTTTTATCAATATCTAGGGAGATTAAAGGTATTCTTAAATATCCCATGAACATCTATGCTATAGCACAAGTTGATTGAGTAGAGACCTTAAGTGAACATTTTTAGCCCTAGTTATGCAAGTACACTTCCAACCTATTTTATCATATGGACTAGGATAGAGAAATTATCAGTCTACTACTCTTTGTCCCAATCCATAATCACATCCCTTACTCGAGGAAAAATCCTTAGTTATCCCTTATGGCTAGCCTCCACCACACAAGATGTTAGCTTTTGGTAGCTCGGGGGTACTTTTGCATTGGCAGTGCCTAGCATGCAAAAGTGGTCCAACACATATATCTCTCTAGGCACTTTATTTTATAAGTGATTTTATAAAGTTGGAAAATATATTTTTTATATTTACTAACTAAAAAGTGACTTTTTATAAAGTGAGTTTCACTTTATAAATTTTGGGTCACTTAAGTGATTTAACTGGTCTCAATGTGAAAGTAATTCATGACAATTGATCTTGAGATGGCCAAATTGAATCTCATCCATTGAGACCTAGAGTTAGGGATTTTAGTCACCAATGAGAAATAAAAATAGAAAAGAGAAAGGAAGAGGCATCTTCTTTGAGGAGAAATGAGAAAGAGATGAGGTGAAGAAAAATAAAGGAGGAGTAGCCAGAGAAGCCATGATTCCCAAGGCATTTAGCAGCTAGATTAGGCACACACTTTAAGATAGTTTTTAGCCATTATTTTTTGGGTTGTACAACAATAATTGGCACAATTTTTTAGGGTTGTTCAAAAAGTCTTTGGCATGAAAATAAAGGGACATACAATGCATTTATTGCTAATATTTTTAGCACAATTTGTGAGTGGTCGTACAAGGTATTGTTATACCATACAACACAGTTTTTGAGGGTCGTACAACTGAGAGAAGGGAAGCTATACAATAAGAAAATTGAGGGTGAAAGTGGATAGGTTTTCAAGAAAAGTACTCAACATTTATTGTTGGAAATTATATTTGTTGTAAACTCAAAAAAAAGTTGTGAGCTCTTTAATACAATTCCTCTTCTCTATTGGTTTTTCCTTTGGGGTTTTTCCAAAATCCTATGTCAAATGTGTGGTGTTTACTATTCATTTTCAGTTGTTAGATATCTAATTTAGTAATGTGTATTTCTACTCATAAAAATAAGATTGAATATTTTTAGTTTAAAATGCATTATTTGTGATTTTTTATAGGAGATAGAAATTAGGGTATTGGCTAAGTGTTTGACAAAATTCCTACAAGAGAAAATTAGATTGTAGGTGAAATTTCAACATGGCATCAAAACAAGGTTGCTAAAGTTTAGTGGGTGGATTTTGACACAGTGGCAGTGCAAGGAGTGTAAGGGGTTTTGTGAGGAAAAAGTGAAGGGAAAGTTATTGTTGATTAGTTGAGTAAGTCATGGCTATAGGATTGAAGGTTGAGGATAGGTTGAATGGGGTTGATAACTTTAGTCCATGAAGGGAGAGGATTGTCTTGGTGCTTGAAGAGTTTGATTTGTGGGACATTGTTGAGAAGGCAGTGACACCACCCACTCCTCAATATCAGTTCACTCCTCATTCTCCTTGTTTGAGGGAAGAAGTTTTCTTATGAGATGTGGGAGTCCTTAACATAGTTGTACCAAAGTACCAACTAAAATAGTAAAATCGTATTGCAGGAAAAACTACAGAGTACCAAGATGACCAAGACTGACTTAGATTCATCATATATCACTAAAATCACTCAAGTGATAGTTGAGTTGGCAACAATGGGAGATGCCATTCTGGATGAGCAATTTTTTATGTAACCAGATCAAAATAGCATAGAAACATAAGAAACAATAGATCAATGGCTAGGTAATAAGTCACTTTAAGGGGGAAACCTCCCTTTACATCACATAAATGAATAATTCTTGGATGATTCAAATGACAAGACATCCTTGCTATATTTAGGAGCCTAAATGGTAAAATTATAATTAGGGCCTTCATAACAATAATAATGTAAGGGCTCAACAATAACAATATGGGGCTACACTTGTATTATAGGGACCTGACATGTCATTCTCCTTGAAAAATGTATTTTTCTAAATGCTTGAGTAGTTCTGGATCATTTTGTATGAAATAATTATCCTCCCGTGTGGAATATTCAACAGGTAAGTTCTTCTACTTAATGTGATACTCTTAAATTGATCATTTTTGTAGTCATTAGATTCTTGTTTCCGTGATTCCTTCAGGCTTAAATATGATTTTTCCTTCATTGTCAAGTTCTGGCAATATAATTTGAACTAAGACGTTATCACCTTGTTGAAAATCTCTTTCTAGATCCATTGCATTTGTTGTATTAGATGATCAACATTTCAAACCCCCAACTGTAGTTCAACTTCAGGATGTAGAAAGAATGTGGAAAACTGATCGTACCAAGGCTAATAATAAATAGGAATATAAGGTTGAAAAGTCACCAACAATGAAAACCCTAAGAGAAAAAAGATTCTATAAATAAAATTATAAAATTGTAAAGTGTGTGATTTAATGTTTTATTGATGAATTTATTGAAGATTAAATAATTGTGAAGTGTTTTTAATATGTTAAGATGTGTATAAAATAGTAAAAGATTATACGAAAGGTTATGTTTTTTAATTTGTAATTTAATGATAATTAAATATAATTTCATATGGAGCAGAATGAATAACATTTAGAAAATTATTTATGAATTTATTAAATTTATTGAAGATTAAATAATTGTGAAATGATTTTAATATGTTCAGATGTGTATAAATAGTAAAGGATTATATGAAAGGTTATGTTTTTATGATTTATAATTTAATGATAATTAAATATAATGTCATATGGAGTGGAATGAATAATTTTCTAAATTTTAATAAGATGTTAGTATTGATGTATTTTTTATCATAAATGTCATGATAAAGAAATATTAATTATAAATTTTAGGGGTAGCTAATTGATTAAAGGGATACTTAAAGGGAGGGGTTTTGGGAAGATATAGTTTTAGAGGCTAAGGTCAAAATCCAATTTTTACTTATAATCTAACCTTCATCCCTATTTGTGTTTATTAATTTCTATGGCCTCTATAAATTCTGTGGAAGTAATGGTCAATTTTAGCAAGGATGTGAGTGTTTTCGATGCAAATTTGATGTTTGGTTTGATTGGAATGTTCTACGAGAGAGGAGTTTTTTGAGAGATTATTTTTAATGTTAGTAGAATGTTCTTAGATTCTAGTTTTGATAAATCGACTAGTCTCTCCAACATATGGAACCCCACGTGAGAATGGAATTAAATAGACACCTTTTTGACATTTAGGGTCAATGGGATCTTTGACTGACTTCAGACAACTGTGGATGGTATTTAAAGGTTTGAAGGTGGTTAAAATATTATTTCTTTTCAGGATGTGGGAAATCTTATCAGTGATCCTAGGGATGTAAGGAAGGTTCACTTTGCCAACAAAGTTATCCATGTTCTTATTTGATAAGATTCTTTGTTAGCATTTCTAATAGCCTTGATAGCTTGATGTCCTTTGTATCCATTTTTCAGGAATATATTTATGAGATGTGATTTTTCTTTTTCCAAGTGTTCTTTGTCAGAGATTCTAACAACTCTTATTGCTAGAGTGTTTAGAACTCCTAATGTTTGGGTGGGGTGGTGGTGAGAGTTGGCATGAAGATATTTCTCAGTATGGGCCTTTTCTCGATATACTTGGTGGGATATGGAACCATCAAGGTTTCTGGTATTGAGGATGCACAAAAAAGGAAGGATATCATTAACTTCAACTTCCATGGTGAATTTTATGGATGAAGAAAGACTATTCAAGTGTTGTTTAAAAGTTTCTAATGTGTCGTGCCCATGAGTCCATATGATGAAGGTGTCATCTACAAACGTTTTCCATAATTTAGGTTTTAAAGGGGCAGATTTTAGGGCATTGGTTTCAAAATCCTCCATGAATAAATTGGCAATAATGGGTGAAAGAGGAGATCCCATCACCACCCCGCAGGTTTGTTCATATATATCACCCATGAAACTCAAGGGCATAATTCAATGAGTTTGGATGTGTCAAAATCAGTTAATTTACAAACCACCTCCATTGCTGCATCAATATTTATGTTGGTATAAAGTGATGAGACGTCAAAACTAACAATAATGTCATTTTTATCGAGCTTGATGTTCTTAATTTCATTAACGAAATGAGTGGAATCTTTTATAATGAATCAATGTTTCCAATTGAGGGTTTCAGCTTCTTGGCTAGGTGTTTGGAAAGATGATAAGTAGGTCCACTAATAGTATTCACTATAGGTCTAATTGGAATCCCTTCTTTGTGAACCTTAGGAGCTCCATAAATTCTAGGGTATAAGGACAACTTTCTATCACGTTCGTGTTTTCTCGAATATTGCTAGCTTTTACCATGTTACATACTTCGTTTGTAATTTTATTTATAGGATTTTTGTTTAACTCTATATAACATCCACTATTGTTGAGATGGTCTATCATTTTATCAATATAGTCTTTTTTTATTCATGATTATGGTAGCCCCTCCCTTTTCTACTTTTAACTCAACAATGTTGGGGTTAGATTTTAGTGATTTTAGAGCGAGGTATTCTTCCTTGATAATGTTACTTTTTGGTGGGGGTTTGGATTTTATCAAGATAACAAAGCACCCAGACAATAGCATGTCCTCCACAACCAATGCGCCAACCCAAAGTGGTTGCTTGAAGGCTCTATGTACCCTCTAAACTATTTTTCAAGGTACCAACTCAACAATCATGCTGCTCCAGAGCTCCAAGTACCGTCCAAGCTAACTGCACAAGTACCCACCCCATAGTCATGTTGGATTGGTTTCCAAAGAAACAAGGGAATCTAGAGGCTCACCTCCACCCTGAATCATCAAGGGAATCCAAAGGTTTATACCTCCACCCAATGATGATTATATATCTATCTATCTATCTATCTATATATATATATATATATATAGATATATATATATATATATATATATATATATATATATATATATATATATATATATATAGATATATATATATATATATATATATATATATATATATATATATATATATATATAATCCCATTCACAACTATGGGCACTACCAAACAAGGTAGTCACTACCAAACTAGGTAGCCTTTGGTCAACAAAAATATTGGAAATCTATAGGTTATCCCATCTCCACCCAAAAACCATACATAGCACATGGGATTAGAAAAGTAATATACACATATACATATATGTGTAGCACCATACCACGTACACATAATAAGATACCACGTACACATAACACAAGCGACACATATGACATGGTACAATGTATACACATTTACACATGTATGACACATGCACATATACATAAGGAATAAGGGAACCCAAAGGATTATACCTGCGCCCTCAAATAAATAAGGGAATACAAAATTCTATTTGAGCTCCACCATATACACATCATGAGACCAGAGCACTTTCTCCACTTGCATGTCTTTCCTCGTTGTACCATGTGCATCAATATTCGCATTAAATTACTATAGAGCATCATTATTCAACAAGAATGTTGAATCCTAACAAAACCTGCCATTCAACATGGAATTTTAATATTAGCTTAATCATGTACACTATATATAAGCACATGTGAAAATAAAGTTAGTGTTAAGAGAACTACCTTTTACCATTTTGTTGTCCATCATTTCTATGGACTCAACCAACCTACTTGAATGTCATATCATATTCCTCTTACCCTTTTTGTTTTGCATATTCCTATTACCATATTTCTACCATCTTGCCCATTAGAGTTCAGTATGAAATTCATGTGTTGTCCCTTTCTTAGGAATTTGTGGCTTCACTTCCACCTCAACTGACTTGTTCGAAGGCCCCAATTATGTGAATTGAGGGGAAATTATAAAATCGACAAGAAATGCACGAGGTAAAATAAAAGGAAAATCACAAAAGAAAATAAAATCTATAAATCATATAAGAAAACCACACTAAAAAATAACATGGCCATGCATATCCATAAATCAAATAGTATAATTAAAGTTCAAAGTCATAGCACATCAATCATCAAGTAAAATAGTCCCAAAACTTTACTCAGTATCTTGAGTCTGGTATTGATGGCACTCTCTGCCATCATACCATGCATACATTTGTGGAACAAAACCAACTTCCATTCCCTGTCTCTATCATTGGGTCTTCCCATGTGAAAGTAAACTCAATATGTTGCCTTGTAGTGGTTCATGAATCCATAGGATTGTTAGTAGTTACATGTATCACAAACCAAAAATAACATCTATGTAAGCTTGATTTCAAATTCTAGAACTCATATGCACATTGGTCATAATTATTATCTTGCATTTGCGATTATTAGAATTCAATCTGTGATCAAAATTAGCCTCCTTACCGAGACCACATTTACCATTTAGCTTGAATTTTTAAAATACTTATGAAAATTTGGCCTTCTTACTAAGGCCGATGGTCATGGTACCTACAATCTCATAGATTTGGTTAGGACATTACATGATACATTAACATGCATCTATCTTAAATTTGTAAATTTATTAAGAGAATGCATCACAATACCTATAGGAAATCTTAAGTTAGCACTAAATAATTTCATCATACATAGTTAGTATTCACTTCCGCCTGTCAATAACCTGTGTACCATCCATGACCATAGTGTTATAACTAGTACCTACTGATAAGTATATGTTAGTTAATAAATTCCCAAGCAATGCACCTCTAATCATACAAATCATGGGGTTCATCCAATGTATGCACACACATACACATTAACATGTCTAGAAGAGACAAAAACATTTCCATCATCTCATATACCACATACTTAATCAAATGCATATCTATGTTAAGGAACACCCCTAGTTCAATAACATTAATACACTATTATATTTATACACAACATCATACATGCAATGCTGTTAATGCCCTAAATTAACACATGTAATGAAAAATTTCCATCATGCAACAAGCATCTTTGCGGTCCATATTCAACTCTAAAATCAAGACTAACTCAGAAGCTAGAGTCCCACTCATCTCTAAGAGTTCATACTTGAAATTTCTACTAAGTTAATTTTGCCATAGGTCACTATCTTAATCATCAAGATTCTAGGGCTACACCTTTAGTTGTTCATTCCTTTTGCGATATATCCCATTCGATCCAATTGTTGAGCTTTGATACCACTCTCTAACACACCCCCTGATCTAACTAGAGGTGGTTACTGTGTGACCCGACTCTCATGGTGTAGTTACTAGGATCAAGTAAGGGAATTGTTTTTATATATTTCTCTTTATTCATGGTGAAAGACACTTAGTAGCATTTCATGATATATTAAATCTTTCATAATTCATGTTATTGTCTATGTTCACAAAATATGTTGGTGGAATTTTCTGGGTATCACAACGAATTATAGGGGAAACGTGTTTCAACATGTAATTTCTAGCCAAATCGCCCTTAGTTTTTCAGTAGAGAAACCTCCCTCAAGAGTATAATGGACGCCCTTTTCTCAAGCAGATGATAAGGCACTGGTACCATATTTTCCACCCATATGTTCATCTTTTAACTCACATCTCACCCATATCTCAGATTTGGAAATTGAAATGAGAGATCTTAATCTAGATATGTCCCATATATTCGGTTGTGCCAGCTATGACTCATCAAATAGACCAAATTGAGTTGCAATATTTTTGCTTCATAATTCATCAAGAACCCACATTTAGAGGGAAGGTTTATACACTTATAAATAGTATCTTATTGTTAGAATCATATTAATTGAAATATACTTCATATTCAGCTATGGAATACTCATAAGTTTGACCAAGAGGGAACCTTTATAAGCTGGGAGGTTTTTGTGTTATTGTATTTAAATTTTAGGCCAACATTGACAGATATATTATAGGAATTGTTGTATTCAAAGGACAATATTGAAATTTCACATATGTTAACTCAATATTCTTGGAAACATATATATTTAGTGTTGGTATATAAAACCTGAATACCGCTATCACTTCATGTGATCTTTGTGAGATATTTTCAGAGTAGATCGATTACAAATTCCAACCAAGTTCTCTTTATTTCCTTCACAACCAACTTGTCAATGAACCTAAACCTTAATAGATAAAGATATTAGGAAGCATCTTGAAGTGTAGGAAGAAAATCCAAGGTGATGGTGGTAAATATTCCAAGTTCCCTTAATTTGTTATTAAGTGAAGATATTTCACATCATAAGTGACAAATTTAGTGGTAACAGACCTAACATAAAATGGTTTTCTTGATCTTAAAATTTGATTTTTAGATTTTCATTTCCTCACACGCTAAGATAATTTAAACTTCATGCCATTTTTCTACCAAAAATTGGACCCCTATCAAAAGTAGGCATTCACTATTCCAACAAATGTTATAGTTCTTGTCCAAGTGATCGTGTCCTATGAAAGCAATTGGACCAAACATAAAATACCCCAAGATTTGTGATGAATAATAGGATAGTACTAATTATTCTGTATATTCTATGTTCATTTATATAAACCTATCTTTATTGTATTTATTGGGGAAGAAACATTTTGTGGTAATTTACAACTATATTAAAAAAAATTCCTTGTTACAAGAACTTCAATTATTACTTTTGGATCCTTGGATTATGAGACAAAAGGTTTACATACTCCCATATTTTTCTCACCCAAATTCTCGAAAATAGCAATAAGGAATGTTAAAAATAACATCTAGAAATTCCAAATTAATTTGTCCTTGAATTATATTGTAATTCTTTTCTCATAGCAACTTGTAATAGTTAACTAAGTTAAGTTGACTTAGTTAACTTAGGAATTTCGAGTTGGAAGTCTTTCTGTAGTCATGTATATGTTCTCCCTAAATTTTAGGGGTCCAGGATGAGTTTATTTGGCTTGTAATTAGATTAACTCATTTTACTAAGTTATGGTCACTTAAATTAGTTCTAACTGTTTGTGGAACTAATAGAGGAATAACAGTCAATTGGTGCAGTGGTGCTTCCACAAATGCTACTATAGTTAATTGAAGATTCCCTCATGAGAAACTCATGCATGTTAGTTCAGAGAAATACCTAGTTGAGACTAGAGTGTAGGGACAATGTACTACCAATGGTATGATTTACTGAGTTGTAAATATCAACCATGCAATTAGAGAAGGACCTACGTTTGGATTGTGCAATTTTGGAAGCACGAATTCGCTTTAAATACATGCTATTCATCATAGGAATTGCAGAAGGAAATAGGGGCTTCGCAGGGAATGGAAATTGGCTATGTTGGCTAAGAGCTAGCTTGTGAAGTAGAGAGTTGAGCATACTTATGTAGAATTATTCCAGTGAGACCAAGATTTGTATCTTCACTCATATTTTTGATTAATGCAATATAGATAGGCGGGGTTTTGAGAAGTGGCTTTCCCCAAGAAAAATTATAGTGTTATGTGCCTTTGATTTGTCTTCTTTTTGTTCATATTGTTTTCATTGATCTATTGGCTTCCATGGGTTGAAAGTAGAAGTATATTCTTGTCATGTGCTTTAGTAAATTGCATGAGCTTGTGAATCTACATGAAATTCAAAACAAATCAAACTAGCATCCTCATTAACAATGCCTACACAAGCCATATTGGCTTTTATGCAGTAAGACGATAATAAACCATAAGTTTTCTAAGGGGAGACATACATATTTGTTAGATAACATGCCTTGTATCTAGAAATAGGTTGTCCAAGAGGTGGAATGCATAAGTCAAGATTAAAAAAATATTCCCCCCCATTCCATATGTGTTATTCCAATACCATTTCTACCAAAATGTTTGTAATAAAACTAACATCAAACTAATTTTACAGTCATTACATCTCTCCATTAAGTCATTGGATTTCTAAACACATTCCTTTAGCTTCACAAACAAGCAATAAAACCATGAAGCTTAGCCATTGAAACCTTATTAATTAAAGACACTGTGAGTAACAAATGTTATGTTAACATGTAAGAACACATGCCAAGTCAACCAGCAGAATAACTACACAAATGTCATACAAATACAAATATTTTTGTGCACAAATACACTACTCTGATCACTCATTGAGTATAGAGCATCTTGCGAGCGAGATCTTGCTTTGAACCTAATTAGCATTTTTTAGTTGGAACTAGTTCACTATTCATATGAATGTTCTTAAACACTGTGGGTGGCTAAATTTTATGGTCACACATTGGATTGCATATAGATTATGGTGGTGGATTAATGGTCCATTAAATATTGTGAACAAGACAATAAATCTTTTTTTCTTGCTCTGTAATTTAACAAGACAACAAATCTTAGGGAACCATAGTATCGGAAAAGCCATGCAACATGATTTTGAAGTATATATCTGTTAAGTTATGGTATGCTCTATGCTTATAACAGTTTACTTCTTTTTCTTATTATATTCCACAGATTAGCAATCACATGTACATAAAGTAAAGTGCAGATAGAACATTAAACAATAGACAAAAAACAAGCCAAGACAAGAGACACAAGATGTGGCGGCTAGCCAAGGGAAAACCCCACAATGTGTGGGGAACCCTTTGATCAAATCTTCTTTTATCTTCAATAAGTCAGCAGAGAAAAATAGTACAATAAATCTAATTTATATCAGCAGTAGCAAACCCTAGATCAGCAGCATCAACATTAGCGGCTTCATCGTCAAACTAGGGTAGACAATATCCCACAAACCGACCGTCAGATCGGCTTGATTCCACCACCAAAAGTTGTGGCTTCCAGAGGAGGTTCAGATGAACCTACAACGTAGTTCAGATGAGGATGTATTCTAGTCCACACAGGTCAAACTTTACTTCTATAGTTGTAGATTCAGTTTCAGTAGCTTCCGGCTTCACATGTGTGAGAGAGAGACCCTTTTCTACGCAGTAGAGAAGGGACTATTTTTCGCGCAGTAGAGAGAGAGAGATGTGATGAGACGAGTGAGTGAAAATGAGGAAAAGTACTCTTCTATTTATACACAAATGATGATGTTTGAATAGATGCGACTGTTGGGCTTCTGAGCCTACATGAGTTGTAGGTCGGCTTGATAATAATTCCATAATCAAAATAAATTCATATCTGCATGAATACTTATCGGAATCGGATGATCTTTATATCAATATTACACCTATCGACAAGAGGAATCTAATAAAAATATTATCAGCCATGAATAAGATGACCCACATGAAGTTTGGCCCTAGTTGCCAATTTTAACACTCCCTCTCAACTAGGGAGAACTTCATCTGCAATCTATCTATCAGTCGTTACTATTCATCCATCAAATGCACTGCCCTGTACGCCTGACCCTTGCCCTACTCTGCTCTATTCTGCCTATTCTACTTTGTCTTGTTCTGCCCTGTACTAATCTGTATTGTTCTGCTCTACTCTTGCATTTTTCTGTTCTGCTCTGCTTTTATCTGAATTATGAAGAAGAAGAAATGATTGAGGATGTATCATACTGACTCAAAGTCAGTCTCAGAGTATGTACTACTGGTCCCAAACCAGTCTCAATTGATCCGAAGTCAGCGTCATATTATGTACAACTCCTACCACTGGTCCCAGACCAATAACATCCTCCACTAACTAAAATGCAGTCTCAGAGTGCGTACCACTGGTCCTAGACCAGTCTCAACCGACCCGAAGTCAGTGTCATAGAATGTACCACTCCTACCACTGGTCCCAGACCAGTATCATTGATCCCAAATCAATGGAGGTCATCCTAGCATAGGGAGTATGGTAGATACAATGATGCATCCATCGGTACTACTATGGTCCCTAACTTCATTTCCCTACTCATTGATCAAATGAGAGGTACTTCCCATGAGTCCCAGACTGCATGGGTAGGATGCCTCAATAGGATAACTAATCAATCTTGTCCTCACAGGAGAACACATCAATCCTACTATAATCGCCATGGAGAACACATCAATCTAGGCCGCCATGGAGAACACATCAATCCAGGCCTCACAGGAGAACACATCAATCCTGCTACAATCACCATGGAGAGCACATCAATCTAGGCCTCACAGGAGAACACATCAATCCTGCTACAATCACCATGGAGAACACATCAATCCAGGCCTCACAGGAGAACACATCAATCCTGCTACAATCACCATGGAGAACACATCAATCCAAGCCTCACAGGAGAACTAATCATCCTGCTACATAGGAGAGAAAATCATCCTGTTCCACAAGAGAGCGAATCATATTGTCCCACAAGAGAGCGAATCATCTTGTTCTAGTGCGCACCACTAGGGGAGGGTGAGTCACCCTATGGTCGTATGCTGCTCTAGTAAGAACCGTAAGTCCTCAGAGCTCCCAGAGCTCAATGTATGCAACATGTAGGACCCTTGTACAAGGGTTTCTTGATGACTCCAAGTCGTTTGGGAAAATCATAGATTAGATCTTTCCTCGAGGTTTGACAAGGTGTATCGACTAGTACATCATCTTAATGCGATGGATCCTCCTTGCTCATCGACTTACCATATCCTAGATGATGTTTATCTGCTGAAGCAATCGACGAATACAGGATTCCTCAGTAATCGAATCCCACCTCTGGTTGTTACAGAGAATCACAGTGGTATGTGTTCAAACAGCTCACTGAAGAGCTTTCCCAGCCAGGCAGCTTCATATGAGATCATACTTGTAGATATGTATCTGGTCTTGGTGATGCTTATGGAAACCGACTTCTGCTTCCTGCTCATCCATTATATCAAAGCAAAATCCAAAGAGAAACAACGCTAAAAGTGCTCCAGTGATCCTTCACACTACCTACCTAATCAGCATTCGAATAATCATGCAGTTTCATATTTCTGGCATTGTATCTCAATCCATGAGAGATTGTGTCCTGAAGACATCTCAGAAGATTCTTGGCACCAATCTAGTGAGGCTCAACCAAATATGAGCTCACAATGTTAACTGCAAAACATATGTTCGAACAGAGGTTCACCAAGAACATCAATGTGAATGATTTTTGAAACTCAAAGGCATTTCCAAAATCTGGTCCGACATCACTACCATATAACTTCTGAAAGTTAAGATCCTCGAGGTAGTCACAGGCTTGTAGTCCATCATACCAAATATTTTCAGAATCTTCACCGCATATTTTCCTTGAGATAGGAAAATTTCTCTTGGCTTTTGCCACACTTCAAGTCCTTGGTTCTTCATTTCAAATTCAGAAACCAACTCCCTCTTACATTTGTGAATGAGAGGGTATGCACCTCTTAGAAAGAGGCCATCCACATACAACACCCGTATGAGAGGATTGTCATTTTCAACCTTAAGGTAAAGGTTAGGATCGGCTTCACTCTTAGTGAATCCCAACTTCATCAAGTAGCTATCGATCCTCTCATACCATGCTCAGGGTGCTTGCTTCAACCCATAGAGAGCCTTCTTCAACCTGCATACATGAGATTTTCAATCATAAATCTCAAATCCTTTGGGTTGCTCCACATAGACCTCTTCTTTGATCGAACCATGCAAGAACACAATCTTGACATCCATCTGATGTAGGTTCCATCCTTGTGAAGCCACAATGGCTATGATTAAGCGGATGGTCATATATCTGGAAACAGGTGAAAATATCATTGTCTATACCTTCCTTTTGGGAGAAACCATGAGAAACAAAATGAGCCTTATACTTTTCCGTACTTCCATCTGCTGCATGCTTTATCTTGTAAAGCCATCTAGAAAGTGACAATTGTCTTGTCCTGGGTCTGGGAACTACTTTCTAGACATCATTCTCCATAATAGACTCATATTCTATGGTTATAGCATCCTTCCATACTTGATGCTTAACGACATCTGAGAATGATGAAGGCTCATTTTGTATGATCGTGCTCATGATGGTCAGGTATCCCTGATACTTGTTAGGTTTCTTACTTTGACGGAAGGTTCCTTGGGGTGCAGCATGTCCTTCAGCATCATCAAGTATCCCCCTAAGCCATGAAGTCCTCTTCCTAGAAGAGGAAGGCTCAGGTGGATAAATAGGATCCATGGGTTCCTCCAAATCAGGCATTGTTACATCATCTACCCATAGAGATAGCTTCCACAATCGTATAGTTCTTCCTTTCTGCCACACCATTCTGCTCAGGAGTATGTGGTGTAGTAGTCTCCCTCTTAAAGCCAACCTCAGATATGCCTGAGTGAACCAATTGTAAGATATCGGGGGTCTTGCTTTGGCTTGAGGGGAATGGTCCCCTTTTGAGCTTTCCTTCGGCACATCCTGGACATACACCTTCTTTCTCTACTCGGAATTCGGGCATCCCTGTCACCATTTGTCTTACACCAAGTAGAGCTTTATAATCAAGGTGGGCAAACCTTCGATGCCAAAGTTCAGACTAAAGAGACGTGTCATAAGACATGACACCTAGCGGACTTCCATCGACCTGATACAATGAATCAACAAGAAACCGAAGAGTAAAGGCATCTTTAACATTATTTTTCGATACACGTACCTTGCCATCGCTAAAGGTTACCTTGTAGCCTTTGTCTCTCATTGCCGAGATGGACACCAGGTTCTTTTCTAGGTCAGGTGCATTTAATACATCCTAGAATTTCTAGCCTTCTTGAATGATTGTCCTCTTCCTTGATTCCCAACTCTCCTCTTACCTTTGCTATTGAATTTGTCATTCCTTTGATTTCCATCAGAGGGATTTTCATCATTGTCCCGGTGTGAGTCCTTTCTATCAGGGCACTCCCTTGCATAGTGACCTACTTTATTGCAGATGCAAGATCATCCTTTTCTTCCACCCTTAGGTCCAGCCTTTCCTTTTGATTTAGCTCCAGAATTATTTCTTTTCTTAGCATGAGAAGAAAAGGTAGCAGGAGGACCTTTAGGCATGGGAATTTGTTACTCTTCTACCCTTGTTTCTTCTTGAATGCATCTAGCCATTAATTCCTCGAAACCAGGAATTATATTATTGTTCAAAAGAGTAGTCCTAAACACATACCATTCGGATGGTAATCCTCCAAGAGTCGTGAGTGCCATTTCTCTATTAGTAATAGTCTCCCCAATAGATAGGAGATCGTTCTTGATCTCGGTGATTCTTAAGAAGTATGCTTGCATACTCTCATCTTTACCCTTCTTGATTTCCCTCAGTTTATTTCTAAGAAAAAAAACTTGATTTGCACCATTAACTTTAAATATACTCACCATTCCATCATAGATTTCCTTGGAGGTGTCCAGTTCAGAGATGTAGGCCACCAAGTGCTTGTCGATAGAGTCCCGGATGATCTTCTTTGTTTTGACTTCTCTGTTTTTCCATTTGTTCCAGGCAGCAATGGATGCATTTGATGGAGGCTCAACAATATTGCCTCTTACATGGTCCAGCACTCCTTCATCTTCTAGTGTTAGATTGATAGACATATTCCATCCGTGATAGTCAGGTTTCTCACGGAGCTTGTCATCGGCAGGAAAGAGTGATGAGTACCCCATAGTTCTTTTAGCATAGCCTTGCCAATCTTCTCTTCGGTGATTGCTCTTGCTCTTGCTCGGGCTTTGCCTTCACCTCAGCTCAGATACCATGTTAAGTTATGGTATGTTCTATGCTTATAACAATTTACTTCTTTTTCTTATTATATTCCACAAATTAGCAATCACATGTACATAAAGTAAAGTGCAGATAGAACATTAAACGATCGATAGAAAACAAGCCAAGACAAGAGACATAAGATGCGGCGACTAGCCAGGGACAAACCCCACAATGTGTGGGGAAACCCTTTGATCAAATATTCTTTTATCTTTAATAATTTAGTAGAGAGAAATAGTACAATAAATCTGATTTATATCAGCAGTAGAAAACCCTAGATCAGCAACATCAACATTAGCAGCTTCATCGTCAAACTAGGGCAGACGATATCTCACAAATCGACTGTCGGATCGGCTTGATTCCACCACCAAAAGTTGTGGCTTCCAGAGGAGGTTCAGATGAACCTACAACGCAGTTCAGATGAGGAGATCTTCTGGTCCACGTAGGTAAAAATTTACTTCTACAGTTGCAACTTCAGTTTCAGCAGCTTCCGGCTTCACATGTGTGTGAGAGAGAGACCATTTTCTACGCAGTAGATAAGGGACTCTTTTTTGCGTAGTAGAGAGAGAGAGATGTGATGAGATGAGTGAGTGCAAATGAGGAAAATTCCTCTTGTATTTATACACAAATGATGATGTTTGAATAGATGCGACTGTTGGGCTTCTGAGCCTACATGAGTTGTAGGTCGGCTTGATAATAATTCCATAATCAAAATAAATTCATATCTCCATGAATACTTATCGGAAGCGGATGATCTTTATATCAATCTTACACCTCTTGATGAGAGGAATCTAATAAAAATATTATTATCCATGAATAAGATGACCCACATGAAGTTTGGCCCTAGTTTCCAATTTTAACAATATCTTATAAAGGACATTAGATTGGTAGTATATTGAAAAAGCATGATATAATGGACAAGTTTGGTGATGAAGCAATTATTGAAAAAAAACATTGCAAAACCACACCTAAAGCAGTCATAAACTTCTGATTTCGTCATTCTTGAAGACACGAAAACATTTAGGATGTTTTTGAGCATGACAACTGAAAAAATTCTTGAAAAAGAAATGGAAAATTTCAATGGTTGGCACGAGGAATAGGGGATAGATGAGAAAATCAAAGATGCCCTTCTTTTGATCTATCTTAGTGAGGATTTTGGTTGTTGCCCTATAGTAGAATATGAAACACCAATTGAAGGATGTTCCCAACCCTTTAGAATTAATAATGACTTTGAAGATTGACAAGATCAACCAACCTATGATATGATATGATTCAGATAAATTTTGTGTGCACAACACATTGAAGGGTTTTTTTCTTCATGTTTTCAGATGATTACCATCATTATGATAGTGATACATTTGATGTTCCAAACAAATGAAAGGAATATGTGTCCGAGGATGAAAGGAAATAAATAGGTCTTGTTATTTGAACGTATTAAATCCAACAAGAAATCCCATTGTATAGGCCTTAATGATGGGATCCCTGTTGTCCTAGAAAGACAACTAATCCTATATGCAAATGGAGATCTTGTTATGCCCCTTGAAGAAAATAAATTCATTATTAAACAACAAAATCTATATTTCATGTACAAAAAATCTTAGTTTCATATTCTAGTATTCGCTCTAACATAATTTTCTTTAAGATGCCTAACAACATTTCTAGCTCTCCCATGAGTTTCAGTAGTACCCAAGACTAGTCAGATTGTAGGGATGCGGAAGGAACAATATATATACAACCCGTGACCATCTTTGGCATTGCATTTCCCAAGCCTAAATTGTATGATCCAAACCTGAAAGATTTGGTTTATATAGGGTATGTTTCCTTGCATAGAAAAATGATGGGAAAAACAACCCTTTGGTTTAGAGGATGAGAATTTTTCAACCAATGCTACATTAAAAGTCCAATCAAAATCTATTTGCATTAAACATAAATACATCTTGGGTGGCCTTGAGAACCATGATGAGATTACCATTAAAGAGATGGAATTCAAGGTAAAAAAAGATTGGTCACATGTTGATATGAGTGCTACATCAAATAAATTTTAGACCAACCCTTTACATATTTTAATAGGAAAAATAACACTTATTGAAAGTAAATGGTCTATTAGGTTTCCTAACTTATTGGGACATAAGAAAGGTAACACTATCATTAGAAAACTTTTGAGGTCAAAAAATATAGTCTCAAAACAAAAATATACAACCAAAATCAACTTTATAAGAACCAAAAGAATTCAACATGATGATGCCAACCATAGGGGATGATTCACCAATTTTGGAGTAAAAAGGTAAAAAGATAAAAAAAAATAAAAGATACTTTTTAAACTTATCTCCCCATAATTTTACTTAAATTTTGATCGGGAACACTTGTTGGATTCATAATTTAATTCATCATCCAAGGAGTACCCATGTTTCATAGCCATAGAAAGTATGCAACATGGGTACTCCTTGGATGAGGAAATGAATTCTACATCCAACAAGTACTCCCAATCGAAATTGGAGTAAAAGTGTGGGGAGATAAGTTGAAAATAACAGTTGAAAAAATAGTTTTTCTTTTTTCACTCCAAAATTTAATGAGGCAATCCAATCTTATTTTAGTATTTCCACTATTATTTTATAACATTCCTTAGGAGATCCATTTTAGACCTCAAAATTTCTCTAATGTTATGTAGACAAAATGCTAAAAATAGAAATAGTTAAGGATTCTATCACGTGGCTTCATTCCACTTGACTAACATCTTTAATTGGTTGAGAATATCTTTAACCATTTCAGGATGAGAGAATCCATATGCATCTATTAAGTTATAAAATTTATACAAACACAACAAATGTCAATCCTCCACATAGTTTATACTTATTAGTTGATTTCAATCCCTTCTTTGGACTTTAAGATCTTTGAATTTTGAAATTCGTGGCTCGACATGAACTCCATATAAAAGAAAAAGAGAACTCAAGTCAATTATCATGTGAATCATTATAAGCTTACTTTGTATACACCTTGCACACTAAACATTGAACTTTAGAAAATATGAAGCTTGACTATGGAAAGCTTGCCCATGTTTACAAAGCCCTGAATCTCATATAAGTTGATGTTAGTGCTTATTTCAACTTTCAACCACATTTCAAATCTATTTAAGAAAAAATAATACACAATTATTCCAACACACTGATAATATCAGTTCAATTCAGTGGGAGTAGGCAAGAAACTAAATATTCAATATGAGTAGAAGGGATCGAAGTGCAAAGAGTAAGGACCAAACCCTATATGAGAAATCTCGACAGGCATAAAGCTATGATTAAGAATGAGTTATATGATTGAATTTCCAATGTTGTATCTAGCGTTCCTATTCAAGCAATCATCAAGAGCCTGAGTAACCAAGAAACAGATGATCTGAGGTATATGATTCAAGAATATGAGATGGAGACGCTGATTTTTTACCCAACCGTAGGCAAGATGTAGCTAATTCACTTACAACTGTCACCCCCAAGCTAGATTCCTAAGCGTGAGCGATGGTCTTACTCATGGGATGAAACTCCAGAGGAAAATCCTCTCCACCTTTAGCCACATCACTGCTAATCAAACTCTGCCATATTTCTAGGAATTGAAAAAACTGACCAGAGTTCTACTCTGAGAAAGTTGTTGAGGGTTCTTTCAGTAAAACATAATATGCAAGAAAAAATTCTCGAGGACTCTATAAGATGGGATTGTTCCAAGAAGATGAAGCCTCTCCCCTTACTATTTGAGCTCTTGCCCCCTTCATAATTTACATCACCTCTCCTTCCCTATTGCCATCGATTCGTCTTCCCTAGTCGCTATTTCCCAATTTGACCTAATTCATTTATGGAAAATCCTCACCATTCTATTTTTCTACGTTCTCCTTGAGTTTTTTTGGTTTATTTTTTCCTTGTCACACTTGGTCTACTTGTCGAAACCTTGCAGGCCAATCACCATGGTACCATTTAGTCCCCTGTCCTTTTCTTTCTACCTATCAGCCTCCATGGTTGCCACGAACAAGCTAATATCCCAATCAGTCTTCCCCCTCAGCTTTAGAATCCATGTACCCAATTCAACCAATTTAATTAAAAAAAATTACAATGCTTAAATAAGCGGGAAATGTAATCAGGGTTATTACTGTAACGCCTTCCTCCCACATTTACCCAATTTAACTGGTCTGCTGGGGTAAAAATGTGATGAGAGGCTACCATGATGTGATTCAATTTCCCATGTACAATTAAGGAAGTGTAACCAAAAAAACAAAACCATTATGACCTTTAACATATGCTACAAAATCTTCAGGAGCCAACCAACCCTTCCAGGTGACCAACCACTGAGACAACTTGACATTTCCCTGATTTGGACCCTCAGCCGCTCCATGACAAGCCATGCATGTGACTGAGACCTTCCATTCACCCCCACAGTAAGGCATGCCAATGACTATGGACTTTTTCAGCCAATTATGAGCCAATGACCCCATATTTTCTACCACTTTTTTAGGTCCAGGACTCAGACTACTACCGAGAACTTCATAAAACTTTCAAAAATTCTAAATAACAGTGGCATAAGGCTAGTAATGCAATGTTTGGTACAAGTACTTGATCTAAACCCTACTATCCACGATAGGAATTTCGTCAGACATGTCACAAATATGTAATCTACAAGTCATGACAACAAATCTAAGCATAGGGGTCTCATACTTCTTTGATATTCATAAAGAAGCAATGTTTCCCTATCACAATAGCTGCATTATCATTTATTACATCATCTATTCATTTGCAAATCAAAACATAATGAGATCCATACATCAAGTCTGTCATAAAACATACGCATAACCAACATAAATAACAAGGATATAACAACCATAAGAATCACATATGAACTAGTATATTTACATATGAAATACCAATGAGAAAGAGTTCTTACTAATGAATGCATAGGCCAACCAGGTCTGAATCTTCCATGAACCACCCGACTATAGATTGGCTGAACCAAATATTTCTTTTAGCCAAACACCCCCGTTCCATATTCCAAGCATGAATGTGGGACTCACAACAAGAACAATCCAAGTTTCTTCAGGCTTTACTGCAATCCCCACTAGATTACTAGGCCCTAAATTAGCATGGATGCCACTGAATTTCTCCACCTACACTATGAGGAATTTGTTTGCCTCCTATCTCTAGGATTTACCATATATCCCACCATTCATCGGTTGAGGATTCCTAGGACTAATCAAGACTCCACCCTCCAGGCTTTACTGTATATCCTGCCATTCACCGACTGATGATTCCTAGGCCTGATCGAGGGTACACACCTATAGGAATTACCGTATATCCCGCCATTCATCGGTCAAGGATTCCTAGACCCAACGAGTTACACAAAATCTGGCTTTATTGCAATCCCACCTTCTCCGGTCTAGGGCTTGTGTTCTTCTTTAGGGACCACCCCACTTAGTTTCGAAACCATCCGACAATCTAGCTTAACCAAATAAAAGAGAACCCATCACACCATGGCTATCTGGAAATGGCAAGGCAAGACTAAAAATCACTGTCACACTTGGAAAAACCTATGCCAATGACAGCAAGAGAACCAAATACTCACATGCATGTACCATGCATGCCAAATGTAGCAAGAAAAATCACACATGCAAATCGATACCTGCAAGTAATCCCACTGTAGCTGCTTGATTGTAATGCTTTATTGTAATGCTGAGGAAAGGCTAAGAGTCAATACGTCGTTTATTTGTTCGAGAATAATATAAAAGAAATAACAGTCCAGGTGGGTCGGTGGCGAAATTGATATTTTAATGTCGCCCGAAAAAAAAACATCGCCAGATCAGGAAGCCGCGTAGCCGCAGATATACATCATTACAGGGAAAAAAAACTGCAAAAATGGAATGGTTGCAGTCAGCCCGCTCTATAAATCACAGTGCTCTTAGCCCCACCGTTTTATCCATAGTGACTCAAAGAAATTCGTTGTGCCAATAGATAAGAGGCGGAAAAGCATCAGAAAACTGTACGTTTGTTGCTTATTCATACTTGTTCACGAAGGACTGCAGTTCAGAATACCATATAGATTTTAGAGATTTATAGGTCACCCATGGATCTCACACATGCCATAGCAATGCCCAATGTTGGCACCCGGCTTCTACCCCAAATCGCCTCAGCTTTCTCACCACTATTGAGAGTTCCCCAAGAGTTAACAGGAGGCAGCTCGTTGTAAAAGCTGCAAGCTCTGGCGAATACCAATTCGGTTCAGGTAAACTTTTTTTTATTCTTCATCGCAGGATTTATGGTTATTTCTCTGTAGATTGCCATGGCCATGATTGGCCTCTCATATGGTTTCATTAAGTGCTGAATTGTTTTGAATGCAGGCGGCCCGAACATGGTTGACGAGAATATGATAGTTCTGAGGAAGCGAATGTTAGACCTCAAAATGCGGGAGAACAATTACAAGACTCCAGAGGAATACATGCAATGGGAGAAAGACTGGTGTCCTGCGTATCATGTGCACGTATTTATGGCAATGAAATGGTTGCAGTCCGCTTTGATCAACACTCGCCCCATTTTTGCAATCAGTCTTCTGAGTTTGATATCCGCCAGCATTTCTTTATCGATTATTATTGTATGGGTGACCGCCTTAAGTCGGATGAGTGAGATTACGACTCCAATTCTGAGCACTCTGCAGGGATAATGCCATCAATGGAATTTGTAATTTATTAGTGGTAGAAGAGAAAATAGCTGTACATAGTATTCTACAATTTTTTGTTTTTAATAGAAATCTATTTCGATATGCGTTGGGTAAAATATATTTGCCCATTAATCTTGAGATTCGGCTAAATTTTTCCCTTTTACTTTGCAAAGTTCAAATCTGATCTCTGTTAGAAAATTGACAATACGTGAGCAGAATTGAGTATTTGAGATTATCTTATTGCATAGTGGATTCATGTCACTCTTCAAAGCGTACTTTATTAGGAAAGTACTAACAACAACTAATGGGATTTATTTCTTAATTAAAAATATAAAACCAACCCAATATTTCATTTATTGCGAGTGAAAATTTGTGATATAATGATAGTCTCGTATTCATCATAAATGGTTATGAAAGCAACCACTTGGAAACAGCAGATACCAAGTATTAAGCTTCACTCATGAAGACATCTTAATACTTTGGGTGTGTGGTTTTAACCTTGGTATTTCTCACCGCTAAAGCCCTCATTTCTTCACTTCGGATTTCAAAGAGATTATAAACTTTTTTATTTTCATTTTTAGTTAATAATAATTGTAATATTTTTTAATGTTTAAATGTTCAAGGTTTATAGTTTAGGTAGTTAGGTGTAATGTTAGTTCTCTTTTTTATTTGGATTTTGTTGGCACGAAAGAGTTATCAGGGAGAAAAGACCTTGTTTTCGGGCGCAGAGGGCCAACAATGATCCGGTGTAGTTTAGGACAATGTCGGCATTTTCACCTTACCCAAAGGATCAACACTCTCACTCGAGGTGTGCCACGACTGGAATTGAGAAAGGTTCAGCATGGGATCAAGGGAGCACCAACCGAGGCATCATCCAATAAATACTCATAAGTTTGACCAAGAGGGAACCTTTATAAGCTCGGAGGTTTTTGTGTTATTGTATTTAAAGTTTAGGCCAACATTGACAAATATATTATAGGAATTGTTGCATTCAAAGGACAATATTGCAATTTCACATATGTTAACTCAATATTCTTGGAAACATATATATTTAGTGTTGGTATATAAAACCTGAATACCGCTATCACTTCATGTGATCTTTGTGAGATGTTTTCAAAGTAGATCGATTACAAATTCCAACCAAGTTCTCTTTATTTCCTTCACAACCAAGTTTTCAATAAACCTAAACCTTAATAGATAAAGATATTAGGAAGCATCTTGAAGTGTAGGAAGAAAATCCAAGGTGATGGTGGTAAATATTCCAAGTGCCCTTAATTTGTTATTAAGTGAAGAGATTTCACATCATAAGTGACAAATTTAGTGGTAATAGACCTAACATAAAATGGTTTGCTTGATCTTAAAATTTAATTTTTAGATTTTCATTTCCTCACACGCTAAGATAATTTAAACGTCATGCCATTTTTCTATAAAAAATTGGACCCCTATCAAAAGTAGGCATTCACTATTCCAACAAATGTTATAGTTCTTGTCCAAGTGATCATGTCCTATGAAAGAAATTGGACCAAACATAAAATATCCCAAGATTTGTGATGAATAATAGGATAGTACTAATTATTCTGTATATTCTATTTTCATTTATATAAACCTATCTTTATTGTATTTATTGGGGAAGAAACATTTGGTGGTAATTTACAACTATATTAAAAAAAATTCCTTGTTACAAGAACTTCAATTATTACTCTTGGAGCCTTGGATTATGAGACAAAAGGTTAACATACTCCCATATTTTTCTCACCCAAATTCTCAAAAATAGCAATAAGGAATGTTAAAAATAACATCTAGAAATTCCAATTTAATTTGTCCTTGAATTATATTGTAATTCTTTTCTCATAGCTACTTGTAATAGTTAACTAAGTTAAGTTGACTTAGTTAACATAGGAATTTCGAGTTGGAAGTCTTTCTGTAGTCATGTATATGTTCTCCCTAAATTTTAGGGGTCCAGGATGAGTTTATTTGACTTGTAATTAGATTAACTCATTTTACTAAGTTATGGTCACTTAAATTAGTTCTAACTGTTTGTGGAACTAATAGAGGAATAACAGTCAGTTGGTGCACTGGTGCTTCCACAAGTGTTACTCTAGTTAATTGAAGATTCCCTCATGAGAAACTCAAGCATGTTAGTTCAGAGAAAGACCTAGTTGAGACTAGAGTGTAGGGACAATGTACTATCAGTTGTATGATTTACTGAGTTGTAAATATCAAGCATGCAATCAGAGAAGGACCTACATTTGGATTGTGCAATTTTGGAAGCACGAATTCCCTTTAAATATAGGCTATTCATCGTAGGAATTGCGGAAGGAAATAGGGGCTTGGCAGGGAATGGAAATTGGCTATGTTGGCTAAGAGCTAGCTTGTGAAGTAGAGAGTTGAGCATAATTATGTGGAATTATTCTAGTGAGACCAATATTTGTATCTTCACTCATATTTTTGATTAATGCAATATAGATAGGCGGGGTTTTGAGTAGTGGCTTTCCCCAAGAAAACTTATAGTGTTATGTGCCATTGATTTGTCTTCTTTTTGTTCATATTGTTTTCATTGATCTATTGGCTTCCACGAGTTGAAAGTAGAAGTAGATTCTTGTCATGTGCTTTAGTAAATTGCACGAGCTTGTGAATCTACATGAAATTCAAAACAAATCAAACTAGCATCCTCATTAACAATGCCTACACAAGCCATATTAGCTTTTATGCAGTAAGATGATAATAAACCATAAGTTTTCTAAGGGGAGACATACATATTTGTTAGATAACATGCCTTGTATCTAGAAATAGGTCGTCCAAGAGGTGGAATGCATAAGACAAGATTAACAAAATATTCTCCCCATTCCATATGTGTTATTCCAATACCATTTCTACCAAAATGTTTGAAAGAAAACTAACATCAAACTAATTTTGCAGTCATTACATCTTTCCATTAAGTCATGGGATTTCTAAACACATTCCTTTAGCTTCACAAACAAGCAAGAAAACCATGAAGCTTAGCCATTGAAACCCTATTAATTAAAGACACTATGAGTAACAGATGTTATGTTAACATGTAAGAACACATGCCAAGTCAACCAACAGAATAACTACACAAATGTCATACAAATACAAATATTTTTGTGCACAAATACACTACTCTGCTCACTCATTGAGTATAGAGCATCTTGTGAGCGAGATCTTGCTTTGAACCTAATTAGCATTGTTTAGCTAGAACTAGTTCACTATTCATATGAATGTTCTTAAACACTGTGGGTAGCTAAATTTTATGGTCACACATTGTATTGCATATAGATTATGGTGGTGGATTGATGGTCCATTAAATATTGTGAACAAGACAATAAATCTTTTTTTCTTGCTCTGTAATTTAACAAGACAACAAATCTTAGGGAACCATAGTATTGGAAAAGCCATGCAACATGCTTTGGAAGTATATATCTATTAAGTTATGGTATGTTCTATGCTTATAACAATTTACTTCTTTTTCTTATTATATTCCACAGATTAGCAATCACATGTACATAAAGTAAAGTGCAGATGGAACATTAAACGATCGACAGAAAATAAGCCAAGATAGGAGACACAAGATGTGGTGGCTAGCCAAGGACAAACCCCACAATGTGTGGGGAACCCTTTGACCAAATCTTCTTTTATCTTCAATAATTTAGTAGAGAGAAATAGTAAAATAAATATGATTTATATCAGCAATAGCAAACCCTAGATCAGCAACATCAACATTAGCGGCTTCATCGTCAAACTAGGGTAGACAATATCTCATAAACCGACCATCGGATTGGCTTGATTCCACACCAAAAGTTGTGGCTTCTAGAGGAGGTTCAGATGAACCTACAACGTAGTTCAGATGAAGAGGTCTTCTGGTCCACGGAGGTCAAACTTTACTTCTGCAGTTGCAGCTTCACTTTCAGCAGCTTCCGGCTTCACATGTGTGAGAGAGAGACCCTTTTCTGCGCAGTAGAGAAGGGACTCTTTTTTGCGCAGTAGAGAGAGAGAGATGTGATGAGATGAGTGAGTGCAAATGAGGAAAAGTCCTCTTGTATTTATACACAAATGATGATGTTTGAATAGATGCGTCTGTTGGGCTTCTGAGCCTACATGAGTTGTAGGTCGGCTTGATAATAATTCCATAATCAAAATAAATTCATATATCCATGAATACTTTTGGGAATCGAATGATATTTATATCAATATTACACCTATCGACGATAGGAATCTAATAAAAATATTATCGGCCATGAATAAGATGACCCACATGAAGTTTGGCCCTAGTTGCCAATTTTAACACTCCCTCTCAACTAGGGAGAACTTCATCTGCAATCTATCTATCAGTCGTTACTATTCATCCATCAAATGCACTGCCTTGTATAGCCTGACGCTTGCCCTGCTCTACTCTATTCTGCCTATTCTGCTTTGTCTTGTTCTGCCCTATACTGATCTGTATTGTTCTGCTCTGTTTTTCTCCGCTCTTGCATTTTTCTGTTCTACTCTGCTTTTGCCTGAATTATGAAGAAGAAGAAATGATCGAGGATGTATCATACTGACTCAAAGTCAGTCTCAGAGTATGTACCACTGGTCCCAGACCTGTCTCAACTAACCCGAAGTCAGCGTCATAGTATGTACAACTCTTACCACTGGTCCCAGACCAATAACATCCTCCACTGACTCAAAGTCAGTCTCAGAGTGCGTACCACTGGTTCTAGACCAGTCTCAACCGAACCAAAGTCAGTGTCATAGAATGTACCACTCCTACCACTGGTCCCAGACTAGTATCATTGATCCAAAATCAATGGAAGTCATCCTAGCGTAGGGAGTGCGGTAGATACAACGATGCATCCATCAGTACTACTATGGTCCCTAACTTCATTTCCCTGCTCATTGATCAGATGAGAGGTACTTCCCATGAGTCCCAGACTGCATGGGTAGGATGCCTCGATAGGAGAACTAATCAATCCTGTCCTCACAGGAGAACACATCAATCCTGCTATAATTTCCATGGAGAACACATCAATCTAGGCCGCCATGGAGAACACATCAATCCAGGCCTCACAGGAGAACACATCAATCCTGCTACAATCACCATGGAGAGCACATCAATACAGGCCTCACAGGAGAACACATCAATCCTGCTACAATCGCCATGGAGAACACATCAATCCAGGCCGCCATGGAGAACACATCAATCCAGGCCTCACAGGAGAACTCCCAGAGCTCAATGTATGCAACATGCAGGACCCTTGTATAAGGGTTTCTTGACGACTCCAAGTCATTTGGGAAAATCATAGATTAGATCCTTCCTCAGGGCTTTGACAAGGTGTTTCAACTAGTACATCATCTTAATGCGATGGAGCCTCCTTGCTCATCGACTTACCATATCCCAGATGATGTTTATCTACTAGAGCAATCGATGAATACGGGATTCCTCAGTAATCGAATCCCACCTCTGGTTGTTACAGAGAATCATAGTGGTATGTGTTCAAATAGCTCACTGAAGAGCTTTCCCAACCAGGAAGCTTCATACGAGATCATACTTGTAGATATGTATCTGGTCTCGGCGATGCTTATGGCAACCGACTTCTGCTTCCTACCCATCCATTATATCGAAGCAAAATCCAAAGAGAAACAGTGCTAAAAGTTCTCCAGTGATCCTCCACACTACCTGCCTAATCAACATTCGAATAATCATGCAGTTTCATATTTCCAGCATTGTATCTCAATCCATGAGAGATTGTGTCCTAAAGACATCTCAGAAGATTCTTGGCACCAATCTAGTGAGGCTCAACCAAATATGAGCTCACAATGTTAACTGCAAAACATATGTTCAAACGGAGGTTCACCAAGAACATCAACGTGAATGAGTTTTTGAAACTCAGAGGCATTTCCAAAATCTGGTCCGACATCACTACCATATAACTTCTAAAAGTTAAGATCCTCGAGGTAGTCACAGGCTTGCAGTCCATCATACCAAATCTTTTCAGAATCTTCACCACATATTTTCCTTGAGATAGGAAAATTTCCCTTGGCTTTTGCCACACTTCAAGTCCTTGGTTCTTCATTTCAAATTCAGAAACCAACTCCCTCTTACATTTGTGAATGAGAGGGTATGCACCTGTTAGAAAGAGGCCATCCACATACAACACCAGTATGAGAGGATTGTCATTTTCAACCTTAAGGTAAAGGTTAGGATCGACTTCACTCCTAGTGAATCTCAGCTTCATCAAGTAGCTATCGATCCTCTCATACCATGCTCGAGGTGCTTGCTTCAACCCATAGAGAGCCTTCTTCAACCTGCATACATGAGATTTTCAATCATAAATCTCAAATCTTTCGGGTTGCTCCACATAAACCTCTTCTTTGATCGAACCGTGCAAGAACACAGTCTTGACATCCATCTGATGTAGGTTCCATCCTTGTGAAGCCACAATGACTATGATCAAGCGGATGGTTGTATATCTGGAAACAGGTGCAAATATCATTGTCTATAGCTTCCCTCTGGGAGAAACCACGAGCAACAAAACGAGCCTTATACTTTTCCGTACTTCCATCTGCTGCATGCTTTATCTTGTAAAGCCATTTAGAAGTGACAATTGTCTTGTCCTGGGGTCTGGGAACTACTTTCCAAACATCATTCTCCATAATAGACTCATATTCTATGGTCATAGCATCCTTCCATACTTGATGCTTGATGGCATCTGAGAATGATGAAGGCTCATTTTGTATGATCATGCTCATGATGGTCATGTATCCCTGATACTTGTTAGGTTTCTTACTTTGACGGAAGGTTCCTCGGGGTGCAGCATGTCCTTCAGCATCATCAAGTATCCCCCTAAGCCATGAAGGCATCTTCCTAGAAGAGGAAGGCTCAAGTGGATAAATAGGATCCATGGGTTCCTCCAAATCAGGAATTGTTACATCATCTACCCATAGAGACAGCTTCCACAATCGTACAGTTCTTCCTTTCCGCCACACCATTCTGCTCAGGAGTATGTGGTGTAGTAGTCTCCCTCTTAATGCCAACCTCAGATGTGCCTAAGTGAACCAACTGTAATATATCAGAGGTCTTGCTTTGGTTTGAGGGGAATGGTCCCCTTTTGAGCTTTCCTTCAGCACATCCTGGACATACACCTTCTTTCTCTACTCGGAATTTGGGCATCCCTGTCACCATTTGTCTTACACCAAGTAGAGCTTTATAATGATGGTGGGCAAACTTCCGATGCCAAAGTTCGGACTAAAGAGATGTGTCATAAGACATGACACCTAGTGGACTTCCATCGACCGGATACAATGAATCAACACAAAACCTAAGAGTAAAGGCATCTTTAACATTATTTTTCAATACACGTACCTTTCCATCGCTGAAGGTTACCTTGTAGCCTTTGTGTTCCATTTCCAAGATGGACACCAGGTTCTTTTTTAGGTCAAGTGCATTTAATACATCCTGGAATTTCTAGCCTTCTTGAATGGTTGTCCTCTTCCTTGATTCCCATCTCTCCTCTTACCTTTGCTATTGAATTTGTCATTCCTTTGATTGCCATCAGAGGGATTTTGATCATCGTCCCGGTGTGAGTTCTTTCTATCAAGGCACTCCCTTGCATAGTGACCTGCTTTATTGCAGATGTAACATCGTCCCTTTCTTCCACCCTTAGGTCCAGCCTTTCCTTTTGATTTAGTCCTGGAATTATTTCTTTTCTTAGAATGAGAAGAGAAGGTAGCAAGAGAACCTTTAGGCATGGGAATTTCTTGCTCTTCTACCCTTGTTTCTTCTTGAATGCATCTAGCCATTAATTCCTCAAAACCAAGAATTATATTATTGTTCAGAAGAGTAGTCCTGAACATGTACCATTTGGATGGTAATCCTCCAAGAGTTGTGAGTGCCATTTCTCTGTCAGTAATAGTCTCCCCAATAAATAGGAGATCGTTCTTGATCTCGGTGATTCTTAAGAAGTATGCTTGCATACTCTCATCTTTACCCTTCTTGATTTCCCTCAGTTTATTTCTAAGAAACAAAACTTGATTTGCATCATTAACTTTAAATATACTCACCAGTATATCATAGATTTCCTTGGAGGTGTCCAGTTCAGAGATGTAGGCCACCAAGTGCTTGTCGATAGAGTCCCGGATGATCTTCTATATTTTGACTTCTCTGTTTTTGCATTTGTTCCAGGCAGTAACGGATGCATTTGATGGAGGCTCAACAATATTGCGTCTTACATGGTCCAGCACTCCTTAATCTTCTAGGGTTAGATCGATAGACATCTTCCATCCGTGATAGTCAGCTTTCTCACGGAGCTTGTCATCGACAGGAAAGAGTGATGAGGACCCCATAGTTCTTTTAGCATAGCCTTGCCAATCTTCTCTTCGGTGATTGCTCTTGCTCTTGCTCGGGCTTTGTCTTCACCTCAGCTCAGATACCATGTTAAGTTATGGTATGTTCTATGCTTATAAGAGTTTACTTCTTTTTCTTATTATATTCCACAGATTAGCAATCACATGTACATAAAGTAAAGTGCAGATAGAACATTAAACGATCGATATAAAACAAGCCAAGACAAGAGACACAAGATGTGGCGACTAGCCAGGGACAAACCCCACAATGTGTGGGGAAACCCTTTGATCAAATCTTCTTTTATCTTCAATAATTCAACAGAGAGAAATAGTACAATAAATCTGATTTATATCAGCAGTAGCAAACCCTAGATCAACAGCATCAACATTAGTGGCTTCATCGTCAAACTAGGGTAGACGATATCTCACAAACCGACCGTCGGATCGGCTTGATTCCACCACCAAAAGTTGTGGCTTCCAGAGGAGGTTCAGATGAACCTACATCACAGTTCAAATGAGGAGATCTTCTGGTCCACACAGGTAAAACTTTAGTTTTGCAGTTGTAGCTTCAGTTTCAGCAGCTTCTGGCTTCACATGTGCGTGAGAGAGAGACCCTTTTCTGCACAGTAGAGAAGGGACTCTTTTTTGCATAGTAGAGAGAGAGATATGTGATGAGATGAGTGAGTGCAAATGAGGAAAAGTCCTCTTGTATTTATACACAAATGATGATGTTTGAATAGATGCGACTGTTGGGCTTCTGAGCCTACATGAGTTGTAGGTTAGCTTGATAATAATTCCATAATCAAAATAAATTCATATCTCCATGAATACTTATCGGAATCGGATGATCTTTATATCAATTTTACACCTCTTGATGAGAGGAATCTAATAAAAATATTATTAGCCATGAATAAGATGACCCACATGAAGTTTGGCCCTAGTTGCCAATTTTAACAATATCCTATAAAGGACATTAGATTGGTAGTATATTGAAAAAGCATGATATAATGGACAAGTTTGGTGATGAAGAAATTATTGAAAAAAAACATTGCAAAACCACACCTAGAACGGTCATAAACTTCTGATTTCATCATTCTTGAAGACATGACAACATTTAGGATGTTTTTGAGCATGACAACTGAAAAAATTCTTGAAAAAGAAATGGAAAATTTCAATGGTTGGCACGAGGAATAGGGGATAGATGAGAAAACCAAAGATGCCCTTCTTTTGATCTATCTTAGTGAGGATTTTGGTTGTCACTCTATAGTAGAATATGAAACACCAATTGAAGGATGTTCCCAACCATTTAGAATTAATAATGACTTTGAAGATTGACAAGATCAACCAAACTATGATATGATATGATTCAGATAAATTTTGTGCGTACAACACATTGAAGGGGTGTTTTCTTCATGTTTTCAGATGATGATCATCATTATGATAGTGATACATTGATGTTCCAAACAAATGAAAGGAATATGTGTCCGAGGATGAAAGGAATAAATAGGTCTTATTATTTGAACGTGTTAAATCCAACAAGAAATCCCATTGTATAGGCCTTAATGATGGGATCCCTGTTGTCCTAGAAAGACAACAAATCCTATACGCAAATGGAGATCTTGTTATGCCCCTTGAAGAAAATAAATTCATTATTGAACAACACAATCTGTATTTCAATGTACAAAAAATCTTAGTTTCATATTCTAGTATTCTCTCTAACATAATGTTCTTTAAGATGCCTAGCAACATTTCTAGCTCTCCCATGAGTTTCAGTAGTACCCAAGACTAGTCAGATTGCAGGGATGCGGAAGGAACAATATATATACAACCCGTGACCATCTTTGGAATTGCATTTCCCAAGCCTGAATTGTATGATCCAAACCTGAAAGATTTGGTTTATATAGGGTATGTTTCCTTGCATAGAAAAATGATGGGACAAACAACCCTTTGGTTTAGAGGATGAGAATTTTTCAGCCAATGCTACATTAAAAGTCCAATCAAAATCTATTCGCATTAAACATAAACACATCTTGGGTGGCCTTGAGAACCATGATGAGATTACCATTAAAGAGATGGAATTCAAGGTAAAAAAAGATTGGTCACATGTTGATATGAGTGCTATATCAAATAAATTTTAGGCCAACCCTTTACATATTTTAATAGGAAAAATAACACTTATTGAAAGTACATGGTCTATTGGGTTTCCTAACTTATTGGGACATAAGAAAGGTAACACTGTCATTAGAAAAATTTTGAGGTCAAAAATATAGTATCAAAACAAAAATATATAACCAAAATCAACTTTATAAGAACCAAAAGGATTCAAGATGATGATGCCAGCCATAGGGGATGATTCACCAAATTTGGAGTAAAAAGGTAAAAAGATAAAAAATAAATAAAAGATACTTTTTCAGCTTATCTCCCCATAATTTTACTTAAATTTCGATCGGGAACACTTTTTGGGTGCATAATTTAATTCATCATCCAAGGAGTACCCATGTTTCATAGCCATAGAAAGTATGCAACATGGGTACTCCTTGGACGAGGAATTGAATTCTACATCCAATAAGTACTCCCAATTGAAATTGGAGTAAAAATGTGGGGAGATAAGTTGAAAATAAAAGTTGAAAAAATAGTTTTTCTTTTTTCCCTCCAAAATTTAATGAGGCAATCCAATCTTATTTTAGTATTTCCACTGTTATTTTATAGTATTCCTTAGGAGACCCATTTTAGACCTCAAAATTTCTCTAATGTTATGTAGATAAAATGCTAGAAATAGAAATAGTTAAGGATTCTATCACGTGGCTTCATTCCACTTGACTAACAGCTTTAACTGGTTGAGAATATCTTTAGCCATTTCATGATGAGAGAATCCATATGCATCTATTAAGTTATAAAATTTATACGAACACAACAAATGTCAATCCTCCACATAGTTTATACTTATTCGTTGATTTCAATCCCTTCTTCGGACTTTAGGGTCTTTGAATTTTGAAATTCGTGGCTCGACATGAACTCCATACAAAAGAAAAAGAGAACTCAAGTCAATTATCATGTGAATCATTATAAGCTTACTTTGTATACACCTTGCACACTAAACATTGAACTTTAGAAAATATGAAGCTTGACTATGGAAAACTTGCCCATGTTTACAAAGCCCTGAATCTCATATAAGTCGATGTTAGTGCTTATTTCAACCATCAACCACATTTCAAATCTATTTAAGAAAACATAATACACAATTATTCCAACACACTGATAATATCAGTTCAATTCAGTGGGAGTAGGCAAGAAACTAAATATTCAATATGAGTAGAAGGGATCGAAGTGCAAAGAGTAAGGACCAAACCCTGTATGAAAAATCTTGACAGGCATAAAGCTATGATTAAGAATGAGTTATATGATTGAATTTCCAATGTTGTATCTAGCGTTCCTATTCAAGCAATCATCAAGAGCTTGAGTAACCAAGAAACAGATGATCCGAGGTATATGATTCCGGAATATGAGATGGAGACTCTGATTTTTGACCCAACCGTAGGCCAGCTGTAGCTAATTGACTTAAAACTGTCACCCCCAAGCTAGATTCCTAAGCGTGAGCGATGGTATTACTCATGGGATGAGACTCCAGAGGAAAATCCTCTCCACCTTCAGCCACATCACTGCTAATCAAACTCTGCCATATTTCTAGGAATTGAAAAAATTGACCAGAGTTCTACTCTGAGAAACTTGTTGAGGGTTCTTTCAGTAAAACATAATATGCAAGAAAAAATTTTCGAGGACTCTATAAGATGGGATTGTTCCAAGAAGATGAAGCCTCTCCCCCTGCTATTTGAGCTCTTGCCCCCTTCATAATTTACATCAACTCTCCTTCCCTATTGCCATCGATTCGTCTTCCCTAGTCGCTATTTCCCAATTTGACCTAATTCATTTCTAGAAAATTTCTACGTTCTCCTTGAGTTTTTTTGGTTTATTTTTTCCTTGTCAAGTTTGGTCTACTTGCCAAAACCTTGCAGGCCAATCACTATGGTACCATTTAGTCCCCTGTCATTTTCTTTCTACCTATCAGCCTCCATGGTTGCCACGAACAAGCTAATATCCCAATCAATCTTCCCCCTCAGCTTTAGAATCCATGTACCCAATTCAACCAATATAATTAAAAAAAAATTACAATGCTTAAATAAGCGGGAAATGTAATCAAGGTTATTACTGTAACGCCTTCCTCCCACATTTACCCAATTTAACTGGTCTGTTGAGGTAAAAATGTGATGAGAGGCTACCATGATGTGATTCAATTTCCCATTTACAATTAAGGAAGTGTAACCAAAAAAGCAAAACCATTATGACCTTTCACACATGCTACAAAACCTTCAGGAGCCAACCAACCCTTCCAGGTGACCAACCCCTGAGACAACTTGACATTTCCCTGATTTGGACCCTCAGCCGCTCCATGACAAGCTATGCATGTGACTGAGACCTTCCATTCACTCCCACAGCAAGGCATGCCAACGACTATGGACTTTTTCAGCCAATTATGAGCCAATGACCCCATATTTTCTACCACTTTTTAAGGTCCGGGACTCAGACTACTACCGAGAACTTCATAAAACTTTCAAAAATTCTAAATAACAATGGCATAAGGCTAGTAATGCAATGTTTGGTACAAGTACTTGATCTGAACCCTACTATCCACGATAGGAATTTCGTCAGACATGTCACAAATATGTAATCTACAGGTCATGACAACAAATCTGAGCGTAGGGGTCTCATACTTCTTTGATATTCATAAAGAAGCATTATTTCCCTATCACAATAGTTGCATTATCATCTATTACATCATATATTCATTATATATTCATTTGCAAATCAAAACATAATGAGAGCCATACATCAAGTCTATCATAAAACATACTCATAACCAACATAAATAACAAGGATATAACAACCATAAGAATCACATATGAACTAGTATATTTACATATAAAATACCAAGGAGAAAGAGTTCTTACTAATGAATGCATAGGCCAACCAAGTCTGAATCTTCCACGAACCACCCGACTATAGATTGGCTGAACCAAATATTTCTTTCAGCCAAACACCCCCGTTCCATATTCCAAGCATGAATGTGGGACTCACAACAAGAACAATCCAAGTTTCTTCAGGCTTTACTGTAATCCCCACTAGATTACTAGGCCCTAAATAAGCATGGATGCCACTGAATTTCTCCACCTACACCATAAGGAATTTGTTTGCCTCCTATCTCTAGGCTTTACCATATATCCCACCATTCATCGGTTGAGGATTCCTAGTACTAATCAAGACTCCACCCTCCAGGCTTTACTGTATATCCCACCATTCACCGACTGATGATTCTTAGGACTGATCGAGGGTACACACCTATAGGATTTACCATATATCCCTCCATTCATTGGTTAAGGATTCCTGGACCCGACGAGGTACACAAATCTGGTTTTATTGCAATCCCACCTTCTCCGGTCTAGGGATTCTTAGGTATTGTGTTCTTCTTTAGGGACCACCCCACTCAATTTCGAAACCATCCGACAATCTAGCTTAACCAAATAAAAGAGAACCTGTCACACCATGGCTATCTGGAAATGGCAAGGCAAGACTGAAAATCACTGTCACACTTGGAAAAACCCATGCCAATGACAGCAAGAGAAGCAAATACTCACGTGCATGTACCATGCATGCCAAATGTAGCAAGAAAAATCACACATGCAAATCAATACCTGCATGTAATCCCACTGTAGCTACTTGATCCTTCTTTTCCTTGCTTTATCTTTGCTTCCCTTTGTCTTCTTTGTCCTTCCTTTACTTTCCTTGATCCAATGTTAGAGTGCTCAAAAAATGCTAGTGTCCAATAGTGTGAGAGAGAGAGAGAATAGAGAGAGCTTCAAAATTGAACTGACAAAAAGGTACCAACTGACCCTTATAAGCCCTTTTATTAATGAGGCCTCTATTTTATTCAATTTTTCATTATTTCCTTCATTTTCCTCCTCACATACAACCTGTGACCTTTCACCTTCTTTTTCTCCTAATTTCCATTATTTTTATAAATAAAATGCCAATTAATGTCACTTTGCCTTCCCAAATTCTTTGTCTTTTCCTTTGCTAATTTCTTTAGCCATAATAAATCAAATGAACAGCCACACTAAAATGTTTTGCCCAACGCTCAACTTAGAATAAGTGTCGCATGACCTTCGTTATTATTTTGCATTTATTTAACTTTATTACATGGTTTTTTTACCAAGGCCATTATAGAACCCTCACCTTGAGTGGACACCATCCTCGGTATTCAATGCCACATACAACCAACAAAAATGTTGAAAAACAAAATATACTACCCATAAAACTTTATAACTTAGCTTTAATTTTAAAATCTTTAAAATTAAAATAAATTTAAATTCAAAAATTAAATTAATTATTTTTATAAAATTAAAAATGCTAACCTAAAAATCAAAATATTTTATATACATAACAATTAAAATTCAATTTTAAAATATTTATTACAATATTGACCCTCCCAACTTACTAAACTATCAAAAATTATAATAATTTTGAAATTCTTCTCTTAATTATAATCTCATTAAACATTTATCATTATTATTTATAGGATTCGTCTATAATGCGACTTTTTGGAGATTCCGGTGACGGAATCCGGCGGAAGAAATTGAGGTTAAATCTTGATTTGTTGCAGTTAAAATGGTTTTTTAACTGTATATTTGGATTCAGCACCCTGGAAAACCCCTGGGACGCTTTCATTGTGCAGAAACTAGCTATCAAACTTGCGATTCCAATAAATTCCTGCTGGATTTCGACCGGAAAAACCCGCCGGAAAAACTTTCAAAAAATAGCGTTATAGACAACTGCTTATTTATATATAACCAACCATTTAATTGAAAAAAAAATTAAAAAAAATCATCGTAATATAAACTAATATCAAAATGATTTATATCAAAAGTTAAATCATTCCATATTTTATAAATCAAATAAAGATTATTCATCATAACCATATTTAAAATAAATTAAAAGAGTAATTAAAATGTACGATATTTTAATACAATTCAACTCATCAAAACTCAAAAGGCCAACCCACTTAACATTGACTTTGATTAATCTAAAACATCACTAACTTAATAAATAATAAAAGAGTTTGTTCCCTTATTGACTCATTAACTCACCGTTGTAAACCGTTGAGATGGCTAGAATTGGTCGTTGGCCTAAACTACTTAAAGAAAACACGTGTCAACATGCTTCACGTTAATTGGTGTATATAAATTTTTAATCCGGAATTTAATGCTTTATTGTAATGCTGAGGAAAGGCTAAGAGTCAATACCTCGTTTATTTGTTCGAGAATAATATAAAAGAAATAACCGTCCAGGTGGGTCGGTGGCGAAATTGATATTTTAATGTTACCCGAAAAAAAAAAACGTCGCCAGATCAGGAAGGCGCGTAGCCGCAGATATACATCATTACAGGGAAAAAAAACTGCAAAAATGGAATGGTTGCAGTCAGCCCGCTCTATAAATCACAGTGCTCTTAGCCCAACCGTTTTATCCATAGTGAGTCAAAGAAATTCGTTGTGCCAATAGATAAGAGGCGGAAAAGCATCAGAAAACTGTACGTTTCTTTCTTATTCATACTTGTTCACGAAGGACCGCAGTTCAGAATACTATATAGATTTTAGAGATTTATAGGTCACCCATGGATCTCACACATGCCATAGCAATGCCCAATGTTGGTACCCGGCTTCTACCCCAAATCGCCTCAGCTTTCTCACCACTATTGAGAGTTCCCCAACCTTTTGCTTCAAAGAGGGAGAGAAGAGTTAACAGGAGGCAGCTCGTTGTAAAAGCTGCAACCTCTGGCGAATACCAATTCGGTTCAGGTAAACTTTTTTTTATTCTTCATCGCAGGATTTATGGTTATTTCTCTGTAGATTACCATGGCCATGATTGGCCTCTCATATGGTTTCATTAAGTGCTGAATTGTTTTGAATGCAGGCGGCCCGAACATGATTGACGAGAATATGATAGTTCTGAGGAAGCGAATGTTAGACCTCAAAATGCGGGAGAACAATTACAAGACTCCAGAGGAATACATGCAATGGGAGAAAGACTGGTGTCCTGCGTATCATGGGCACGTATTTATGGCAATGAAATGGTTGCAGTCCGCTTTGATCAACACTCGCCCCATTGTTGCAATCAGTCTTCTGAGTTTGATATCCGCCAGCATTTCTTTATCGATTATTATCGTATGGGCGACCGCCTTAAGTCGGATGAGTGAGATTACGACTCCAATTCTGAGCACTCTGCAGGGATAATGCCATCAATGGAATTTGTAATTTATTAGTGATGGAAGAGAAAAAGCTGTACATAGTATTCTACAATTTCATTTTTTTAAGAATTCTATTTTGATATGTGTTGGGTAAAATATATTGGCCCATTTTTCTTGAGAATCGCCTAAAATTTTCCCTATTATTTTGCAAACTTCAAATCTGAAAAAAATTGACCATACGTGAGCAGAATCTTATTGCATAGTGGATTCAGGCCATCTTATTGCATAGTGGATTCAGGCCATCCTTAAGTATTTTGCAAACTTCAAATCTGAAAAAAATTGACCATACGTGAGTAGAATCTTATTGCATAGTGGATTCAGGCCATCTTATTGCATAGTGGATTCAGGCCATCCTTAAGTATATTGCAGATTCCCGGGAATCCGACGGACATGGGCACTGTCAATTTTGACGGCGCCTATATCCCTCGGATTTCCGAATATTTTATTAAGAAATTACATTTATTTCTTAATTAAAAATATAAAACCAACATAAAATTTCATTTATACCCCGTTAAAATTTTTCATTTATAGCCAATGAAAATTTGTGATATAATGATAGTCTCGTATTCATCATAAATGGTTATGAAAGCAACCACTTGGAGACTGCAGATACCAAATATTAAGCTTCACTCAAGAAGACATCTTAATACTTTGGGTGTGTGGTTTTAACCTTATTATTTCTCACCGCTAAAACCCCCATTTCTTTACTTCGGATTTCAAAGAGATTATAAACTTTTTTATTTTCATTTTTAGTTAATAATAATTGTAATATTTTTTAATATTTAAATGTTCAAGGTTTATAGTTTAGATAGTTAGGTGTAATGTTAATTCTCTTTTTTATTTGGATTTTGTTGGCACGAGAGAGTTATCACGGAGAAAAGACCGGAGAAAAGACCTTGGGTTCGGGTGCAGAGGGCCAATAATGGTCTGGTGTAGTCTAGGGCAATGCTGGCATTTTCACCTTATCCAAAGGGTAAAGAGTCTCACTCGAGGCGTGCCACGATTGGAAGTGAGTAAGGTTCAGCATGGGATCAAGGGAGCACCAACCGGGGCATCATCCAATAACAAATATGTATTCATTACAAATGAAACAAAGATAGCAGCATAACAACAATTACACAAGAACTACTAAATACATGCATTTGATGGGACATTTAAATTTTTTAGAAACTCATCACATTAGGGGATCCATACATATCATGATTCGCAACCAGTCTAGCTTTCTTTCTATTAACTTAACAATACAACATTACAACATAACTTCGGCATTCGCCACAAGAAACTACAAGGAATACCTGGATCAGATCCATGGGTTCGATCTCAACCTCACGGGTCCAGTTTTCCTGGACTCCTGCATTCTATTATCTGTCTACTGCAACCAGATATCTGTTCGCTAGCTCCAACAACCTTACCAACTATCCCATTAACCAACCAACCTCTCTTTTTTTCTGGCCCTCTCCTTTTATATTCCTTTCTGCCACCTGAATTGACAGTTCCTGCTCGGTTGCTCTTTCACCTCCTCGCCCACTCGGCTGCCTTTGTCTTCTGCTTCCACCTTGCCGCAACTCTTGCGCAACTGCCTGTTCCTGCTTTGCTGTCCAGTTGACTCTTCCGCAAGCTAACCGTTGCTACCACCCGCTTCCTTCAGTCAGCCAAAATTGATCAAAACCTTTTCAAAATTAGACGAATGCCCCAACAGGCCCTGACCACAATCCTTTGACTCGTCCCAAAGTCAATTCATTTTGACCTCGATCGTATTTGCTGGTATTTCCATTGGCTCTACAGCTGGTGGTTGCATTGTCAATTGCGCTGGTTCTACTGACGGTCGGTCTGGTGCTTCTTTTGCCTTGACCATTGCTCGCGAAGTGGCATCTGTCTCTACTACACTTTCCTGCCTCTGAGGGTACCTCGTTCCAGACGAAGGTTCCAACTCCGGAATAGTGGCTGTGATCTACTGCCTGAACTCTCTGTATCTTTGAATGGAAGTGTCCCATCAGGTGAGGATTGCGTCAACATGTTGAGTGAATGCCTCGGTTGAATTCGACATTAGCTCTGTGGGTTGCTGGTTTTGCAGGTCGCTCCATTGTTGTCTTTTGGAGTCACACACCTCCTTCAGAGTCAAAACCTGCATTCGAACTGGTGGCTGTAGATATCTGATTACCTTCTTTGTCTTTGCAGACTTCTCCTCAATATGATCAATTTGGGCCTGAATGGTGTCAATATGATCGTTGATCTACTGCAGTTGGGCAGGGTCTGTACAATCCTTTGTGCTGACAAATAGGGTCTGTATTTGCTCCCTCATCGGATAAACCGAGTGATTCTTCAGTGCCAAGCTTCTTGACCAGTCATGGACTTTGTTCATTAGAGCATAGCTGTTAGCGAGGGCGTCTGCTAAGGCTTGTTTCTTGGCTTCCATTTCGACAATTTTTCCCTCGAGCGTCCTCATGTAGATGTCCACTGGATCTAGCAGTGCAGACCTCACCATATCCATCTTAATCTTCATGTTGGCATTAGTAGCTACCAATTTTGAGCATGCCACCAGATTTGGTCGCAACATTTTACTAGCGTGCACATCGTGATGTTCGTCAGCGCCTCTCTCTCTGCCTCAACTATTGCTGGCCACAATGGTCGGAACCGCTGCGTGATTTGATCAACCTGGGCTTGCAAATCTGAATTTGCTTGCCGCAGGTGATCACGCTCTTTTGTTACTTCCTGCAACTGCCTTGCTTGTTGTTCATGTTCCTTGGCCAAATCCTCATGGATCCTTTCGGCCCTGTGTGCTGCTTGCTGTATAAATGTAAATAACTGGGCTGACGACCAATGTTGTAGTGTGTCAGCTTGCATTGTATTGGGTTCAGGGAACTTCTATTGGATGGGTAGGCCATTGGTGATGGATTTGTCAGAGTGGGATGCGGGTGAATGAGCTTGCTGTGACTGCGGAGTGAATTGTGGAGTGGGTGGAATGATGCTAGGGTTTGGGACTACTATGAGCTTTATAGGGAAAGGTGGCAGGTACGGTTCAATCCTTGCCTCCTGCAAAATAACATCTAGGCTTTTCCCTTCTGGTGGGTTCGACCCAAGCGTTGCTGATGCAAGTGATGTGGATTGTGTTCCATTGGCAGGGGTGGTGCCCTCTGTCCCCCCGGCTCACTGAACTTTCGTTTCCACAATCATCTTTCGCCGGCCTGTCAGGAGGGTATCTGACAGGGTTGCGGAGATGGAGGCTATGTGCGAGGAAGACTCCCATGACTGAGGTAAACTGGTGGAAATGGTGGAGATCTCTTCAACTGGGGGGGCTGCGGAGACTGAATGCTCAGTCTTGCCAGTAAGGTCGACAATCAGGGCTGGTGCAATAGTTTTCGGCTTTTTGGTAACCGGACTGCAGATAACTTGTTTTTTCTTTGGCTTGGGGACCATTGGCTTGGAGGGAGCCTGGGCTACTCCGGTGGGGAGTTTCATGGCCAGCGGGGTTGTTATAATAGGAGAAAACATGGTAGAGCCTTGAAATTGGGTAGGATAATTGCTCTCACCTGATTCAAAACTGGCAATTGTTCGTTTGAGTTCGAACATCTTCTCCTCCATCTGAAGCACCATTGGTTGGATTTCATCATCGGTTGGTTGCTTCCTACTGCTCTCTACCACATCTCCCCCTTGCGCCTATTGCTTCAAGGCTCCGAAAAGATAGTTGTATTTCCCTTCTGTGATTTCACAGGCCACTCCCGGCCATGATCCCACCTCTTTGTGCAACGCTTTTGCCATTAGTACAAACCTCTGCGGCCTCATCTTAAACATCTCTGGGTGGACACACCGCGGCCTCAGGTAGGTGTGCACATGTGAGGCTCCGAACCAGAGCTCTTCTGAGAATTCATCGAGCAGAGCCTTTGGTATCCTCTCCGTTAACCTTATGGTGGCTAGCATCTGCTTGTACCAATCCTTGAAAGCTATTTCATTTATCTCCTTTGTGTTGGGGTCTCTCGATGCCCTCCATGGGTCGTAACGGAGTGTTATTGGTTGGCCTTCGACGATGGTCGCCAATTCCCTCTCCTTCGGTGGCCTCCACTTCCACATTGCCAACGACATCAAAATGTACCCAAACACGAAACTGGTACCTCGCCTGTACACATCTTCACAAGCTTCAAATAGCTCGTTGAGAACAAATGCGAACCAGTTTAGCACCTCTCCCCGACAACATTGTTCCACCACCGAAATGGCATCCAACATGCATTCGTTCTTCGTAAAATGGTGCATTGTTTTGCCTACTATGAGGTAGTAGGCAAACCTAATGTTGAACTTATTGATTATATCCAACTTCGTTTCTCTCCCACCTCGCTCAGTCCCATATCTGGCATAGATATTATCCTTCGACTACTTCTTGGCTCTCTTAGCCCCTGTATGGAATGTTGTGCTAACTGCATTCCCTCCTGTGGACAGCCCTGTTAGACGACTAATATCCTCCACATGGATGGGATACTCCTTGTCCAACCACAATGATCCTCTGTGCATCCTGCTCGCCAAAAGTTTGGTACACTGCATTGCGGCGAATTGGGTTCCGAACATAGTTAAATTCCTCAAATGGAATAACGTCGATCTTGCCCTTTAAACTCCTCCCTAACCTTGGAGGTCTTGGTGCCATCCTCCTTCTGGAAATCCTCCGCATAAACTTCTCTTTTCAAGGCTGGGAACTGGAAGCAGTTTGTAAAATCATTGTCGACCAAATTAACCTTGTCATATTTGCCATACAAGTTATTGACCACTGCAATTATTTCATATAATGTATCCTGCGGGATGGATACAATTCCTTTCACCGTCTCCTTTCGCCTGTGATAAATAATATGCACCTGAGGTTTCCTGCTTCTATGTCTCTGCAACTGTTCTTCAGAGCGGCCCTGTAATTCTTCTACTATCTGCGATTGAAGTTCTGGAATGCCCTTCATTATATTGCGAATTAAGTAGCCGGACCTGACACGACATTTCCTAACTGACTAGACCTTAACAACTAATTACTCTGGCAACTTTCCCATGTGTTCTAACTATACCTTGTCATCGTCGGCCGACTTGGACGTGACAACCATGACGTGGAAAAGGAAAGTACAGAGTGGGCTGCATGGCATTTATTTTGCTGTGATGGGGTTATTTATTAACTAATTTTGTACTTAATGGGAAAATATTTTGTGGATTCTACTTTGATAGTTGCATTATTAGTTACTTAATATGAAAATGATTATCAGTACAGCGGAAAGGATGGGTATAACATGTGATCATAAAGTCCGGAAAAAGTGCATGCCTATGTGTACCTTGCTAATGGGGATTACATGTGTGACTACTAAATCTACCTCTTCTTTCCGCCACTCGCCCCCAACCACAAATGGGTTGCAGTGTGCTGAAGTTGCCGCCGCAACCTTATTATCCTTCTGCTCATTTTTATGACATGACTAGACTAAACCTAGTGGCTCATATATATATATATATATATATATATATATATATATATATATATATATATATATATATATATATAATAATTATTATTATTATTTATTATTTATTTTTTATTTTTTATTTTGAGTTATGCGTTGTGGAAGGGCTTCAGGCGTGCACCATTCACCCATCCATGTAGTAGGACTCCATCCAGTTGCGTGAGCCTTATTGCTCCCGAATCTTTGATTTCCGTGACTATAAACGGGCCTAACCAGTGCATCTGTAGTTTCCCTGGGGACTCTGGAACTTGCTGTCATATAGAAGTACCTGTTCCCCTATTTCAAAATAATTCTTCCTGATATGCCTATCATTCCATGCTTTTTTCCTTCTCTGCTCCACTGACTGATGAAACTCGACCAAGAAGCGGGTTTCGTCAAGTTCCAACAACTGACCTAGTCTGTCCCGCAAGGCTATGTTGTCCGTCATTCCTGTGGCTTCAGATATGAACATACTTGGTAATATAAATTCCGTTGGAACCACAACTTCCCTTTCGTATACTAGTTGAAACAGAGTTTTCTTATGAAGTCTCTTTACTGTTGTCCTATACGCCCATAGAGTTGCGGGTATTCTTTCATCCCAGTCATCCCTGTTGGCTGACACGACCTTTGTTAGCCCTTTCTCCAGGATTTTGTTGAATGCTTCCACTGTGCCATTGGCCTGTGGGTGATAGGGGCTACTCTTGTTGTGTTGAATCATGAAGGTTCTCAACAGAGTCTCAATGGTTTCATTCAGAAAGTTCATTCCCTAGTCGCTTGTGAGGATCCTCGGGCATCCAAACCTTGAGACTATGTTATCAAAAATAAACCGTGTATCTGTTTTCACTATACAGTCTTTGACGGTTGCTGCTTCTGCCCATCGGGTGAGGTATTCTGTTGTTGTTATTGTGTATCTTGCTCGCGAGTGCCTCACCGATGGTGTCATGGGTCCCATGAAATATACTGCCCATTTATCAAAGATTTGCACTGTGTGGACAAGGTGTAGATGGAGCTCATCCCATCGTGAAGGCTTTCTGACCCTTTGACAAACGTCGCAGCTCTTAGAAAATTATTTAGAATATTTGTGAATAGTTAGCCTCCAGAGTCCTGCGTGTAGTATTTTTTTTGCGGTTGTTTTACCTCCCACATGTCCTCCTACAACCCCCGCGTGGCATTCCCATAGCACATCATTTCTTTCATGCTGGAGGATGCAACACCTCAGTGTTTGATCTAAGCCCATCTTGTAGAGGTGTCCTGCAATTAGCTGGTAATCTGTTGCCCTTACTACTAAGTGTCGTCTCTGTGTTGCCGTATATCCTTCTGGGCAATGACCTATTGTTAATAATGTGGCGATCTCTTCTAGGTGATCTGGGATTGCCTCTATTTTGAATAAGTCAACATCGGGAAATTGATCATCCACTGCTCCTTCATTCTCCCCTGTCTCCAGTCATGAGAGATGGTCTGGTCCCACATTTAGTCTACCAGGTTTTATGATCACCTCGAAAGTGAATTCCTGGAACAACAACAACCATCATCATATTCTCCCTTCTAGTACTCACCTTTTTAACAAGTATTTGAGCATGGAATGGTCTATAAATAATTTTAATGGTGCATCCAATAAACAATTCCTCAACTTTTAGAGAGAATAAACGATTGCCAGGGCTTCTCTCTCGGTTGTTGTATATTTTCTCTCCACAGTTGACAACTTTCTGCTAGCATAGTACACTGGGTGGTCCATATTCTTCTCCCCTGGCTGCACTAAGACCGCTCCTAGTGCTATACCCGATGCATCGATGTGCACATGGAACATTTTGTTCCAATCGGGATATACGAGTATAGGTGCACTTACCAGCCTTTCCTTCAACTTATTCAGAGTTGTCTGACAATCCTCAGTCCAAATGAACTCTTCCGTTCTCTTCAGCAATTTTTCCATTGGGGTTGTGATTGATGCATAGTTCCTAATGAATCGCCGGTAGTACCTCGTATGACCCAGAGTTGATCTTAGTTGTTTTACATTGCGCGGTGGTTCCATGTGGACAATTGCTGCAACCTTCACTGGGTCTACACATACTCCATCCTTGCAGATGATATGGCCTAGTAGTGTTCCAAACGGGACTGCGAAGATACATTTCTTGAGGTTTAAAGAAATCTACAGTTTTCTGCACCTTTCAAACATTACTCTTAATAAGATGGTGTGTTGTTTTAACAGACTATACACTATCTAGTCATCCATGTACACCTCTAGAAACTTGTGAATATAGTCTCGGAATGTAGCTATGACAATCCTTGAGAAGACTGCTGGTGCATTCTTTAGTCTGAATGGCATCACATTGTATGCATATGACCCCCACTTAGTAGTGAATGTTGTTTTTCTTTTATCCTCCTCAGCTATTCGAACTTGGTGGTACCCCAAAAATCCATCTGTGAATGAATATGCTTCGTTCCCCACCACATTGTCTAGGACTTCATCACTGAAAGGCGTCGGGAACGGGTCATGCACACATGCGTTGTTAAGGCTTATGTAATCAACACATACTCTAATCTCGGTTGCATCCTTCTTGTTTTGTATCACTTTCAGGGTTATCCACTCAGCTTCATCTACCGGAAATATAATTCCTGCTTCTAAAATTTTTTCAATCTCTTTCTTAACTTTCTCCTTCACCCTTGGGTTTAATCTGTACAGTCTTTGCTTTACTGGTCGGATATCCGATCTCAAAACAATATTCATTTCTCCTATATTTCCTTTTATCCCCTTCAACTCTGCTATTGAGGCTGGGAATAGGTCTTGATATTCCTGTAGTAGGTCAAAAATCTCTTTTGTGGTCTGTTCGTCCCAATAGTCCCCCACAGATGCTATTTTGGGCTTATCCTCCATCCCAACATTTTGTTTTCTTAGTTTCATTGGTAGAAGGTGGGCACCTCTTGTTGAGGGGCTCTCCTGGATGTCCCTCTCTCCTTCTGTTTCCCCGAAGGTTAGGTGTCTCAATCCATCCAACCCATCCTCCTCTGGCTCTGCGTCCACCTTGTCGTAGGTCGCATATCCTGGCGACTCCATGTTGTACAGATATTGCAGAAAATTTTCATCGGGCCCTCCTTCAACCAATGGCTCTGGGGTGAACAGAACCCGCTTTATCGCCTGGAGTGCCTCTGTCATGTGTGCCTCATTACCTCTGAATGAAAAGTTGCTAACAAATTGTACCTCCAAAGCATCCCAATCTGTCGTCTGCCAATGGAGCTCCTCTTGTACATACCAAGCTCGGGGGACAGTTCCGAGGGTATGTATAAATGCGTGTACCCATCGACCCTTCAACATTCCCTGGCTCTTCCAATTGGTTATGCAATCTTCGATGTGCTTCTCGGGACTTGAATCCCCCTGGTACTTTGCTTTATCCTGTGGCCGATCTTCCTCCTAGGCAAATCTTTCCTTCATGGCTTGCTTGATGCTCGTCTAGTCTCTTAGTGCATTGCAGTGTGTCTTCCACCATCTTGTCAGTGTTGCCATGAGGGTGATATCAAGAAAGGGAATCTTGTGATCCTCTGTTATTTCCCGGTCCATCCTGTTCAAGAAGGTGTCCACTGGTTCAAGGCCATAATATTTGGGATAGTCACCCATCTCCATTCCTATCCAATTTACTCGGGTTACCATTGCACAACGTCTAGTGTTTAGTTCATACCTGCCTTGCTGCCATGCATCCCATGCAGCTTCCGAGCTGGTCTCTGAGCTTTGGATACTTCTCCAACTAACGGAGCCTCCTGTCGTAGGATTTATATAATCTTCCCTCTTCCCCGCTGTGAGCGTGTAAAGCTGGTCTAGCATTCCTGGTTCATCCCTGTCATCTACTATCTCTGTGAACCTAGGTCCTTGGTAGGGGTCCAAGGGTTGGATCACCCTTAATCCTTTTGCTTTGAAAATCGTCAATTCTTTCTTTAGGTCTATGACAACATAGTTTTCATAGGCCCAGTGGGTCCTTATCCCCCTGATGTCAAACACCTCGAACTCAGTGTGCATCTTCACCCCTGCCACATCAAGTTCCACATTCTCCAACCTCCCAATGGGCAGTATACAGTATTGATTTGCCATCCTTAGTTGAATTGGCGAGTATTTCAGTTGTGTCTTCCCCATTGCCTTCCATGTTTTTCTAGGTAGGATGTTTATATCCAACCCCAAGTCTAACATTGTGTCCCTTATTTGGAACCCTGCAACCTGTGCATTGATTCATAACTCTTTGTCGCTTCTCCTTTTGTTTTTTTCACTCTTCTAGAGTTCCTTTCTGGCAGATCTACAAGTGGTCACTCCACTTCCCCTTCTTCTACGGACACCGCAACCTTCAAACTTTTCCACAACTCCTTCAACATGCCTTCATCCTCAACAATCTTCAGGAATAGTTTAAACCATTCTTCAATCGTCTGGCCATGCTCAAGCACGTGATCCTGCCATTTCTAGTTGTCTCTCTTCTCGATCATCTCCTCGAACAGCTTAGCTACCTCATGATAGTACTGCTTTTGGCGTTCGGGCTGATATACTTTCTGTGGAGATGCTGCTTTAACAATCAAGGGGGGGTCTATTGTGCTACAATCCTCCCCTGTCATCTTTCCTCCTTGGGTGACTATATTAATATTGGTTGCATGAAGACCATCCTCGGTCCTTGGTTCGGCATTAACCAAGTTTTTCCCCCTCTACCTGGTCCTTTCCTCCCACTTTTCAATGAGTTCCAAACAATCTTCCATGGCGTGGGTATTAATCCTACACTGTGAGCACCAAGGTCTCCTCGGGAGCGGGCATTCCCTGGCGACATGCCCTTCCTGGTCATAGTTGTAACACCTAATGGGCCCTCTTCCTCCAGTTCTCCATCCTCGTGTGTTTCTTCCTCGTCCTCCTAAATTTGACTCATTAATTTTGAACACAGATCTGTCTAGTCGTTCTGCTAGAGAATCCAGTACTCTTCACTGATCAATGTGATGCGTTGTAGATGCATAGAACTCACAATAGTTGTTATTGGGGATGTTGGATTATTTTTGCAGTATTGGGCACATCCATGGTAGGTGTCTGTACGCTCTACAAATCTCACAAAAGTCTTGGCTATTCCTTCCCGGGAAAGCTCCTTACACTCCTATTTCCGCAACTCCTATGGTTGGTGGGGCCCCTGATGACCCCACGACTCCCCCTGGATGATTAATCCCTCACAACCTGGGGCATTCTGTTGCAATGTTCCCTTCTACCATGCAGTGGGTGCACCATACATTGGGTTTGGCTAGTCGTACTGGCTGAAGATCCTTTAGCTTCTTTGTTAACATTGCGATCTGATTCTGGGGACCCATGATCAACGAGTCTTACAAGCTTGTCCCTCCCCTCTATTCATGAGGATACCCAGCCATGGTCTCTATTCGGGATGCTTTCTCCAATGCATCTTGGAGGGTTCCAATTTTCTGTTGCGTCAGCGGCGTTCTGGTTAGGGGCAAGAGTGCCTTGATAAACCAATCCTGCTGGTGATTTGGGTCCAAGGTGTAACTCAACTTTGCGATGGCATCCTTAAACCTTTGCATGAGCTCCCAAGCCGTCTCACCCTCCTTTTCCTTAATTTATCATAGATTTGACAACCCCTGCTGGTCTGCCTGTGGTACTTTGAATTCCTGCACAAATCCTCTCTTGATATCATCTATCATGGGGTTCTGGTTCTGCTCCACCCATTTTATAAACCAACGCAGAGCCCTCTCCCTCAGCGTGGTCTGGAATTCCACTGTCCTAAAATCGTCTAGAGTTTGATGTGCTTTCCAAATAGCTTCATAGAGATACCAGTGTTGCTCCACATCCTTGTTTCCCCTTCCCGCAAGTTCTGGATATCTGGTAAAAGATTTCGCCATACTGACTTGGGTGTAAGCTAATAGCACAAACCCTTTGTTCCCAGGCTGCTGGGATCCCTGCAATCCTAAGTTACTAATACTACTGGCTCCTTTGTTGCTCCCAATATTAAAACTGGCTTTGTATTTATCACGCACACTATATACCTGTACTGCGTTGGCTAAGCTAATAACAAATTCCTCCATATTATAATAAGGTACCAGGGGAAGATCGAGGGAAATGCCATTGGTGTCTTGGGGGTATTACTGTTGACTGTTAATGGATGCTTCTCCTTCATTAAATAATCTCCTCATCACGTTGCCCATGTCTGCTCTTTCCTCTCCATACCCACTCGGCGTCTGCTCTTGCGATCCACCTTCCACAACCTATAGGGAAGGTCCCTCTTCATTCCTCTGACTCCTACGTCTCCCATCACCACTCCTACTCTGCCCAACATCTTTCCCTCCTTCCTCCTCGACTCAGGGTTTTCCCATCACTGCTCCTACTTGGTGGGGGCCCATCCTCCTCTTCCCTAGAGTCTTAATCACTCTCATCTGCCACTTATCCACTAGCAGTGCTCTCCTCTACGCTCTGACATCTCTAGATTTCTTCAATTCTTCCGCATCCATCCCTTCAACAACATCTCTATTCCTCAACTAGTAGCATTCCCCCCTCTACGTCCCTCCCCAGCACCGAGGTTTTACACTGCCATCCCCGCGGTGGGGGAGGGTAGTAATCCTTCTTCTACCATAAACATCTTAATCCACGTCGGTACTTCCTTCATCAACCTTCCTCTTAATCCGGAGCCGAATACAGCTTCTGCCTTTGAGAAAGACTGATAACTCTCCGCAGCAAACTCGACTATATATCCTTCCACTGTAGTCTTTACCCAAAAATCGACTACTCTAGTCAGATCATTGTCCAATTGTTGGAGCAGTGTGATATCCGACGGAGTCCAGTTGCGGCGAATTGTCGTCGATCCCCCTGACTAGTTCTACCCCTTCAACCTTCTTAACCAATTGTACAGGTCTTCTGGAAACTTGCACCAGAAAATCTCATATTGATCATTGGTACCATCGGCATATAAAATCCCCTCACTTACCTTGCTAATCGATTGATTTCTATGGGTAGCTTGCTCTGCTACAAACTGATCTACTTTATGATTCCACCAATCTCTGATCTCTCTCTTGAATATCCTCAACACCATGTTCCGAACCAGTTCTCGTAACTTCAGGTCCTGAAAACGGAACCATTTGTTGGCACGAAAGAGTCATCAGGGAGAAAAGACCCTGGGTTCGGGCACAAAGGGCCAACAATGGTCCGGTGTAGTCTAGGACAACGTTGACATTTTCACCTTACCCAAAGGGTAAGGAGTCTCACCTGAGGTGTGTCACGACCAGAAGTGAGAAAGGTTTAGCATGGGATCAAGGGAGCACCAACTGGGACATCATCCAATAACAAATATGTATTCATTACGAACGAAATAGAGATAGCAGCATAACAACGATTACACAAGAACTACTAAATACATGCATTTGATGGGAAATTTATTTTTTTTAGAAACTCATCACATTAGGGGATCCATACATATCATGATTCACAACCAATCTAGCTTTTTTTTATATTAACTTAACAATACAAAAATACAACATAACTTCGGCATTCACCACAAGAAACTACAAGGAATACCCGGATCAGATACATGGGTTCAATCTCAGCCTCAAGGGCCCAGTTCACTTGAACTCATACATTCTGTTATCCGTCTGCCGCAACCAGATATCTACCCACCAGCTCCAACAACCTTGCCAACTATCCCATTAACCAACCAACCTCTCTTCTTTTCTGGTCCTCTCCTTTTATATTCCTTTCTACCGCCTAAACTCACAGTTCCTGCTCAACTTCTCTTTCACCTTCCCACCCACTCGGCTGCCTTTCTCTTAAGTTGCTACCTTTCCGCAACTCTTGCGGAACTGCCTATTCCTGCTTTGATGTCCAGTTGACTCTTCTGCAAGCTAACTGTTGCTGGCACCTGCTTCCTTCTCATCCTTTGGTCAACCAAAATTGATTAAAACCTTTTCAAAATTAAACGAAGGCCCCAACATATTTAACTCTCAATGTCCAACAAGTAACATGTTGTCGTGTTGTGATAAGATTATAAGAGTAGATGTTGTCCGCAATAGAATTCCACCCTAAACACTTATAAAGTCACAAATTATTGATATATCTAGGATGTAGGTTGTTGGATATACTCTTGTATTATAGTGACAGTCAATACACTAATGTGTTATTGATTCTCATACTTAAAAAAAAGATCCTTCTCAAGAGAGTCTTATTATTTTTTCCTTACTTACTTATCAACAAAACTATCTTAACCAATGAATATATTTCCACCCAATGAATTTAGCTAGTTAAACCAAGTGTCATCTTGTAAGCAAGGATCAAGCTCAATAAGGTGAAGGATAGGTACTTAGAGCACTCAATGAACAACTCACTTAGCTCAAAGAATAATCCAAGGATTAGGCATCCAATTGATCAAAATTGTTGTGGTGGAGAGGCTATTGGTCTTAAACACCTCTCATACCCATTGAAGTCATGATATTTAAGATCACCACTTTTGGCGCCCAATGAATACCCTTGGCTAGGTAAGTATCATACATGATAGTGATGAACCTCTATAAGGATATTACTCTCACATAGGACCCTAATGAATACCCTTAATACCCTTGGTTAAGCGAGTTTCATACACAACAATGACATCGCAAAGGCATTGAAATAAGAACTTCCAAGCATACATGGGCATTCATGGAGGATTCACTTTGTTGACCTATATATTATCACATTCATTTGTAAATGGGGTTTTAAAAATGTCAGGAGTCATGTCAATATATTGTAGGTACTGGGGAGTTGGGGATGTGGTTTAAGAGTATTTATAGATATTGTGGGGTATTTTAAAGGACATTTAAAAAAAATAGGGGTTATTTTTATTAGAAAGATGTATTGGCAAGGGGGTTCAATAAAAGGATTTTGGGAGGTTTTATCAATATCTAGGGAGATTAAAGGTATTCTTAAATATCCCATGAACATAGGTGCTATGGCACAAGTTGATTGAGTGGAGACATTAATTGAACATTTTTAGCCCTAGTTATGCAAGTACACTTCTGTTGTGGCCACCAACAACCCCCCTCCTTCTTTAGTATTAGCAATAACACTAAACAAGTGGGGACCCTTAGTAAAAAATTAAAAAAAAAAGATTAAAATTAATTTTTTTTTGTATTATACTCCTTAAAAATATATCGCATGGAGAAGAGTAAAACATTTCTTTATGAGCACAATAAAAAATTGCGAAGAAGCGACGCGAAATTCATCGCATCGCATACATTAAGAAGCACCCATAAATGAAGATCTTAAGAAATCTCCGATGGCCGATATGCGACATCGCATATCGCAACATCGCATAAACAACACACAATAACTTAACAAATTGCAACGATCTGCGATCTGCGATCTTGCGATAAACGCGATGCTGCGATCTTGCGACAACGCGATAACGCGATTCTGTGATAAACTGATCAGGAAACTCTGCGATGACACATCTTGATAATGCGATCCGCGATGCTGCGATGCGAGTCGCAGAAATCACCCATCGCAAATTTTCCTCGGCTCAGCATTCAAGAAAAGCTGTCCCTAAACCAAAAATTGGGCACGCGCCTTAAAGGAAATTAATGAATGTACGCCAAAGTATTCATGAAGGACAGTTTTGTGTTTTTTGAAGAGTTAGTTCACTATGGGTGTCATGATTTTATACATTCGTAGAGCTTAGAGCTTTCGTGTCAAAATTTATTATCATTACTCTTTTCCTTTGCGTGAACTGAAGGAAACATCTAAGGAAAAAGGGAAAGCGTCAATGCTCAGAGAACAGAGAAGAGATGTCCTCATAAACGGATACCGCATGCAACAGAAACGCAGATTTCAGAGTATTACTGAACAGATGCTGATATCAATAGGCGATTCGACACTCAAGGTCAAAAGCTCACAAAAGCAACATGTTTACAAAATTCTGAAGCTTATGCCCGTTAAAGGAAAAAGCGCTAAAGGCGGAAAACGCACCAGAAAGGCTCGGATCAAAGAACGGAGGCAGTTTTCGATGCGTGATTAGCGCCTAGTGCTAATCGCGCATCGCTAAGAAAATTGTTCACAAAGCAAAGTCCCTAACTTTCTTAGTCATCCACGAGTCCGAAAACCGAGATAGCAAAAGCAGAAGAAATTTGAGAGAAATTTGGGTTGTTACCAAGTATATACGCAGTAAATTCACCTAGCTAGAGGATGATTCCCAAAAATATCTTCTAGTTTACTAAAAAGTGGTGCCAGTGCTTGCCATTTCTATTTGCGTAGCTGAAGCAAAAGCAGAAAACAACCAGGCGACTCTTCCCAGACAAATGTTGAATGCTCGCAACATTAAGGAGCAAATGCAGAAATAGTTAGGGATTAGATTCAATTTTTAGAAATAAGTTTGCTTAGATAAAGGGCGGTCATTTAAACCGTATCCTAAATTTATGTAATTAAGTTATTTAGTTAGCAGTATTTAAACCCTTCTCATGCATTTACAGAAGGGTCCAAAAATTTGTCAAAAACTTGTCCTCAGAACATGCACTTTTGCACCCTCAGAGGAGGTTTTGGTGAATGAATGGATCAAGGTTTATTGATGTTTGCATTTGATATTTGCTACTGATGTTGCACTTCTGTACTCTTGGTAGATATTAGAACAAGGAAAGATAAATCATTTTTGCTTGAAGCTTATGAGTAGGACTAGTCATAAATGGTACTTTTATCTCTTGACCATTTCTGCTTATATTCTTAAAGTGATATACAATTTTTTAGTTGTTTATATGTTATTGCATAAATGTTTGAGTTACCATTTGGCACTTTTGTACGGTGGAGCCATTTATTTATGTTTGATATATGAATAACTTATTATGCGATATGCTGTTCACAACTGTTTTGCCTAACTTTTTATGCAAAGTGGTTCATCTTAATTGATTTCCATTCTTATGATAGCTTAATGATCTTTATTACCAGTTATTATTTGAAATCTCTTTAGATCGCATAATAGAAGAAATACATCCCGGGTTAGCATAGATTAGATGTGTCGTTTTCATTAGATTACAATAGCATAGAATTAGATTAAAGTAGCTTAGATTAGAACTCTTAGATCAACATCATCCAACTCTGCACACATACACACCCTTAGATTGGGAAACTGGTCCCATTATCCCCAGTCGGACCCGCTATACCAAACGGATAAGGAGCTGCCAACTAAGGTCCGGACCGGGCGGGTATCCGCCTTGTTGTCAACCCGATTTTCGGGGCTTCAACATATTTGGCGCTAGAAGGAGGGCCTGAACTATGAATGGCACCTAAATCAAAATCTAAATACCATTCTGAGAGTAAATCACCCTCATTATCTCCCCCGAATTCTCCAGTATATTTAAATCTAGAGTCAGAAGTCGCTCGACTATCAATCGCTGCTACACACCCTGATATTTCATACCAATCTACCATTAAACCTCCTGGAGTTGAATCTCTGATTCACAAACTTCAGGGATTTTCCATTTCTCCTCAGAGGTCTGATAAATCTCAAAGCAGTGTGACTTCGAAGTACAATCCTGCTCATCCCCTAACCAGGTTAAAGAGTGAAAAATTTGGCATCCAGCCAACTGAGTTGCCTCTTCCCACCAGGAAAAGAGCGAGTAAATCACCACAAGAGTCTGACAGTGAGACTCTTTCGTCTACATCACCCATTTCAACTACCTCACCGCGAAGTCAACCACCCACACCTCCATTCCAAACCATCATCCATCCGTCTATCGGAACTCCCACAACCCCTCTTCAATCATCTACGATCATAGTATCCTCATCTTCCCAGCCACAGAGATCATCTTCTGCACTTTTCTCTACTAGCAGCTCAACGATGGCCCAGTCTCCATGGAACAACCCTGGGGCAGTTTTAATGCCTGTGCCCTTGAGTCAAATACCGGCCCATCCTGAGAAATGGCTGCCCAAATTCAATCCAGAAGCAGGCATGCTAGTAGAAGAACACATAAACAATTTCATGCTTTCTATCAATCTCAACGGAGTTACTAACGAAGATGCTGTTGTTCGGCTTTTTCCTTATACACTGCAAGGGACAGCCAGGTCATGGTATTTTTTATTACCCTCCGGGTCTATCACAAGTTGGGATATCTTCCAGAATCAATTCCTTATCAAGTTTGGTGATGACAGATCAACAACAACATTAATCAATGACCTATCCAATCTTAAGGCCCAAGCTAAATAACCTATCAAAGATTTCGATTTACGGTTCAATAAAATTCTCAACAAAATTCCCACTGCTTCCCAACCCAGCGAAGAAGTACGACATGAATGGTATATTACTGCTTTACCATCAAACATAGCAATCTTCGTGGATAGAGAAAATAAAAAAACCTTAGTTGAAAACATGACAGAGGCGATAGCAGTAGAGAAACGCGTAATAGCCCTGGAAAAGAGATCCGCGATAGAGGAAAGCAAGTCTAAAAAAGTCACCTTCAAGGAAGAATCCAAGAAGAAACAAACAAAAGACCCTTTCGATTTGGAAGGATTGCAGAAAGTATTAAAGACCATGTCTAATGAGATGGTTGACATAAAAAAACAAGTAGCAGAAACTTCTTTAAAAAAGCCCTACAGAGCTTTTAAAAGAGGTCCTTCAACGGATGCAAAACCACCCAATGCCATCTCCAATGTTGAAACTAAGGAAGAGGAAGAAGAAGAAAGTGCCACTGAAGGGCAGACCGATGACGAAGAAGTTGTGGAATTACAAGGAATGTGGGATTTCATCCTCCCACAAGAAGAAGATCAAGAAGTATTTCTGGTTAGCACACGAAGCAAAAATCAGCTTGATCCTCCCCAAACTACCCCTAAGCAGAAGAGCGCAAGCCCTACAACAAAAGATAAAGTTGCAACAAAGAAAACAACCACTAAAGCAACTCAATCTAGCCCAGTCCAAGCAGATCAAACAACTCCATCAAAAACACTGATAGTGTCGGATGAAATGGAGTACAATATTATTGATGACATGAAAAAGACTAGGGCTAATATTACCCTTTATGAATTGAGAAAATTGAAGCATCAACAGAAGATAATGATGAAAGAATTACATGCCGTGCCTATTGTACCTTTTCCTACTGCTGTACTCTCTCAAGCTTCCCACAACATGGGAAGACCTCCAACTAACGCGATCAATAAGATTGATCCAAATGATATCGCCTTGATTGGAGGAAGATCAAGATCTCAAACTCCCCCGTTTCTTCTCACTTATGAACTTTTCAATAAAAATGTGCACAATTGTTTGGTAGATTCCGGTGCTTCGTCGAATATTTTACCCAGATCAATATGTGCTAAGTTAAATGTTCAACCACAAAAATCCGCAGTGCGCATAGTTCAACTTGATCGATCTCAAGTTGAAGTGATTGGTGAAATTAATCAAGTAACCATAAGATTGTCATCTAACCCAAAGGTATGTCAGGTTATTGACATTCTAGTGGTTGATATCCCAGAATTCTATGGCTTAATTCTTAGCAAGGATTGGTCCGAGAAACTCCATGGATACTTTGCAACCGACTGGTCGCACATGTGGTTACCCTACAACGGTAAACCGAATCAAATAAAGGTTGAACGAGAGTTACACCAGAAGTACATAGTAACGGAATTAGAGGGAGAAAATGAAGCAGTATCGTATAACAGCAGTATCATAGGCAATTACTCGGTAGATTCTTTTCTCGGTAATTTCAATGCTCACACATTACCTTACTTAGAAAATTCAGTTTTGTCCCAAGTCGAAATTTTTTCCCAAACTAATAGTTCAAAGTGTGTTAATTTTGTAGATAAACCTGTAAATACATCTTTGTTTTGGAAATTATATTTCGATGGCTCTAAATCTAACGAAGGAGCAGGAGCAAGATGTGTTCTGATTAGTCCAGAAGGAAACAAGACCATGCTTACGTGCAGACTCGAATTCAATTGCACAAACAATACAACAGAATATGAGGCCTTGGTGCAAGGCCTATACAAAGCAATCGGGTTAAACGTCAAGTATCTTCAAGTCTTCAGAGACTCTGAGATTATCGTCAAACATGTACGTAACACTATACATTGCCTATCAGGTCATTTAAAACACTATCAATCTTTAGTACAAGATCTGACTGAGCATTTCATAGCATTTAATATTTCTTCAATCCAAAGACTCCAAAACGCAAGCGCAGACCTTTTGGCTAACGTAGCCTCTAGGCTTATTCCCTCCAAAGATTTTAGTCCAGATAGATTCTCAATAGAATTAATCTTTAGACCGTGCATCCCTGACAACATTACAAATTGGAGAGTATTCAATGACGATCCTGATATTGTAAATTTCCTCACTTTTGAAGGATCCTACTCCAATCAGATAATTGACGAAGAACATCACGATCGACAAATACAACAAAATAGCACTGATAATGCTATACCGAAATCGGTGGTTAAGTTAGAAGACTTATACGATTTGAAAAATCAGTTTAAAAGGTCTACCAATTCAAAGCTCTACAGTCCAACTCTGAACTACGAATTAGTAAACCTAGGAACCGATGATAAACCACAAAACGTTAATCTAGGCATCGACCTAGTCCCTGAAGAAAAACTAGCGTATATTCGTCTTTTGAGACAATATAAAAATGTTTTCACCTGGAATTACGATGAGCTGAAGACGTAAGACACTTCTATCATTCAGCATACTATTCCTATGATTGACAACGAAAAACCTGTCTAACAGAAATTGAGAAAGATCCACCCCAATTTAGAAAATCAGATTAAAACTGAGCTAAATAAGTTATTAAAAGCCAGAATAATTTTCCCCGTCAGACATTCCAAATGGGTCTCCAATATGGTACCCTTTAGAAAGAAAAACGGAGATATTAGAATCTGTATCGATTTTCGAAATCTTAACAAAGCCTGTCAAAAAGAAAATTTTCCTCTTCCACCTATGGAACAGATATTACAGGCAGTAGCAGGCTCAGAACTGATGTCTTTCTTGGACGGATTTTCAGGATATAATCAAGTGCTGGTGCATCCCGATGATCAGTTGAAAACCACATCAGAACTAAATGGGGCACATATGCATATCGGAAGATGCGATTTGGTTTGATTAATGTCGGCGCTACATTTCAAAGAGCCATGGACATCGCATTTAAAGGTTTAGTCAATAAATCTATAGTAATTTATTTGGATGATATAACAGTGTACTCCAAGAAGCGAAGCGACCATCTCAAAGATTTAAAACAAATCTTTCAACGATGTTTAAGGTATGGGATTTCACTTAACCTAAAGAAATCTTTTTTCGTATTAAGTGAAGGAAAACTTCTAGGATTCATAGTGTCAAAATCCGGTATTCACATTGATCCTGACAGAATCAAAGAAATCTCTGAAATATCTCTACCTCATAATAAAAAAGCCATGCAATCTTTCCTTGGTCAAATCAATTTTGTAAAGAGATTTGTCCCAGTTTTTTCACGAATTGTGTCTCCTTTGCAAACCATGATTAAAAAGAATTCAAATTTTAAATGGGGTCAAGATGAACATGAAGCATTCAACCTGATCAAACAAGCTATTATTAATGCTCCATCTTTAGCAACCCCGAATTTTTCAGAATCTTTTGTTTTATACACATTTGCCTCAGAGAAATCATATGCTGCAATTCTAACTCAAGCAAATCAAGAAAAAGTGGAAGCTCCAATTGCGTTTTTTAGCTCAAATTTACAAGGTGCTGAACTCAATTATTCAGACGTGGAAAAACAGGCCTATGTTGTTTTCAAAGCGGTCAAATATTTCAGACCTTTCTTACTTAAAACCCATACTAAGATCATAGTACCATTTCCAGCGATAAGAAATCTTCTAGTATAGAAGGATATGGGCGAGAAAAGATAAAATTGGATCACTGCTTTACAGGAATACGACCTTGAGATCAAACTAGCAAACATTGTAAGAGGTCAAGGCTTCTGCAAAATGTTGGCTAGAGCATCGCGAATCTCTGAAATTTCATCTGAAGAGATACAAATGTATGAGGTAAGCCTAAACGATGTAGAATAATTGTATGCTGATATCATTTATTATCTTAAGAACGGGTATGCTCCATCACACCTGGATCACACTAAGAAAAGAGCTCTGAGATTGAAAACTAAACAATATCAGCTCATAAATGATATTCTTTTTAGAAAGAATTATGCTTCTATTTTTCTTAGATGTCTTGAAAAAACTGAAGCTGAAAAAGTTTTGCAGGAACTCCACGATGGACCAGCAGGTGGACACTATGCTGGACATGCTACTGCACATAAAATTTTACATGCAGGATATTACTGGCCTACGCTGTTCAAAGATTCACACAATTACGTGAGGAAATGTCAAGTCTGCCAAACTACTACTGGAAGACAAAAGAAGCCGTCCCTGGCACTACAACCGGTAAACATCGAGCAACCATTCAGTTAGTGGGGCTTGGACATAATAGGTGAGATCGTTCCTCACTCTTCTAAGAAACATAGATACATCCTCACGGCAACAGATTATTTTACTAAATGAGTAGAAGCAGTTCCTCTCAAGACAGCTAATTCTGAAAATATTATCGAATTCATAGATCAATTTATAATCACTAGGTTTGGGTTGCCAAAGGCTTTAATGTTTGATAATGCATCATACTTTTCTGGAAATGCAATGACTGAGTTTGCACTTAAAAGAGGGTTCAAACTAAAATATTCGGCCAATTACTATCCGCAAGGTAATGGGTTAGCTGAGTCAACAAATAAAAACCTAATTAGGATTATTAAAAGAACAGTTGACCAGAACCAAAAGAATTGGCATAAAGCTTTGGTAAATGCTTTATGGGCAGATAGAATAACGAAAAAAGCTTCGATCAACACTTCCCCCTTTAATTTAGTTTATGGGAAAGAAGTGGTTCTTCCAACTCACTTAGTCATTCTCTCTTTGTCTTTAATACAATACATTGATGAAGTACCTACTTCCTCCATACAACTAAGACAAATGGAAATAATTAAATTAGAAGAGCAACGCGAACAAGCTAAGAAAACCCATGCTCATCATCAAGCGCTAATAACATCCTCTTTTGATTCAAACATAATGACCAGAAAAATTTTTCAGATGGGAGATTTAGTTTTAAAATGGGATAAGGCTCATGAAGAAAAGGGAAAACATACAAAATTTCAAAAGATGTGGCTTGGTCCTTTTCAGATTGTTGAAGTCATAGGTCCATCAACGTTTGTCTTACAGGATTTAGCAGGTAGAAGGGATTCTTTGCCTATTAATGGACAAATCCTTAAAATATATTTTCCATAGAAGATTATTCTTCTATTTTGTAGAATAGTTTTATTTTTCTTTTCTTTTTCATAATAAAACCAGTTGTAAATGGTTACTACCGGTATTCACGAAAAGACACCAATTCTCTTTCAGATTTTGAGCTTTTTGCTTGTATAAATAGAAAATTTTTGAAAATATGATCTTTATTATTGACAGATACAGTTAAAAACTTTCGCCTAGATATGATACTAGTTTCAACTTCAAAAAATTTGATGAAAGCAACCTTTAGCGAAGAAATTGTTTTATATCAGCACAATGAAAGGTATCAATAACAAAATAAAGATTCTCTATAAAACTGCTGTTTTCAAACTCTATTATTGTCGTCCAGAGATTTCTTAAGGAAAACAATGATTTCCTCCCTATTAAAGAAAATCGCAGCATTCAGAGGGACAATCCAAGAAACACTATATCTCAAAGAATAAGAGGTCTCATCACGAGCCGGCTTATTATGATCACAGATATTATAAGTTTGCTGACTTTGCCAAACACTGTCCATCAAAACAGGGCAATGACTCAAGATTGTTGAAATCAAAAGACAAGGGGTCTCATCACGAGCCAGCTTGTTCAGCAAAAGTGTAAATCAAGTGAATGACTGTGTCATAATTTGGCTACCAAACCAAGACATTGTTCTTTAAGAATAAAAAAGGAAAAAGTGTCAATGTGGATTTTTCTTTGAAGGTTGTAGATAACCTTAAGCAGGATAAAGGATCATTGCTGGGTAACAGGTAACCCTGTCAAGGCTACGGACACCTGCTGGCAGCAGAGGCTCTACCTACGACAAACGAGCATAGTTTAAAGCTAGCACACAGAGAAGACTTTATTTTATCTTTACAAGACCAAGTAATGGCTGATATAAATACAAGGACAAGTCTGAGGAAGCAAACAATTAGAATAGAAAGAGGTTGAAACAAAATATCATTGATAGAATAAGGCATAATGTACTCTATCTGTCCATAACAAAGTTTAGATTTATGAAAATTTTTCTGTTTTGGAAGTTTAAAAAATTCAATAGAAAAGCAGAGATAACTGGTTCTTCCAAGTGAATCGCCATTGTTGTGGCCACCAAAAACCCCCCTCCTTCTTTAGTATTAGCAATAACACTAAACAAGTGGGGACCCTTAGTAAAAAATTCAAAAAAAAAAAAAAAGTAATTTTTTTTGTATTATACTCCTTAAAAATACATCGCACGGAGAAGAGTAAAACATTTCTTTATGAGCACAATAAAAAACTGCGAAGAAGCGACGCGAAATTCATCGCATCGCATACATTAAGAAGCGCCCATAAATGAAGATCTTAAGAAATCTCCGATGGCCGATATGCGACATCGCATATCGCAACATCGCATAAACAACACACAATAACTTAACAAATTGCAACGATCTGCGATCTGCGATCTTGCGATAAACGCGATGTTGCGATCTTGTGACAACGCGATAACGCGATTCTGTGATAAACTGATCAGGAAACTTTGCAATGACACATCTTGATAATGCGATCCGCGATGCTGCGATGCGAGTCGCAGAAATCACCCATCGCAAATTTTCCTCGGCTCAGCATTCAAGAAAAGTTGTCCCTAAACCAAAAATTGGGCGCGCGCCTTAAAGGAAATTAATGAATGTACGCCAAAGTATTCATGAAGGACAGTTTTGTGTTTTTCGAAGAGTTAGTTCACTATGGGTGTCATGATTTTATACATTCGTAGAGCTTAGAGCTTTCGTGTCAAAATTTATTATCATTACTCTTTTCCTTTGCGTGAACTGCAGGAAACATCTAAGGAAAAAGGGAAAGTGTCAATGCTCGGAGAACAGAGAAGAGATGTCCTCATAAACGGATACCACATGCAACAGAAACACAAATTTTAGAGTATTACTGAACATATGCTGATATCAATAGGCGATTCGACACTCAAGGTCAAAAGCTCACAAAAGCAGCATGTTTACAAAATTCTGAAGCTTATGCCCGGTAAAGGAAAAAGCGCTAAAGGTGGAAAACGCACCAGAAAGGCCCGGATCAAAGAACGGAGGCAGTTTTCGATGAACGCGCATCGCTAAGAAAATTGTTCAGAAAGCAAATTCCCTAACTTGCTTAGTCATCCACGAGTCCAAAAACCGAGATAGAAAAAGCAGAAGCAATTTGAGAGAAATTTGGGTTGTTACCAAGTATATACACAGTAAATTCACCCAGCCAGAGGATGATTCCCAAAAATATCTTCTAGTTTACTAAAAAGTGGTGCCAGCGATTGCCATTTCTATTTGTGTAGCTGAAGCAAAAGCAGAAAACAACCAGCCGACTCTTCCCAGGCAAATGTTGAATGCTCGCAACATTAAGAAGCAAATGCAGAAATAGTTAGGGATTAGATTCAGTTTTTAGAAATAAGTTTGCTTAGATAAAGGGCGGTCATTTAAACCGTATCCTCAATTTATGTAATTAAGTTATTTAGTTAGCAGTATTTAAACCCTTCTCATGCATTTAGAGAAGGGTCCAGAAATTTGTCAAAAACTTGTCCTCAGAACATGCACTTTTGCACCCTCAGAGGAGGTTTTGGTGAATGAATGGATCAAGGTTTATTGATGTTTGCATTTGACATCTGCTACTGATGTTGCACTTCCGTACTCTTGGTAGATATTAGAACAAGGAAAGATAAATCATTGTTGCTTGAAGCTTATGAGTAGGACCAGTCATAAATGGTACTTTTATCTCTTGACCATTTCTGCTTATATTCTTAAAGTGATATACAGTTTTTTAGTTGTTTATATGTTATTGCATGAATGTTTGAGTTACCATTTAGCACTTTTTTACGGTGGAGCCATTTATTTATGTTTGATATATGAATAACTTATTATGTGATATGCTGTTCACAACTGTTTTGCCTAACTTTTTATGCAAAGTGGTTCATCTTAATTGATTTCCATTCTTATGATAGCTGAATGATCTTTATTACCAGTTATTATTTGAAATCTCTTTAGATCGCATAATAGAAGAAATACATCCCGGGTTAGCATAGATTAGATGTGCCGTTTTCATTAGATTACAATAGCATAGAATTAGATTAAAGTAGCTTAGATTAGAACTCTTAGATCAACATCATCCAACTCTGCATACACACACACCCTTAGATTGGGAAACTGGTCCCATTATCCCCAGTCGGACCCGCTATGCCAAATGGATAAGGAGCTGCCAACCAAGGTCCAGACCGGGCGGGTATCCCCCTTGTTTTCGACCCGATTTTTGGGGCTTCAACAACTTCCAACCAATTATATCAATATGGACTAGGATAGAGCAATTATCAATCTACTACTCTTTGTCACAATCCATAATAAGATCTCTTACTCGAGGAAAAATCCTTGGTTATCCCTTATGGCTAGCCCCCACCACACAAGGTGTTAGATTTTGGTAGCTCGGGGGTACTTTTGCATTGGAAGTGCCTGCAAAAGTGGTCCAACACATATATCTCTCTAGGCGCTTCATTTTATAAGTGATTTTATAAAGTTGGAAAATATACTTTTTGTATTTACTAACTAAAAAGTGACTTTTTATAAAGTGAGTTTCACTTTATAAAGTTTGGGTCACTTAAGTGATTTAATTGGTCTCAATGTGAAATTAATTCATGACCATTGATCTTGAGATGGCCAAATTGAATCTCATCCATTGAGACCTAGAGTTAGGGATTTTAGTCATCAATGAGAAATAAAAATAGAAAAGAGAAAGGAAGAGGCATGTTCTTTGAGGAGAAAGGAGAAAGAGAGGAGGTGAAGAAAAATAAATGAGGAGTAGCCAAAGAAGCCATGATTCCCAAGGCATTTAGCAGCAAGATTAGGCACACACTTTAAGATAGCTTTTAGTCATTATTTGTTGGGTTGTACAACAACAATTGGCACAATTTTTTAGGCTGGTTCAACAAGTCTTTGGCATGAAAATAAAGGGACATACAATGCATTTATTGCTAATATTTTTAGCACGATTTGTGAGTGGTCATACAAGGTATTGTTATACCATATAGCACACTTTTTGAGGGTCGTACAACTGAGAGAAGGGAAGCTATAGAATACGAAATTCAGGGCGAAAGTGGATCGATTTTCAAGAAAAGTACTCAACATTTATTGTTGGAAATTATATTTGTTGTAAACTCAAAAAAAAATGTGAGCTCTTTAATACAATTCCTCTTCTCTACTGGTCTTTCCTTTTGGGTTTTTCCAAAATCCTGTGTCAAATGTGTGGTGTTTACTATTCATTTTCAGTTGTTAGATATTGAATTTAGTCATGTGTATTTCTACTCATAAAAATAAGATTGAATATTTTTAGTTTAAAATGCATTATTTGTGATTTTTTATAGGAGATAGAAATTAGAGTATTGGCTAAGTGTTTGACAAAAGTCCTACAAGAGAAAACTATATTGTAGGTCAAATTTCAACATGGCATCAGAGCAAGGTTGCTAAAGTTTAGTGGGTGGATTTTGACACAGTGGTAGTGCAAGGAGTGTAAGGGGTTTTGTGAGGAAAAAGTGAAGGGAAAGTTTTTGTTGATTAGTTGAGTAAGTCATGGATACAGGATTGAAGGTTGAGAATAGGTTAAATGGGGTTGATAACTTTAGTCCATGAAGGGAGAGGATTATCTTGGTTCTTGAAGAGTTTGATTTGTGGGACATTGTTGAGAAGGCAGTGACACCACCCACTCCTCAAGATCAATTCACCGAGTTCAACAAGAAAAATGTCAGTGCAAAGATATTTCTCATAGATGCCATTAAGGATCACCTCATTCTCCATGTTTCAGGGAAAAGGTTTGCTTATGAGATGTGGGAGTCCTTAACATAGTTGTACCAAAGTACCAACAAAAATAGTAAAATCACATTGCAGGAAAAACTACAGAGTACCAAGATGACCAACACTGACTTAGATTCATCATATATCACTAAAATCGCTCAAGTGATAGCTGAGTTAGCAAAAATGGGAGATGCCATTCTGGATGAGCAGTTTTTTATGTAACCAGATCAAAATAGCTTAGAAACATAAGAAAAAATAGATCAATGGCTAGGTAATAAGTCACTTCGAGGGGGAAACCTCCCTTTATCTCACATAATTGAACAATTCTTGGATGATTCAAATGACAAGACATCCTTGGTATATATATAGGAGCCTAAATGGTCAAAATATAATTAGGGTCTACATAACAATAATAATGTAAGGGCTCAACAATAACAATAGTGGGTTTCTATGGGGCACAACAATAACAATATGGGGCTACACTTGTATTATAGGGACCTAACATGCCCCTCTCCTTGAAAAAGGTATTTTCCTCAATGCTTGAGTAGTTCTGGATCCTTTTGTATGAAATAATCATCCTCTCGTGTGGAATATTCAACAGGTAAGTTCTTCTACTTAATGAGATACTCTGAAATTGATCGTTTTTGTAGTCATTAGATTCTTGTTTCCGTGATTCCTTTAGGCTCTAATATGATTTTTCCTTCGTCATCAAGTTCTGGCAATATAGTTTGAACTGAGACATTATCACCTTGTTGCAAATCTCTTTCTGGATCCATTGCATTTGTTGTATTAGATGATCGACGTTTCAAACCCCCAACTGTGGTTCAACTTCAGGATGTAGAGAGAATGTTGAAAACTAATCGTATCAAGGTTAATAATAAATAGAAATATAGGGTTGAAAAGTCGCCAACAATGAAAACCCTAAGAGAAAAAATATTCTATAAATAAAGTTGTAAAAGTGTAAAGTGTGTGATTTAATGTTTTATTGATGAATTTATTGAATTTATTGAAGATTAAATAATTGTGAAGTGGTTTTAATATGTTAAGATGTGTATAAAGGTTATGTTTTTTGATTTGTAATTTAATGATAATTAAATATAATTTCATATGGAACGGAATGAATAACATTTAGAAAGTTATTTATGAATTTATTCAATTTATTGAAGATTAAATAATTGTGAAATATTTTTAATATGTTCAGATGTGTATAAATAGTAAAGGATTATATGAAAGGTTATGTTTTTATGATTTATAATTTAATGATAATTAAATATAATGTTATATGGAGTGGAATGAATAATTTTCTAAATGTTAATAAGATGTTAGTATTGGTATATTTTTTATAATGAAAAATGTATTATGTTATGATAAAGAAATATTAAATATAAATTTTAGGGGTAGTTAATTGGTTAAGGGGATACTTAAAAGGAGGGGTTTGGGGAAGATATAGTTTTAGAGGCTAAGGTCAAAATCCAATTTTTACTTATAATCCAACCTTCATCCCTATTTAGGTTTTTTAGGTGTTTATTAATTTCTATGGCCTCTATAAATTCTGTGGAAGTAGTGGTCAATTTTAGCAAGGATGCGAGTGTTTTCGATGCAAAATTGATGTTTAGTTTTATTGGAATGTTCTGCGAGAGTAGAGTTTTTTGAGCGATTTTTTTTAATGTCAGCAGAATGTTCTTGGATTCTAGTTTTGATAGATCGACTAGTCTCTCCAACATATGGAACCCCACATGAGCATGGAATTAAATAAACACCTTTTTGACATTTAGGGTCAATGGGATCTTTGACTGACTTGAGACAACTACGGATGGTATTTAAAGGTTTGAAGGTGGTTAAAATATTATTTATTTTCAAGATGTGGGCAATCTTATCAGTGGTCTTAGGGATGTAAGGAAGTTTCACTTTGCCAATAAAGTTATCCATGTTCTTATTTTTATAAGTTTCTTTGTTAGCATTTCTAATAGCCTTGATAGCTTGATGTCTTTTGTATCCATTTTTCAGGAATACATTTATGAGGTGTGATTTTTCTTTTTCCAAGTGTTCTTTATCAGAGATTCTAACAACTCTTGTTGCTAGAGTGTTTAGAACTCCTAATTTTTGGGTGGGGTGGTGGTGAGAGGTGGCATGAAGATATTGCTCAGTATGGGTCTTTTTTCGATATACTTGGTGGGATATGGAACCATTAGGGTTTCTAGTATTAAGGATGCACAAAAAAGGAAGGCTATCATTAACTTCAAATTCCATGGTGAATTTTATGGATGAAGAAAGACTATTCAAGTGGTTTTTAAAAGTTTCTAATGTGTCGTGCCCATGAGGCCATATGATGAAGGTGTCATCTACAAATGTTTTCCATAATTTAGGTTTTAAAGGGGTAGATTTTAGGGCATTGGTTTCAAAATCCTCCATGAATAAATTGGCAATAATGGGTGAAAGAGGAGATCCCATCACCACCCCACAGGTTTGTTCATATATATCACCCATGAAACTCAAGGGCATAATTCAATGAGGTTGGATGTGTCAAGATCAGTTAATTTACAAACCACCTCCATTGCTACATCAATATTTATGTTGGTATAAAGTGATGAGACATCAAAACTAACAATAATGTCATTTTTATCAAGCTTGATGTTCTTAATTTCATTAACGAAATGAGAGGAATATTTTATAATGAATCAGTGTTTCCAAATGAGGGTTTCAGCTTCTTGGCTAGGTGTTTGGAAAGATGATAAGTAGGTCCACTGATAGTATTCACTATCTAGGTCTAATTGGAATCCCTTCTTTGTGAACCTTGGGAGCTCCATAAATTCTAGGGTATAAGGACAACTTTCTATCACGTTCGTGTTTTCTCGAATATTGCTAGCTTTTACCATGTTGCATACTTCGTTTGTAATTTTATTTATAGGATTTTTGTTTAACTCCTTATAACATCCACTGTTGTTGAGATGGTCTATCATTTTATCAATATAGTCTTTTTTATTCATGATTATGGTAGCCCCTCCCTTTTCTACTTTTAACTCAACAATGTTGGGGTTAGATTTTAGTGATTTTAGAGCGAGGTATTCTTCCTTGATAATGTTACTTTTTGGTAGGGGTTTGGATTTTATCAAGATAACACAACAGTCTTTTATGATGTGTTATTTGTTATTCTCAAGTATTTCTTTAATTCCATACTCAATGTGGCATGGGATGTCCTCAATCATAATTTTTTAGGAGTCATGGAAAAATCTAACCCTTTATTTAAAAGATTAATGACAAGAGAATTTAATTGGATGTTAGTTAGATTGATAACCAAAATTGTTTGTAGGAGTGGGAGTTTAATGACTAGTTTAAAGGAGGGGGCGAAATACAAGCTTGTTTATAATTGAGAGTTTGAGATTAAATTAATCGATTTTGATGATTTCCTTTGCTTGTATTGAGGGAATGCGAAGTCAACTTTACACTTTGATTGATAGGCCCGTGAGAAACATGGGTAAGTGAATACAATGTAAGGGATGAAGGAGAATGGTTATTAGCAATTTCTGTAGGTTTGATGTCAGTTGAGTTACTGGGTTTCTTAGTCGGCGGAGCGAGGTGATAAAAATCGTGAGGGTTGAAGGGTGGAAGAGGGACACGTGAGAGGCACGATAGCCAGTGGGAGGATGACGTTTGGGAGGAGGGAGATTTGTTATCGGATAACGCCAGGGAGGAAGGATTAATAACATTTTCAGTAAGTGTGATTTCTGTTGAAATAATGGAATGTGTATTTGGTTGAGTGTTGCTAGTGTGCGAATAAAAATAGTGGGCATTGCAGGTAGGAGGAGCAACCTGTGAGAGGCACGATAGCCATTGGGATGACAACAATTGGGAGGAAAGCATTTGGGAGGAGGTAGAAATCCCATATTTAGGCGTGAATGCAGTGGTGTTTGCAGTCTCAGATTTAAGGAACGATAGCGTGGAGTTTGTTGTCTCAGGTTTAAGGTACAATAGCGTGTGGGAAGACAACGAGTGGAAGGAAGGAGACGTGCTACCCTAGGGCGTGGATGCAGTTAAGTTTGCAGACTGCGGTGATACAAAACTATTAATTTTATTAATCATTATAACGTTATTTTCAAAATTTGATATGGGAGGATTGAAACGATGGTTGGAAAATCATAGAATTTAAAAATATTTTATGAGCGGGAATCATTCTGGAATTTGGAGAAGAATTATTGTTCAACGAATTAAGATTGGTTACTGAAACAAGATGGAGTGAAGAATTATTATTCTTTTGGTTAAAAAGTCTAGAAAATTTCTACATTTGTTTGTTGCAGGTTAATTCTTCAATTCTTAGAGCTTTTAAGGCTAAGGCGGAATCAATTTTAGTCCATAATTTTGTATTAATTTGGTTGGCCCTAGATGTGTGTAAATAAAATGCCTTCCGAGATATCAAATCAAGTTCAAACCTAATTCGTTTGATTTCATCGTGCAGAAGTGCCATGCTCGCGTTAGTGAAGATATGCTTATTTTTATGATTTTTGAGAGAGTCGTTGATTCTGGCAAAGGTGGGAATGATGGAAGACTGTCTGCAACGTTTTAAGAAGGTAAGATCAATTTTTCTTTTGGTGATAAGTACTCAGGTTCATTTTAAAGTGAGAAATTCTCTTAATATGTCCCTTCAGTGTAGGTTTATGATTAATATTTCATGTTTCTGCGATTATTATCTTGTTGCAAATATCTTTCCTGATCCATCGCATTTGTTGTATTAAATGATTGAAGTTTCCAATCCCTAACTATGGTTCTTCTTCAGATGTTGAGATAATGTGGAAAACTGATCGTACCAAGGTTAATAATAAATAGGAATATAAGTTTGAAAAGTACCTGATTGTGAAAATCCTAAGAGAAAAAAGATTCTATAAATAAAATTGTAAGATTGTAAAGTGTGTGATTTAATGTTTTATTGATGAATTTATCGAAGATTAAATAATTGTGAAGTGTTTTTAATATGTTAAGATGTAGATAAAATAGTAAAGGAATATATGAAAGGTTATGTTTTTTGATTTATAATTTAATGATAATTAAATATGATGTCATATGGAGTGGAATGGATAATATTTAGAAAATTATTGATGAATTTATTAAATTTATTGAAGATTAAATAATTGTGAAATGTTTTTAATAAATTAAGATGTGTATAAAATAATAAAGGATTATATGCACGGTTATGGTTTTATGATTTATAATTTAATGATAATTAAATATAATGTCCTGGAGTGGAATGAATAATTTTCTAAATGTTAATAAGATGTTAGTATTGATGTAATTTCTATGATGAAAAATGTATTATGTCATGATAAATAAATATTAAATATAAATTTTAGGGGCAATTAATTGAATAAAGGGATAATGAAAGGGAGGGGTTTTGGAAAGATATAGTTTTAGAGGCTAAGGTCAGAATCCCATTTTTACTTATAATCCAACCTTTATCCCTATTTAGGTTTTTCGAGTGTTTATTAATTTATATGGCCTCAATTTTCTATGGAAGTAGTGGTCAATTTTAGCAAGTATGTGAGTGTTTTCAATGCAAATTTGATGTTTGGTTTTATTGGAATGTTTTGTGAGAGCAAAGTTTTTTTAGCGATTATTTTTAATGTCAACAAAATGTTCTTGGATTCTAGTTTTGATAGATCAACTAGTCTCTCCAACATATGGAGCCCCACATGTGCATGGAATTAAATAAACACCTTTCTCGCATTTAGGGTCAATGGGATCTTTGACTGACTTGAGACAATTGCAGATGGTATTTAAAGGTTTTAATATGGTTAAAATATTATTTCTTTTCAGGATGTGGGCAATCTTATCAGTGGTCCCAAGGATGTATGGAAGGTTGACTTTGCCAACAAAGTTATCCATGCTCTTATTTTTTTAAGTTTCTTTGTTATCATTTCTAATAGCCTTGATAGCTTGATGTCTTTTGTATCCATTTTCCAAGAATACATTTATGAGGTGTGATATTTATTTTTCCAAGTGTTCTTTATCATAGATTCTAACTTCTCTTATTGCTAGAGTGTTTAGAACTCCTAATTATTGGGTGGGGTGCTGGTGAGAGGTGGCAGGAAGATATTTCTCAATATGGGTCTTTTTTCGGTATACTTGGTGGGATATGGAACCATCAGGGTTTCGGGTAATGAGGATGTCTAAAAAAGGAAGGCTATCATTAACTTCACCTTCCATGGTGAATTTTATGGATGAAGAAAGATTATTCAAGTGTTGTTTAAAAGTTTCTAATGTGTCGCGCCCATGAGGCCATATGATGAAGGAGTCGTCTACAAACCTTTTCCATAATTTAGGTTTTAAAGGGGTAGATTTTAGGGCATTGGTTTCACAATCTTCCATGAATAAATTGGCAATAATGGGAGAAAGAAGAGATCCCATCATCACCCAATAGGTTTTTTCATATATATCACCCGTGAAATTGAAGAAAGTAGATCTTAGGCACAATTCAACATGTTTGGATGTGTCAGTATTAGTTAATTTACAAACCACCTCCATTGTTGCATCAATACGTATGTTGGTATAAAGTGATGTTACATCAAAACTAACAAGAATTTCATTTTTATCGAGCTTTATGTTCTTAATTTCATTGATGAAATGAGTGGAATCTTTTACAAATGAATCACTGTTTCCAACTAAGGTTTTCAGTTTCTTAGCTAGATTATTGGCAAGATGATAAGTAGGTCCACCAATAGTGTTCACTATAGGTATAATTGGAATCCCTTCTTTGTGAACCTTAGGACTCCATAAATTCTTGGTGTATAAGGGGAACTTTCTATCATGTTCTTGTTTTCTCGAATATTGCTAGATTTTACCATGTTGCATACTTCCTTAGTAATTTTATTTATAAGATTTTTGTTTTAACTTTTTATAGCATCCAATGTTGTTGAGATGGTCTATCATTCTATCAATATATTCTTTTTCATTAATTCTTACAGTAGCCCCTCCCTTGTCTGCTTTTAACACAATAATGTCGGGGCTAGATTTTGGAGAAGTATTGTCTGATTTGTTCTTTTATATTCTAAGTTATGTCTTTAATTCCATACTCAATGTGGCATAGGATGTCCTCAATCAGAATTTAGCTGGGAGTCATGGCAAAATTTAACCCTTTATTTAAGAGATTAATGATAACATAATTTAATTTGATGTTAGTTAGATTGATAACCAAATTGTTTGTAGGAGGGGGGTTTAATGACTGGTTTAAAGGAGGGAGCAAAATACAAACCTATTTATAATTAAGAGTATGATATCCAATTAATCAATTTTGATGGTTACCTTTGCTCATATTAAGGGAATGCGAAGTCATATTTACACTTTGATCGATATATGTGTGAGAAACATGGGTAAGTGTTGTCTAGGTAAATCCTCTCTGTGGACAGAGACGATCCTTCTAGCCCAATGAGTGGGAATAACAACCTACGTGACAATCTACTGGACACTTTCCTAAGTTACAATTGAAAAGAGAGATGAAGAAGATGGCCTACCTCGTTCTGATGCTATCACATCATCCTTTGTTGAAGACCTTGTATCACTTGCACCACATGCTTGTTCCTACTGCTCACAATGTTTATACACCTGCATAAGAGATCAAGGCATAACAAGGCATGCAAATACAAACAACATATTCAAAAGTAACCTAATTAACAGATTAAGGAGTGTTAAGACAAAGGATACATACACATACACATTTGTGGAAAATGAACCAGCAGTTGTATATTAATAGAATAAAAGAGGAAGCATACAACCAAGCCTTGATGTCAATAAGATCTCCTTGAATGAATGTCCAAGTCCAAGCTAAGCTCTCCAAACACTCCTTCTCCAAGCCAAATGAGTAGCATATAGGCACAATCTTAACATAAGGGTGAAAATAGACAAAGAACAACCATTTGGGAATGGGAGAGGATGAATATATGGGCATGGAAAGGGGGTTAGGATCTCTTCAAAGATAGGAGTAGGCCCTCATCTTAAGGATGTAGCTCATAGGGATAACACCAAGAGGCCAAGTTGGGAAAACTTGACCTCATCTATGCCGAACAACCTCTAGCTCACCGCTTTGGAAGTTTATAGATCACGAAGCTTATCATCCTCTTTGGGAAAATTGATTTTTTGGGATCATCACGGGTATACAAGCAAATCGAGCGATGCCATCGTGGGTCTGGTACAGTGCAATAGCTGACCATCGCGGTTTTTAGTCTCATAAGAGCGATGATTCTCAAATTAGGGTTTTAGAGCTATTTCCTTCAGGGGAAGCTCAAGGCATTTTCCAATCAATGTTTTAGGGAGGATCTGAGCTGCATATATGAATGAGTACACTGCATGATGGTCATGTTTTAGGAACTTCGGGGTATGTCACATGGAAGTGCAGGAGGTGTGAGAAAATAATGTGTAATAGATTCCCTCTAAAGCATGAAGGTACAATGGGGAGTGATGGCTGAGATGCTTTACGAGCTTTTGCAAGGATGAGAACAAACACTGTCAGGAGACTTGCAAATCAAGGACGCATATACATATACATATTTGATATCAAAACATGAATCCACGGTATGGACGTAGCCATATGGATAATAAGGACTAAATGAAAGGATCCATGGTATGGGTGTAGCCATCCAAATGAGAAGGATCATCTGTAAATCTAAGATCCAAGGTATGGATGCAACCATCCAATATAGAAGGATCATCATAAATGTAAAGTCCCATGATATGGTCACAACCATCCATATAGCAGAAACATGTGTACAATCATGAATAATACAGAACTCCATGCAACTTGAGTCATATCAGACAGGGCTTAGGGTTTTGCACTCCATCCCAACCCGATCAAAGTATGAATTCTAACATGCGAATGAATGTGGCGAAGTCGAACATGCTAGAAAACTAGCTGATTACTGGCCAATGATGTGGACCATTAACAGGCACGAGAGAAACCACCAATAATGAAAATGGCTCTTAAGGTACAACAGTACAATCCATGAATGTGAAAATGAAGCTGAAGGTGAACACTCATGGAATCATATTATCGAAGGCCAACGATGAAAACCTGTTGTTGGATGTGAAGAACTTGCCATTAAGGCATGCAAGCTCTAAGGTACTGAAAGGGAGTTTCTAAGTCATCTTCCTGGATAATGAGTTGAAGTCGACAGGAAATGACTCGTCAAATGAGGGAAATGATGAGTCCCCCATCATCGACGCGAAATAAGGAATAAAGTGGAATGAAATGAATAATGTCCAAGACTATAACAATGGGTCAGACAATGTATACGTAAATTACTGCAGATAGGACTTCTCTTGAACACTAGTGACATGACTTGGGAGTGTGGAAACATTTGACTCAACATAGGACTAAAGGTCATGATGACAAAATGGAATAGTCAAATGATAGGAGAAATGGATCACCCAAACTCGAGAGGGCAAGTGAAGGAGTGAGGATATCCCAAACCCAACATGAGAAGCAGAGGAGTCTCATGTTCAAGAGCAACATGTTGCCTATACAAAGATGTTTCATTTTCATTTTTGCCCGCTATTTCTAGTGAGTACCCCAATTATTTTTATCACAAGCTTGAAGGGGATAGCATATGCTTGTCATGTAAGTTCATTCTTCGAATGAATCCATCCTAGTAAGTTTTACAAGCCCTAGGAAGGAGAAACTCGATCTCATTATAATGATGAGTCTTTCGTCATAAAATTTTAACGAGTCCAACATAAGAATAAATCGATATATTTTTCATATTTAGAGAGTTTGAAAAGAGATGAAAAAGAAAACTCCATCATGTCACTTTTCCTAATTTGTCTCTCGAATTTGAAAATGTAGAAAACAATATTCGAGAGAACCTCTTGACCATATCAACCAAGGTGTACCTTTTTCGTAAATAGTCATTCTCGGCCTGAAAAAGGGGTAAATGTATACTGAGACGATGTCAATTCATTTAATTTAATGAGTTCTAAAAGACAAGTACTCAAAAATCTTTTCATGTTTCGAGAGTTAGAAAAGAGCTTAAAGATGACTCCAGGGGGGTTCCTTTTTCTTTTATTTTTAATGAGTTTGAAAAAGAGATAAAACAAAAAATCATTTGAATCAGTCAATAATAATCACATGTTCACCAGAAAGTACCTGGATCTGCACAAAGATAACCGCTGATCACTGATATCGAGAAAAATAATAAAATATTAATAAAATAATGGCAAAAATGAAATTAAAACTTATAAATAGACCACAAGTTAAAATATTTTTACCATTTCACTGTAGTAAGTTTTGAGAGTGCATTTTACCCTTTTTCCTTCGATTTTCAGGTGTGGGAGATCCAGGGCCTCTTTTCTCGAGCCATCAACAGTAGGTAAGAGATCTATCTTTTCTCTTGCATTTTATTACATTTTGATGCATTTTAAATGGATATTTTCTTTCCAGTAGGAGGATTTTAATTTTTTAATCGCACGGGTGATCATCGCGGGTTTACTCATCAGATCCACGATGATCGGCCCCAAGCCAAAAGACCCACACGATGGCATCGTACTGTTAATAAAAAAGTTACAATGGTTATGGGGCAGAATTTTTTGAAGGAAAAACCTCTTTAAAGAAAATTGTTTGGAATTTGCTCCATGGAAAAGTATCTAGTTGTTGTGTACTGATGTTTTGCAGGAGATTGTAGCCAATCATGGTTCTAGAATGGAAGGAAAGAGGCCATGAGGTGAAAGACCACCAGGCAGCCCAAGATCCGGAATGTATCAATGCTTTGAGGAATTATGGGGTACTGTAGTTCTTCAGGAATACAGGACTAAGAGCTCAGAATGAACTGCTACACTACTTGATTAGCCTATGGACATTGATCGAGAAATAGTAATCATTAGGGACCAGGAGTTGGATTTGGAGGAAATAGAAATATATTTCATCACTAGATTGTCGAGAAGAGGAGCAAGGGTTCAACTCTTCGGTTCTCATCCTGGAGGTGAGAGCACGAGTACTCTAATCGCGAAACATTGCCCAGGTGCCGAGATGACAATGGGCAGGAAGGTGAAGATAGATACAGTGGAACTGAGACTAAACTTGTGATAAATGTGCAGATGTTGCACTGGAAAGGCCGCCTCGCATGTTGCCAATAGAATGATGAGTAGCCTAGTAGGTAGCAGATGCTCCCTATGAGGAAGGAGCAAACCCCATAAGAGAGATGGAACGTAATCTAGATGTGATCACTCGAGGGATTCCAGAGTATGCTACTATAGATGATGTTCCCTTGTGATTCCAGAGGCACACAGTAGGGATATCTACGAGGCTTCATCGACTGTTAGGCCAAGTGATTAGAGCAATCTTGTGTTATCGTGAGCGCCATGCAAGTGCATAACTTTTCTAGTTGTTTTTTCACATGATGTAGGCTTTGAAATCCAAGTGTCTTGTAACACTTTATTTTTTGAGATTTTGATGTTTAAACACTCTGACAGACACTATATATATATATATATATATATATATATATATATATATATATATATATATATATATATATATATATATATATATATATATATATGTATATATATAGATATATATATATGTATATATATAGATATATATATATGTATATATATATATATATATATATATATGTATATATATATATATGTATATATATATATATATATATATATCTATATATATATATATATATATATATGTATATATATATATATGTATATATATATATATATATATATATCTATATATATATATATATATATATATGTGTGTGTGTGTATATGTATATATATATATATATATGTGTATATGTATAGATATATGCATGTTTTATTTTCTACTTATGTGTCCATGAATCATGATGATGTGATGGATTTATAAATTATGCAAATGACTATCAAGAACATAATTTGCTAATGCATCTGTTAATGTATTCAAATTGTGTGCAATATGTTGATATGTGACAAAATCAAAATTTATTTCCAGTAATCGAACATGTAGTTACATATGCAATATCTGTGGATTTCTTATTGAGTAATGATTATTCAATTGTAACACAACGAGTTGTGAACCTAACTCGACAACTAAATATCTAATGCCAAGAGAAACTTCTTCTCACAATAGTTCAATGATTGCACTGTATTCATCAATATCATTAGTTGTCCATCATAGTAGGAAAATATCTTGCAAATCGACCAACACGCCATCAGGGGCGAAGAGTGCCCAAGTTGCGGAAGACAAATTCCATGTGCTACAACAAGCACCATCAGCGAAACCAACATAATGTTTTCACAACATCTGCAAATTGAGTGGAACACAAGGTAAGTATAAAAACACATGTCTGCAAAGAAAACAAACACACCAAAAATAAAAAAGCGCACACCAATGAATTCACACACTAATGTACAAAAGTAATTACACGAATTTCACGCATAATAATTTTTCAAATACAACCATTTGTGGGGCTGTGACAATGCATTTCCCTTGTAATCAACTAGCTCATAGGCACCTTTTTGCAAGACATGTTTGACGATATATGGCCCATGCCACATAGATTCGAACTTTCTAGCGCCCAAATTATCGTTAGCCTGATCATAAAGGAGGACCAAATCGCCTTCAAAAAAAGTCCGTGGAGAAACGATTTGATCAAAATGATCTTTGACGCATTTCTTTTGGGCTTCGATTACCATGGCAGCAATACGATGGGTCTCATCAAGCCTCTCAAGGTAGAGTAACCGCTCCTCTTCAGGCGAGGTATTACGAAGAATTCTGATAGCTAATTTGAGCGAAGGGATTTCACATTCAATCAGGAGTGTTGCCTCTAAACTGTAAACCAACTGGAATGGAGTAAATCGAATGGCCACCTTAGACGAAGTCTGGTAAGCCCAAATATCTGAGAATAACATCAAATGCCAATCCTTTTTGTGCTTCCCAATTGTGCGTTGAAGCCTAGTAATCACAACTTTATTAATTGCTTCGACTTTGCCATTGGCTTGTGGATAGTAAGGAGTTGAGATATCATGACGAAGGCCCAACTAAGCAGTCAACTCTACTATCATGTACTGATGAAAATGTGATCCATGGTCAGTTACAATGGCTTGAAGAATGCTAAAACGTGCTATGATGTGATTGAAGAGGAACTGAGCAACAGTGATATCGTCAACATTAAATGTGGGCATCGCCTCAACCCATTTAGTGAAGTAGTCGATGACAACGATAATATAGCCATGTCCCCTAGCCAAGTGAGGGTTACATGTCATGAAATCTATGCCCCATTTAGAAAATGGGCCAATGGTAACTACTGGGTGTAAGGGTGCTAGAGGGGCACATTGCTTGTGGTTAAAAAATCGACATTCATGGCATTTCTGAAAAAACAGAATACAATATTTAAAGATGGAAGGCCAGAAATAACCGACAAAGAGGATTTTATGAGTAGTGGCATAGCCTGAAATATGAACACCACATGCCCCAGAGTGGCAGTCATTAAAGACCCATTCAACCTCTTCAAGCATTAGACATTTTCGAAGAGCAAAGTCAACACCAACTTAGTATAATGTATCACCAAGAATCTAATAGGGTTGGGACTTATGCCAGATGCAACGTCAGTTGGATCAAGGAAACTCAGATTGGAAGGTTTGGATCTGAAGATAAACAATAATATCTCCATACCATGGGTTAAGAGTATTGACAAGAAACAAAATTTCATCAAGAATCTGCTCAGTAAAAGTAATATAAGTGCTTGTAGAAGGAAGGGCACATATCAATTCGAAAAAAAATAAGTGATTTCTTTGATTTGGCAGCAGTAAACTCCAAATCAATCTCCTGCAGGATAACAATCCATTTGGAGTATTTTCCCCCAAATAATTGACGAGTCAAAATATAGGTCATGGGGTTGCAATAAGAAGGATATAATGATGAAATATTTGAATAGCATGGACTGCTACCAAGGCAAGCTTCTTGACATGGGCATATCGAGTTTCAGTGTCAAGGAGATTTCGACTTAAATAATAAACCACATGTTCGTTGCCATCATCGTCATCTTGAACCAACACCATAGCAATGGTACTATCAGTTGCAGCCAAGTATAGGAAATAATCACGTCGATAATCAGGGGGATGTAGTAAAGGAGCATTGATGAGTGTGTACTTCAAGGCATCGAAGATTTTTGGGCAATTTCATCCCAAATGAATGGGATCCTCTTTTTAAGAAAGCGAGTAAAACCCTTGGTGAGTTCAGCGTAGTTAGGAACGAAACAATGAAGAAAGTTAGCCTTTCATTGCAAACTTTGCAATTGAGGTAATGAAGTAGGAGGGGGTATGTTTACAATAGCCTCAACTTTTAGAAGATCTATTCAGATACCTTCATGAGACACAACAAAACCCAAGAATCGACAAGATTTTATGCAAAAAATTCACTTATGTGGATTAAGACGGATGTTATAGTATCAACATCGCAGAAAGATGGATCTTAAGTGGTCCAGATGGTCGTGACGCTTACCAGAATGGGCTAGTAAGTCATTGGGATAAGGTTTAACAATGTGTTGAATACCATGAAATGCATAGGACATTTCTCTCTGAAAGGTAGCGCCAACATTTTTTAAACCGAAAGAAATCTTCTTATAGGCAAAAGTTCCCCATGGAAAAATAAAGTTCATCTTGTGTTGATCACCAGGTGAGATGTTGATATGGTTGTAACCAGAAAAGCCATCCATAAAAGAGAAAATCTCACTCCCAGCAGACTCATCGATGATCTGATCAATAAACGGAGTGGGATAGTTATCTTTCGGGCATGCATGATTGATTTCATGATAATAAACACAGACTCAGATCTTGCCCTACTTTTTAGTAACAGGAAAAATGTTAGAAACCCAATTTGTCAATGGGATCAGATAGATGAAACTAACTTTTAAAAGCTTTTCAACCTCGGCCTTAATAGCAACAGCCTTCCGAGGATGCACAGGATGAAGTCATTGATGAACAGGCTTCGCACCAGAATACGTGGGTATTTCATGCACTACAATTGCTAGATCAATACCAGGCATTTCCTCATATAAACATGCGAAGACATGACAAAATTATTTGAAAAGTTTGGTATAAACCATGATCTCATCAGGAGAATAGGAAACCCCAATATGAATGTTCTCAACAATTCCAGGTTTAATGGAAATGTTGAGAGGCATGGTTGCAGTAATTCTTCCAACATTACCCTCAGACAAGATTTCATGCACCAAAATGGGTGTTTGAAGTGGATGCATTGGGTTATGAGAAATGAAAGCTTTTAGACACGAAGGCATCTCACTCTGGCTGGGAAGAAACAAAGAACGATGATGGAGATCATTCCAAGGAGTTTCGTCCAAATACATAACCTCAACAATATTATCGTTGGTGGGGAATGTCTCGTTCAAAGGATCCGAGGAATCCCAAGAACCAAGCCAAGGAGATTGCACATAAGTGTCCAAGTTCATATTGCAAACGACATGAATTTTTGAAGCAGCCGTTGAAGCCGAGACAATTTCTTGATAAGATTGTTCTAACAGACATAACATAGATCATATTGATCGAAGTGATATATAAAGGTGGCAGAGAAAAAGTACCCATTAAAGAATAATCTTTAAAAAGACATGCCCCCACACTCTCATAAGGAATTTTGGTATTTCCCACATATGGGACATTGTTGTTCGATGTACCGGAAGAGAAAAAAGACAGTTGGTCGATGGTGACAATTTTTCCTTCATGAGGAAAACGAAGCACCTAGAACAAATAAGAAACCACACAAAACATGGTGTGGGTCCAACTTCACTAGAGAAGAAGGCTGTAATTGAGATTCACATCTACAACTTCCACTTCTAGCTCAACAGTCTTTCCTTCCAACTTGATAGGAAAATTTGTGAGAATACCATACGGTCGGGAGCCTCTACCATCAAAGGCCTCCAAAGTGTTTGGTACTGTTTAAAGGGAGGAGAGCCAATGGCTTTCCAAGATGAAATAGACATGATGTAGGTGGAAGCACCTTGATCAATAATAGTCTAATGGATCATCTTTCCTTTAATAATAACTTGAATCAAAAAAGCAATCTGATGAGGAAGATGAGGAACATTGATTTCAAGATCGAAAGTAATTAAACTCGAATCGAAAGGATCAATAGCACCTATAGCAGACAACAATGATTTCCTTTGTGTTGGACATGTTTGGATAAGTTCCAAAGCAGACATCGCCGAAGGTGCTTGAGCTAAATCTTTGACTATATTATAATGCTTTGCAGCTCTAGCATTCAGATTATAAGATGATTTCTGAAGCACATCTTTTGGAGGTGGTCAGATTACAGATTCACTTTTAGGTTGCTCAATATGGAGTAGACCAGAACTGGGTGGAGTGGAAGTAGAAGGTATATCAGTTAATTCTTTCTACACTGTCTTCTTCTATGAGGTTTGATAGTCCTTCGATCGAGTAGCGATAGAAATAGGCAATGAACCTTGCATCATGAAAAATTGAGAACCAGAGGAGGCAGATGATTGCGGTCAGTCTACCAATTGCGTCTGTTGAGATGGAAATGGTTCTTTCAAAATAGTTGGAGTCCCTTTCAACAAATGGTTAACTTCATTTCAACTTTCATTTAGAAGCATCATCAAGAGATGATTTGGATGGATCTTGTTTCTAGGTATCATATTTGGCTTTACCTTTACCCCTTTTCTTACCTTTCAAAGCCTTATCTGCCACGATAGACTGAATAGCATGGACCTCGGCCAAGATTTGACAATTTTTTCAAAGGATGGTTGGAACCATTACCTGAAACAGACTTTTGCTTCGAAGAAGTCTTAGTGGAGGTCTGGGACACTGATCCAATTATACCATCAACAGGTGGTACATCAAGAGACTTTGAAGTTGCCACATCCAAAGATGGTCTTGCAGCATCAGACAACATCTCATATAACATGCCAGATTGGGAATAGACTAAGTCTAAATAATGAGCACGAGAAATAGCTTGGTCCTCGGTAACACAACCACCCATATTTAGTAATTTTGTTTACGAATGATTTTGTGAACCATTCAATTAACAACTCATTAGGAATCTCGAATTTGATGAGGCGATGCCAAAATATCCATTCGTGGATATGATTGGAAATATGTGTCGTAGTATCTTGCTTAATAGATGTCAGCAAATGAGTACCAATTTCATAACAAACTGGTAACTAGAAGTGGGTGAGGAAAGCCATAGATAAAGAGGCAAAGTCGGCATAGGTACCTCGAGGCAACTCGACATACCATTTTTTGGCAACACCTATTAAGGTTCTCTGAAAGAGGTGAAAACGGATAGAATCATCAACATAAGAATTTGAAGAGCACCATAAGTGATATGTCATCACATGGGCTTAAGGGTCCTCTTTAGGTTTTTCTTCGAACTTAGGGCAATTGCTTGGAATTTTAGTAGGAGCTGGAGCCCAGTAAAGTGAATGAAGAATATGATCATTGGTGAGCCTCTAGAAATCAGGCAGTTCCACTGTGGCTAAAAAGGGAAATTGTGGATTAAACGGCATGTAAGGCCTTTAAGGAGGCCCAAACTATGGGTTCCAACCTTGCTGGTAAGGATTCTACCCCCACAGTGGAGGATTTTGACCACATGGAACTTGATTTTTCCCCCACTGAGGGGTGCCTTAACCATAAGGTGAATTTTGTCAAGGGTAGGTTTGATATTGACCTACCATAGGTCGTTGGATTGTAAGGTTGTTGTACCTGTTAACCCTGGATCTAAAGAGATTGACCCTGCTACTACAGGTGTTGACCTTGTGTCTGTAAGGGTTGACCTTGTTGATAGAAGTTGAGCTTGCTGCAGAGGTTGACCTTGCTGCTACAAAGGTTGCCCTTGCTACTACAAAGGTTGACCTTGCTACTTCAAAGGTTGGCCTTGCGGATACAAAGGTTGAGTAGGTTGTTGAACAAACTGCGTTTGTTGCTGCACAGGTTGTTGATACTACTGCAAAGGTTGCCCCTGCCGCTGCAAAGGTTGCCCTTGCTACTATAATGGCTGTTGTTGTTGCTACAAGGGTTGTTGGATAGTTCCTTAGGGTATACCCTGTGGGTATTAGTAATTTCCGAATAGAATCTGACAATATCCACCAGGAATAGTGGATTGATAAGGTTGGACATAGGTTCTTGCTTGTGGAATGTAAGGTGGATTAACCAGAGCTTGCGAACCATATGGGACATAATCCTATTGGGGATGAATTTGAGCCGTGTAAGGTTGTTGATACTAGATATTATTAGACCCAGATGGACCAATAGGGTTAGGAATACCACCAAAATAAGGTTGATTGACTCCAACCATGTGAGTTTGTGATCCACTCACATGGGTTCCACCTAACACAAGAGGAATGTTCGGATTCCCCCCCAAGGCTATGGTACATTATGTCCACTTGACAGAGGGATGGAGGAAATTACAGAATCCTGACCTAAAATAGTCATTTGTACCGGAATTGAATGTTGAAATGACAATACATGTTGCAATGGAATTGTAGGTTGAACGAGAATTGACGTGACAACAGTTTGTACAGGAATTTGAGAGGCCGCGTTTGGAATAAATAGACCAGTAGTAGGCATGGAATTTGAAGACCAAATAGGATTTTGATACAAAGATGAAGCACTAGGAGTTCATACCATAAAAGGACTCTTCCCATAAAAGGAAAGTAAAGTGTGTGAGATGGGACTCTTCCCATAAAAGGAAAGCCTTCTGGAGGAAATTCATACCCTTGTTCATCATCAACATAAGGAGTATGAGTAGCAGAAACTTTTGAATGACCTAGAGGAGAGGTCGGTATCTCACCTTCTGAATCCATCAGTGGAAACAATTGACGAGGAGGAACCTGAGATGTATGAGGAAATAACTCCAAAGGAACACTAGGTTGATCATAAGGACTGTAAGGACATTGAGGAGATATCACAACATGATCAAATAACGAACTCGGTGGATATAAGACAAACCTCTGTGGACTCTCAGGGGTTTCTGGATCAGATTCTTGAGGTGACAAGGAATCTGAAGTTGGTGGACGAGAAGTAAGGGGTTGGATGCTTTGGACAATCCCAAGTTCAAAACCTTGAGCTTCAAGTGACTAAGGAAGTTCTAGATGAACTCCTTGTGAAGACCCTTCAATATAATACAACGAAGGGGAACTTTGGGGTGAACTCAATGGTTTGGCCACGATGACTTTCTCTCAAGAACAAAAAAAGGAGAGGAGATTCATTGAGGGCTGATTAAAATTAAAATTTACAAGGATTTACTCAATATTGGGCCAAGAATCAACTGTATGGGTTTGACATGTTATCGTTGGAAATTAATTTTATTGACACAAAATAACAAATAAATCAAAATGGGTAAAATCTAGGCAATAGGGTTTACCAAGTATCCGTGAACCACAATATACACCTCAACCAAAGCCAGGGACTTAACGTACAATGAGAAATCTCTCCAAATGCTATATTCGGTGTATCATGTTTACAAGGTGGCTGACTCGGTTACTTGCAGCTAAAGGATAGAAACCTAATGGTGTCTCCAAAAATATATGTGATGGTACGGGGAGCACAAGTTCGTGTTATCATTGTCTAATGCAGAATCATTCGATGAGAGCATCCCTATATACTTTTCATACTTAAGTGCCTCCGATATACCCGAAAGTACTGAAGAATCTTCTATATACTTCCATACTGGGACAATATTTCACCCCCGGGATACATTACAGGTAGTTAATGACAGTTGCTATGTTTTAAGATGTCGGAACACGTCTCTAGACTAGATCTCTAGATATCTGTGTTAGGTGACAAATGCTCTTTAGATTAATTGAGGTAAATTTTAAGCTAATATTGAATTAAGTTTCAGTTTTGAGGGCTCAACGATGTCACTTGTTCCTAGAATGCAACTAAATGATGAAAATGAAACTTTTCATTCGATGAAGGTTATTCTAACAAAGGAAGAGAAACAACCAATCAATGCATCAAACAATATAAAAATCATCAACACAATTCTTTTCAATGCAATATGTAACAAATGTATTCTAATCTTTCATCCTACTAAAAAATGAAATGCTGTAGAAATGGAATCTTTTTCTTTTCACTAAAGATGCAATAATGATTTTCCTTTCACTTTAATTCAATCAATTCAAATGAATGCAAAAAGTAAAGGGAAATGCAAGCAATTCACAAATCATGAAAATCTCTTTCACTTTATGATTTGAATGCAAGAAATGTCTTGAAAATACTCAAACAATAAACACTTTCACTTTTTGAAACAGAAGAATGATAACAAGAACTTTCTTTGAAATCAACCAAAGCAAACAATTTATGATCTGTGCTTGAGAATGGATGTAAAATGATCTTCAAAGCATCAATATGATTCGACACCAATGAAAACAATTTCACACTAAAGAACCAAAAGAAATTGTAAAAGATGTTCTAATACAAAAGACTCTTGAACCAAAATGATCAATCCTTGAGAGGCAGATCAATCAATGAGTGGAGGGTAAGCTGGAAACCATAGAAACCATAAGAAGAAAACAAGCCTAAAACACACAAAAACCAAATCAAGAGACAATTGCAATCAATCAAGCATGATAATTAGGACAAACACACCATAGACACTCTGGAATATCACTAATAAAGGACAAAAACACTGATGACAAGAAGAAAAACCCTATTGTCTCTTATACTCTGAGATCATCGTGCCTGTTAAAGGAAAAATGGTGAGGAAAGCATGATAATCATGGCTATAATTAAAGAATCAGTGATGATATCGGGACTGTGAGAGGCAAACCCGTGACGTCCGAGAAAAATGAAGGAAAAATAAATATCTTCAAAACCAGTCAAAAATCAATATCCTCAAGCAATCACCAACAAGTGAAAATAGTTATAGAAAAGAAAAGAAGCTAGAAAATTGACGGCTGGTCAAACTCATCATAAATTCAAGGTGAGGGATTGAATGGAAAGGTTTATAGCTTCCCCAGTGGAGTTGCCATTTAGTTTTGTAGGTAAATCCTCTCTGCGGACGGAGACAATACCTCTAGACCAATGAGTGGGACTAACAACCTACGTGACAATATACTGGACACTTTCCTAAGTTACAATTTAAAAGAGAGACGAAGAAGATGGCCTACCTCGTTCTGATGCTATCACATCGTCCTTTGTTGAAGACCTTGAATCACTTGCATCACAGGCTCATTCCTGCTGCTCACAACATTTATACACCTGCACAAGAGATCAAGACACAACAAGGCATGCAAATACAAATAGCATATTCAAAAGTAACCTACTTAACAGATCAAGGAGTGTTAAGACAAATGATACATAAACATACACATTTGTGGAAAATGAACCAACAGTTGTATATTAATAGAATAAAGGAGGAAGCATACAACCAAGCCTTGATGTCAATAGGCTCTCCTTGAATGAATGTCCAAGTCCAAGCTAAGCTCTCCAAGCCAAATGAGTAGCATATAGGCACAATCTTAACATAATGTTGCAAATAGACAAAGACCAACCATTTGGGAATGGGAGATGATGAATATATAGGAAGGGAAAGGGAGTTAGGATCTCTCCAAATATAGGAGTAGGCCCTCATCTCAAGGAGGTAGCTCATAAGGATAAGACCAAGAGGCCAAGTTGGGAGAACTCGACCTCATCTACGCCGAACAACCTCTAGCTCACCACTCTAGAAGTTTCTAGATCACAAAGCTTCTCACCCTCTTTTGGAAAATTTCCTTTTTGGGATCATCACGGGTATTCAAGCAAAAAGAGTGATGCCATCATGGGTCTGGTATAGTGCAATATGCAACCATCGTGGTTTTTAGTCTCGTAAGAGCGATGATTCTCAAATTAGGGTTTTAGAGCTATTTCCTTCAAGGGAAGCTCAAGGCATTTTCCATTCAATGTTTTAGGGAGGATCTGAGCTGCATATATGAATGAGTACACTGCATGATGGTCATGTTTCAGGAACTTCGGGGTATGTCACATGGAAGTGAAGGAGCTGTGACAAAATACTGTGTAACTGTAAGTGAAGGAGACGTAAGGGATGAAGGAGAATATTTATTAACGATTTATGTAGGTGTGATCTCAGTTGACTTACTGGAGTACGCAGTTGGTGGAGCAAGGTGATAAAAATCATGAGCGTTGAAGGGGGAAGAGGGACACGTGAGAGGCATGATAGCTTGTGGGAGGAAAAAATTTGGGAGGAGGGAGATTTTTTATCGGATAATGCTAGGGAGGAAGGATTAATAACATTTTCAGTAGATGTGGTTTTTGTTGAAATACTGGACTGCATATTTGGTTGAGCGTTATTAGTGTGTGAATAAAAATCATGGGCATCGCAGGTAGTAGGAGGAACTTATGAGATGCACGATAGCCTTTCAGAGGACAACGATTGGGAGGAAAATATTTAGGAGGAGGTAGAATTTTCATCTTGAGGTGTGAATATAGTGGTAGTTGCAGTCTCAGGGTTAAGGAATGATAGCATGGAGTTTGTTGTTTCAAGTTCAAGGTACAATAGCGTGTAGGAAGACAAAAAGTGGAAAGAAGGAGACATGATACCCTATGGTGTGGATGTAGTTAAGTTTGCAGACTGTGGTGATATAGAACTATTAATTGTATCAATCGTTATAATGTTATTTCCAAAATTTGATACGAGTGGATTGAAACGATTGTTGGAAATCGATTGCTGGAAAATGATAGAATTTAAATATATTTTTTGAGCAGGAATGATTTTCGAGTTTGGAGAAAAATTATTGTTCAACAAATTAAAATTGGTTCCTAAAATAGAATGGAGTGAAGAATTATTATTATTTTGGTTAAAAAGTTTAGAAAATTTCTACGTCTATTTCTTGCAGGTCAATTATTCAATTATTAGAGATTTTAGGGCTAAGGCAGAATCAATTTCAGTCCATAATATTGGATTAATTTGGTTGGCTAGAGATGTGTGTAAATAAAATTACTTCTGAGATATCACATCAAGTTCAATTCTAATTCATTTGATTTCACTGCTCAACAGCACCATGCTCACTTTGGTGAAGATATGCTTACTTTTTATGATTTTTGAGAGAGTGATTGATTCTGGCAAAAATGGGAATGATGGAAGAATCTCTGCAACGTTTTAAGAAGGTAAGATAAATTTTCCTTTTTGCGATAAGCACCTTGGTTCGTTCCAAAGTGCGAACTTCTCTTAATATGTCCCTTTTGTGTAGGTTTATTATTTTAGATTTCATGTTTCTGTGATTATTATCTTGTTGCAAATCTCTTTCCAGATCCATCGCATTTGTTGTATTAGATGATCAACATTTCGAACCCCCAATTGTGGTTCATCTTCAGGATGTAGATAAAATGTGGAAAACTGATCATACCAAGGTTAATAATATATAGGAATATAGGGTTGAAAATTGGCTGACAATGAAAACCCTAACAGAAAAAAGATTCTACAAATAAATTTGTAAAATTGTGTGATTTAATATTTTATTGATGAATTTATTGAAGATTAAATAATTGTGAAGTTTTTTTAGTATGTTAAGATGTGTATAAAATAGTAAAGGATTATATCAAAGGTTATGTTTTTCTATTTATAATTTAATGATAATTAAATCTAATGTCATATGGAGTGGAATGAATAACATTTAGAAACTTATTGATGAATTTATTAAATTAATTGAAGATTAAATAATTGTGAAGTGTTTTTAATATGTTAAGATGTGTATAAAATAGTAAAGGATTATATGAAAGGTTATGTTTTTATGATTTATAATTTAATGATAATTAAATATAATGTCATATGGAGTGGAAGGAATAATTTTCTAAAGGTTAATAAGATGTTAGTATCGACGTAATGTTTAGGATGAAAAATGTATTATGTCATGATAAAGAAACATTAAATATAAATTTTAGGGTAAGCTAATTGATTAAGGGGATAATTAAAGGGAGGGGTTTTGGGAAGATATAGTTTTAGAGGCTAAGGTTGGAATCCAATTTTTACTTATCATCCAACCTTCATCCCTATTTAGGTTTTTCGGGTGTTTATTAATTTCTATGGCCTCTAAAATTTTTGTGGAAGTAGTGGTCAATTTTATCAAGGATGCATGATTCGGACTTAAACAAGAATGCAACAAATTACAGAGATAACCATAAACACATATATGCAGCGGAAATAATACTTCATTTCATTAATGTAAAATACTGAAATATGCTTACAAACAGTGATGGAAATAAACCAGCTAGGGCGATGGTAGCTTATCTCTGAGAAGAGATGTGTGGTGGCTACATGCCTCTAAACTATGTTACAATGAGGCTCGAAGGCCTATTTATTGTTGAGAAACAATGGAAAACCCTTAAAATTCCAAAACATAACCCTAGAAGATGAAACACCAAACTGTGGGCCCCGTTTGGGTAAATTGGTACATCAACTTCCCGGGGTTGTAACTTTGGCATATGATCTTCGTTTGGTGCGTACAATAGCTCGTTAGAAATATCTATCCAAGCACTACCACTTTGGGAAGAGAAACATCGGTCCATGGACCCATGTTGCCCCTAGATTTCCCAAAAAAAGTCGTTTAGGGCCTCAAAATGGCTCTGGAAGTTTAGGACCCGAAAAGCTGCTAAAAATAGTAAGTTGTGCTACAATTAAGGAAACTAAAAATGCTGAGAGAAACAATAGTGGGGGTCCAGGTGGACTTGGCAGGTGGCCACCAATATCCACCTAGATCATTCCTCCCCCCTTAGGAAGCAATGGTCCTCATTGCGTTGAGTTCCTCCATGAGATGAGGAAACTTTTGCTGAACTTGGTCCCTGGTGAGCCACTTGCCCTGGTGAAGGAGTTGGCCTGCTTTGACAACTCTATACAGTTGGATATTCTATTGGTAAGTGTTCTTGATCTGTGTGTCCATGATCCGATCAGTTACAGCTTGTTCCATGCAATCTAGATTTAATTCTGTGGATGTGAGTTGTTCTGCAATGTCGGATGTGTCTAGCAATGGTGGAAAGTATGGCCGAAGGTGGTCCACATTGAACACTGGGTGTAGGCCAAGGAATGGAGGAATGCTGAGCTCAAATGCATTGTCTGCCATAGCCTTATTAATGGTGTAAGGACCATAGCGGATTGGTCTCAGTTTCCGATAGGCTCGAGTAAGGCGTTCCTTTTGCAAATGCAACCAGACTTTGTCGCCCACCTGAAACTTGTGTGGCACCCGATGTTGATCATGTCGCTGCTTGTAATTGGCATTTGATTTCTCCAAAATGTCATGGACCTATTGGAAAATATGTTGGATGTGCTCAATGAAGCTGATTGCCTTGTCTGTTTCGGACTAGACATGAGCCAAATCTGTGTGAGTAGCTGCAAGTGGCATGGCCACAGCAATGGGGCATAGTGGCTGGAATACCAAGCCCACCTGAAAAGGGCTGTGGCCAATTGAGCTGTGAAGAGCTCGGTTGTATTGTGTTGAAAATAGGGGAGGCTCTCGTCCCATGTGTGTGGATGCTTTGAGTTGTACATGCGCAGAATGTGTACAATAATCCTATTGACAACCTCTGTCTGGCCATCAGTTTGCAAATGGAAGGTTGTGGACTTAGTGAGTTTGGTGTCCAACATTGACCAGAGACTGGACCAAAATGTACTAAGGAACTGACTGTCCCGATCTGAGATGATAGACTGTGGGATCCCAAAGTGCACCCACACTCGTTCAAAGAAGAGTTTAGCAGTGGCCTCTACTGTAATATTCTTCTTGCAGGCTGCCATAATGGCCATCTTCGAGAACCTGTCGATGACCACAAAAACACAGTCATTTCCATGCCTAGTGGAAGGAAGGTCTGACATGTAATCCATGGAGATGGATTCCCAAGGTCGACTAGGGGTAGGCAACAGGGTATAGAGGCCTTGCTTGTTGATGGTCAATTTGGAAACGGCATAGGTAGTACATGATCTGATGTACTTCCCGACATCCTATCGAAGATTCAGCCAATAGAAATACTTTTGCAGTACTGCCACCATTTTCTCGACCCCGAAATGCCCAGCAGCACGACTGTAGTGTGCTTCCCAAATCATCTTGGCACGCTCACTTGAAGGAACACAAAGGTGACCCAGGTGGCATAACAGGGCATCCTAGAGGTGAAAATCTGGAACATGCCGACCCTCCAAGAGTGTCTGGTATGTGTGGCCGAATTCTGGGTCGCTTTTGTAGAGAAGTGGCCAATCAGAAGTCTCGTGCCCACAAGAGTTGAGCACGGTGATTAACGCCATGCTCGGTGGTCGACTGAGGCAATCTACAACATTATTGGTGCTGCCCTTCTTATACTTGATATTCAAATGGAACTGTTGCAGGTATGTAGACCACTTCTGATGGCAATCATTCTGTAATTTCCCTTGGGTCTGTATGAACTGCAAGGGTCGGTGGTCTGTGTGGATGACCCTTTCCTTCCCCAAAATGTAATGCTTCCATTGTCAGCAGGCCTGCACAATGGAATACATCTCTTTATCATAAGTGGGATAATTCCGGATTGTGTCTGAAAGTGTTTCACTGTGATATGCCACTGGATGCCCGTGTTGAGTAAGGACTGCCCAAATAGCATAGTCAGAGGCATCTGTCTCGACCTCAAATGGTTGTTGTAAATCTGGTAACGCGAGCACTGGTGCCGTGCAAAGGTAATCTTTCAACTCTATGAATGCCTTTTGTTGAGATTCAGACCAAAAGAATTTTTCTTTCGCTCCTCCCTTGGTGACTTGACTCAATGGCCAAGTGATATGAGAAAACCCCAACATGAACCTGCAGTAGAAGTTGGCAAGACCTAGAAAGCTGTGGAGCTCTGTTAGAGTGGTTGGAGATGGCCAATCCCGAATGACTTGGATCTTGGCTAGATCCACATGCACCCTTTGTTCATCAATAATGTATCCCAGATACTGAACCTGGGTCATGCCAAAAGTGCATTTCTCCAAATTGGCACATAGCTTGTGTTGCCGCAGTGTTTGCAGAACCTGTCGGATGTGGTGGAGGTGCTCTTCCCAACTTTGGCTAAAGATCAAAATGTCATCCAAGTATACCACTACAAATGAGTTGGTGAATGGCCGCAAGATGTCATCCATTAGCCTCATGAAGGTTGCAGGAGAATTCGTCAATCCAAAAGGCATAACCAACCATTTGAAAAGGCCCTCCTTGGCTTTGAAGGTAGTCTTCCACACATCAAAGGGTTCGATTGGTACCTGGTGATATCTTGACTTCAGATCGATCTTGCTGAAATATTTTTCCCCCTTTAGTTGGTCCAGGAGGTCATCAATCCACAGGATCCGGTACCTATTATGGATAGTGATCTTGTTCAGCGCCCGATAGTCAATACAGAGTCTCCAAGTCCCATCCTTCTTCTGTAGCAACACGATTGGGCTCCCACAAGGCAATGAACTTGGACAGATGTGACCTTTCTGCAACAGCTCCTGAATCTACCTGTTGATTTCATCATTCTCCAGAACGGAGCACCGATAAATTGGTCCATTGGGTAGTGGCGCACCTGGGGTCAGATCGATGGAGTGGTTGACCTGACAGTGCAGAGGAACCCCTGCGGGGGAGGTGAAGATGTCCTCGTACTCCTCCATGACCTTGTCCATCTGTAGTTGTCGTGCAGAGGGGCCCTGTCTGGAGACCGTGGCCACCGTCTTCTTCTTTCCTTGAGGGCATATCATCAGGAAAACAAATTCCCTGGTTTTGGAAATGAGCTTGCTGCATTGTTTTGCATTAATCAAAGAGATGGCAGTAGGCGGTGTTACCTCTGGTATCCTGTACAACTTATTTCCCAATGTAATAATAACAGCACAGGGCCTTGAATCATACACAACATGTCGCTTCCACAAGTATGGTTGTCCTAATAATACATCACAAACTTCAAGGGGAGCAATGTCACACAATACCTCATCCGTGAAGGGCTTGATGTTGTATGGAAGGCAACGCTACTGGCTCACGCGAAGATCTCGTCCTTGGTGAAGCCACCCGATGGTGTACGGTTGTGGATGTGTTGTGGTTGGTAAGCCCAACCGCTTCACAACCTCTGCCGAAATGAGGTTCTTTTGCCTCCCGCTATTGACAATGAACTATAGCGGGGAGCCCTTTACCCACATCTAGGAGTGGAAGAGACGCTCCTCCTCCTCTGGATCTTCGGGTTCATTTTTCTGGATCTTGGCGGTAGCAATAGTGGTGTTGGGATCCACATCAATGATCTGCTTCCCTTGGTCATTCCCCTTGTCGGGTTCTGACTTAGAGTCGGAACATGCATTTGATTCTGAAACCTTTAGCTCAGCCACCAATGATTGCTTGGCTCGACACTCACTTGTGTTGTGAGTGGAGCTCTTATGGAACTCACACCATTTTCCCGTGTCCTTTTTCTGCTTCGCAGCGCTGTTCTTTGCTTGCAGCTTTGGGAGGTTGTCTTGGGTTGCCCCGCCTTGGCTTTGTCCTTTGTTCTGTGGTTTAGGGGCACCTTTCCCTTGCTTCAGATTCACAGATCCAAAGTCTCGCTTCTTTTGTTTAAACTTCTGCTCAACCTTGACGGCATATCGGTATGTTATGCCGAGCGAGGAGATGTTCAGGAATTCTATTTCTTCCTGGATGTACTTGTGCAGGCAGCCGTGGTATTTGAGTATCAAATGCTGTTCTGAATCCTTGATACCCAACTTTGTGTGAAGGGTATTGAAAAGATTGGTGAACTCCGGCACGTCTTGGTCCCTTCCCTGCCACAGCGTGGTCCACTTTATGTATTCATCCTCATAGCTTCCGACAGGGTAGTACTACTCCTTGATGGCATCCCGGAATGAATTCCAGGTGAGTGCGGCTGAAAATAGTGAGACAGTATTTTCATCCTTCTGCTCGCAGTAGGTTTCCCGCCAGTCCTTGACGTGGGGGGCTACTTTGAGAAGAGCGAAAACAATCTTTTCCCGACTCAAAAATTCATGAACAGAAAAATAACCCTCTAGTGGATTTAACCATTTATCTACGACATCTGTGTCTATCTGACCCTCGAATATGGGGATTTCAAAATTAACTTGTACCTTAAAGAGCATGGCGTTTCTAGAGTAGCTGCTGGAAGCCAATGCATCGCTTCTGGGTAGCCACTGAAGGATCTAGGCAAAGCTGTCCATCATCGCATTCCATTGTCACTCAAGGGCTTCTTCAAGCAAGATTTTGATAAGATCTCCTACCCCCTCGTATTTCTTCTCATCTGCCATGGGAGGCTGTCGGGATTTGCGAGGCTAGTCTTGCAAAGGTTCGACCTGTTCAAGCCCTAACTCCTTATATCCCGACCTTGTTGGGGACATGCAAAGAAAAACAAAGAAAAAGCAGACTCCTTTGATACCACTGATCCGGACTTAAACCTGAACGCAACAAATTACAGAGATAACCATAAACACATATATGCAGCGGAAATAATACTTCATTTCATTAATGTAAAATACGGAAATATGCTTACAAACAATGATGGAAATAAACCAGCTAGGGCGATGGTAGCTTATCTCTGAGAAGAGATGTGTGGTGGCTACATGCCTCTGAACTGTGTTACAATGAGGCTCGAAGGCCTATTTATTGTTGAGAAACAATGGAAAACCCTTAACATTCCAAAACCTAACCCTAGAAGATGAAACGCCAAACCGTGGGCCCCGTTTGGGTAAATTGGTACATCAACTTCCCGTGGTCGTAACTTTGGCATACGATCTCCGTTTGACGTGTACAATAGCTCGTTAGAAATAGCTATCCAAGCACTACCACTTTGGGAAGGGCAACATTAGTCCGTGGACCCTTGTTGCCCCCAAATTTCCCAAAAAACATTGTTTAGGGCCTCAAAACGGCTCCGGAAGTTCAGGACCCGAAAAACTGCTAAAAATAGTAAGTTGTGCTACAATTAAGGAAACTGAAAATGCTGAGAGAAACAATAGTGGGGGTCCAGGTGGACTTGGCAGGTGGCCACCAATATCCACCTGGATCAATGCAAGTGTTTTCGATGCAAATTTGATGTTTGGTTTTATTGGAATGTTCTATAAGAGCTGAGTTTTTTGAGCGATTATTTTTAATGTCAGTAGAATGTTCTTGGATTTTAGTTTTGATAGATTGACCAGCCTCTCCGACATATGGAACCCCACATAAGCATGGAATTAAATAAAAACATTTTTTGCATTTAGGGTCAATGTGATATTTGACTTAGTTAAGACAACTGCGAATGGTATTTAAAGGTTTGAAGATGGTTAAAATATTATTTCTTTTCAGGATGTGGGCAATATTATTAGTGGTCCCAAGGATGTATGGAAGGTTCACTTTGCCAACAAAGTTATCCATGTTCTTATTTTTATAAGTTTCTTTGTTAGCATTTCTAATAGCCTTGATAGCTTGATGTCTTTTGTATCTCAGGGATACATTTATGAGGTGTGATTTTTCTTTTTCCAAGTGTTCATTATTAGAGATTCTAACAACTCTTGTTGCTAGACTATTTAGAGCTCCTAATTTTTGGGTGGGGTGGTGGTGAGAGGTGGCATGAAGATATTGCTCAGTATGGATCTTTTTTCGGTATACTTGGTGGGATATGGAACCATCATGGTTTTAAGTAATGAGGATGACCAAAAAATGAAGGCTATCATTAAATTCAACTTCTGTGGTGAATTTTATGGATGAATAAAGACTATTCAAGTGTTGTTTAAAATTTTCTAATGTGTTACGCCCATGAGGCCATATGATGAAGGTGTCATCTACAAATCTTTTCCATTATTTAGGTTTTAAAGAGGCATATTTTAGGGCATTGATTTTAAAATCCTTCATGAATAAATTGGAAATAACGGGTGAAAGAGGATATCCCATCACCACCCCGCAAGTTTGTTCATATATATCACCATTGAAACTGAAGAAAGTAAATCTTAGGCACAATTCAACAAGTTTGCATTTGTCAGGTTTAAGTTAATTTATGGAACACCTCCATTGTTGCATCAAAGGGTATGTTGGTATAAAATAATGCGACATCAAAACTAACAAGAATGTGATTTTTATCGAGCTTGATGTTCTTAATTTCATTGATGAAATGAGTGGAATATTTTACAAATGAAGCGGTGTTTCCAACTAAGGGTTTCAGTTTCTTGGCTAAGTGTTTGATAAGATGATAAGTATGTCCACCAATAGTGTTCACTATACGTCTAATTGGGATCCCTTATTTTTGAATCTTAGGAGCTCCATAAATTCTGGGGGTATAAGGATAACTTTCTATCAGGTTCTTGATTTCTCGAATTTTGCTAGCTTTTACCGTGCTGCATACTTCCTTAGTAATTTTATTTGTAGGATTTTTGTTTAACTTTTTATAGCATCCATTGTTGTTGAGATGGTATATCATTTTATCATTATAGTCTTTTTTCCTTCATGATTACAGTAGCCCCTCCCTTGTCTGGTTTTAAAACAACATTGTCGAGGTTAGATTTTAGTGATTTTAGAGCGAGGTATTCTTCCTTGCTAATGTTACTTTTTGGTGGGGATTTGGATTTTCTCAAGATAATGGAGCAGTCTTGTTTGGTATGTTCTTTGATATTCTTAGGTATGTCTTTAATTCCATACTCAATTGTGCATATATTGTCCTTAATTGGAATTTTTCTGGGAGCCATGGCGAAATTTAACCCTTTATTTAAAAGATTAATGACAACAGAAATTAATTCAATGTTAGTTAGATTGATAATCAAATTATTTGTAGGAGGGGGGCTTAATGATTGTTTTAAAGGAGGAAGAAGAATACAAGCCTATTTATACTTAAGAGTATGAGATTCAATTAATCGATTTTGATGATTGTCTTTTCCTCATATTGAGGGAATCTAAAGTTAGCTCTACACTTTGATTGATAGGTGTATGAGAAACATGGGTAAAAGAAGACAACGTAAGGGATGAAGGAGAATGGTTATTAACAATTTCTGTAGGTGTGATCTCATTTGACTTATTGGACTCCACAGTGAATTTCCATGACCTTAGTTCTAGGATAGGATCTTAAAATATCTAACGCTACCAAACCAAGAATTACAACGATACGACTTTGCACAGTGGAATATAAACAATAGTAAAATCACATATGCACAGAATATCGACAAATTTTTACAGTTTTCAACCCAATCTTCATTATATTAAACAACATAATACAATAGTCAAGGGCTCCTGTACCAGGGATAATGGCCTTCATACATCCTCTAGTTCAAGAATACAAACAGGGGCTTCGTGTCATTCCATCGATGACCAATATGCCCTCAACAAGATACTCTGACCATCTTGATGATGAATTCGACTCTCTCACCTTCCCTTGGTCATACCATGTACCTTCTGGGTCCTTCAGCTCCTGATCTGTAGCTCCTACCTCTATCAATTCTCCAAGTCCATCTAGCCGCTGAATCTCAACAATCCATTTTGCTCACTAGTTGATCGTTTGTTCATCAACGCATCAACACATTGAGACTCTTGTCAAGTATTTTGAATCTCCACTTGTGAACAACTCTCAATCTTCCCACTACTGCTCCTTAGCTACTCAGGGACTTTAGCCCACTATAGTCTTCCTATGTTGCACCAATGAAGACCAACATAGGGCACGAAGGGCTGCCACATATTACTGCAAGATGTCCATCTCCCATAATGAACACAGGCTAGGAGGACTTCCCATCATCTGTTGTAGAAGTCCTTCTCCACACACAAGTCTGAGGCTCTAAAAAATGCTCCTGGTTGATCAGAACCTTGAGCTCAATAACTACCTCTCTTGCAACTGCCTTTGTCCATCAAGGTGTTTCTCATTGGGCTCCAACTTGGACACTATTGCATTGTCCTCCAACAGACCATAAGTGCCCAATCACATCCACACTAGGTCCACTCTCATGTTGCCCTCCAATAGTTCACGAGTGAGCAAGTCCACATTGTAGAATTTTCACCTAGTTAGGGTATCCCTATACCTAGGAGACCCTCATGGTTGCCCACAGACTTCTCATCAACTACCCTTTGATTCCGCAATAGAGGAGCTATTGCACAAATATAGGATCATCAATATGTCCTCACCTAAGACACCATCAAATCATCATACAAGAGGCCATCCACAACTCCTTTTGCTATTGTCCTCTTTCCTAGGGATTTATGATTCCTACTGTAGCATCTGCCCACTAAGAAACCCTTTCTTCTAGCTTCCACAGTCATCCAACATGTGTCCAATCTAAACACTACATCCCTAGCATCAAACTCATCATTAATACATACCTCTCTTCACTTCTGGACTGATGTGCCTGCTATCACCTTGGTTGCCTAGTAGGGGCTTCCTAATAGTCCTTGTTAGGCTCCTCCAAATAGCTCCTAAGGCCTCCTACAGCTTCTCATCAACCGATCCAAGTTGGTCAAAACAATGACCCAACATAAGACAATTTTCTGCTCTAAGTTTGTTGTTATGTTGCTGTTAAGATTGTGACTGGTTAGGGCTTCTTAGCTTGCTGCACCAACCCTTAACCAATCACCGAAACTGCACCCAATCACTGCGGCATCATCAAGGAAGGGTCCTCTGCTTCTCAGTTGTTGTTATGGGCACAAATATACCCCAAAACCTCCCTACACAACCCCTATTTTAGGTTGGTTAGGCCTACGACCTACCACAATGACTTGCTGTCACCTATAACCAACCAAAACAGAGTTTCCTTGCCTCCTATTGCTGCCCAACAAACCTGCATCTAGCCCTCTCCCACTCGGCCTCCATGCAAGAGTATTCTTCCCTTCAACCAATGCCTAGAAGGCTCCATGTTGCCTCCTTTTCCACGCTGAAGTTGCCCTAGTCCTACGGCCCAAAACAAAATGCCCTTGCTCCCTAGACCGAGTTTCTTTTATCCTCCAAGGAGCTCTTGCGTTGCACTATTAGATACTCAAATTCCTTGCCTTCACCCTCTATTTATACACAAATGAGGGGCTCCATAACGTCACAATTTAGGGGCTTCCACAACTAGTCAAGTAACCTTAACACCAAGCCGACTTTAACACGTGTGAAAACTCCATCATATAACTCGAAAAATTCATAACTCTTCAGCAACAACTCAAAATAGATGATTCTTATTGCGTTAGAATCGTCTCACCAAGAGATATCATCCTTATCCATTACATGTCGGAAATGCATCACAGTTTTGGCCCAAACATCTATGGGTGAAAGACCCTAGGCTTGGGTTCTAAGCCCACAAGGCTACTTGTGGCGCTTTGACCTCCAACCCTCAAACACTAGGGCTTGAAGTACCTTCCCAACTACACAAAAATCAACATGCAGGTGGTGGAGTGAGGTGATAAAAATCGTGAGCATTGAAGGGTGAAAGAGGGACACGTGAGAGGCACGATAGCACATGGGAGGACGACGTTTGGGAGTACGAATATTTTTTATCGAATAATGCTAGGGAGGAAGGATTAAAAATGTTTTCAGTAGGTGTGATTTCTATTGAAATATTGGACTGCGTATTTGGTTCAACTCTATTAGCGTGAGAATAAAAATTGTGGGCATTGCAGGTAGGAGGAGGAACCTGTGAGAGGCACGATAGCCTTTGGGAGGATGTATAATATCCATCTTGAGGCGTGAGTGCGGTGGTGTTTGCAGTCTCAGGTTTAAGGAACGATAACGTGGAGTTTGTTGTCTTAGGTTTAAGGTATGATAGCGTGCGGGAGGACAACGAGTGGAAGGAAGGAGATGAGCTACCCTGGGGTGTGGATGCAGTTAAGTTATCCGAATGTGGTGATACAAAAATATTAATTGTGTTAATCATTATAACGTTATTTCCAAAATTTGATACGAGAGGATTGAAACGATGGTTGGAAGCGGGAATTATTCTAGAGTTTGGAGAAGAATCATTGTTCAATGAATTAAAATTGGTTATTAAAACAAAATGGAGTGAATAATTATTATTCTTTTGGTTTAAAAGTTTAGAAATTTTTTGCGTTGGTTTCTTAGAGGTTAATTCATCAATTCTTAGAGCTTTTAGGGCTAAGGTGGAATCAATTTCAGTCCATGATATTGAATTAATTTTATGATTTTTGAGAGAGTGATTGATTCTGGCAAAGGTGGGAATGGTGGAAGAATCTCTGCAATATTTTAAGAAGGTAAGATCAATTTTCGTTTTGGCCATAAGTACTCTAGTTCGTTCCAAAGTGCGAACTTCTCTTAATATGTCCATTCCGTGTAGGTTTACGATTTTAGATTTCATGTTTCTACGATTATTATCTTGTTGCGAATCTCTTTCTGGATCCATCACATTTGTTGTATTATATTATCCATGTTTCAAACTGCCAATTAATAATAAATAAGAATATAGGGTTGAAAAGTGGCGGACAGTGAAAACCCTAAGAGAAAAAGATTTTATAAATAAAATTGTGAAGTGTGTGATTTATTGTTTTATTGATGAATTTATTAAAGATTAAATAATTGGGAAGTGTTTTTAATATGTTAAGATGTGTATAAAATAGTAAAGGATTATAGGAAAGGTTATGTTTTTTAATTTATAATTTAATGATAATTAAATATAATGTCATGTGGAGTGGAATGAATAACATTTAGAAAATTATTGATGAATTTATTAAATTTATTGAAGATTAAATAATTGTGAAATGTTTTTAATATGTTAAGATGTGTATAAAATAGTAAAGGATTATATGAAAGGTTATGTTTTTATGATTTATAATTTAGTGATAATCAAATATAATGTCATATGGAGTGGAATAAATAATTTTCTAAATGTTAATAAGATGTTAGTATTGATTTATTTTTTATGATGAAAATTGTACTATGTCATGATAAAGAAATATTAAATATAAATTTTAGGGGCAGCATGAAACATGGAAAAGTGGTTGTATTTGTGAAGACGCGGGAAACTCAAATTTGTATGTAATAGTACCAATATTTTGAAACACCTTGTAAGGGCCATGCCATATTATTTGGGTGGTAAATTATTAACCTTCTTAGCTTGATTGAGGGACATTTTTTTGTATGGTTATAGCCGTAAAAATACTCAATTACCCACATCAAAAATTCTTTCACTATAATGTTGATATGCCTGTTGTTCATTCGATTATGCACCAGAGTTAGGTTATCCTTTAAGAGTTGGAGAACTTTTTTTATGCTCGATGTGATCTTCCAATTCTTGAACCTTAGAATTGTTTCTTAAATAATATTTGATGGATGGTGGATGATATCCATAAAGCTCCATAAATGGGGTCATTTTTACTGTTGTATGGAAGGAAGTGTTATACCACCATTCTACTAGAGGTAACCACTTGACCCATAGTTTTTTTTTATCAGATAAAAAGCAACGAAGATATCCTTCCAAACATTTGGTCACTATGTCAATTTTCCTATCATATTGAGGATGATAAGATGAGCTATCTAATTGAATACCAAGACAAGAAAATAATTATGTCCAAAAATTTCTAGTGAAAATGGGATATTTGTCACTTACGATAATATTTGGGTTTCCATGTAGCTTTTGGACTGTTTCCACAAATCTAGTAGTGATTGTATTGCCTTTGAAAGGATGAGATAGTGCACAAAAATGTACATACATGGTAAGTCTATCAATTACCAACATGACGACACTTTTTTCCTTCACACTTGGGTAAACCTGTGATAAAATCCATTGATACCTCCTCCCAACGCTGACTTGGAATGAATAATGGTTGTAAAAGACCTGGGGTCTTAATTGTATCAACTTTCTTTTGTTGGTAAACCAAACATTCTGCCACAAACTTCTAAATATAAGATTTAAGGCCATCCCAAAAAAATTCCTTCTTGACCCTGTGGTAAGTTTTTAAAAATCCTGAGTTCCCACCTATTGGAGAGGTGTGCAATTCCAAAAGAACCTTTTGTTTAATTTTGGAGTTCTTACATAGATATAAGTGATATTGGTACCATAGTGAATAATTTTTCCAGATAAATGCGTCAGATGCACTGGGATCTTGCTACAATTTTTTTAACGAGTGTCCACACCTCTTCGTCATTCTTCCATTCATCCCTTGCTTTAGTTATCCAATCAGGTTGGATAATAGAAATGGAACAAATAAATGCTTCCACATCCTCATATCTTCTTGAGCATGCATCTATAACTACATTTTGCTTCCCTTTTTATAGATAATTTCAAAGTCATAACCCAACATCTCTGTGACCCATTTTTGCTACTCTTCTAAAGATAATATTTTTTTCCAAGAAGTATTTAAGACTATAATGATAAATATTTACCTTGAATTGTCTTCCCATTAGGTAAGGGAACCATTTCTTCAGAGAAAGTAGTATTACCAACATTTCCTTCTCATATATAGGTGTGTGTAAATACTTTCCCTTGATTGGAAGACTTTCAAAAGAAACAGGTCTTCATTTTTGCATTAAAATAATACCAAGGGCATTTCTTGAGGAATCACATTCCATAATAAATCTTTTTGCATTAAAATAACACCAATGGTCATGTTGAATGGTCACGCCAACAATCTTTTCCAACATATTCCACAATTGAGGTTGAATATGTGGTAGCAACTAAAGCAACGAAGGAAATTATGTGGCTCAGGGAAATTATGGATATTTGCAAGAGAAATAGGTGCATTCAACTCCTCTTTTGATTGATAACACTTTTGCAATAAAGTTTTCCAAGAACCCAAAGTTCCATGATCGAACCAATCACATCAATACAAAGTATCATCTGATTTGACATCATGTCAAAGCAAAGACTATACATTTACAACATTGTTCCACAATTGAATAGATTGCAGAAATCTTCATGAAAGTGCTTGGGAGAGAAAAGTTTGAAAGATTTAGAATGATTCTTGGAGTCACCAACATCCCTTCAGATTAAGGGGAGGAATGTTGACACATAATCTTTGGGATTAGGAAAATCCATGTAAATATTGTAAATATAAAAATAAAGGAAATTGGAAGATGAAGAGACATTGGGAGATGAATCCCAATAGTCTCCCTCTCCTTGTATATATCCATTCTTAATGAAAAAACACAATAGTTTGTGTAGTTACTCTCTTGGCCTGACAAATGCAATACCAACACTTTATACATAAACTCCTAACATATACAAACAAAAATCAAGTAACACCACAACCAGTATACATTTGTTATCTAAACTACATTAGAAAATATCATGGAATTATTTAGCTAATGTTTATTATCATGGCTATAAATGATTTCCATATGCATTATTACGCAAAATCAAAACATTGATTGAAAATATATTCTATTTCTTAACGTTCATCCAAATCATCATGACCAACCTAACATCATTATTCAATTAACATCGACATCAAATATTTTGTAAACACATATCATTAAATTTTTTCAAAACCTGAAACTTAATCAAGTCGTTGATATTGAATCCATAAATTATCAAAATCATCAACATCATGATAATGAATATCATGAAACCAAAATTTAACATAATCAATATTAATTGCCATCACTAATTTTCAACACCATCAATATCACCACATCATCATCAATCCTCAATGTCATCAACAAAATTTCCATTAATTTGTTATCATTAAATTAGGCTTCAAAGCCAAATGTCAACATCATCTCATCATCCTTAACATTATTATTTCACATCATCCTTAACAAAAACTATTGGTAGAACCTGACAAACTACAGGTATAAACCCTTGAAATCCTCACAAGGGATACGCAACATGGACATAGGAAAACTACACTATGAATTTAAAAGCCCACTCATGGTTAAGAAAAATAGTAGACTCGACAACTATAATATAAGATGAGATGAAAGAAAATGAGTTGCACTTGAAACTTGTGAAGTGTCAGTTGCCCAACACGAAATGCAGCCTAAAGTTACTGATATAAAGGGTATCAAACACTAGAGCCCCAAATTTCACTATTAATTGAAAGGTAAACTATTTTCACGAAAACCATACAGAGAAATTTCCAGGATGCCATATGCTACAAACCAAGAAAAGGCAAGGAAATGAGATGCTTGTGGAATCGATTTCTTGGAGTGTCGAGGTGGGTAGAACTGTTCCCCTGGATCCCAAAACCGGGACTACCAGCTTGATTTTTCATTATGTTCCTTTCAATGTTATAATACATATTTATACATGCTGAAGCATCCAATACCATGGACTGAAAACCATTGCATCCGATACCATGGAATGAAAACCATAGCGTCCAAAAAACATGTGCGAAAATCATGCTCAAAACCATAGGTGGGTCCGCCCAACCTAACATAGGGTCCAAAACCAAAATTTTCCGGGGCGGTGCCTCGGACCCCATAAAGTGGAGTTACGGGTGCCCCTCAAACCCCCCATTAACTACGTGGAAAGAATATAACACAACCCAACATTCTCCCACTTGTTGTTTTCTTTCCATAGGGGGCCACAAGAGAGCTTAGTCATTTTTCCAGCCCTGAAATGCCCATTGTCTCTCTACACCAAGAGAACTTCTCAGAGCTCACATATTTTGTCAGTGCATCTGTAATATTCTTCAAAGTGTCCACCTTTACCAGCAACACCTTTTTTTCTTCCATCATATCCCTCACAAAGTGATACTGAACATCAATGTGCTTTGTCTTTGAATGATATGCGGGGTTCTTTGCCAAGAAAATTGCACTTTGGCTGTCACAGTCTATCCTTATAGCTCCTTGTACTAACCCCATACTTGAACACAATCTCTGCAACCAAACTGCTTCCTTGCTTGCATGAGTGGCTACCATGTATTCTGCATCTGTAGTTGATAATGCCACTACAGATTGTTTCTTACTCATTCAACCGACTGCACCTCCAAATAGGTTAAACACATACCCACTTGTAGATCTTCTTTGATCCAGATCTCCAGCCCAGTCTGCATCAACAAAGCCATGAATATCCAACATTCTGTCCAATCCAGATCTTCCTTGGTAGCACAAACCATAATCACTAGTGCCATGCAAATACCTGAAAAAGCTGCTTCACTATTGTCCAATGCTCCTTTCCTGGTTTTGAGATAAACCTGCTCAATACTCCCACTGCATGTGCAATGTCTAGTCTAGTACAGACCATTGCATACATCAGGCTACCGACTGCACTTGCAAATGGAACACGGGACATGTCCTCTTCCTCTTCTTGTGTCTTGGGACATTGTTCAGCAGATAACCTCACACCTATAGGGATAGGAACCTTCACCGGTTTACTATCCTTCATATTAAACCTCCGTAGTATTGTCTCAACATACTTCCTCTGGTTTAACCAGAGTTTCCTCTTTGCCCAATCTCTTTTAATTTCCATGCCCAAAATATAGTTTGCAGCACCAAGATCTTTCATGTCGAATTTGGAGGACAATTGGGTCTTCAAATCATGGATAATTTCTTTGTCATTTCCAACCAACAACATATCATCGATATATAAGACCAGATAAATAACACGGTCACCAATTAATTTAAAATACACACAATGATCTGCTTTGCTTCTGGTGAATCCAAGTCCTCGTATAAATGTATCAAATTTCTGATATCACATCCTTGGTGACTTTTTTAACCCATACAGAAACTTCTTTAATTTGCATACCAGTTCTTTCTTACCCTTCACTGCAAAGCCTTCAGGTTGCTTCATGTAGATTTCCTCTTCCAGATCCCCGTGAAGAAATGTTGTCTTCACATCCATCTGTTCTACCTCAAAATCAAAAGCATCAGCAACAGATAAAAGTAATCTAATAGAATTTACCTTGGCAATAGGAGAAAAAATATCACCAAAATCAATTCCCGACACCTCGGAATAACCTTTTGCTACCAACCGAACTTTGTATTTCTCCACTTTTCCTTCTGCATTTGTCTTCTTTTTGAACACCCATTTGCTGCCAATGGGTTTCCTTCCAGTCAGCAACTCCACCAGATCCCAAGCCTCATTTTTGTGCAAAGATGCCATTTCATCAACCATGGCCTCTTTCCAGAGTTTTCCATCCTCTAAATCTACTGCTTCCTTCACAGTTCTGGGATCATCGTCAATAATAGATAAAGAAAAATTTGAACAAAAAGTAGATGGACTATACCTTTCAGGCTGCCTTCTTTCTCGAACTAATCTTCTCACAGCCAGAGTTTGTGGCTCTTCATCTTCTGATTCCTCCTTTGCTGTAGAGTCTGATTCTTCCTCCTTTAGCTCAAACTCTATCTTCTCGGGTTCCTTTCGTTGGACTTCATGTTTAATAACATCTTTCACCTCTCTGAACACCACGTCTCGGTTGTACACAACCTTCCGTGTGATTGGGTTCCAAAGCTTATAACCCTTTAAATCATCCTTATACCCAATAAAGATGCACTTTTCAGATTTACTATCCAACTTGGTTCGTTTCTCCTTTGGAACATGTACATATGCATCACATCTAAATACCCTCAGATGTGAAAGAGAGGGTTTCTTACTAGTCCATACCTCTTGTGGAGTCTTATCCTCCAACACTGATGAAGGTGACCTGTTGACTAGGTAACATGCAGTATCCACCGCCTCTACCCAGAATTCCTGTCCTAACCCGGCACCACTGAGCATGCTTCTTGCCCTTTCCATCAACGTCTTGTTCATTCTTTCTGCAACTCCATTTTGCTGAGGTGTATATGGAGTAGTTTTCTGCCGTGATATACCAAACTTCTTACATAATTCTTCAAATTCCTTGCTGCAAAACTCTCCACCATTATCTGTCCTTAGCACCTTTATCTTCTTCTCTGTCTGATTTTCCACGAGAGCTTTAAATTCTTTAAACCCATCAAAGAATTCAGATTTCTTCTTAAGGAAATATATCCATGTATTCCTCGAGAAGTCATCTATAAATGATACATAGTACACAGACTTTCCCAGTGATGGAACCTTCACAGGTCCAAACACATCACTGTGCACAAGCTCTAATATCTGTTTCGCCATCTTACTACCAAAGGGGAAACTCACCCGATTCTGCTTCCCATATACACAATTTTCACAAAAATCAAAATCCAGAGAGCTATTACTCATACCTTCTACCATAAATTTACCATGAAGTATTCGAAGGCCCTTCTCTCCAATATGTCCAAGCCTTTGATGCCACAACATGGTCTTCTCTCCAGAGACCACTAGATTTTCTACTCCACTTTCAGGAACCAGAGAACTATTGCACCCATCAATAACAATGCTACCTTGCAGCTTGTACAGAGTTCCAATCCGAACTCCCCGCATCAATACCAGTGCTCCCTGAACCATCTTGCAGGTATCCTTCTCGAACACTGTTTTCACACCTACATCATCCAACTTGCTTATAGAAATCAGATTTCTGGCCAATGAAGGAATATGTAGAACACCCAGAAGTGTTCTAACCCTTCCACCTTGCAACTTCAACTTTACTTTTCCGCGACCAATGATTCTAGCCTTCCTATCATCCCCTAAGAAGACATCACCACCATCGTATTTCTCATACTTGCAGAACCACTCCCTATGGGGAGTGAAGTGAAAGGATGCACCTGAGTCAATCAACCATACCTCGTGATCTACATGTGTACTTGAAGAAGCCAAGTACATGTCCCCACCTTCATCTGAAGTGGTTTTTGCCTCTGCAGAAGGAGAATCATCAGATCCCTTTCCTTTATCAGGAGCTTTAGATTTGCAGTCCCTTTTGTAGTGCCCTTCCTTTCTGTATTTCCAGCACACCACCTTTACAGGTTTTCCTGGAGATTTAGATCTCCCTCTAGATTTAGATCTCCCACTCGATGACTTATTTTTGTTTCTGTTTTGGGACTGTCCGCATACAAACAAGGCATCACCATTCTGGCTCTCTGTATTTTTCTATCTCATCTCCTCCGTCAGCAAGGATGAGACTATTTCATCAAAATGCAAGGCAGTTGCATTACTACCTATTGCAATAACCAGACTATCCCACGAATCTGGTAGAGAACACAACAAACTGATTCACTTATCTTCATCTGAAATTTTAATATCAACAGATGCTAACTGACTTACCACAGTATTAAATGTGTTCATATGCTTTGTCACCAAGTCTCCGTCTTTCATCCTCAGGTTATACAACTTTCCACAAGAACAGTTTATTCACTAGAGACTTAGATTGGTACAAAATCCATAACTTGTCCCACAAAGCCTTCGCCGTAGCTTCCCCTGATACATTCAACAATACTGAATCTGAGACACACAATCATATTGTGCTCTTTTCCTTCCGATCCAACTTCTTCCATTCTTCATTGGACACTCATGTTGGTTTAGTACCTGGATCTACCGCGATCCACTTATCTTTATCCACTAACATATCCTCCATCTTGAGTTTCCACAACTCAAAACTTTGACCATTAAATTTTTCGATCTCTATCTTTCCACTGCTCGCCATCTTCTTTCACCACTAGAATCGATCTTGCAGATCTCCACTGAACAGGGTCTACCACAAGCCCGAGCGAAACCCCTCACCAACAAAGGCGTCCCCTTGAAGCCAAAATTGTTCTGATACCAAATGTTCCCCTGGATCCCAAAACCGAGACTACCAGCTTGATTTTTCATTATGTTCCTTTCAATGTTATAATACATATTTATACATGCCGAAGCATCCAATACCATGGACCGAAAACCATTGCATCTGATAACATGGACCAAAAACCATTGCGTCCAAAAAACATGTGCAAAAATCATGCACAAAACCATAGGTGGGTTCGCCCAACCTAACATAGGGTCCAAAACCAAAATTTTCTGGGCCGCTGCCCCGAACCCTATAAAGTGGGATTACAGGTACCCCTCAAACCCCATGTTAACTACGTGGAAAGAATATAACACAACCCAACAAGAACAATGACCAATTCAAATACTAGCCCACTCACTATATTGTGCAAAAACAAAATGAAGAACATTGACCTAATTCAACTCTCCTATACCGTAAGGAAATGATTTGAAGAAATGCCATCTTTCCACTAGAATAGAAACCACTATCAAATTCACCAAAGGAAGGAGTTGATCGACCCAGACATACATGGATTACTGCAACTGAGAAACATAAGCAGCAAGGTGAAGAGGACTCCTCATCACCATCCTAGATAACGACAAACCTTTACCACCTTTCAACTACCCCCATGCATTTATAATGAGAGGACGTGAGTTGATGACCCCGAACAAGAGAATGATTTTCATGACACGCTAAGACAAGGAAGGGACAAATGTTGAGCATGGCACACATTTTGAAAAAAATCATTCCTCTCTTAACTCACACCCCGATAAAAAAAATAACAAAACCACTGTGAAATTCAACAAAGGAAGGAACCAATCCGCCCAGAGATACAAGGCTTATTGCAACTGAGAAGACATAAATTGCAAGGTGAGGAATAACATAGTACCTTTGTCATCCTTCAAATAGCCCCATGCATTTATAATGAGGGGATGTGAGTTGATGGCCCCAAGAAAGAGAGAAATTTTCGTGACATGCCCAGAATAGGGACAACTATTGAGCGTGGCACATGTTTTGAAATAAACATTCCGCTCTTAATTCACACCCCCATTCGGGGCTCATGGGTCTATTCATTGGAGTGCATTAAATTTTAATTTTAACAAGTATATTGAATTTGCTTATGATTGTAATGCTTATACATATACACGAGTTTGATTAAAAAAAGGAAAAAGGAAAATAATTTATTTAACAACATATTATACAATTGTATTTAATAATAATAGTAATAAGAATAATAATAATAAATGATGTTTTGTATTTACTTATCTACTATAAACTAGTGCAATCGTATAAATTAAATGGTTGGTAAATGCTGATAGGCGTCAATCCATAATATGCATCCAAAAACTTGCTTCATCACACATCTCAAGTTACTAAAATTTAAAAAATACGAGAATCAAATAAATTATAACTTTATTTTAAATTATTATTAATGATAAAAACAATTAATATATAAGTTAAACATATATACATTTTAGAAAAACATGTAACAAGATTCTTAACCATAAACATTCACCCTCAATTTATCATGGAGATTCTTAATCTCTAAAATAGGCTTTGTTACAATATCATGGGCCAATACCATGACTTATCAATACCACATGTCCAAAAAACTATAACTCATTTCGTATGACATCTTTTTTATTTAATAAAAATTTAATTAAAAAAAAAGACAACTCTTTTGGAAATAAATATTAGCCTTCCATTTATGTATACAACTAAGAATATTCTATAATATTTTATGGAGGTTAAATCCCTACCATCCACTTAATAATTATTGATAATTAAATTAAATTTCTAAAAGCTCTATTCCAAAATAGACATTTCTATCAACATAACTATGTTCTAATATTGAACTAGAAAAAAAAGGTCTCATTTATTTAGCTAACATGAGAAAATTAGTTCTTGTAAAAATTATCAATTAAACCATAGAAGTAGACACATATTTACTCAAGAGGATTCTTGATATTTACTAACTTTTTAGTTATTTATTCATTTCAAATTTCATGGTTCTAGATTAGTTTTATCATTAATTATAGTGCTATTGAAACTAATGTCATATTTGATACATGATGTTTTTTGAAAAACAAACAATTTTACCATTCCATTTAAATGTAATTTTGTATATTAGAATTGATATAAATAATTGTGCACTTACTCGGGTGCTATTTTTGGGTTTGTTTTGGGTTAGGTACACTCCACACGTGTAAGAATCTTTTTATGTCTACTGCAGGAAGAGCGAGCTACCATAGTCACATTGTGAAGACAATTTTTGGGTGAAGAACAAGGAAGGTCTCAAGATGAAGTGTCAATAAGAAGTCTCCTTCTATAGCAAGGATAATCAAGAGCCAAAGTTGATCATCCTCATGTGTTGAGGGTTTCTGAATTAGGGCCGAGAAATTGTAGGTCTAAAATAGAGAAGAGGAGGCTGAGGTTGCTGTGAAGGAGGAAGGAACAAGGAATTTGACTTCCGTTGAATCAAGGAGGAAGAGGAAGCTTTGTGTCTTGGTCTTGGAGTGGAAAATAGGTCAAGGGTCTTGATCTTGGTATTCATCAATTGAAATCTCTATATTAAGATTAATTTTTTTGGGTTTTCCTCTCAAGTGCGAGAGATTTTGGCCCTGGCAGATAGCTTATATTATGTGTATCTTGTCTCTTTATGGTTTATGTGTTGGTAGTTGTTTGATGAAGAATAAAATTATACTAAATTAAGTAAAATAAGATCCTAATCTAAGAAGTAAAAATAATTCACAAGCACTTGTCTAAAGAAGAGAGATCACTTAATCTCTCTGCCCTAGATTTTATCAACATGGTATCAGAGCTAAGGTGACTAAGTCAAGGAAGGGTATCTTATCAAGGGACACTCAAGGATCAAATCTCAAGGAAGGAATAAAAGTGAATATCATCTTGAAGTCAAGATCTACAAAGGAAGCATCATAAGCCTAGATCAAAGAAAGTATACATCAATAAGAAGTCCTGGAATCCTCAAGTTGAAGAGATTCATCCACCCTACATACACTCAAATTGAAGAGATTCATCCACCCTACATCTACTCAAGTTGAAGAGATTCATACAAGAGAAGCACTTCAATATCAGATTAAATAATCATGTTGAATAAAGTAAAAACCCTAGCTCAAAGAATCATTCCTAGGATTCTCTCTCAAACAGTTTGAAGTTGAAGTGTCTTGAAGACTAATCATCCAAAGGAAGCTAGATCAAAAGGCAGTGTCATCAATATTATAAGGAGATCTCTCTCTCATTGAAGCAAGGTCCTTACCATTTAAGACATAACCAATAAGTCATCATTTATCTTCATCACTCCATCTGGGATCAAGGATCATTCTTGAAGAAAACTACCTTTATCAAGGAGAAGATTTTTATCCTCTATATCACCATCAACATCAAGGAAGCAACAAGAAGAAGGAACATCCTATCAAGTAACTATATTTATTTCCACATCTGAATCTGTCAAAATGTCTTTTTGCAATGAAAGAAACAAATTGGTTGGGGCTTCAAACTATCTTGCATGGAAGAAAATGACATATCTGAATCTCATTGAAAATGAGGTGATGAAACATGTCAAAGGAAATATCACAAAACCATGAAAGGAATATTCTCAAGCTCATGTAAATTATATGAAAGGGGGAGTTAGGAATCAAAGGATTCGCATAGAATCCATCAAGGATCCCCTCATTCCATATGTATCCAAACTTGAAACTTCGAAAAAACTCTATGAAAAACTGGTAGAGTTGTATTCTATAATCAATACTAGAGAATTCATCAAATTAAGGAAATAAATCTACAAGATGAATAAGTCAAGGGAAGAAGGAATAGCCTAATACTTTATGAGGATATATGAGATCCAGGATCAACTTCAAGATCTGGGGGAAGTCATGTCTGATAGAGAAATGACTACAGTTGTACTAAATGCACTACCGGATGAGTGCGGTAACTTTACTTCAAGTATTTATGGGAAGAAAAAAGCTACTCCATTCTAGGATATATGGTCACTATGCAAGATTGAATAATATATACTTAAAGCCAAATCTGATGTCATGGGAGAAAGTGAGCAAAATTAATCTTATGCTACAATGACAAGAAGAAAGAGAAAATCTAGAAAGATTAATTCTTGGAAAAATAAAAGGGACATGGCTAAGATTCAATGGTATGGGTATCAAGAATATGGGAACTACAAAACATATTTTCATAAGATCAATAAGGAAAATAACAAAAGAGGTAGAGAAGAAGTCAATATCACTAAAGAAGTGGAGGAAGTTGAAAAGAAGAAGTCCAAGAAATAGGAAGTAAGAGATCTCTACTATGACTGAGATAGTATTCCTCACCTAAGTTCTTTTTCAAGTTCCTAAATCTTTTGTTGTAAGATATGGCTATCATGATTCACTAAGAAAAACGATGGGATGCATCATGGCACCATAGAAGTATTGAAAGCAAGAGCTAGAGATATCATGAAAGGTGGTTGAAATTGAAATCTATGGCAATCAACTATGAAGGATATAAGTGGCACTTAAGTGGGAAACTCACTGGAAACATAAGCGAAACTTATGGAAAAGAAAGAAAAAGGTCATCCCATACTAGGCTCATCACACATCTGTCAAAAGGAAACATTTGCTGGATGGGGATACTCTAGATCCTCAATATTCTCTGATGGAATCTTCATCAAAGGTTCATCGATCAAGAATGGAACCAAGTGTTTCATCAAGAATTCCAAACTTGTGGAATTCTCAGGATGATGGTATAATGACATAAAAGGTGAAGCAGATCAAGGGATTGAAGCTCTGTTCAACCAAGGAAACTGTTGCAAGAAGTCTGGATGACCCAAAGGAAAATGAGGTATGTATGCTTGTATTCGATATTGAAGAGTCATGTCATATGGTTTTAGGTAACAAGGATCAATGCTCTATCTTGAGAGCATGATAAAAATAAAATTATCTTCTCCTTTAAAAGGATGTAGAAAATCTTTAGTCACACATTGTCTAGATGAAATCAACATAATATGTCCTCATATGAAATATGAGGTGGTTGACATTAATTGAAGGAACTCTGATTGGAAGTTCCTGGGAATGAAATGTGTGAAGAAATGAAGGAAGATATCATGGGATATGCAACCATGGAAAAGGAAATCAACATCCAAAGACCAAGAAGATTTAACTAGGATATCTCCATGAAGGATATGAAGACTGTGATGGAGTCTGAAAAATAAAGAGACCCTTGACAATATATCTATATATATATATATATATATATATCTTTGGGAGATGTGTCAATATGTATGCATGGTGCTGATGTAAACTAAAAGATGTCATAATGAAAGACCATCACAAAGGTAATTTTGACTTAATATTCATTTCTTTATTTTTGAACAAATATCTGGATGGGTTTATGCAAGGTTTCCAAGGGAAGATCTATGGATGTCTTCCACCACCGACTAACATGTATTAGGATGAAATATCCTTAAGGAAACATGGCATGAAGAAAGGCCAAATATGGATTGTTGGATCACTTTCCGATGATGAAATGGCTGACTCATGGATGAAAGTGATGGATGGTCAGTGCCCTATGAAGAAGTCCCAAACATGAAGACTCCTGGATAATGAAAATAAGTCCATGACATACTCTTCAAGTAACTGGTTGTCCCATCATCTCCACCTGATGAGTTGTTGTAGGTCCCTAATTAAGAGGGAGCATGGAAACAAGTTTCTTACTTGGAAGAAACTTGGAGGAAAAATTCTTAAGTCAAGAGGGAGCTTAGGTACATTCCTTCCATAGGAATGAGTACATTACTTTGTTGGAATAGATATGTTATCCCTAATTAAGAGGGAGAGATAGACACATCATTCTTGTCTTCGCCTGGGAAAACAAAATGGAGGATTGGGTAAACATCTGGCATCTAATGCTCTTTCAGGATGTGTTAGCGCATCCAAGACAAGAGTAGTTGTAGAGAAATGGTATTCTTTGAGGAATGGGAATCCAAGATAAGAATAGTCCTAGTGGAACACACTCTGAGAACTCGGGTGGAGTATGTTCCAAGAGAGACAATGATGAGGGTGTCTATACATCATTGTTCTCGCCAACATTGTGCTCTCATCTTGTGGAGAGATAGAGTTGTTATTCAAGGCCTTGCTATGTGACAATGTTGTTTGATATGATGCTAAACAAATGGGTTTCCAATCCGACACTTCTTATGAGAATTTTTCAGATTGAGAATGAGAACCATTATGAATACCTCCTTAGTTAAGAGGGAGTGTTAAAAAGTGTAACTAGGTTAAATATTCATAATGGTGCGTGTAAATTGTAATTTTATGTAATTGATGAGAAGAATAAAATAAAATTATTTTTGTAGTACTTGAATCATGGGTTTCATGATCAAGGAATTTTGTTTTAGTTAAGGTTCCCATTGTGAACCTTTAGGTTTTTTCATCTAGTTATAAAATTTAATTTTAGACAATGTCATGTATGAATGACCCTTCTTAGGCATGCTATATTTTTGTATGAGTCATTAAATGTATCAAAAGGACCTCTAAGACCAATCAAAGACACCTCCTACAAGTCGGCTACAGGATGGAATAAATGATCTCCTCCAAAAGACAGGTCGCTCACCCTCACACAAGTCGGCTACAATATGGAATAAATGATCTCCTACAAAAGACATGTCGCTCACCCTCACACAAGTCGGCTTAATTTGACTGGGAAACAACTATAAATAGGCAAATCAACCTCATTTTAGAGATATGCAATTCAGTCATGCTCTGAAATAAGAAACAGTGCGAGAATCACTAAAAGGAAGCCTCATAACTAGCGAAGAAAGGGAAAAATATGAGAAAAGTCTTTAGTGCTATTTTTTGGTCTGTTTTGGGCTAGGTACACTCCACACGTGCAATAATCTCCTGTTATCTACAGTGGGAAGAGAAAGTTACCCTACGTTGCTTCATGTCTCCAAATGCACCAAATGTTCCTCAATTTTATCCACATAGAACCACAAGTTTCTAAGCGTCCTCTTAACATCCTCTAAAAACGAAAAAATGTTGTACTTCTCCACCCGTTTACTCAAAACCAAGCCTAGCAAGGTATTCATTTGTTAATTAAGCACTATTCATTTTAGATACTTTTTTTCCCTATCCTTAGTGTGCTCAATGTCTGGCACCGAACATGACATATCCTCCAATAGCTCAAAGTCTAAAAGAGACTTCCTTTCCTCTCCAACTTTAATCTCAAGCTCCCAGATTTCCTGTCATGTTTTAGGTGGAATTACATTGAAATATGTCTCCACAGAGTCATGGGAAAAGAGCCTTGCCCCTCTCTACCAAGGTTGGGCTCTACCACCTCCACCCCTCCTACTCCTTCACCTTTATCTTGGTGGCATTGTCAAGTTGCGGGGTGGAACCTAAATATCGATATAGGGACTTCCCTTACCTACAAAAGGGTATAGAGACTAACTCAACCCACCCTCAACAAAACCTAGATACCAACAAAACATCATAAAAATCACTTAGTTATTATTCTATGATTATTGCATAAAAAAAAACTTTGATCCAAATGTTCTATTTGGTTGTAAAATAAAGATTTAATTTTATGAATTCACATCACATAAATACATATATATTCAAAGTCCACTTAGCTAAGCGGAAATAATATCTAAGTTGACTAGTAGCATTATGGCATACTAGGTACATGACCATTACAACATGTGTTACCTTTAAATCAATTATTATGAAATTCTATGTATATAGAAAATAATTTTTTTTGAGAAACTTAGTCTTATTGTTTGAATCAACGAATTGGAACACATAGATAATGTTATTGAAACTTTAGACCATTACAACATGTGTTACCTTTAAATCAATTATTATGAAATTCTATGTATATAGAAAATAAAAAATTGTGAGAAACTTAGTCTTATTGTTTGAATCAACCAATTGGAACACATAGATAATGTTATTGAAACTAAAGTTCACAGAGTGCTAACAACATAACATAATGCCTTGAGGCTAATATTATGTTTAAGGTAGTTATGTGCAATGGGATTGGTTGAAGGGAAAATTTTAAGTAAACAAATTGGAAACTACACAGTGATTTCATTAATGTTTCTTAATCTTTGGAAAATCACATTGAATACCAACATCGCCAAATGGATATTTATCCAACTTCAGATTTGGGTGAAAATGGATTTAAACTAATGAGTTATTTAAAGATCTACATTCAATAATTTTATAATATAAATGGTTTTTTTAATAAGGTATTGAAAAACTTAATTAAAAGTTTAAGTGTAGAATATAAATGGTTTTTTATAAGGTATTGAAAAACTTAATTAAAAGTTTAAATGTATTTTATCAAGGACTATTTATGTAAGAATGGGAAAAGTTTCATTCGGTTTTTGAAGTAACTATGATTTCCATATTCATCATTTGTTGAAGTTATAATTGTTTTCACTAGTAAATTCACACGATTAAAATAGTAACATGAAATAAATAAATAAATTTGAATACTTCTTATGTTCTTTCCACTTACACACATGTTAACCAAATTTATTAAATAAAAAAATAAATTACATATATTGATTATAAATTTAAAAGTAGGAGGATACCATCCAACTATGTCAGTTTAACATTGTAATTCAACACAGGTTATAGACCATTCACTCTACTCGTGATTTTTTTTTTTCCGTTGTTAATAAATTTTATATGATATGGTAAAACTCTATTAAAAATTTATATACATCTTGTTGAGGGATATTTACATAAAAATGGATAAAAATTGAAATAGAATTTATAAAATAAATATGGTTTGTATACTCATTAGCTAAGCTTAATTTTTCTGGACCTATACCAATTATTGATTTATACTTTTTCATATTTGGGAAATTATTTTTATAGATTTTTGGGGAATTTTACTAATAATTAGAAAAAGACATGACTATCCATTCATGGTAATTGACAAGCTTAGCAAGATGTGCATTCTTGTGCCCTATAAAAAGTTAGTGGGCAAGTAGCAACGAAATTATTCTTTGGATAGGTATGAGTGCACTTTAGGTTACTGAGGTGCAAAATTTCAAATAAGGATTCTAGATTTATTAGTGCAGTTTGGTCTACATTGTGGGAGAAAATATACACAAAGTTGAAGAGACCTACAACATTTTATACATAGACAAATGGGAAAACATAACTAGTCAATAGGATTTTGGTGCAACTTTAGAGGGTTATAATTAAAATAATCTAAAGACTTGGGATAAGAGTTAGTTATATATATATATGTGTGTGTGTGTGTGTGTGTATATATATATATACACACACACACATATATATATACATATAACTATTATCATATAGAGGTCCATACTTCTACTAGTATTTCCCCATTTGAAATTTCCTTTGGATATTTTTCACCATGTTTGGACATTACATATGGACAACAAGGAGAAGTGAGGGAGAATCTCAGAGGGGATGCTTTAAGGGAAGAGAAATTGGTTGAAAAGATAAGGAAATTCCATCTTTGAGTATAGGAGATACTAAAGAAGTTATAGTAAAATTATGTGTCCAAGCATGATCAACATATAATAGAGAAGTTAATCAAAGTGGGAAAAAGAGTACGGGTACAATTAAATAAGGAGAGGGTATAGGGTCCTAGTAAGAAAATCAAGAATTTTCAATATGGTCCTTTCAAGATATTATAAAATATGGGATATAATGGCTATAGACTCATTATACCCCCATATATGTGCATTTATTTAGTGGTGAACATGGAAAATCTAAAACTATGTGAGTCATCCACGTTGGATTAGGAACAGGAGTAGGTCCTACCTTCCATTCAAGACTTAGTTCTAGATGCCCAAGAAGAGTTGAGAGATGATATAGTTTTGAAGAAGAGGTAAAAAATTACAAGGTATGGGTATCATGAACCTTGGAAGATTAGATTGAAAGGAAAACTTCTAGCCAAGGCTAAACGGTACTCCAAGAAGAAGGTATAGGAAAATTTTCCTCACCATATTTAGCAAAAAAATTTGGGGACCAGAATCCTCCCAAAATGTGGAATTATAATCCTTATTGGATCACCATATAAATTTTCATCCATATCGATACTTTCAAAGTGGAAAAGTTGGAGGAATAAGCTTACGGGAGCAGTTTTAGTGGAAAAATCTAGTTTGGATAATTTGGGTTTAAAACCTTTTGGTGTTAGATTGGGGCCTTAAATATTGTTTTTTTAGGGTAATAATTTGTTTCTCAAGAATTTCACCTTGCGACACTATTCTACACATAGATACCTTTGCAATGATCCAAGAAAGTCATTAGTCAAAGTTTAGATGAAAAAGTTACACCTCCTGGAAGTTGACCTATCGTGATTGACCACTGTAATTCGAGAAAATTCCATGTTATCCCTCATTACTTGTGGAAAATAGGGATATCCATGTGGAAACTATGAAGTAGACTTTAGAAGGTTCATAGTTGTGACCCTAATTTAGAGTTGAAAGAATCAAAATCAACCCCTACTTGGCTATCAAGTTGTGTTATAATTGGGCCACTAGGAGGAGAAAGGTTCCTTTCTATTCAAGTAAATTTTATTCCACAATAGAGTAGCATAGTTGAGAGAGAGAGAGAGAGACCAAAGGATTTTGTAATATGTAGCATCCCATAGGTCATAAGTCTCAATTAACTCCATAGAAGGTTCATTCTCCTTTGTTTTTGAAACATTTCAATTCAGGAAAAAGAGAGTAGAGTAGCCTCACCTTCTAGATGGGTTTACTCTCAAAAAGGTTTTTTAGATAATGTATTATTTCTCATTATGATTGGTGTGTGTTTGTATTTCATTGTTATCTATTTTTTAGAAAAAAATAGTAACTAATATTCCAAAAATATGAGAAAAATTAACCCTCATTGTATATATTTCATATTTTAGTCTATTTTTATCATATATATTGTTGTGAATTGTCTGGTGGAATATCTACAGTAGTTTACAGATAAATTATGCATTGAACTTGTGAAACCGTTTTTTTTGTTTATCTAGAACACTCTAAAACCTTGTTACAGACCAAATATGAAATGACTAACCCAAATTTCAAACCATTTTCTTTTACTTTTATAGAACACCTAAAAATAGTGTCACCATACTTCTAGCATGATTACCATGACAAGAATTTCAAATATTGTATTGTTATTCTCTTTAAAACTTTCAAAAAAACATGGATTTATCTTATGCAAAAAATCTACATCAAGAAAAAAAACTTGTGTATGTTGATCGTGACCTTGAACAAACACCAACACATAAAGCAAGGGTTGTTGTGGCTAGTAGGCTCTAAAATCAAACTTTGAAACCACAAGCTTTAAACTAAACTCTATGTCTTAATTACATAAACCTTTATAGGAAGCAATAAAATAGAAATAAAAAATGACAAACACATAGGGATATACACAATACACATAGATTTTTAGTCTTGCAACTCTTAACTAGGAATACCAACCAACCTTTGACCATCACTACTCTTTATATTATTTACTAATTATATAACCAGATTAAATTTAACATTGACCTTGGTCCACTCCTAAGACCAATGTGTTCATATTACATCACCCTTAATTTTTGATTGTACATTAGCTTATTATAACCTTACATCATGCTCTATTTGTAGGCATATACTTACGTAAGAAACCTTAATTTGTAGCACCCAAATCAGTTACAAAAGCTTGATTCTTATTAGTTAAGATCCCAAGAATCTCAAGATTCCTAAAAGTTTTCGTCATAGTTTGAATGTGGTTTATCACCATTTGAGCACTAGTCTTTATTGATGATGTGTACCTCTGATTACGATTTCTTTTGACTGATCTATCGACTATCATTTTCCATTGATTCCTCCATCATCCTTTGACTACTATCCATGCCCTAACTTCATCGTCAACCATCAACTTGAGTTTACCATCTCGTTAATCCATCACCTAGCCGATCAATCACAACTAGCTAGTTGTGTTTCATACTAGTCCCTCCACCTCATCTCGCTAGTTGACTTACCGCACTCTAATTAACTAAATTTCCTCCACAAAGAATATAACACATCAACAAGGGTAATTACTTTAGCTCTCATGACTATTTTTAAATAAGAATCTTTTAATGCAAGTAAGTTAAATTAAATTTAAGGAGTTAACTCAAGAAACACCTTAAATCTTCAACAATTTTGAACTTTTCCGGATTTTGCATTGCCAAATTAGATTAAGCAATCTTTACTGAAATTGTTACTTTGAATTGACAAGTTTGTTGCTTTTAATGTAGAAATGGATTCAATAACCTTTGCTACCCTATTGTTATCACATTTTGCAATAATATGTCTAATTTCATCAATTTGGAATGATTCCTATTGAATCATAGGCCAAACATACCTACTTCCATTTGTGTTATTTTAAATAAAACAAAATGGACCCATGAAATATAGACTAATTAGTTTGAATGAAATTTAATATTCACTAGATTCTAGATTCAAACCTTATATGAAAAAATTGAAGATAAAAACCATTTTTTTTAACACATAATCCTAATTATAACCTTACTTAAAAAACACTACAATGTGTTTAAGCTAGCACTGAGTAACTCGACATCTCTACCATATTATATTTGGTTAATTTTCTATCCAATTATTATTATTATTTTTAAACTAAACACATTAATTTATCAACAAATTTATTAAATTTTCTCTTAAAATCGTTTTAAAAAGTTAAGTATAATATATATGTCAAAATGTATATAAAACTAAATATCATGTTAGTATAAAACTAAATATCACGTTAGTAGCATGTGGATGACACGTTAATGCGTGCTCCAAACCTTGTTGACCGATCTGGAGGTCACAATTGGGAGTTCATTATAAGTTAAATTACTGTGCAGCAAATTATAAATTTGAACGTATGTATTCCAAATGGCATGAGATCCCATAACACGTATAAGGTACGGCATCATACCCAAAACAAGCCATGATTAAAGCTATACTACATTTAAAAAAAAGAGAAAAAAGCATACAAATGTAATGTCAATATTATTATCATTTTTGTATACGTCAAGTTTTGAAAGAGTAAAACCCTTCAATTTTTCAACGTTCACCTTTAGTATTTTATTTTCGATTTCTTTCTGTACAGAAAGCGTGTGGTCCATTCGAACTATTTATACACTTCAGATTCATTAGCCACATTAACGATTTTAAAATTAATTTGAGAATTAAAAAACATATTTAAATGGTAATTTTAAAAATAAGGAGAAGCCTGGTGTAGTTTATTTTAGGATTGTTTTACTATGAAGTAATTTGTAAAAGCATAACATTTAAAATTCAAATTCTTTAAGTTAGATAAAAAAAAAATTAAAATTAATTTGAAAATTTAAAAATATATATGTAGAGGGTAATTTTAAAATAAGAAAGAAGAAATAATTTTTTTTAGAAGGTTTGTTAGCTATTTGTGGGATTAGTTTGTGGTCTAAGAAATGATGACTCATGGATATCTGAGTAATCAAATAATATTGAAATCATGCCTGACCTAGGCCACACCAACTATCACATGATTGAATTTTGTTTGATATCCTCTAAATTACCATGAAATTTAAACCTTGACCATCATAGAATTTCAAATGTCAATCATTTTAAAAAACTATACACTCAAAATTCATCATTTTAAAAAACTATACACTCAAAATTCAATGGTTATGTGAAGGTATTTCCATAGCTTCAAGTCAAACTCTAATAAAAATTGAACCTTGTCTAATAATAAAACTTCTAAATTTTTATCATAAAATCCTATCCTTTTAAATTAATTTATTTTAATTGCACTCTCACTCAAATAAACAAAATAATAATATAATAATTATAATAAAAATTTTAATAGATTAAAGCTCATAAGGTTTAGAGTAGTCAGTGACCGGTGTTCTCTTAATGCACTCAGAGGTAAAAAGGTCACTGGTGCATGGGTAAAAATCCAAGCATGATAAGGGTTGGTGTGATCCCTAAGTATGGTTCAGATGCCTCAAGGTGGCAGTTACTCACTAGTGCATGGGTAAAAATCCAAGCATGATAAGGGTTGGTGTGATCCCTAAGTATGGTTCAGATGCCTCTAGGTGGCAGTTACTCAAGCCACAAGTTATGTGTGTCATCTCACGACTAGCATTACCTTAAAAAAGAGTTTCATTTTCATAAACTTCGGTGTATTAATTTTTTATTACTTACTTTATATTAGGTACCAACCTAGATCCATCTTAAATCTTGAAATCTCCTTTCACTCTAAAAGTAGTTTGCACCTCAATAGATTTGATCCATCTTGGCCTTCCGGATTTAAGATCGATGGATGTCGATTTTATTTTTAAAATAAAAATATTTACTAATAAAAAATTATTTATTATTTTATTACTTTTATTAAATTATTTTATATTAAAAATATATTTATAAATTAAATAAAATTATTTTGAAAAAATATAAGATGAACAAAAGTACACACAATAATTCTAATTCTAATTCTAATGTGATTTTTAGAAAAAGAATTTCAATATACAAAATATAGATCAGAGGGAAAAAATGTAAAAAAAAATAATTCAATTTGATTTCTCATATTGCAATTTTAATTTCATTAAAAATAAATTTGAAAATTTTATAACATTAAAATTTGAAACTAAAATTTGATCGAACTAAATATTATGTTACTAATAAATTTAAACAATAGAAAACATTATAAAAGATCATTTTATAGAGAAAAAGTTAAATTACATGGAATTTTATGTCTTTAAATAAGTTACACTAGAGAAGAATACCATGAGAAAAACCACATGTTAAGAATACCATAAATAAACCAGGGTTGTCAAAATGGTGAATGGATTTTATTTTAATTAATAATTTATTGTTTTAATTTATTTTATATTATTTTTATGCAATTTGACGAGTCAAAATGTTTAACAAGATAGGACACGAGAATATATTACATCTCCTAATAGTGGGTTGGAGACCAGTCGAATCATTTACCACCCTAGATCCATCTTAACTCTAGATCTACTAATCACATAGATGGGTCAAATATCTTTGCATCTTGAGAGGGGTCAAATATCTTTGCATTTGGGTTGGAGATCAACCCAATCATTTACCACCCTAATCCATCTTAACTCTAGATCTACCAAGCATAGAGAGGGGTCAAATATCTTTCCATCTTGAGAGGGGTCAAATATCTTTGCATCTTAAGATATTTCCATCTCAAGAGATTTGATCCCTCTCGGAGCTTGGTAGATCCAGAGTTAAGATGGATCTAGATTTGTTTAATTCCCCACTTTAAATAGGGGTCAAATATCTTTGCATTTGGGTTGGAGATCAACCCAATCATTTACCACCCTAATCCATCTTAACTCTAGATCTACCAAGCATAGAGAGGGGTCAAATATCTTTCCATCTTGAGAGGGGTCAAATATCTTTGCATCTTAAGATATTTCCATCTCAAGAGATTTGATCCCTCTCGGTGCTTGGTAGATCAAGAGTTAAGATGGATCTAGACTTGTTTAATTCCCCACTTTAAATAGGCTATATTCCACATGAATACCATGAGAAATATCATGAGTTATCATAAATATGGAGCTCAAAAACTACTGATAACTTGACCGAGTCAATTTTACCTTAACTCAAAAAAATTAATAAAAATAATAATAACATAGAATTTTATTTTATACATTAATTTTTATTATTTGTTTTTATGTATTTATAGAGGAAGAATGACCTGTTATAGAGTTTTGTGAACCCAACATTTCAGACTACCAAGTGAGTCCATCATTAGGGGTGCTTCAATAGATATTTTCCAGATCTTATGATAGGAGCTAGATTTAGGTTATATATATAGGATATTAAAGAAAAGATGTAAAAAAATAGGTCGGCTATTATTTTACTAGTTTTTCTTTTATTTGATTAATTAATTAATTAATTAATTAATTAATTTATTTATTATTATTATTATTAATTAGCTAATTAATAGGTTTAAAGGATAACTTAATTAATTAATTTATTAACAGGTTAAAGGGATAACTTAATTAGTTTTATTATTTATAGAATTACTTATTATGTTTATTATTTTTTTTTTTAATTTTTTTATTATTAAATAGTTGGTTTAATTGATTTATTAATTAATTTATTAAATTAATTGATTGATTAATTAATTAATTAAAAAATTGATTAATTAATTAAAAGAATTGATTAATTAATTTTATTAATTATTCTTTATTGATATGTTTATTAATTTATTATATTATTAATTTGTTAATTTGATTAATTATTTAATTTTATTGTTTGTTGATTTAATTGTTATGTTTATTTCTTTAATGTGAAATTAATTATTTAATAATATGATTAATTACTTTTATTAATATTTTTAACTAATTGTCTAAATTGTTTGATTAATTAAAATTAATATATTAATTTTATTATTTATTATTTGTTAATGTCTATTAATTTAATTTTATGTATTTATTTCATGTTTAATTATTTATTAATTTATTTAATTTTTAATTAATTAATAAATCTTTATAGATTTGGTGAGTTATTGCTATAATATTATCTATCAATCCTAGAGATAATTTTAATTGTTTAATGTTAACAACTGATTATGTGTGAAGTGATCAATTACTAATTTATGTTTATGATGTTGATTGTTTTATTGTTTAATGAGGATGTTATATGATTGATGTTTTTGTTAATTATTATATTGATGTTTTTAAGAGAGGAGGGAATAGGCTAATTTAAGGGATAAGGGTTAATTATTGATTTTTAAGATTTCAAGTAAAGGTTTCCATGTGTTGCTTAGTTTTAATCCATCGTCCCAGTTCAAATTATTCTTCCTTTTTTCTATTTCCAAGGCTTCTTTTATTTTCCTTTTAAGATAGTGGTCTTCTTTTCTAGCCAGTTTGACTTCTTCCATGCAGATGTAATGAGAGGAAGAGAGAACATGTTCTGCTAAGGCCGATTTTAGTTGAATTGAGGCTTTTGTGATCCATGTCAAGATAAAGAGAATTCTTGGGCTAAAATCACATGATAGAATATTTGTCGACGCGTTTCGAACCAACCAGTGTGGTTCATCGTCAGGACAAGTTGAAGAATCGGATCTAGAATGCATGTTAAATAGTCAGAGCAGAACTTCCAACGACTATAATTTTTTACCAGTCAACGGCTAAATTGACTAACTAACGGCAGTTGGACCAGACACAGAAAAAGGGGGCAAAACCAAATTATAAATTAAGTTAAGGTTATTATTAAATTAATAGTTAGTTATACCAATATTAAATTAAAAATAAATTTACATAAAATGTATATTTATTTTAATACATATGTATATATATTAAAATAAATTAATTTAAGTATTATAGAGTAAGAATTAAACTATAATATTTTAATATAATTGTTTTTTTTTAATTTTTTTTTTGAATTACTAGATAAATAGTTAGTTATACTATTTCTTATCTTATGTAATTCACATGCTAGAAATAATCTATTTAGGGACAATAATTGATTTAATATATTATTAATCTAATGAAGTTAATTGTGTTAACCTTATTTTAAATAAATTTAAGGATATTATTAATATGATCTTATACTAGATATAATTATTATATTAATATAATTATTATTATCTTTTTATGTATTTTGACTATCTCAAAATGTTTACAGGGAAAAGGAAGGAAGAACAAGACATTACAACATCTCTTTCCAACTGGGTTAGAGAATTCACAAGGAACTGATAAAAACATTTTATTTTTTTTTAGATATTTAATTTTATAAATATTTTATATTTTTATTGAGAATTTTGATCATTATTGATTTGAGGCTTCTGCGGTGTTATCGTGGTGTTATCTTCTAGATTCATTGCATTCATATTTGTTGTAATCCACATTTCGAACCAACCTTTGTGGTTCGTCATAAAAAAAAATATTTATTCTGAATTATATATAAATTTAGATAATATATTTTTAATAAATATTTAAATTATATATATATATATATATATATATATATATATATATATATATATAGATATATATATAATACTGCCATAAATTCATTTTAACTTCAGATTTACTAAACATCAAGCAGGATCAAATATTTCAAGATGCAAATCTCTTTTAGATATAAAACTTGAGGAAAGTTTTGCATGAGATTTGATTCCTATATGTTTTTGGTAGATTTGGAGTTAAAATGGAACAATAAGAATTTTGAAGAAAACACTAAGAAAATGTTTTAACTATAAGAAATTTAGTTTTAAAACTAAAATTTTCCATATTTTAATATTATTGAATTCATCAATAAAAATAAAATAAAAACTACTTAATATTGATTTTGATTAGCCCTTGGCTTGGTTGAATTTTTGTCCATAAAGTTTCTAACTAGTGACTTTTACACCATAGAATATTTTAACAAAACACCATGTCACCACATACTCTAGATTTTTAAACATCTCTTTTAATATTAAAAACAAATTTAAATTTAATATTATCTTGGTAAACACTGAATTTCTATAAAAATATTAAATATATTTTGATTAATACTTATACTTATAAATTTATATATTAAATATATTTATATTAATACTTATACTTATAAATTAAATTTATAGATTTTTAAATAAAAAAATTCATTATATATAAAAAATAATATGGAAATTTAGATTTACTTTTATAAATAAAATTAATTTAAAAATTCTATCATAATAATTTATTTTAAATTAAATAAATATATAACAATTTTAAAATTAAAATTTACTACATTTTGCCCATGGGTAGAATAAAAGGTCACGTCTGTGACCTTTTGGTGATTTTGAAGGTTTAGATACCCTGGGATAGCGGTTTCTCAAGCCAAAAGTTAAGCATATCATAACTCATACCATTTAGCAAACAAAAAAAATTGTCATAATTTAATATTATTAATACTAAGAGTTGGTAATGGCCCAAGACCTAGAGGCAAGAATGAAACCCTACCCCCTTATGAACCACTAAGTGATAAGTGGTTTTCCTTGACTAACAATGATGAATCTACTTGTATTTGGGAATAAGAACAAATAATACTAAAGATTATCTTCCTAAAATTTAAGAAAATAAAACTTTACCCCTTATGAACCACTAAAAATAATTGATCAAAATATATATCCAAATAAAAACCAATAATTACTACTAATATGATAATTTTTTTTTTACTAATACAATTCAACTCATCCCATAAATATAAAATTAGAAACTTAAAATAGATTTTGAATAGCCTCAAACAACTTAAAAATAGAGTTTGTCACATTATCAACTCACCGTTGCAAACCGATGACATTGTAGTGTTGGTTGTTGGCCCAACTTATTTTAAAAATAGCACGTGGCGACATGCTTCACGTAAATGGGCATTTATAATTTTTTAATTTCGAACCTTATCCTTTATATGAATTATTTTGGAAATGCAAGTGTCGACATGTTGTTTATTGTTTTTCGAGAATAATAAAAAAGAAATAGCTGTCCAGGTACGTCGGTGGCGAAATCCATATTTAAAACCAAAACGAAAACGACTAAACGTGGAAACCGCGTAGACTTAGAGGTGCCGGTTGGCGGTTTATAATTTAGTTCGGTTACTCTACAGCAAAAATTTGTTTTTTCCTGAATATTTAATAGTTATAAATTTAAAACAGACATAAATTATTTAGCGGTTGAAAATTTTTATTTTTTTATTTAATTCGCTATAATCTGATTCTTCATTTTAAACTTTTTTTAATGTGAATTTGATCAAAAAAAATTCTCAAACTTAAACTAATTTTATATAAAAATTTGATTCTACCAAAATTTAAATCATTATATTTTTACGAAACAAAATTAATTCAAAATGTCATCCTAACCGGAATAAAATTTTTAAAACTAATTTACCATATTTTAATACAATCCAATTCGGCAAATAAAATTAAAATTAAAACCTACTTAACATTGACTTTGACTAACCCCAAACAAACTTACTTTGAGACATGAGTTTGTCAAATTATTAAGTCACCGTTGAGATCAATCTTACTTTTAAAAATGAGTTTGTCACATTATTGACTCACCGTCGCAAACCGTTGAGATCGCTGCAGTTGGTAGTTGGCCTCAGGTGTTAAATTTGACGCCCGTATGTCCGTATTTGGCATTTTTCCCCGTAAAATACGTTTTAATTTAAAACCTCCACGTCATACACAACTTGTCGTTCATTTTCAAAACCGTCCTATTGACGGCATGTTTAAAAATTAAAAGTTTAAATTTTTTTTTATAAATTATATATATATAAGTTTATAACCTATGGGCCTATGGCGTTTTTGATATGGTGTACCGTGTGACATGATCGGATGGCTATCAGCCTATCACCGTATGGCATAGTGTACCGTGTGACAGTGATCACCGTATGATGTATCACTGTATCAGATCTGCGGTGCGGTCCTGCGGATTTTACATTCAATCTACCACCTGTAAACTTTAATACGTATCAGATTCCATTAATGAGTCCGAGTCCCGGCACCAACGATTGCTTCCGCGCCCTTTGCCCTCCAGACATTCCGAGGAATTAATCACCGGGTCGAGGCTTAGTCATTTGCTTTGTGCTTTGCTTCGCTCTTCCAGACCCATTGCTTGGCCTCATCCTTTCTAAAATTCCAATAAGAGAAGCTGTCAGATGTTCCGTTCTGTCGAAGAGATGGAGATTTGTCTACGCCCAAATTCCCCAACTCACCCTCTCTCCCATTCTTCTTGTGTCCAATATTGACCCATATCCTTATCCACTCCTTGTTGCAACGGTGGAGAAAATAATCTCCAACCTTCTGCTGTTGCATTCGCCAGATATTGAGGCTTTTCATTTGTTCAACAACTTTACCCCTTATGACTATCTACAGTTTACTCGCGAAAGCGTATGGCAATGGGTGAGATACGCAGCCTCTAGGAATGTCCAACACCTCACTCTCTGTGATTCGCCAGATATTAACCGTGATTCCGATTCCTATACCCCTGTAATGGAAATGCCGCCTGCCCTCTTTTCATGCACTCGTCTCACTACTCTCAGGCTCTCCCACTACAAGCTTACCAATCTTCCTTCCCATTTCTCCGGATTCAACCATCTCATTGCTTGCTCCTTCAAAGACACGGAGTTCACAGACAACTCTTTATCCAGCTTTATCTCTCATAGCCCGTTTCTTCAGACACTTACCCTACGCTTCTACGTTGGCCTAACGAAGCCGGTTATCTCCGCTCCCAACCTTACACATTTCTCTATACATCGTAGGAGGCGTGGTAAGCTGGAGGTTTTAACGTTGAACTGTCCGAAGCTTAGAAATGTGGAGATGGAGTTAAGTAGCATACGTGATCTGAGAATAAATGGAGTGTTGTTTCACGAACTTTCACATTTAGTCTCTAAAATTAAAATGCAGCGTGGGAGCAATGTTACTGAATTGTCGTTGGATTTGACTTATGTCGAGACACTGCAAGTTTCAGTAGAGAGAATTGTTGAGATAGTAGGGGATTTCAAAACATTGAAGAAGCTCGACATCGATGACTGGTGGGGAAGACAAAACCAGATGGTTGTTCTCGTTGATAATCTGCTCGAGAGGCTTCCCGGACTTGCGCGGCTGCGGGTGAGCGACATGTATTATCTGGTAAGGCCAGAAACATATTATTTTACTTGCTTGCTATCTGCGACGCATGTTTCAATGGTTATGCTTTTTTTTTTAGCCTCTGGTACTATATCAGTAGCCTGACCGCAACGTAGCGTTTGTGCTGTGTTTGCGGACAAATAAAAAAAGTGAAAATTGCTTGGTATATGTTTATCTATGTAGATTGGGATATTATTTATGAATTTGATAATTGAATACGGTAATTTCAGGTGAATTTGAAAAGATGAATTTACAAGATGTTATTTGTTATATTAATAATGTGTAGTAAATTTGAAAAGGTAATTTCGATTTTCAGGGGTAAAAGAGGGCAGGGTGAAATCACAACCCCCATGTTATTATTTCAATTTTCACCCCCCATGTTATTATGAATGAGAAGCATATTCTCTGAATATTCAATCTTATCCATTGATTTAAAAAAAAAAAATACAAACCTACATAAATAAATAGATACTTTTATTTTTATGTTTGTAATAGTGGTGTTTTGACAATTACCTCTTTTGGTGAAACTGTCCAAAATTTAATTTCTGTACATGGTGATATTGTATATACTTTTTGAACATTTACATAGTTCAAGCTCTTTACTATTCCACGGCAGCCCAGTCAACTTTAGTCTGGTTCAATTTATAAATTAATTGTGAAAGGTTCTTTGAAGCAGTTTAAAAAATAATCCATTAAAAAAATATGCTATGCTTGATTTTATTCTTAACAAACCAGTTCACATAGCACAGATGAAACTTGTACAAATAAATTTTAAAAGTCATATGATGGGCAGTTTAAAAATAAAAACGTCATAAAAAAATTCCTTGACGGGTAGGGTCACCCGTCAAATTTAACCCCTGGTTGGCCTATCTTATTTTAAATCAGCACCTGTCAACATGCTTCACGTTAATGGGCACTCATAAATGTTTAATCTGAATCTTATTCTTTGTCACGATGGTTTTCATAATTGTTTTAGAAATGCGAAGTGTACCATACGCAAACAAAATGTTAGAAGTTATTTTATTGCACACGTGAAAAGAAGTTAGTTTTTATTTCCAACTTAGGGAATTGTGTTCCCAGTGACGTTTCAATTGGAGAAAACGTGTTTAAAGTGGTTCTCAAGTATACATAGTCTTATATGAGATTGGATCACAAGACTTGTATTGATATAGGTGATATATTTGTGGCCACCAGCCTATTTCACATAAATCTCTAGTCAGTTTCATCAGTTTCCTTGATTATAACAATTTTTACTATTTTCAGCAGTTTTTTAGGTCTTGAACTTCTAGAGCCGTTTTGACCCTCTAAATGGCGTTTTTTTTAGGTCCACAACAGACTTGTAACTGCAAATCCTATAGTACTTGGAGAGATCTTTCCAACAAGGTATTGTATGTGCCAAACGAAGATCATATGACAAAGTTACGACCCTAGAAGTTCACTGCTCAACTAACCCCAATGGGGCCCATAAACTGTTGGCGTTCCATCTCTTGGGGTTAGGGTTTTGGTTGTTTAGGGTTTCCCTTTGTTGTTTAATAATAAAAATGCCCTTAAGCCTTATTGTAATACAATTCAAAAGCATGTAGCTATGACATCTCTTCTCAAAGATAAGCTACCATTGCCGGAGCTAGTTTATTTCTTTTTTTCTTGTAAGTATCTTTCACGATTTTAATATTAATGAAATGAAGATTTATTTCTGTTGCATTTTTGTGTTTATGCTTATATTCGTATTCTATTTCGTTTCTGCATAAGTATGGATCAGTGGTATCAGAGTGGTCTACTCTTTTTCTGATTTTCTTTGCATGTCCCCAACGAGGTCAGGGTATAAGGAGTTAGAGTTCGAACTGGTTGAACCTTTGCAAGACTAGCCTCACAAACCTCGATGGCCTCCCATGGTGGAAGAAAAGAAAGATAAGGGAGCATGAGATCATTTCAAAATATTGCTCGATGAAGCCCTCGAGCGACAAAGGAAACGATGATGAATAACTTTTCCCAGATCCTTCAGCGGTTACCCAACGACGACACATCTTCATCCTATAGCCACTCTGGAGGTGCCACTCCCTTTAAGGTACAAGTCAACTTTGACATTCCCATATTTGAAGGCCAGATAGATGCAGACGTCATAGATAGATGGTTAAATATGTTGGAAGGATATTTTCAGTTCATGACTTTTCCAATCAGGAAAAGATTACTTTTGCATTCCTCAAAGTCGCCTCCCATGTCAAACACTGGTGGGAATCCTACTGTGAACAGAAGGACGAGAGGGAACCCTCACTATTTTCAATCGCATCCACTAGGAATTCTTTCCGAGATGCGATTAAGGAACAATATTACCGAGTCGGAAGATATGAAGATAAATACATGAAGTGGACACACTATGGTAGGGAAGGGATCGAGACGTGTCGGAGTTCAAAAATATTTTTCATACCTTCACACGAAGTTGGGTATCAACGATTCTAAGCGACATTTGATACTCAAGTACCATGACTATCTACACAAGTACATCCAGGATGAGATGGAGTTCCTGGAAATTTCTTCGCTTAGCATTGTCTATCGATACACTGTCAAGATTGAGCATAAATTTAAATAGAAGAAGCAAGACTTTGGATCTGTGAATTCGAAGCAAGGGAAAGGTACCGCCAAACCACAAAAAAAAAGACAAAGCCAAAATGGGGCAACCCAAGACAACCCACCAAAGCCACAAGCCAGAGTATTTGGACAACATGCTGATCTTCAGCTAGAGATGGGAAGACCACCTACACCATATTCGGTAGGTCCTCCAAACCCTGCGGTGCCACAAGTTGTGTGCCAGTTTGGAGAAATGCACATTTGGTATGACCCAGGTTCAATATCTGAAGTACATCACTGATGAGTGGGGTATGCATGCAGACCCAACCAAGATATAGGTCATTTGAGATTGGCCAACCCCAACCACTCTAACAGAGCTACACAACATTTTCGGTCTTACCAATTTCTACTGCAGGTTCGTGGTGGGTTTCTCTCATATCACTTGGCCTTTGAGTCAAGTCACCAAGGGTGGAGCAAAAGAAAAGTTCTTCTTGTATGAATCCCAACATAATTCATTTTCTGAGTTGAAGCATCTCCTCTGCTCCACACCAGTGGTCACATTACCAGACCTACAATAACAATTTGAGATTGAGACGGATGCCTCAAACTATGCTATCAGGGTAGTTCTTACTCAGTAGGGGCATCCGGTGGCATATTAGAATGAGACTTTTAGACACAATATTAAAGTATCCCACCTATGACAAAGAGATGTATTCCATTATGCAAGTATGCTGACAATGGAAGCATTACATTATGGGGAAGGAAATGGTCATCCACACAGACCACCGACTCCTGCAATTCATACAAACACAAGGAAAGCTGCATAATGATCGCCATTAGAAATGGTCCACATATATGCAACAGTACCATTTAAACATGAAGTAAAAAAAAGGAAGCACCAATAATGTTGCACACTGTCGTAGTTGACGACTAGTTATGGCATTGACCACTATGCTCGACTCTTATGGACACAAGACCTCGGGGTGGTTGCATCTTTACAAGAGCGATCCAAAATTTAGCAACACATACCAAATTCTCTTGGAAGGAAAGTAAGTTCCAGATTTTCATCTCTAGAGCACAATGTTATGCCACCTGGGACACCTTTGTGTTCCTTCAAGCGAGCATTCCAAGATGATTTGGGAGGCACACTACAGTCGAGTTGTTGGACATTTCGGAGTAGAGAAAATAATGGGAGTGCTACATAAGTATTTTTATTGGTCGAACCTTCGAGAGGATATTGGGAAGTACATCATATCCTACACTACATGCGTCATTGCCATACTGACAATCAAGAATCAAGGCCTATATACTCCTCTGCCTACTCCTTGTCGGCTTTGGGAATCCATCTCCATTGATTACACGTTGGACCTTCCTTCTACTAAGCATGGAAACGACTGCGTTGTCGTGGTCATTTGTAGATTCTCTAAGATGGCTATTCTGATGACCTGCAAGAAGAGTAGCACATCAGAAGCCATTGCTAAGCTCTTCTTTGAACAAGTGTGGATACACTTTGGGATCCCACATTCCATTATCTCATATCAGAGCAATAAGTTCCTGGGTACATTTTGGTTAAGCCTCTGGTCGATGTTGGATACAAAGCTCACTAAGTCCACAGCCTTTCACCCCCAAACTGATGACCAAACAAAGGTCGTTAACATATTTCTCCATAGTTCAATTGGCTACAGACCCTTTCAAGTGGCGTTGGGATTCCAGCCACTATGTCCCATTAATGTGGCCATAACATTTGCAGCTACTCAAGCAAATCTGGCTCATGTTCTATCCAAAGCTAACAAGACCAAAAACTTCATTGAGCGCATTCAACACATCCCCCAATAGGTCCATGACATATTCGATAGAGCCAATGTTAAGTACAATTAGTGTCATGATCAACATTGGGTGTCATGCAAGTTCCGGGTGCGCGGCAAAGTTTGGTTACATTTGTAGAAGGAGTGCCTCGCTGGGCCCCACCGCAAGCTTCACCCACTCCGATATGGGATGTACATCATCACCAAGGTTGTAGGGGACAATGCCTTCAAGATCAACATTCCACCATTCCTTGGCTTACACCCAATATTTAATGTGGACCGATTGCGACCATAATTTCCCCCATTGTTGGACATATCCGATGTTGCTGAGCATTTGAAACCAATAGAGATTAACCTAAGTTGCATCAAATAGGCCAAAAATGATAGGTTCATGGGCACATAGATCAAGAACACTTGCCAACAGAGGATCCAGCCATATCAAGTTGTCAAAGGAGGCCAACTCCTTCACCTGGGCAAGTGGTTCAACAGGGACGAGGTTCAACAAAACATTTCTCAGCTCATGGAGGCTCTACATGCAATGGGGACCATTTCTTCCTAAGGGGGGGGGCTGGTCTAGGTGGATAATGGTGGACACCCTCCTATTCCTCCTAGATCTCTAATCAATTTCATCAGTGTCCTTGATTATAGTTACTATTTTTAGAAATTTTTTAGGTCCTAAACTTTCGGAGTTGTTTTGACCCCCGAAACGACAATTTTTTGAGGTCTACAACAAGCCTATAGTCATACGTAGAGCCTTGCCATAAATCCTATAATACTCAGAGATATCTTTCCAACAAGGTATTTTATGTGCCGAATGGAGATCATATGAAAAATTTACAACCATGGGAAGTTAACTACCCAACTAACCCCAATGGGGCCCACAAACTCTTGGCGTTCCATCTCTTGGGGTTAGGATTTTGGTTTTTTAGGGTTTTCCACTGTTTTTCAATAATAAAAATGACATTGAGCCTCAATTTAACATAGTTCAAATGCATGTAGCTGCGACATCTCTTCTCAGAGATAAGCTACCATCGCCCGAGTTAGTTTATTTCCATTCTACTTGAAAGAATCTTTCAATTTTTTAATATTAATGAAATGAAGATTTATTTCTGCGGCATCTTTGTGTTTATGTTTATATCGATACTATTTTGCGTTCCTGCATAAGTTTGGATCAGTGTGTGGACCAAGCTTCCCCAACTAACTTTTGGACCACATCCTCAAGACTAGGCGAAAAAAAGTTAGTCACAGATGTGTATGACACTTCACTGCATGTTTTGAACCTTGTAGACCAACTTGGAGGTCACAATTAGGAGTTTGTTATTAAGTTAATTTACTTTGCATCCATCCATAATTTGAACCTGCACATGATTTCCCCAGAGAAGGAAAGTATATTCCATAATGCATGATATCCATGTGAAATGTATGGCATCATATCCAAAGAAAGCAATCCTTAGAGCTTATAACGTATAAAAATAAAGCATACAAATATAATATAATTGTTAGTATCATTTTTTACAATTTCCCAAAATACATTGAATTCCAAATCGTGAACGTAAATCAGCGTGCAAAGAGGCTCATCGGTGGCCTCAAAACCCTTATCTAGACCAACAGAGTCTTATCTTCCATATGTCTAGCCATCAAGACAAGGGTAAGCATCAAAGGTTCTCTGCCTACGGTTGATGAGAACTAGAGGAAAAACATCTTACACAAAGGAAATTTAAGGGCTCAACCAAGGCGAATTCTCCTCCTAGTGACTGGTCAAGGGAAACAATTAAATTAGTAGATCCTACTGCAGTTGTTACGTCATCGTTGAAAATTGTATCGTCATAGTCAACACTCTAGGGTTGCAGTTACTCATAGGGAGAAGACTCGAGCTCCCGTTGTTGTAAGCTCATAAAAAAACATTAGATAGTAGATTAATATAGTAACACTTGGGTTGAATAACATAGCATAATAGAATTGGATTACAGGTTTACTGTATATTGGCATTACAACCTGGTGGATTATTGTCTTGGGCTGTTAGCCCTAACTTACTGTGTTGTTAAGAATCATGTTGTTGTTGAAGATATTTATTGTTGTTGGATATATTTAGGCTACTCAAGGATGTTTGTTGTTAAATAAATGAATGTTCGCTGTTATCATACAATCTTATTTGATTAAATGGAAACCCTAACCATACAAAGAAAACCTAGGGAAAAAAATCCCCTTGGGATATTACAATATCAGAGTTGTGCATCCTGTTAACTTGTGAGGGCATGAGCCTTGTCTGTTTCCAGAATATATAAGAAACATTACAATAAAAAAAAGAAGTATCTGAAGTATTTTGCTCCTTTGTGGACTTTCACCTCTAGGGAGGTTTCCCTATATTAGGTCACCTAAAGGATTTATCAATTACTACTTACAAGCCAACCCTTCTACAGTCCAACCCTTTTACAATCAAAATGAAAGAATATATAGAAAATTACAATCCTAAAGCTATTACAAGCCTTTAGGAATCAAAATCTAAACAATGAACTAAAAATATTAATCTTTAGGGAAAATTTTAGGGGTGAAATTTCGCAAATGGGCTATTTTTTGGACATTTTATGAAAACAAAATATTCGCCAATTTGGTAAAAAAATTGTCTTTTTTTTTTTACATGTATACCATTAAATGAATGATATTCACCAAAAATTTACCAATTTTAATAGTAAATTACATGTGTTTGATTGAATATTTTCTTACATTCTATATGTATGAATTTTCAAACTAGAATAGTCGCCTATAATATTATATCTAGGAACATTATTAAATCCTTAAAAAATACCCTGACAATATTTGCTTTGTTTCCAAGAATGTGGAATGATGGAAAGTCCTTTGCTTCAAAACCTTGAAATTGATTTGTTAATACCGATTCTCGTCCTTGAAATTTGGAGTTGATAAAGTTGTTTCCTTAAACTTTTGTTACGTGTTCAATATACACTCTCAAATATAAAATCAGACATGTGTGATTTAATGCCTAGAAATATAGATTTACTTCTTGAATGCTATAACTTCTAAGAGTCAAATCCCCTGCCTTTAAATCTTCCCTTTGATACATAATATCAGAAACCTTATTTACTTCATAGAGAATTCCCATAGAAAATATGAAACAAGTAGTAAAGTTTCAATGAAATATTTCATTAAAGATGACTCCACTAATGTTTCATACAAGGAAAGAACTAGATCTTCCACCTTCATAACAAAGTCCAAATATATCTCCCCATTCATAATAGATGTTATATTCAAGGTTTTCAAATTATTCCTTACATTTTTCACCAACTTATATGGATGAAACACTTAATTCCAAATTTGTTATCCCCATTCTTCTTTCACAACATCACCTCATATTAGTTTGATTTCATATGCACGTTTCTTCAAACTTATAACTTGTGTTTTTGTCTTCAAACAATTAAGGGATTTTGTCTTATTTGGGAGCTTGCTTCTTTCCTTTGTGCAACAGATAGCAATATCATTTGGAATATGAAAAATGCAAACTATTGTTTCAATTTTGTTTACATTTTAGCCTCCTTTCCTCCCTACTTTTGAATAACTTAGTATAATATGTTTCTTTGACCTCTTTATACAAAACAAAGACAGCAAGTCTCTACAAGACAAAAGTGGAAAAGCGTACTGGTAAGTGATGGATTTATAAGCGAGAAAATTGGTGCAACAATTTAATATACAAAATGGTATAAGCCCAACTGATATAGTTCAGATCACACAACAAATTATCAATAATCTTGTCCATTTCTATTACAAAATTTTGAAGTGTCCAGCCTATTGGATAGTTAAGTGTGGATGTATTATCAATGTCTCCTTGCACTAGTCATTGAAGACAACCTCACATTTGCTTTAGTTTTAACACCAAAATTCTTGGGCACTAAAGCTCTAATTCCTATCGGGTTACCTACATTACTTAACTCTACTTATTTTTACAGTACTATTAGATGACCAATTTGATTAGACGATCGTCTCTTAGAATATAGGCATGCATTCTTTTGGATCTTCATCATAGATTGCCATGATAAAAAATTAAATATTACGATAGCTTAGTATTATAAGTTGGTTAGATTTAATTATTACCCCTACCTTCTACAAACATGCACTATTAGAAAGTCGTATAACTCTTATAGAATTTTGTGTAGCATGTGTTTTATCTTCAACTACATATAATTCCAATCTATATATGCTAATGATTTCTTACTCAATCATAAATACAAATTATTTTTCCTCTTTATTTGAAAAAACATATACAACCATGTCAAACATAAGCTTCATATAAGTTTCATGCAATTTTAGATACCACAAAAATGATTTGGCCAGAATAACCTTGCTGAGAAAATAAACAAATATACTACCTCAAAATAAGCTTAAGTATGCTATTAAGAATAGATAAAAACTTACTAATTCCTTTGGGGAATATATGGGAGAGATATCCTTCCTCTCAACCAATGAGCTTCCACCAGCAACTCCTCTTGAGCTTAGACTTCTTCCTTCTAGGAATAACACCTTTTGTATTCAATGATATTTTATATTTTTTTACTAGCAAATTTTACATAGCAGCGTCATGCTCTTAGGGTCCGCTCCCTTTTATCTAGGCTATTTCTTTAATCTAGGATGGGTGATGTCAGACATCATTAGAAATTAGATTTTTATCAAATTTCTAATTATATTTGTAACAACCCTTGATTGATTTTCCAAGTAAATAAAACAACACCACGGTCATGGGACATGTATTCCAAGTTGAATGGTAGGAAAAACATTATAGTGGGCATCAATTGTGATTAGTTAATGGCTATGGATATTAACAAATGAAAAGAGGCAATAATTGGCATTTATTTATGAAAATAAAGAAAATAGGAGAAAATGGAGATGATGAGACACCAATTTGTATGCAAGGGAAATTAGAGGAAAAAGAAGGAAAATGAAGAAAATAGAGGCATCAATGATAAAAAGGCTTCAAAGAAATAGTTGATGGTTTTTGTCAGTTTAGCCTTTTCACCGTTTGTGGTTTGGAGCTAATGTTCATTCTCTCTCTCTCTTCCTTACACTCTTGCACACTTGGAGCATTCTTGTAGCATTCTTCCAACATTCTAGTATTCACTTGGATTTGGATAAAGCAAGCAAGGAAGGCAGGAAAACACAAGGAAACAGTTAAATCAATGGCTACAACTAGATTGATTCGCAGGTAACAGGTTGCATGTGTGATTTCCTTCTTGATTTTTGGATGCATGATATATGCATGTGATTTATTGGTTATGTGTTCTCATTGGCATGGAGATTTTCCTGGATTGATAGTGGTTTAAGCATTGCCTTGCCATTTACTAGATAGGCATGGTGTTGTGGGTTTTTCCACTTGTTGTTTTTTCAATTGGTGCTTAGGTTCCTTATGGATGTCGGTTGGAACAAATTCTCTAGAGCCCTGAGATAGCTTGGGTTGAGATACTAGTTCTTGGAGGTGTAGGTTGTGAAAAACACTCTAGAGCCCTTGGTGGGTTGAGTTACTAGTCCCTACATCTACGGTTGGAACAAACTCTCTGGAGCACTAGAAGGTTGTGGGTTGAGTTACTAGTTCCTAGATCCCTGGATAATTTTGGTAGAGAAAGATTTGGTTGATGTGAGTGATTTCCAAACCATAGGGGTGGAATCATTGTGGTTGAGGGTTGAGGTGGTTTGGACTCTGAAAGACTTAGTTGGTTTTGTCTTCATTTATGCCATGAGATCCCATATTCATGCTTTGAATATGGCGTGGGGGTGATTGAATGAAATAAAGATTTGGTTCAGTCCAATCTATGGTCGAGTGGTACGTAGAAGTCCCTGAATTGGTTGGCCTTTTCATATGTTAATAAGATATATTTTCCTATTGTGATTTATGAGCACTTGTGTTGGTTATCATGTTGATGTTTATGGCTAGTTTTCCATGGTTTATTTGTTGGTTATTAGCTGGTTATATGCTAGTTATATGATATATACTTTCTATGGATCTTGTCATGTTTTGATAAGTTAGTGAATGACTAATTAATGCTTGGAATAATAAGAGTTATTGCAAATATGTGAAGAGGGCATAAAGCCTTCTTGGTGATTCTTAGATGATGTTTAGAAGTTTATGATCATATATGCATTCATGGCATGTAGCTTACATGTTTGTCATGTGTCTGATGAAATGTCTATCAGGGTTAGGCATGGTTAGGTCAAGTTACTATTCAATTTTTGAATGATTAGCATTGTTAGCATCTTATTTATGCTTCTAGAAAGTTAGAGGAAGTTCTGGGTAGGATTCTGGAGGCTAGCCTAAAAAGTGGCTCAAATCCTTGGACTAGAGGTACATAATTGGATCTTTTGGGACATAACCATAGGGAGGAAAACCTGTGAGTTCAGTTATAGCCTAATAATCGCATGGATGTAGTGTCAAGAGTGCAATTGTGGAGATATGTCAAAGAAACAAGGCTCCATATTAGGGATTGATCACTTGGGGTGGGTATATGGATCTTGAGTGATTTGTAGTTCCGGAGGAAGGATAGAAAGGTTTTAGTTTGTAGGCCCCACTTCCATCACTAACTCTTGGAGGTCGGACCATGTCATAGTAGCACTCATCTCATGTTTAACCTGGTAGGCTGGTTAAAGTGGGTAAATGTGGGAGGAGGCACTATATATTAGTATCATAGTGGGGTTGAAACACTGGACCTTAGGGTAAAAGTGATTGTCATGCATGCATGTTAGTGGTCTATGTGTTTTTTATGCATGCACTATAGTGGCTATGGTTAACATGTATATAGTCAGTGTTACAGTATTTTATTATCATGCATGATGATTGATACGTTGATTTCATTATGTATATATGTATATATCATGCTAATATGGATTTATTTATGTAGATGTGATAGCCTCCCCTAAAATTCACTAAGGTATGATTTGATTATGCTTCTATTAGTTTATCTAGCATGGAATGTTTGCAGGAGATAGAAGGCCAGAGATGACTAGCAGACTTGTGGACTATAGTTTGCGTGACTCTCCTTACAAATTAGATGAGCTACAAGGAAATGAGTACTCTTGTGATATAGTAGACACACTGAGAAGTTTTATGGAAGAAATCAGAATTTGCAAGTTGGAAAATAATTGGTTGATTAAGGCTTAGAAAATGCTTACTAAAGCACAGGAAAAGCAAGAAAAAGACCAAGCAGTAATACTTCAGACTCTACCATATTTGCATAGACAGGGACCGTTGAGGATCAGTGATGGACAAAAAGAAAGGACTAATGGGGCATATGGTAGCAGGTTTCGATCAGGACATAGGTTGGATAGAGAGGATACAGTCAGTAGTGGCAAATTCTTGGATACACCTAACATGAAGGGTAGTGATCATGGGTTCTATTCTAGTTCTGGTTTAGAGAGACATCATCATCACCACCAACATCATCCATATAGATGGAGTGAGAAGCAATATTCACTAGAGGATTTCAAGAAAGCGAAGCCTCCTACATTTGATGGAGAGATGAAGGGGTCACAAGATGTAGAAGCCTGGTTGCTTGGAATGCATGAGTATTCAGAGAACATGAAAGCCATGATAGATACTTTCAATCTCAAAGGGAAACCAGACATTTTGTGGGAAGATGTAAATAATGAAAAATGTATTAGAGAAGAGGAGTTGGTTTGGGATGAGTTCGAGAAAATTTTAAGGAAGAAGTAATTGTCTAAGAGGTATTACAATGATAGGGAAAAGGAGTTATATGAGCCGAAGATGGGTTCCATGACCAATGATGAGTACACTAGAAGATTCTTAAAGCTATTGAGGTATGTGCTGTTGGGTTGTGTTATGTTTTTCCCATGACTAGCTCCCCTAGTTAATCGAGGGGTTAGAGGGGGGTGGAGCCCCCCACGGGGGGGTCACAAGGGATTTGAGGGGGGCGGGTAGCCCCCCTTTATGGGGTCTGGGGCAGCGCCCCGGGGAATTTTTTTTTGGACCCTATTCCAGGTTGGGCAGACCTACCTATGGTTTTGTGCATGACTTTCGCACATGGTTTTGGACGCGATGGTTTTCGGTCCATGGTATTGGATGCTTTGGCATATATACATACGTATTGTAACATTGAAAAGTAAATAATGGAAAATCAAGCTGGTAGTCCTAGTTTTGGGATCCAAGGGAAAATCTCTGTGTATATGTGTTTTATGTGTTATGTTCTTGCATTGTTTATTTTATGTTCTTAGAATTCGTATGCAAGTAATTTCTGTACGGGGTTAAAACCTACATTTGGTATTAGAGTTGTTTTGGCTTCAAGGGGATGCCTTTGTTGCTGAGGGGTTTCGCTCGGGCCTGTGGTAGACCATGTTAAGTTGGATATCTGCAGGATCGATTCTGGTGGTGAAAGAAGATGGCGAGCAGTGGAAAGATAGAGATCGAGAAATTTAATGGTAAGAGTTTTGAGTTATGGAAACTCAAGATGGAGGATCTGTTGGTAGATAAAGATTAGTGGATCATGGTAGATCCAGGTACTAAACCAACGGGAGTGTCTGATGAAGAATGGAAAAAATTGGATCGGAAGGCAAAGAGCACAATACGATTGTGTGTCTTAGATTCAATATTGTTGAATGTATCAGGGGAAGCTACAACGAAGGCTTTGTGGGACAAGTTAGGGACTTTGTACCAATCTAAGTCTTTGGTGAATAAACTATTCCTATGGAAAAAGCTGTATAACCTGAGGATGAAAGATGGAGACTCGGTGACAGAGCATTTGAATACATTTGATACTGTGGTAAGTCAATTATTGCCTGTTGATATTAAAATTTTAGATGATGATAAGTGCATTAGTTTGTTGTGTTCTCTACCAGATTCGTGGGATAGTCTGGTTATTGCAAAGGTAGCAATGCAATTTCCTTACAGTTTGATGAAATAGTTTCATCCTTGCTGATGGAGGAGATGAGATGGAAAAATATGGAGAGCCAGAATGGTGATGCCTTGTCTATACAAGGACAGTCCCAGAATAGAAACAAAAATAAGCTAACGAGTGGGAGATCTGAATCTAGAGGGAGATCTAAATCTCCAGGAAAACCTCTAAAGGTGGTGTGTTGGAAATGTAGAAAAGAAGGGCACTACAAAAGGGACTGTAAATCTAAAGCTCCTGACAACGGAAAGGGATCTGATGATGCTCCTTCTGCAGAGGTGAAAACCATCTCAGATGAAGGTGGGGATGTGTACTTGGCTTCTTCAAGTACACATGTAGATCATGAGGCATGGTTGATTGACTCAAGTGCATCCTTTCACTTCACTCCCCATAGAGAGTGGTTCTTGTCAGGCCAGGAGGTAACTCCCCAAATGAAACTGTATTATTCATTTAGGTTGTTCATTATAATATACAAGAGGGAGTGACTGGTCAGTTTCATCTCCCAGTGACTCTCCATTTCATTTATTGTTTATTTACACTAATTACAGTTGTTCACCCAATCCCTATGATTAGTTGTCAACATCCCCCCCCTTAATTTGAAAGGATGTTTGTGAGTCTAAGCATCATTCTGAATCTTTCAAGATTTTCTCTTCCAAGTGCTTTGGTGAAGATGTCTGCAATCTGCTCATTAGTGGAATAATGGAAAAGATGGATTGTTTTGGCCTCAACATGATGTCGAATTAGATGATATTTTGTATTGATGTGCTTCGTTCAATGATGGAACTTTGGGTTCTTGGCCAACTTTATTGCCAAGGTATTGTCAATCATGAGTGGAGTCTATTGTACTTTTTTTACCTGCAAATATTCCAGAATTTTCCTGAGTCACACAATTTCTTTTGTTGCCTCAGCTGCTGCCACATATGCTGCCTCTATTGTGGAATCTGCTGGAACTGATTGTTTGCGTGATCTCCAAGAGACAACTCCTGATCCAAGACTCATAGCATAACCCAAAGTAGATACCCCAGTTTCTTTGTCTACATCGAAGTTTGAATCAGAGTATCCAATCAAGCTGAAGTCGCCCACCTGTGTATACTTGAGTCCAAAGTCTTGAGTTCCCTTCAAGTACTTTAGAACTCTTTTTGTAGTAGACCAATGTCCCTCACAAGGCTTTTGCATAAACTTGTAGAGGATTCCAACAGCAAACGAAATGTTTGGTCTGGTAGTGGTAAGGTAGTTGATACTTCCTACAAGCTGTCTATACTTTGTTGCATCCTCAAATTCTTTTCCTTTAATGGATGTGAGCTTTAAGTTTTGTTCCATTGGAGTAGTCAGAGGATTGCATTCAGTCATGCCAAACCTATTCAACAGATCTCCAATATACTTCTTTTGAGAAAGGAATATGGACTTCGGATGTTGAGTTACTTCAATACCAAGATAGTAATGAACATAGCCCAAATCAGTCATTTCAAAACCTTTCCTCAATTCCTTCTTTATGGATGCAATGTAGCTCTCATTGTTCCCTGTCATCAAAAGATCATCTACATATACCACAAGATATACAACTATTTTTCATACCAGGCTCATGGTGCTTGTTTGAGGCCATACAAGGATTTCACAAGTTTGCATACTTTATGTTCATGTCCTTTCACAACAAATCCTTCAGGTTGGGACATAAAAACATTCTCTTTTAGATCTCCATTCAAGAAAGTAGTTTTTACATCCATTTGATGGACTTTCCAACCGTTCTGAGCTGCTAGGGCAAAGAGTGTCTGGATGGTAGCCCATTTTGTTGTGGGGGAAAAAGTCTCCTCATAATCGATCCCTTCCTTCTGTGCAAAACCTTTTGCCATAAGCCTAGCTTTGTGCTTGTCAAGTGAGCCATCAGCTTTATACTTGTTCTTGTAGACCCACTTGCAGCTAATTGGTTTGGTTCCCAATGGAGGATCAACCAGCTTCCAAGTGCCATTATTTATCAAGGCATCATACTCCTTTTGCATTGCTTCTTTCCATTCATCATGGGAAGCATCTTCTTTGAAGGAAGTTGGTTCAAAATCTATAAACAAATTCAATTCACAATCATAAGAAACATCCATATCAACAGGTGAATCAGAGTCATCTACATCACCTCCATTTTGTCAGGTTGAATTTCTAGTTCCTGTCTTTCCAACCTCACCAGGATGAACACTTTCAAGTGTCTTTGTCAACCACTTTGGGGGACCTTTCTAAGATGGTCTAGGCTACTCCGTTGATTGAGTTGGGACTGAATCAAGATTGAGTCTCCCAATTCTGTTAATCACATCAGTCAAAGTATCATCCGTTGTTGGAGTTTCATGCAGGGGAGAGAGTGCTTCAGAAGAAGATTCCACAGGTTGATATAGTATAGGAAACCCCCCTTCAAGATGTGGAGTATGATTATCAAATTCTTGAAATGATTTTTCATTTGCGAATCTATCCAAAAGATCAAGTTGTTGCTCAACAACATTGTAAGTTTTGGATGATTCAAGAAAGATTACATCTCTAAATACAACAAAATTTTTATTGACGTCATCATAGAGATGGTATGCTTTGGAGGTGTTTGAATACCCCAAGAAGATACACTTACGACTTCTTGCACCAAGTTTGTTTCTATGTACCTTTTGTATCAACGCATAACATGTGAAACCAAAGGCCCTGAGATACTTTACCGAAGGAATGTGCCCATACCACATTTCATAAGGAGTCTTGTTTCTAATAGAATTAGATGGACATCTATTCTTTACATATACAACACATAGAACTGCATCAACCCAAAACATCAATTTACATTTTTGAAAAACATCATGGAGCGCACCATATTTAAGATTGTCCTATTCATTCTTTCAGCTACTCCGTTCTGTTGGGGATTATAAGGCACATTTGTTTGATGTTTGATCCCATGTTGGCGAAGATAGTTTTCAAATTCATTTGAAGTGTATTCTTTTCCATTATTAGTGTGAATAGAGACAATATGATATTGTGCATCATTTTCAATCCATGTATGAAAGTTCTTGAATGTTTGAAAAGCATCAAATTTGTTCTTCAATAAATAAACCCAACACATTCTGGTGTAGTCATCAATAAATGTCATCATATATTTATTTCCATTTGCAGAAGGAACAAGCATTGGACCACATAAATATGAATGAATGAGTTCAAGTTTTCTATGTGCTCTGGAATGTGAATCATGAAAAGACTGTTTGCTATGCTTTCCTAGAATGCAAGCATCACATTGCTTAAGTTTCCTAGGAATTGTAGGCAAACCAGTAACACCATTTTTCTTCAACAAGTGGAGGCTGTCATATTTCAAGTGTCCAAATCTAGCATGCCATAATAAAATTGATGGAAATGTACCTTCTTCATAATGAGAATTGTATGAGAAATTTTGTGCACGAGCAGAGGTACCCTATAGCTTGAGAAGCCTTTCTTCTTCTATCCTTGTCATGACAAGTGAGTGGTCTGATGCTTTTCTCACCTAACATATGAATGGAGTGTCCTTGTCGTCGGATGTGGACCAAGGACAACAAGTTTCTCCTTAGCCATGGGAGATATAAAACATGATGCAGAAGAAATTCTGGAAGACCGGACAATTTAACCCTGATTTTACCAAGCCCTGATGGCTTGAGTTTTGATTTGTCTACAAAGTATATTGCTCCATCAACATTTTCAGTAAATTCTTCAAAAAATCTCTTCTAAAATTCATGTGGCAAGTTGCTCCTGAATCAAGAAACCAATCATTTTTCCAAGAAGCAAGTGAAGCATTAAATAAGTCCTCATTTACTCCAATATTAAAGTGTGCCACAACATAGTGAGTGGATTCAAGTGCTTTACCTTTCTATTTGTCATTAGTTTTACCTTTGGGTTGATTTCTTTCTTGCTTAATTCTATCCCAAGGCAACTTGCATGTGGATGCACCATGTGATCCATCTCTTTTGCATCGTATGCAGTGAAAATCTGACTTTTCTCCTTGAGAGTGTCTGCCCCCCCTGCCTCTAAAATTTCTTCCTCTTCCTCTTTGACCACCTCTTCCTCTCGAAGAATCTTGAGCAAGATTCTTCTCTCTATGTAAAAGACACACAGCCTCTTCAGAATACTGAGGAGTTGTCTTTTTCCCAAAAGCTTTCTCTCTTTCAGCAATTTTTTTCACGAGGGAGTCAAAGGTAATATATTTGAGGTTTCCATTTGCTTGCAATGACTCAAGATAATTTGAGTAAGTGGGATAAAGTGCCTTGAGCAAAGTTATCAGAGGAATGTCCAGTTCAACATTAGTGACTTTGATATCATGCATAATATATTTTACTTCTGATGTAAGAGCAAGAGGATCATCATTTTGTAATTCAAGGGTGAACAATTTAATCATGAGTTGAACAACTTCAAGTGCAGAGTGTGAGTCATAGAGTTCCTTCAGTTTTTATAAGGCTTAAAAAGAATTTGAAAATGGCGAAATATGGCGACTCACCTCTTCATTTACTGATGCTGCAATCAATGCATAAGCCTTTCTATTCTTATTTTCCCAAATGGCGAATTCCTTGTCTGAGGTAGGATGTTCTGGCTCTTTACCTCCGTCTCCAACACACACTCCTTTCCGCAGCTCATTAAAAATGAGAGTGTTTTTGATTTTCTGAGACCACTTAGGATAATTTTCCTTGCCAGTGAGAACCACTCCCAATGCATTTTTAAAAATCTCTGTACTGTAAAAATGTACTTATGGTGGTATTATGTGTAAAAAAATACAATTTTGGTTTACATTTATGACAAAAGTATTATTTGGGGAAGATGTTATATGGGGAGGGTGTATGTGGGTAAATGGGGGGGGGGGTATATATGGGGGAGGGATTTTATATGGAGGAGTCAACATATGACTGGTGCGTTGTTTAAGACAACAGAAGGGAGGTGGTATTAGTTGTGCGGGAGTATGGAGTGGTATTCGAGTCTGGTGGAGCAGTGTGATGCCACACCACAATATCGCAACATGGGAGGTGAATACACAGTCACATGGTATCGCAACATGGGAGGTGAATACACAGTCATGTGGTATCACAGTGGTATGTGGTATAGCGGATGGGTTGGCAACCGAGAGTCTCGTTGTTTGCAGAGTGTGGTATGGCGGGTGATACCATATGGTTCTGTTGCGCAATGGAGAGGAGTTTAAAACTGGTGAGGCAGTATGGGAACACAATACATGAGGTGGTGCAAAGCCAACGTTCCACAAGTCGACAATTCGAACTCGGATTTCACAATAATGGCTAATGAACAGTCAATTTACCAACACAAACACAGTCACTCCAGCATACACGCCATTCAATCGACTATCAAAAAAACTTTATGCATTCACCATATATGCCATCGACCATCAATCTTCTTCAATGTATGAGCTTGTTAATGGATTTCGATCATTGAAATCACTTACCAAACGCCATCAATATTCGAACGTAGTTGACGCAAAATGCACATTGTAGTCTCACTATTCAACGCAACATGTCCAGGTTTCGACCAAGTTCACAGTCTTTTAACACACATGTTCCATCTCTCAGCACCAAGGCTTCAATGACTTCAACGACTGTTTGCAGGTCCGCTCCAAACAACTTCTATGAGAGTTATTCAGCTAGAGGTTAACTCAGCAATCCTTGCAGTCATCACAAAGATAATTCAAAAATGCATTGAATGCGGATGGTCTGTCCAAATGTAGAGATTCGGTAGAGAAAAGAGGTAGAGGGCAGGAAACTGACAGGAGTTACAATGCAGAAAAATAAAAATAGAGGTTGGCTCTGATACCATGTCAGGCCAGGAGGTAACTCCTCAAATGAAATTGTATTATTCATTTAGGTTGTTCATTATTATATACAAGAGGGAGTGACAGTTCAGTTTCATCTCCCGATGACTCTCCATTTCCTCTATTATTTATTTACACTAACTATAGTTGTTCACCCAATCCCTATGATTAGGTGTCAACAGTTCTGCGAGTATGAGAAATACGATGATTTCTTCTTAGGGGATGATAGGAAGGCTATAATCGTTGGTTGTGGAAAAGTAAAGTTGAGGTTGCAAGGTGGAAGGGTTAGAACACTTCCAGGTGTTCTGCATATTCCTGCATTGGCCAGAAATCTAATTTCCGTAAGCAAGCTAGATGATGCAGGTGTAGAAACAATGTTCGAGAAGGATACCTACAATATGGTTCAAGGAGCACTGGTATCGATGTAGGGAGTTTGGATTGGAACTATGTACAAGATGCAATGTAGCACTGTTGTTGATGGGTGCAATAGTTATGTGGTTCTTGAAAGTGGAGCAGAAAATCTAGTGGTCTCTAGAGAGAAGACCATGTTGTGGCATCAAAGGCTTGGACATATTGGTGAGAAGGGCCTTCGAATACTTCATGGTAAAGGTATGGTAGAAGGCATTACTAATAACTCTCTGGATTTTGATTTCTATGAAAATTGTGTATATGAGAAGCAGAATCGGGTGAGTTTCCCCTCTGGTGGTAAGAGGGCGAAACAAATATTAGAGCTTGTGCACAGTGATGTGTTTGGACCTGTGAAGGTTCCATCACGAGGTAAGTATGAGTACTATGTATCATTTATATATGACTTCTCAAGGAATACATGGATATATTTCCTCAAGAATAAATATGAAGTCTTTGACAGGTTTAAAGAATTTAAGGCTCTAGTGGAAAACTAGACAAAGAAGAAGATAAAGGTGATGAGGACAAATAACGGTGGAGAGTTTTGCAACAAGGAATTTGAAGAATTCTGTAAGAAGTGTGGTATAGAACGACAGAAGACTACTCCGTACACACATGAGAAAAATGGAGTTGCAAAAAGAATGAACAAGACATTTATGGAAAGGGTAAGAAGCATGCCCAGTGGTGTTGGGTTAGGACATGAATTCTGGGCAGAGGCGGTGGAGACAACATGTTACCTGGTCAACAGATCACCTTCATCATCGTTGGAGGATAAGAATCCACAAGAGCTATGGACTGGTAAGAAACCCTCTCTTTCACATCTGAGGGTATTTGGATATGTACATGTTCAAAAGGAGAAAAGAACAAAGTTGGATAGTAAATCTGAAAAGTGCATCTTTATTGTTTAAAGGGTTATAAGCTTTGGAACCCAGTGACAAGGAAGGTTGTGTACAACCGAGATGTGGTATTCAGAGAGGTGAAAGATGTTGTTAAACATGAAGTCCAGCCAAAGGAACCTAAGGATATATAGTTTGAGCTTAAGGAGGAAGAATCAGACTCTAAAGCTAAAGAGGAATCGGAAAATGAAGAGCCACAAACTTCGATTGTGGGAAGATCAGTTTGAGAAAGAAGGCAGCCAAAAAGGTATAGTCCATCTGCTTTCTAGTCAAATTTTTCTCTATCTATTACTGATGATGATCCAAGAACTGTGAAGGAAGCAGTAGATTCAGAGGATGGAAAACTTTGGAAAGAGGCCATGGTTGATGAAATGACATCTTTGCACAAAAATGAGGCTTGGGATTTGGTGGAGTTGTCGGCTAGAAGGAAACCCATTAGCAGAAAATAGGTGTTAAATAAGAAGACAAATGCAAAAGGAAAGGTGGAGAAATACAAAGCTCGGTTGGTAGCAAAAGGTTATTCCCAGGTGCCAGGAAGTGATTTTGGTGATCTTTTTTCTCTTGTTTCCAAGTTAGCTTCTATTAGATTACTTTTATCTGTTGCTGTTGCTTTTGATTTTGAGGTAGAATAGATGGATGTGAAGACATCATTTCTTCATGGGGATCTGGAAGAGGAGATCTACATGAAGGATTTGTGGTGAAGCGTGAGAAAGAACTGGTATTCAAGTTAAAGAAGTCTTTGTATGGGTTAAAATAGTCACTAAGGATGTGGTATCAAAAATTTGATACATTTATGCGGGGATTTGGCTTCACCAGAAGCAAAGCAGATCATTGTGTGTATTTTTAATTAATTGGTGACCATGTTATTTATCTGGTCTTGTATGTGGATGACATGTTGTTGGATGGAAATGACAAAGAAATTATCCAGGCTTTGAAGACCCAATTGTCCTCCAAATTCGACATGAAAGATCTTGGTGTTGCAAACTATATTTTGGGCATGGAAATTAAAAGAGATTAGGCAAAGAGGAAGCTCTGGTTAAACCAGAGGAAGTATGTCGAGACAATATTGCAGAGGTTTAACATGCAGGATAGTAAACTGGTGAAGGTTCTTATTCCTGTAGGTGTAAAGTTATTTGCTGGACAGTGTCCCAAGACACAAGAAGAGGAATAGGACATGTCCCTTGTTCCATATGCAAGTGCATTCGGTAGCCTGACGTATGATATGGTTTGTACTAGACCAGACATTGCACATGCATTAGGAGTATTCAACAGGTTTATGTCAAAACTAGGGAAGGAGCATTGGACAATAGTGAAGCGAGTTTTCAGGTATTTGCGTGGCACTAATGATTATGGTTTGTGCTACCAAGGAAGACCAGGATTGGACAGAGTGTTAGATATTCGTGGCTTTGTTGATGCAAACTGGGTTGGAGATTTGGATCAGAGAAGATATACAAGTGGGTATGTGTTTAACCTATTTGGAGGTGCAGTCAGTTAGATGAGTAAGAAACAATCTGTAGTGGCACTATCAACTACAGAGGTAGAATACATGGTAGCCACTCATGCAAACAAGGAAGCAGTTTGGTTGTAGAGATTGTGTTCAAGTATGGGGTTAGTACAGGGAGCTATAAGGATATATTGTGACAGCCAAAGTGCAATTTTCTTGCCAAAGAACCCTACCTACCATTCAAAGAAAAAACATATTGATGTTCAGTATCACTTTGTGAGGGATATGATAGAAGACAAAAGGTGTTGCTGGTAAAGGTGGACACTTTGAAGAATATTTTTGATGCATTGACAAAATCTATGAGCTCTGAGAAGTTCTCTTGGTGTAGAGAAACAATGGGCGTTGCAGGGCTGGATAAATGACTAAGCTCTCTTATGGAAAGAAAACAAGAAGTGGGAGAATGTTGTGTTGTGTTATATTCTTTCCATGACTAGCTCCCCAAGTTAACCGGGGGGTTAGAGGGGGGGGGGGGGGGGGGAGCCCCCCCTTCATTGTGCTGATTGCACAGTGGGGGGGTTACAGGGGGTTTGAGGGGGGCGAGTAGCCCCCCTCTACGGGGTCCGGGGCAACGTGCTAGGGAAATTATTTTTGGACCCTATATTAGGTTGAGAGGATCTACCTATGGTTTTGTGCATGGTTTTCGTACATGGTTTTGGACGCGATGGTTTTCAGTCCATGGTATTGGATACTTTAGCATGTATAAATATGTATTGTAACATTGAAAGGAAAATAATGAAAAATCAAGCTGGTAGTCCCAGTTTTGGGATCCAGGGGAAAATCTCTATGTATATGTGTTTTATTTGTTATGCTCTCGCATTGTTTATTTTCTATCCTTAGAATTCGTATGCAAGTATTTTCCGTACGGGGTTAAAATCTACATGTGCCTTACCTCAAGGAGGAGAAAGAAAATATTCAAAGGTTCATCAGTGGGTTTTGAGTAACGTTTAGAGACATGATTGAGTTTGATGAGCATATATTTTTGGAGGAAGCCATCATAAAGATGAAGCATTCTTATGAACAGTCAAAGCACAAGTCTGAGTCTAAGTGAGATTAGAAAGGGAATGAGAAGAATAAAGGAAAGTGGGTTAAGAAGTGAGGAAGACTTCCAGATGTAGGTGATAAGGAGAATGTAGCAACACATAAGAAGTTCAATGCATTTGACAGAGGACATGGGTATCAGCCTAAAGAGCAGGACAAGGGCATTGGTAGGTATCATTTGAGGTGTTGAACTTTTGGTGGAGCATTAGGGGAATTTTGAGGTCTAAAATGGGCCTCCTAAGGAAATTATAAGATAATAGTGGAAATAATAAAATAATATTAGGTTACATCATCAAATTTTATAGGGAAAAAAAACTACTTTTTCAACTCGTATTTTCAACTTATTTCCCTATAGGTTTTCTCAAATTTTGAGCGGGAACACTCATTGGATGCATAATTTGATTCCCCATCCAAGGAGTACCCATGTTTCATACTTTTGATGGACCCTCTTACACGAAAAATCATAAATACATGAAAAACGTGATTCAATCATGTTTTTTCATGTATTTCTTATTTTTTTGTGTAGCAGGGTCCATTGAAAGTATGCAAAATGGGTACTCCCACTCAAATTTGAGTAAAACCTTAGGGAGATAAGTTGAAAAAGTAGTTTTATTATTTTATTATTTTTTAATCTTTTTACTTTTTTACCCCAAAAATGGTGAATCACCCCCCATGGTTGACATCATCATCTTGAATCCTATTGGTTCTTATAAAGTTTATTTGCGTTGTACATCTTTCTTAGGAGACCCATTTTAGACCTCAAAAGTTCTATAATGAGCATCACAGGAGATATTGTTCACAACATCAAGGTGGGAGCCCTCAGATTTATAGTGCTCAGGAGGCAGAAAAGGTTGGAGATGTTGGTCATAGTATTCCTTGGATCTATGTTGTAGCGGATAGTAGGTAGGTTGATCATTATGCATATATTATTGAGATGGAAGGTAAGCTCCATGATCAAGTTGTTTCTATTTTGATTGTTCCTAGATCTAACTATAGCTATATCAGTCCTAACCTGGTGGATAAGTGTGACTTGAAGAAAGAAGTGCATGAAGAATCTTGGTTGGTGTAGTTGGCTAGAGGGATCAAGAGAAGAGTTAGCCATTGGGTGAGATATTGTGCATTTGATTTGAATAGTATACCTACATAAAAAATCTAAATGTTCTTCCTTTGGATTCATACAATATGCTTTTGGGCATGTGATGGTTGTTCATTCACAGGACTAAAGTGGATTGCTATGACAAATCTAGATTTCCTAGATGATGATGGAGAAAGAAGAATTTTACATGGAAAGAAGAATCCTACATCAGTGAGAATGGCCATAGCTATGCAAGCGAAGTGCAGTCATAGGAAAGAATGTTTATTATTTGCAGTGCATATTTCTAGTGATAGAGGGAAGGATGATGAAGTCTTGAAGAAGTATTTAGTATTGCAGTAGTTTCAGGATGTGTTCCCCGCAGAGATCCCAAAGTTATCGTCTCATAGAGAAGTGGATTTCTCTATTGAGTTGTTACCATGAGCAACACCAACATCAAAGGCGTTGTACATGATAAGTACTTCATAATTGATGGAACTGAAGTTTCAGATTAAAGAAATGCTTGATAAGGGATACATAAGCCCAAGTGTATCTCATTAGGTTGCGCCAATATTATTTGTATGAAATAAGGATGGTACTCTCAGATCGTGCATTGATTACAATCAGTTGAACAAGGTGACCATCAAGAACAGGTACCCATTGCCAAGGATTGATGATTTGTTGGATTAGTTGAAGGGAGCAACAATGTTCTCAAATATTGGTTTGAGATCAAGGTATCATCAAGTGCACATCAAAGAAGAATATATTTACAAGATTGCATTTCGTACCAGGTATGGGAATTATGAGTTTGTGGTGCTCCCTTTTGGTCTTATTAATGCTCTAGCTACTTTCACGTGTTTAATGAGCATTGTGTTGCATCCTTATCTGGAAAAGTTTGTGATAGTGCTTATTGATGACATATTGATATATTCTAAGAATGAAGAAGAGAACGCAGAAAACCTGGTAACAATATTGAGATTGTTGAGAGAGCATCAATTGTATGCCAAGCTCAACAAGTGCAGTTTCTTTCAAACTAAATTTCATTACTTGGGGCATGTTGTTTCCAAGGAAGACATAGTAGTGGACGTAGAAAAGATTAAAGTTATCATGGAGTGGCTAACTCTTAGGAATGTGGATGAGGAGAGAACATTTATGGGACTAAAAAGTTATTACAATAGGTTCATTAGGAAATTCTCAAAGATTGGCTATCCTATTACATCTTTGTAGAGAAAAGGGAAGAAGTTTAAATAGATAAATGAATGTGTAGCTAACTTTAAAAATTTGAAGCATTTACTTACAAATGATCTAATATTGAAGATTGCAGATCTAGATAAAGAGTTCATGGTATTTATGGATGCTTGTAAGGAAGGACTTGGTGGAGTCAGCTATGAGTCACGGAAGTTGAATGAACACGAGTGGAACTATGTGACTCATGATCTTGAGTTTGAGACTATTATTCATGCATTGAAGACATGAACACATTATCTTCTTGGCAAGAGGTTCATTTTTGTGAGTGATCATAATGGACTGAGGTATCTATTTGACCAACCTAATCTGAATGCCATAAAACCTATATGGTTGGCTACCATCAATGAGTTTTATTTCGAGATCAGGTACATCAAGGGCAAGGAGAAAAGGGTTGCAGATGCTCTCAATAGGATATCATAAGACTCTAACAATTGTGAAAATTTTCTACTATTGGCTAAATCTGAAGAAAGAGGTGATTGAGTTTATTGTTAGATGTTTTGAATGTCAATAGGTGAAAGCAGAGTGTAAGCATCTAGCTAGTTTGTTACAGCAAATTCCAATTCCAGGATGGAAATGGGAGGACATTTCCATGGACTTCGCTACATGATTGTCGAGGACTTCGAAGCAACATGACTCCATCATGGTTGTGGTTGATAGGTTGACTAAGGTAGCTCACTTCATTACGGTGAAGTCTATGAACTCGGCTAATGACATAACTCATATTTTAATAAAAAAGATAGTGAGGTTGCATGGTGTTCCCAAGAAGATTGTATCAGACAAAGATTCCAAGTTCAGTTCCAAGTTTTAGAAGAAGTTGTTTGCAGACTTGGAGATAGAGTTAGCCTTTAGTACAATGTATCATCCGCAGACAGATGGAAAAATAGAGAGGATTAACAATATTATTGAGGACATGTTGAGGATTTATGTTATGCATCAACATAGGAAGTGGGAATAGTATCTTTCACTAGTGGAGTTTTCTTACATTAATGGGTACCAGGAATCCTTGAAGATAAGTCCATTTGAGGCTCTCTATGGACGGAGTTGTAATACTCCTATCAGCTGGAGTGATCCAATGAACAGGGTACTGATTGGACTAGATATCTTGGTCGAGATGGAGTAGGAGATCTAGGTTATCAAAAGGAATCTAAAGGAAAAACATGACAGGCATAAGAGTTATGCAGATCAACATAGAGAATTCAAGGAGTTTTAGGGTGGGGAGCATGCGTACTTGTGCATCAAGCCCAAGAAGATCTCATCATATGCTAAGATTACACCTCATTATTAAGGGCCTTTTGAGATCCTTGATAGGATTGGACTAATGGCCTACATACTTGCACTGCTGCCAACATTGAATGTCCATGATGTTTCCCATGTTTCATTACTTAAGAGATATGTCCACGGAGTTGATCATGTGATTGATTGGTATGTATTGCAGGTGGGAATAGAGGGAGAGTTCCAACTAGAACCTCAATGCATATTGCAGTGAAAGACGCTCATGCTCCGGAACCAAGAAATAGATCAAGTCAAAGTGTAGTGGAAGCACTCTGAGCATAATGAAGATACATGGGAGATGGCTAATCAGATGTGGGATATGTATCCTTCCTTATTTGCTAGTTGAGTAGAAGTGTTTGATTTTTATTTTTGTTTATGTTTATATATGCATATGTGAATTGTAAATACTGCAATGAGTTGCATTATAAAGCTCCAATAAGCAATATGGTGGTATCATGGTTTTCAACAATTGTCATTATAAATACCACATCGAGTTGTGTTATAAAGCTCCAATAAGAAGTATGTTCATTATGTTTTCAGTAGTTGGATATGTTGTAAATGCTGCATCAAGATCTTCTTATAAAGCTCCATGGGCAACATGTTTTGTTGGTTATAAGCATCATTGAACACCAAGGACGGTGTTCCCGTAAGGGGAAGGGATTTGTAACTGCCCCTGGTTTATTTTCCATGTAAATAAAATAAAATCAAGGTCATGGGACACATATTCCAAGTTTAATGTTGGGAAAAACATTATAATGGGAATCACTTGTGATTAATTAATGGCTATGGAAATTAGCAAAGACATTGGTAAAGTCAAAGAGGCAATAATTGACATTTCTTTATGAAAATAAATGAAAATATGAGAAAAGGGGGATGAAGAGACACCAATTTTCATGTAAGGGAAATTAGATGAAAAATGAAGGAAAATGAATAAAAGAGAGGCATCAATGATAAAAAGGCTTCGAAGAAACAATTGATGGTTTTTTTTTCTTTTTTCTTTTTTCTTTTTCAGTTAGCGTTTTGACAGTTTGTGGTTTGGAGCTATTGTTCATTCTCTCTCTCTCTCTTACTCTCTCACAAACTTACAACATTCTTGGGGCATGCTTGAAGCATTCTAGTACTCACTTGAATTTAGAGAAAGTAAGCAAGGAAGGCAGGAAACTGCAAGGAAATAGTTGGATCAATGACTATAACTGGATTGGTTTACAGGTAATAGGTTGCATGTGCGATGTCCTTGTTGATTTTTGGATGCATTGTATAGGCATTTTATTTCCTAGTTATGTGTTGTTATTAGCATGGAGATTCACTTGGATTAATAATGGTTTCATCCTTGCCTTGCCATTTTCTGGATAGCCATGGTGTTGTGGGTTTTTGCACTTGTTGTTTTTCTGATTGGTGCTTAGGTTCCTTATGTCTGTGGGTTGGAATAAATGCTCTAGAGCTCTGAGACAACTTGGGATGAGTTACTAGTTCCTGGAGCTGTAGTTTGGGAAAAACACTCTATAGCCCTTGATGGGTTGAGTTACTAATCCATCAAGCCACGGTTGGAACAAACACTCTAGATTCCTCGAAGGTTGTGGGTTGAGATACTAGTTCCTAGAACCCTGAATAGCTTGGGTAGAGACCGATATGGTTGATGTTAGTGATTTCCAAACCATATAGGTGGAATTGTTGTGGTTGAGGGTTGAGGTGATTTGGCCTCTAAAAGCCCTGATTGGTTTTGTCATGGTTTATTCCATGAGATCCCACATTCATGCTTAGAATATGGCACAGGGGTGATTGGCTAAAAGAAAGATTTGGTTCAACCCAATCTATGTCAGGTGGTACATGGAATTCCTTGACTTGATTGGCCTTTTCATATGTTAAGAAGAGATATTTTCCTATTGTGATTAATGAGAACTTGTGTTGTTTATCATGTTGATGTTCATGGCTAGTTTTCAATGTTTTATATGTTGGTTATTAGTTGGTTATACGTTGGTTAGGTGATGTATACTTTCTATGGATCTTGTCATGTTCTGATAAGTTAATGAATTGATGATGAATGCATGGACTAATATGTGTTATTGCAACTATGTGGAGAGGGCATAGAGCCTTCTTGGTGATTCTAAGTTGATGTTTAGAAGTTTATGATTAGATATGCAATCATGGCCTGTAGATTACATGTTTTTCATGTGCTTGACGAAATGTTTGTCATGGTTAGGTAAAGTTATTATTTAAGTTTTGAATGATTATCATTTTAGCATATTATTTATGCTTCTATAAAGTTTCAGAAAGTTCTGGGCAAGGGTCTAGACGTTATCCTGAAAAAAATGCTCAGATCCCAGGACTGTAAGCACAAAAATAGAGCTTTTGGGCCATAACCACATGGAGGCAAGTGTGTGAGTGTGGTTATAGCCTCATAACCACATGGATGTAGTGTCAAGGGTGTGGTTGTGGAGCTACTTCAGAGAAAGAGGGTTCTAGCTCAGTGATTGATCACCTAGGGTGGCTCTTTGTATCCTTAGTGATTTGTAGTTCCCAGGGAAGGTGAGAAAGGTTTCATTTTGTAGGCCCCACTTTCATCACTGAAACTTGGAGTTTAGGTCACGTCATAATAGTAATCGTCTCATGTTAAAGTGTGTAAAAGTGGGAGGAGGCTCTAAACTATTTTTATCAAATCTCTAATTATAAATTAGTTTTTTTATCTAATTTATAATGGTTAAAAATCTACTACTATTTATATTTTGTAATTATGTAAAAAGGGAATTTGTTTTTTAGAAAAAAACACGGTGGAGAAAAAACAATGGCATGAGTTCCTTTATATCTATATTTATGGTCATGGGATTTTAGTGCTCACAGTTACTTTAATTTTGATTGTGAAAGCATAATAGTAGATCTATTCAATCACATATAAGAGCATAAAATTCAAACCATTCCATTGCCTAAGACTTGAGAATATGATTCTAGGAAACAATTTTGCTCCAAAGAAATATCAAAGAAAAATATTTTAGTCTCTTGCTTTTTACTGTCACTGGTGTTAGACTCCGTCTTATGTCAGTGTGAGATTGATTCTTCTTCAAAACCCTGTTTTGAAGAAGAAATCATTAAATGTGGTGTTTTAGAATATGAAATTTATTCTCCAGCTCTTCAAAAGGCAGCAGCTTCCTCAGCTCCTATTTCTGCAAAAACACAAACAAAAGAAAACAAAATATCATCAGCAATCATGTCTATTTGTTTGATCTGGTCTAGAAGCTGTCTTGTCACAGTTGTCATTTGGTTATACAGCTCTTCATACATTTGGTTGCTCAGATCTGGTTACTTAGTCAAGGAATCGCTGGAATGAAAGGCATACTTTAATCTCTGACAAACATATGCTTGCGGCCTTGTTACTTAACCTCTGCTTCAGGAATCCTATGAGCTTTCTCAGTGCTTTTTTCACAAGGAATGGATCATGGAACAATGGGAGACAAACTATTACATAAGTGTAATTGCGGGTGCCAACAGTGGGAGTTCCCTGTCTAAAGGCACACAGTACGCGCAGCAGTCTTACAAGGTCAGCGATTCTTTTCCATTTAAATGGAGAGAGGGATCCTATGTTACTTCTATGGCTTCTGCAGGGAGTAGTTGGAGTGAGATCGGCTTTTTCAGTGTCGGCCAGCTAATGAAAGGCTTGGTGGAACTACATAGTGGCTATATGTACTTAACTTCTCAAGAAGGCCATCCGATTGCCACCTCTACTGATGCTCTATTGATAACAAATACATCTGGTAGCCCAAAACTTATGACTGCTGTGGAATCAAGTCACCCTATCATTAGGGCTGGTTCAATATGGTTGCAAAAGAAGTATGGAAATAGGTTATGTTTCAACAAAGGGAATACAAACTCCATGCTTTGAAGAGCTGTTGCAAACATTTTGGGATACAAAATCTGAAAAGCGATCATAACATTTCTTGTAAATGGAGAGGAGTTTAAGGCACAATTCCTTGGCATTATTACAGAAATTCTACTCCCTCCAGATTTGCAACTCTGCTCCCTTCCGAAACTTGAGTTGGGATGCACTCGATTGACTCTGAGGACCAAGGGAGAATGTTGATTGATTAAGAAGTGTTGCTTGGATAGTATAAAGATGCTCTTTTACATCTCAGTCTGAGCTCAGCATCTGCTAGGGGACTGCGGGAGTGGACCAGTTCATCATGAAAATACAACTACGAATAAAGGCATCCTTCATGGTGTAAGCAAAAATCAGAGGTGGCACTATGTAGGGGAGGTATAATGTAGCCGGCTGCACCTGGTTTCCAAGCAGTGGTCACTGTTTATAGTTTGGGTTGAAATACCTTTTTGTAAATGGAATACATTTGTTCTCCACGCAAAATATTGAGCGGTTTGAAATCAGAAAAAGGACTCATCATTCTTCAATCATGTACTGCAATCTTCTGCACTTACCTCATTCAAAATATACATGTTGGAATGAAGGTATAACTGTTGGAAGTGAGATGAAGGTTGCTGTTGGGTTATACCAGTTGTTCATGTATTATTTTTCTTGTATATATCACTCAAGGTTGGATATCATCTTTTCTCATCATCAAAAGATGAGGCTTATTACAGGCTATATTATTCACCAGGAGAGACGTCTCAGCATGTGTGTGACTGATTAAAGAGGTTTATTGTATCATTGTCTCTAGAGTTGTTGTTGGGATATACCAGTGCGGAATACCAGAAGCCCTCTTACAACCATCAATTGAGCAAATTCCATTGATTAAATTAAATTACAAGTGTTTTAATTAGCATATGAAATCAAATCGCAATTAGAACTGGGAGGCATCGAATTATAGAAGATAAATTCATGAGACAAAAGGCTCAGATGTTACTAGATGAAGCTGCGACATGGTCATTTGTTTGGTATTTGTTTGGTAAATATACTGAAGACAACCTGGGGGATATTTTTGTGTCTCCATCAACTTCGCAACAAGTGGCCTGTGACTTCGTCATGACAGATCACACGGCACAGCTATGCCTTTGGATTGTTCAGTGGCTGGAAAATCTTGCATCTAAGGCAGTTGATTTTGACAAGAAGGTAAAAGGATGGTATACTGGTTCTTATCTTCACAAGTCAGGTGTCTGGCATCAAACACAGCGGCTATTAAGAAAAGGTTTGGGAGTTCAATGCTTGTCCACCTTCTGCAAACATGTGTATGTCAAAAGGGGCCGGGGACATCTGGAAAGAGCAGTCTTTGCCGTTTCTCATTCAACAAACGACGCAAATGCCTGGACGCGTAGATTCATGTGTTAGTTTCATCGGTACTGTACCATGCTCAACAGATATGCCCATCATTATTGGATAAGAAAGATTGTAGGGGGATCTGGATTCTGTGTTGTGGCAATTGAATACTCCGGCATTCAATCCGATATATGCGGTGGATTTACTCCAAATCATCAAGATCCTTTCCTAATTTCGGTAAACCGGCCAACACATTTCCAGAGATTTGGGGCGCAGTTTGCAAAGTGGCATGCAAGATTCGATTGCCTGTGTTTATCTTCAGTAAATGGGATGGACACCTGTAATGCCACCTCTTCATCAGATTTAACAGATTCGAGTGGAAGGAGCGCTATTCTCTCTTCAAAAGCGCTGAGTGTTTGTTTTTCTTAGTTTTATTTATCAATAATGAAAAAACAAATCCCTTGTCTTGGGGGTCGATTTGTTTTTTCTTAAACAGATTTTTTATTTAATGTATTAAAAAACAAAATCATTTGTAAGAGAGAAGTGGGGGAAGAGTTCTGAGTGCTAGAGAATAGAGAGCTTACCATGTACAGTTTTTGGCAGAGAGTTTAATGAAATTACACAGCTCTGACTTCTGAGATTCCTGTGGTATGAAAGTTAGCATAAGTTTTTCTTCTGTTTCATATGTAAACTGTTATGTTTCATTTCACTTCATGATCATTTCTAATTGAACAAATGAAGTGTTAAGGTAGAATTCATCATTTGTATGCTCTGCCTTTAAGTTTGTTCAATATTCAATGTTTTCTTCTGTTTGACAAGGATTCATCTCCTATGCCCTTGTCAGCTCCTCAGCAGTCTTGCCATCTCATTTAATCTAAATTTGGTGTTAAATTTCTTGCCTACCTTGCCTCAGTCGATAATCTGTGTTTTTTATTATATTTCTCTATTCAAGCTGTGTCTTGCCCCATGCAGCCCGGAAAAACCCATCATTTATTAATCCCTTTCTATCAGTTTACTAGCCTAAAATCAGTGTTAGCTTATTGGTCATCTCATCCATTGAAGATTTCACTGAGATAGACCGGAGAGAGCCTTCTCCTGCCCCGTAGGGCTAGCTACGAGGCTAAATGGTTTGATGTTGCCTTGAGGTTTACCTTTCTCAGCCTGAGGTGAAATTTCAAGCGCTAACATATTGGCGACCATACTGGGGAGAACATTCGACTTGTTGATTGTCTTGTCCCAGTACATGAAATCAAATTGCAGATCTGATGCTGATGGTGGACAGCAGTCAGATACATATGCAGGCTGAACCATTCACCTGGCGACTCCAATTCGATCCAAACATTCCAGTGCTTGTTGATTCACTCATGCAATGGTAGAGTATGTGGCAAACCCTGCCCTGTGTGAAGCTGTAGAAGGAATAAGAAATGAGTTAGCAGATTCTGAATTTGATGAAGCTTTTTTCAGTACCTTGCTTCATTGGTTGAAATCTTCAAAGTTCTTCAAAGCTAAATTTTGTGAGTTAATTGTTGAAAGAATCGAAAAGGAGATTCAAGAATTAGATGAGAAAATTCAGTCATATGATTTCCAAGACCCTAAAAAGTTCTTGGAAATCCTTCCTCATTCGAAACAAGATATCATAGAATCGCCTATAGATGTTTACATTGACAATGTGCAGCTGGAAGTATGCATTGCAGAGTTGGGACAGCCAACAGAGTCCGGCTTCCGTGATCCTATTGCGGCATATATGGACATGTTTTTCAGTTTGATTGACAGATCAGGCTGTCTTTTCCGTGACCAGGCTCATTACGTGCATGAAGGGCTGCCAGCAATTGCATTTGTGACCTGGTGGAAGCTTTCTCAACCGGCATCATTCTCAGGTTTACTTGAATGGTTAATCTGGCATTTTAGTATTACCTGATCTATTGTTTGTACAGCAAAGTAGGGTAGCTTTGTAAATAAATAAGCAGCCATAAGGGCAGCACCTTGTTATAGTTTGCTTGAAGATTGTTAAGTCGTTGTTCAGTCATTTCAGTCTTGAAATCAAATCAGTTCGAGTTCAGTTTCAGTTGTGTCGATGATGACTCCATTGCCCAATGGGTGGAGGCACTGTCTGCTCTCCCAAAGTTCTGCGGTTCTTGGCACCTCCAAAAAGCGGCAGCTGCCATCCCAAGTGGAGCCAATGTTAGACTCCGTCTTATGTCAGTGTGAGATTGATTCTTCTTCAAAACCCTGTTTTGAAGAAGAAATCATTAAATGTGGTGTTTTAGAATATGAAATTTATTCTCCAGCTCTTCAAAAGGCAGCAGCTTCCTCAGCTCCTATTTCTGCAAAAACACAAACAAAAGAAAACAAAATATCATCAGCAATCATGTCTATTTGTTTGATCTGGTCTAGAAGCTGTCTTGTCACAATTGTCATTTGGTTATACAGCTCTTCATACATTTGGTTGCTCAGATCTGGTTACTTAGTCAAGGAATCGCTGGAATGAAAGGCATACTTTAAACTCTTGACAAACATATGCCTGCGGCCTTGTTACTTAACCTCTGCTTCAGGAATCCTATGAGCTTTCTCAGTGCTTTTTTCACAAGGAATGGATCATGGAACAATGGGAGACAAACTATTACATAAGTGTAATTGCGGGTGCCAACAGTGGGGGTTCCCTGTCTAAAGGCACACAGTACGCGCAGCAGTCTTGCAAGGTCAGCGATTCTTTTCCATTTAAATGGATAAACAAAAAATGGAGAGAGGGATCCTATGTTACTTCTATGGCTTCTGCAGGGAGTAGTTGGAGTGAGATCGGCTCTTTCAGTGTCGGCCAGCTGATGAAAGGCTTGGTGGAACTACATAGTGGCTATATGTACTTAACTTCTCAAGAAGGCCATCCGATTGCCACCTCTACTGATGCTCTATTGATAACAAATACATCCGGTAGCCCAAAGCTTATGACTGTTGTGGAATCAAGTCACCCTATCATTAGGGCTGGTTCAATATGGTTGCAAAAGAAGTATGGAAATAGGTTATGTTTCAACAAAGGGGATACAAACTCCATGCTTTGAAGAGCTGTTGCAAACATTTTGGGATACAAAATCTGAAAAGCGATCATAACATGTAAATGGAGAGGAGTTTAAGGCACAATTCCTTGGCATTATTACAGAAATTCTACTCCCTCCAGATTGCAACTCTGCTCCCTCCCGAAACTTGAGTTGGGATGCACTCGACTGACTCTGAGGACCAAGGGAGAATGCTGATTGATTGAGAAGTGTTGCTTGGATAGTATAAAGATGCTCTTTTACATCTCAGTCTGAGCTCAGCATCTGCTAGGGGACTGCGGGAGTGGACCAGTTCATCATAAAAATACAACTACGAATAAAGGCATCCTTCATGGTGTAAGCAAAAATCAGAGGTGGCACTATGTAGGGGAGGTATACTGTAGCTGGCTGCACCTGGTTTCCAAGCAGTGGTCACTGTTTATAGTTTGGGTTGAAATACCTTTTTGTAAATGGAATACATTTGTTCTCCACGCAAAATATTGAGCGGTTTGAAATCAAAAAAAGGACTCATCATTCTTCAATCATGTACTGCAATCTTCTGCGCTTACCTCATTCAAAATATACACGTTGGAATGAAGGTATAACTGTTGGAAGTGAGATGAAGGTTGCTGTTGGGTTATACCAGTTGTTCATGTATTATTTTTCTTGTATATATCACTCAAGGTTGGATATCATCTTTTCTCATCATCAAAAGATGAGGCTTATTACAGGCTATATTATTCACCAGGAGAGACGTCTCAGCATGTGTGTGATGATTAAAGAGGTTTATTGTATCATTGTCTCTAGAGTTGCTGTTGGGATATACCAGTGCGGAATACCAGAAGCCCTCTTACAACCATCAATTGAGCAAATTCCATTGATTAAATTAAATTACAAGTGTTTTAATTAGCATATGCAATCAAATCGCAATTAGAACTGGGAGGCATCGAGTTATAGAAGATAAATTCATGAGACAAAAGGCTCAGATGTTACTAGATGAAGCTGCGACATGGTCATTTGTTTGGTATTTGTTTGGTAAAGATACTGAAGACAACCTGGGGGATATTTTTGTGTCTCCATCAACTTCGCAACAAGTGGCCTGTGACTTCGTCATGACAGATCACACGGCACAGCTATGCCTTCGGATTGTTCAGTGGCTGGAAAATCTTGCATCTAAGGCAGTTGATTTTGACAAGAAGGTAAAAGGATGGTATACTGGTTCTTATCTTCACAAGTCAGGTGTCTGGCATCAAACATAGCGGCTATTAAGAAAAGGTTTGGGAGTTCAATGCTTGTCCACCTTCTGCAAACATATGTATGTCAAAAGGGGCCGGGGACATCTGGAAAGAGTAGTCTTTGTCGTTTCTCATTCAACGAACGACGCAAATGCCTGGACGCATAGATTCATGTGTTAGTTTCATCGGTACTGTACCATGCTCAACAGATATGCCCATCATTATTGGATAAGAAAGATTGTAGGGGGATCTGGATTCTGTGTTGTGGCAATTGAATACTCCGGCATTCAATCCGATATATGCGGTGGATTTACTCCAAATCATCAAGATCCTTTCCTAATTTCGGTAAACCGGCCAACACATTTCCAGAGATTTGGGGCGTAGTTTGCAAAGTGGCATGCAAGATTCGATTGCCTGTGCTTATCTTCAGTAAATGGGATGGACACCTGTAATGCCACCTCTTCATCAGATTTAACAGATTCAAGTGGAAGGAGCGCTATTCTCTCTTCAGAAGCGCTGAGTGTTTGTTTTTCTTAGTTTTATTTATTAATAATGAAAAAACAAATCCCTTGTCTTGGGGGTCGATTTGTTTTTTCTTAAACAGATTTTTTATTTAATGTATTAAAAAACAAAATCATTTGTAAGAGAGAAGTGGGGGAAGAGTTCTGAGTGCTGGAGAATAGAGAGCTTACCATGTACAGTTTTTGGCAGAGAGTTTAATGAAATTACACAGCTCTGACTTCTGAGATTCCTGTGGTATGAAAGTTAGCATAAGTTTTTCTTCTGTTTCATATGTAAACTGTTATGTTTCATTTCACTTCATGATCATTTCTAATTGAACAAATGAAGTGTTAAGGTAGAATTCATCATTTGTATGCTCTGCCTTTAAGTTTGTTCAATATTCAATGTTTTCTTCTGTTTGACAAGGATTCATCTCCTATGCCCTTGTCAGCTCCTCAGCAGTCTTGCCATATCATTTAATCTAAATTTGGTGTTAAATTTCTTGCCTACCTTGCCTCAGTCGATAATCTGTGTTTTTTATTATATTTCTCTGTTCAAGCTGTGTCTTGCCCCATGCAGCCCAGAAAAACCCCATCATTTATTAATCCCTTTCTATCAGTTTACTAGCCTAAAATCAGTGTTACCTTATTGGTCATCTCATCCATTGAAGATTTCACCGAGATAGACCAGAGAGAGCCTTCTCCTGCCCCGTAGGGCTAGCTACGAGGCTAAATGGTTTGATGTTGCCTTGAGGTTTACCTTTCTCAGCCCGAGCTGAAATTTCAAGCGCTAACAACTGGTTGATAGATGAAGTTAAAAATAGTGGGTAAAAAAGACTAAAGGAATTTTGAAAACATAAAATATTATTTATCTTCAATGTTTAGAGAGAATTTATTACTCACTTGGATTTTTAACTCAGTTGTCTACATATTTCGCCCTAGAGAGCCCTTTTGAAATTTTTCACCTACAAGCCTTTGTTTTTTTCTAGAAAAAGTCATTTTCTGTCGATCCCTTCTAATTTGGGGCAATGGGAATTGGAGAAGGAGGTACAAGTGGATCCGAAAAGGTACACTTTGTTTTTATAGAATAATTACATAATATAATATGTTTTTTATTTTTTTTTTAGGTTCAAGGTTAGAATGAGAATTTTATAATTATATTTTATGGTAAATCATTGATACTTGGATAGTGAAAGAGTCCTATAACAAAGTCCTTACTTGAAGATGTCTTTGGGATGGAAGGACTTCAAAAAATTCATGCTTGGGATGTTGAATCCTAATCCATTTCCTTGCGACAAAAACACCTTAAACTAATCAACTAGGTCCATGTAATCAATAATATCTATAGGAATCAATTGCATCCTCTCAAGGATCAAGAAGAAAATAAAGAAAATGTCTTTAACATCAGACACCAATAATGAAGAACATTGTGTTGAGACATCATGTGTGATGGCAACTCCCGAAACTGTAAATTCTTGTTCGTCCTCAGCTTATGCATCATTTATTGGTAGTTTAGGTACCAAGATAGAGTATGCACATGTTTAAGGGGAGATAAGAAGAGAAAATGCAGGAAAACACTTCATAAATAGGGTAAAGGAATCATGCCTTCAATGATATAAAGATCATGTTCATCTCACCTTCTCCGAGATTCCACTTCACAAAAAAACATAAGATGGTGATACATGACATGGAGAGTGAATTTAGTACTGGTTGGTTAGTTAAGAAGGTAAAACTGCAAATGTCACAAAACTATAAGAGGTTTGTTACAACCAAACAAGGAAAATTAGAAAAATGTCTCAAGATCAAAGGTTGAAATAAACACCATTTGACATACATTTTAAAGTAAGGAAAAAATGGTTTAAAAATCATATGAGAAATTGGATCCACAAAAAATTCCAGCGAGGAGAGCATTCAGTTATTGAATTTTTCGTTAAACATTATTTGGAATGTAATAGTACATATAAGTATACTAGATGTGTATTTGTGTGAAAATGAATTTAATTGGTTTATTTTTAAGGATAAGGTCTCCAAGGTGAGGTTAGAAAAGACAAAAGTCACTCATCGTAGTGGGAAGAAAGGGTTAAAAGCACCGATAACAAATTTTGTAAGTATATTAAATATGTGATATTTTTTTAATAAAATTTGTACTAAAATAAAATCATTGTTATCTAATTTCTCCTTAATTACAAATTAACATGAACTAAAAAATGGAAGACATCCAAATCATTTGGAAAAAAAGATGTTGCGCAAAAGAGATGGGTTGATTTTGTTGTGTGGATGGAGTCTGAGGGTTGTAATCTTAACTAGATTTTCAATATATCTTTGAACCATATTTTCATTTTATTTTTTAGTACTATTAGATATTATATCCTACCTCATTTTATGGGTAGCATTGTATAACAAAATATGCATTGTGCTATGGATTTAATACTAACATGTAATATTGACTTTTTGATTATTTTTTTTGCCAGAATGTTATAGGTAATGATTGCTAAGATGATGATTAACACTATGTTGAGCATACATCAGGAGATGGTGATGATGAGGACAGATATAGTGTTGGTAAATAAGATGGTAATGATGATGATAATGATAGTGTTGGTGACATGGATGATACTGATTAGGATGGTTAGGATGATGGTCATGGCAATGATAATGAGGATGATCTTGGTGGTGGTAGCTATGCATGTACGTGCACTATTTTTTATGAAGAATTATTGTGCAGAATGGGATCCCTATTTTTAAATAAATGTTGTGAATTTACCTTAGAATATTGATATCTATGAAACATTTTGATTTGGTAATCATATGATGACTTTTATTCGATTAAAGATGATGATGATATTATCATTATTATATTTTTATTTGATGTATATATTGAAAATTATTACCATTATTTTGATGGAGAATTATTATTTATGAAGATATTACCATCTTTGGATTTATGTTGTGAATTTATATTAGAATAATGATATTCATAAAATATTTTGATTTGGTAATCACATTTGAATTTTAGTTGATTTGATTAAAAATGATAATGATATTATTAGTATTATGTTGTTATTATGTGTGTGTGTGTGTTGAAAATTTTCAATGAATCATTATGTACAAGGAGGTTGGCAGCTACTCTAACTACATAACTTTGCATAAAACAATCTCCTACTATACCACATAGTCTATCTACTTTGCGTTTCCATGATTTGACTTTTAGTCAATGAAGTTATAGAATCTGGCTATATGTCTTATGGATCTATAGGCGTATATGCATTAATTTGATTTTATCACTAGTGGGGGTGGCTCCATGTTGAAATGGAGATGTATCCCTAAGTTAAGAGGCATATCAATCTTATGCATTATCTTGTATCTTCCTTAATATAGTGTGAGTCCATATTAGAGTGGGGAAAGTAATTTACAATGTGTTCCTTTGAGTTGATCTCTTTTCAAATGATTTGTCTCTCAACTTACAAGAGACCTATGCTTGTCATTTCTCATTTTATAATTATGTTATATCCTTTGTATAATTCTTGAAACTTGTGACTCGGGCTACAACATAATCATCCTTGATCCTCCCTGCGCATGGGTTATGTGCCACTGGGGTGTTGTGAGAGAGACAAAATATAGTGTGTCCTGTTATAGATTGAGAAATATTCTGATCAAATATTGGATGCATAAAATTGGGCAAATAATCACCATGATCACCATTGAGATGATAACATGAGTCTCATTAAGGTGGCTTCCTCATACATGCAAGAGAAAAATTTCGTAATATGACTACGAATCTACTTGTATTTACTCAAGTAAAAGTGTAAATTTGGATCCTCCTACTCCCACCCGACCTTTGGTCCATACTCCTCACTTAGTGTTCACACATTTGCAATTGATTAATGTTCCATCGGCTACCCTCGTGATAGTGGAAACACTCGTTGCACAACCGAAGTCAAAAATATAAGACAGGGACAAAACAATAGTGTTGGGGGGAACCAATGTTCCTAGTTGAGCTTTTGTATTCAATGACATGATATGTTGGAGTTACTTGCTAACTTAGGATAATCACTAGTGATACCATATATGTTAGATAAGGAAGAGCTTACTACAAGATGTTTTATACATCCTTGCATTTCCTTGTAATAATATGAGTAATATAATCCTTTCTTTGTCTTATACTAATATGAGTCATATAAGCTCTAAGAACTAAGCTAATGTCCATAATAACTCTACTTGTTTAATTTGTTGATTTGTAATTACCAATAAAGCTTAAATTAGTTCATACTATGTTACATTACTCTGCATTATAGTTACAATGCATATACGAAGAAGTACTATCTCCATTTATTCATATTAGATAAGGCTCACCATAGGGTAAGTAAGGGACAATGAAACCACTGTATTCCAGTGATTGTGCATACCTTGTGTAATCTGGGATGAGTTTTGATTTTGGAGTCATATATGTAAATTAAATTTTGTTAAGGATTTAACTATGTAAACTTTGAAATGGGAACTATAAACTCAAAACGAGAACTCTGGCCAAAAATCCCGAGAAGAACATCAAAACAGTGCTAAAAACGAAAAGTGTTGATGCTGGAATAACACCTTTTTTTTTCTTGGGTAAATTTTCAACATGTTTTAAAAATGGCGGTGAAAACCAATTTTTTGTGCAAAAATTATCCAAAAAACACCCTCAAAATGAAAAGTATTAATGCTGGGAGAACATTTTTTCTTTTTTTTTTTTTCAAAAGTAAAATTTCAACATTTCGAAATAATGGCGTAAAATATTTTATCATGACCCCGAAAAACATTAAATTTAAAATTAAAAATAAATAAATTAATTAATTAAAACAATGAAAAACACAAAACAAAAAAAAGTAAAAAAAAATAGCAAAACATAAATTAAAATATATACTAAAAACAAAACATAAAATAAAAATAAAAAACGAAAAGAAAAAAATCAATTATAAAAATGTAAAAAAAAACAAAATTAATTATAAGAATTAAAAAACTAAAAACTAAAAAATAAATTATAAACAAATAAATAGTAAAAAAATATTTTAAAAAAATGGGGAAAAAAAGAAGTTAACTTTGTAAACCATAAAAAAAAAAATTGGTGAAAAAAAAAATAATAAAATAAAATAAAATAAAAAATAAATAATGGAAAAGAAAAAAAAACATTTAAACTAAACAAAAAATTAAGTAGGTAAAAATAGAAAAATGAAAAAAAAATTAAGAAAAAACAAAAAAAGTAAAAACAAAAATTAAAAACAAACTAGATCTAAAAAAATAGAAAAGTAACAAAAAAATTAAAAACTACTAAAATTAAGATTAAAATGTTGATTACTTAAAAAACAAATATAAAAATATATGTAAACAACAAAAATAAAAAAATAAAAAATGTTAAAAAAAAATATCTCATAAACCATAAAAGAATTTGGAAAAAAAAAAAAAAAATTAATATACATATATAAATATAAGTAAAAAAAAAAAAAAACCATTAGCAAAAACTGGGAAAAAAAAAATTAAAAACAAACTAGCTTAAAAAAAAACAGAAAGAAAATTGATGAAAAAATTTGAAAAACTAGTAAAATTAATATTAAAAAAAAAACCAGAAAAAGAAAAAAATGCATATTTTTTATTAAAAAAAATGTAATTATTTTTTATTAAACATACATATTTTATTTTAAAAAAATAAAAAATTTAAACAATCTTTTTTATTAATTAAAAAAAATTATAATTTTTTTTTTAAATATATATCTATATATATTATTAAACCTACATTTTATATTTAAAATGTAGGTTTATTTATTTATATTTTTTTTAATATAACATGTAGGTTTAATAATTTGTATTTTTAGATTGTTTAAAAAAAAAAAAAATTATTTTTATTTTTTAAATAAAATATATATGTTTAATAAAAAATAAGCAATTTGTTTTTTTGTAATTTTAATTTATTTTTGTTTTTCTAATATTAATTTTACAATTTTTTTTTTTAAACTAGTTTGTTTTTAAAAAAAAATTTCTCAGTTTTTGCTAATGTTTTTTTTTTTAATTTATATATATATATATATATATATATTATTTTTATTTTTTTTAATTTTGTATTTTTTTTTCCAAATTCTTTTATGGTTTGTGAGATAATTTTTTTTTAACATTTTTTTTTTTAAATATTAATTTTACTAGTTTTTTAATTTCTTTTCGTTAATATATATATATATATATATATATATATATATTAAACTAGTTTGTTTTTAATTTTTTTTCCTAGTTTTTGCTAATGTTTTTTTTTTTTTTTTCAATTTTTACTTACTTATATATATATATATATATATAATTTTGTTTTGTGTTTTTTTTTTTTTTTTCAAATTCTTTTATGGCTTATGAGATAAATTTTTTTAATATTTTTTATTTTTTATTTTTGTCTTTTTTTTTTATATATGTATTTTTATATTTGTTTTTTAGAGACAATTATTTCATGTGGATTGAAAATTTAATTAACAATGTATAAATATGTAGAATATCGAAAATGCAAAATATCGACCTTCTTCTTTAAATATGCAAATCAATAAAAACCTCACTACAAAAAAAATAAAAATAAAAAAAAAAAAAAAAAAAATATGAATAAGAAGACCACTTTCAAAATTATTAAATTTACAAAATAATTATTTACATTTCATACATTAGAAAATTTAAAGTCAAAAAATAGGTCTTTTTAAAAAAGGGTCTGATGGAGAATAACCACTTTTTTAAATCAGCATGAAAATCACTACCATTTTAAAACGCAATGTATATAAAAAAAAAATTAAAGTGCCAAAAACTATGCTCTAAAAAAAACGTGTGTGTTCTGCATCACCCCTTTTCAAAATCGGGTCACTTTTTTACTATCTCTACAAAACGGGTAACAATATTAGTTCCCGTTTCAAAGTTTACATTGCTATTTTTTTTATAAAGAATTATTGTATATGATGACATTGCTATTTGTTTTGGATTGATGTTGTCAATTTCCCTTAAATTTCTTTACAAACACTGTTGTCAATTTGAATTGTGATATCATCTTTAATGATATTTAGAAGTTGTGATATATTTCACTATGCAATTGAAATTAGTAAAATGAATCCATAAAGGGGGTCATAAATGAAAATAAAAGTACACTCTACACAAGAATTCAAATGTGAATGTAAACAGGGATGTAACCATGGATTCAAATTTGAGAGTAGAATTGGATGTTAAACTACGCATTAAAACAAGGACACAAAAATTGTTTTAAACTAGGAGTAATAAAGGATGAAATAAAAGACACAAAGAATGGAACAAAACATGCCTTTGGGCACAAACAATGATGCAAATATAGACACCAATCTAGATGAAAATAAAGACAAACAACTAGATGTAAAATATGATGCAAAAGGGGATGCCAAGTTGGGTGCTAAAAATAAGCAAAAAATTATGTAAATTAAGATGCCAAATGATGATGCAAAGAATCGTGTAAATTTGGGATGAAAACTTGGGTGCACAAATGGAAAAAAAAAAAAAAAGGATGTAAGAAAAGGCAAAACAAGATGCACAATGGGGCTAAAAAAAGGGTGAAAACAAGGACACCATATTGGATGCCAAAAATGATGCATAATAAGATGTAAATTTAGATTCAAACTTAGACACAAAATGATATGCAAATGTGGAAACAAAATGAGGAAGAAAAATGATGCAAATTTGGATAGTGAAAATGATGTAAAATTAGACACTAAAAGGGATGAAAAATTATATGAAAAAGTGGAGGTAAATAATGATGCAACATCGAACACATAAGTAGACACAAGTGGTGTGAAAATGGGCATAAAAATAGCTCAAAATTGGATGCAAATTGAGATGCAATGTTGGATGCAAAAAGTGATGTAAAACTTGGTACAAAAACAATTGCAAAAGTGGATGTAAAAAATGGCTCAAAATTGAATGCAACATTAGATACAAAATGAGACGTAAAGATGGAAACAAAACATGGCTTAAAATAAGATGAAAATATAGATGCAAATTTGGATGCTCAAAAGGATGTAAAATTAGATGCAATAAATGGGGTTAAAAACAATGCAAAATTAAATGTAGAAAATGATGCAAAATATGGTATGAAAAAGGGATACAAATCAAATGTAAAAGTGGACATAAAAAATGGTCCCAAAAAGGATGCAAAATTTGGTGCTAAATCAATTTCAACATATGGTGCAAAGCTAGGCACACCAAAGTTGGTGCAAAACTAGATGCAAAAATAGGTACAAAATTAGAAGCAAAAACTAGTGTAAAACTAGATGCAAAACCCAATGTAAGACTATATGAAAAAACCAACACAAAATGGATGCAAAAAAATATGTGAAATTGGATGTAAAAGATGGTATAAACTTGATGCAAATGATCGTGAAAAAATGGAAGCAAATAATGACACAAAATATGAAGCAAAAAATCATGAAAAATAAATGCAAAAAATGGCACAAAACTAGAAGCAAACCCTGTCATAAAATCGTATGCAAATCTTGGTGCAAAATTTGACATGAAACAAGATGCATAATCTGGTGTAAAAAGGGATGTAGAATCTAGTGTGAAAACTGATGCAAAATCAAGTGCAAAAAATGATGCATTAAAAAATGTAAAATAGAGCCAGATTTAGTGTCAGGTTGCTCATCCCAATTGTACAAAATATGCACCAAAATCTATTGCTAAATCTGACACAAATTGTCTGTTTTGCTGTAGTGGATCTGAGTTCCAAAACATCTACCACACTATCAACCTTCTTGACTTGTTAAGTTAGCAAAACCATAATGATCTAGGCATGATTCCTTCCCCCCATTTTTTAATCATAGACATAAAATATTAAAGAATCTCAATTATCTCTTACTTTTTTTAAGGTAAGATAGACGACATTGGTTTTAGTGGCTATTAATCATCATCATTATTATCATCATTTTAAAGTTTTTTATCATAAATATTTTTTCTCCAAATTTAAATATAAAATATCTTTTTTATATTTAATAAAAATTTAATATATTATCTTTTTAACAAACTTTTGAATATAATAATATGAAATATATTTATATTAATACTTATAATTATAAATTAAATTTATATAATTTTAAAATAAAAAATCATTATAAATATAAAACTTAAATCATTATAATTTTATAAATCAAATAAAAAAAAATCATCGTAATTATTTATTTCAGATTAAAAAATAAATTAAAATTCATGGTATTTTAACGCAATCCAACTCATGGAATAAAATTACAATTGAAAACTACTAAACATTGATTTTGATTAACCCAAAACAAACTAACTCTAAAAATTAGTTTTCCATATTGTTAACTCATTGTTGCTAATCGTTGAGATCGATAGAGTTGGCCGTTGGCACAACTAATTTTAAAAATAACACGTGTCAACATGTTATCAAGTCAATTGGCATTTATAAGTTTTTAATCTCAAATCTTATCCTTTGTAATGATGGTTTCATGAATTGTTTTGTAAATGTAAAGTGTCGACATAAGGGAGGGATGCCATTAGCCGAATACCCCCCACTGGACCCCTCCAAACACCACGTAGACAACCTCGTTGACAGTACCACAACTCACCATCACATGTAGCCACATGTTGGGAGGTTATATTCATTGGTTCATGTGGTCTTGGGTGGGTTAGGGTTTCATTCATCGTTTGTTTTGGAGGGTTCTCAATTGGGTCGTGTTATTCTGTTCAAGTCTAGCAGTTAAATGTTTGGTCCCCCTGATACTTGCACGACCCTTCTGCAATGTTGGTCGCAACCACTCACATTGTAGGTGCTGCGGAGAGTGGATTATGGGGCATTATAGTTCATGGTTTGTGTCGGTGTTTACTTGTTATCTTTTGTTTTGTCTTGTTTACTCGGTTGGTTGTTCTTCCTCGTCACACACCAAAAACTGGGGTATTCGTCTGTGTTCAACCCTTTGGGGGACTTAGCTCAACTCAATGTGAGATATGACTATTTTGTTCTCTGGAGGATTTATTTGTAGATAAAGTGCCAATTTTCAAGAAAATTTGGAGGATTTCATTTGCTTTTTGTTGGATTTCAAAATTTTAACCCCATAGTAATTCACTTGTCTGTCTTCCAGGTCATTGTGTGTGAGTTAGAGTTGCAACTAAGGGTATTAGTGCTCCTAGGGTTATTGTGGCATGCAGTGATAGAGGAAGCATAGAAAATGACTCGAAGATAGGATTCTAATCCTACCAGCTTCTCTGCCTATGTTTTTATACACATTCAGCGAGATGGATTTTCATTTCCTTCAATTGTGTTTCTTCTTGTGCCTCTATGTTTATGCATCGATCAACTTTTTTTTCCTATGTTTTTAAACACATGCGAATTCATGCACCAAATTCAGGACAGAGTTCGAATTATTTCCTATTCAAATTTAGGACAAAGTTTGAATTTTTGCCTGTTTCAAATTTTTGTTGGTTTAGGGTTTCAAATTCATAATAGTGGTTTAGGGTTTTGTTGGTTTGGGGTTTCAATTTTGTAATTATGGTTTAGGTATAATAGTGGTTTAGGGTTTTGTTGGTTTTGGGTTTCAATTTTGTAATTATGGTTTAGGTTTTTGCTGGTTTAGGGTTTCAAATTTGTAATGGTGGTTTAGGGTTTTGCTGGTTTAGGGTTTCAATTTTGTAATTGTGGTTTAGGGTTTCAAATTCAGGTTTTTCTAGTTTAGGGTTTTAATTTTGTAATTATGGTTTAGGGTTATGCTACTCTAAATTGTTTTGTCTAGATGCTCCCACGCTTTTTCATGTTAGGCTGAAAGAAGTAACTTTGTAATAGTTTTTTGTAACTATTTATGACTGTTGAGTTGGTTTAATTATTTTTAAAATAAGGGAGGTATGGAATGGGCCTTGGTAAAGGGTATTCTTACGAGATCAATGAGATCTTCTTATTTTTGATTGATTATTTTTTATGTTTCTTATTCTTTGAATTCTTAAGGTGCCCTCAAGTTCTTTATCTACTTCTATAGACACATCAATTATATTAATAATAGGTCAGTTCATGCTTATCCAACTAATTGAAAGTGTCAAATTAAGGAATCCCCTTTTCGAATGTCTTTGCCTCTAAAATTTAGACAGATAAATCTTAGAAACTAAAGGCAATGGTCACTATGTAAGACGATTTCTTTACCATGGGTATATTGTTGCCATTTCTCAAGTCTTTAGACCAATTCATGAATATCCTTGTCATAGTTGTTGTAGTTGGATCTTGACATGGGAATATGGCCTCTCACTGATATGCCACCATATGTCTTCTATGCTTAAGAACAACATCTATGTCATATAAATTGTGCTTTGGTAGTGAGAATTCTACTTTGAAACCAATCCAAAAGGTGTGTTCCATGGACATAATAAGGAAAAGGTTCAATTCCTTCCATTAATGCAGCAATAGCCTAAAAATTAACTTAGTTTTACCATTATTAGTACATGTTTGATGTTTTTAATTTGTTAACTTAGGATTATTTGATTGATCATTTTTTATGTTTCTCATTCTTTGAATTCTTAAGGTGCCCTCAAGTTATTTATCTACTTCTATAGACACATCAATTATATAAATACTAGGTTCACGCTTATCCAACTAACTAAAATTGTCGAATTAAGGAAGCCCCTTTTCGAATGTCTTTAAGTTATGAAACCAACTCAAAAAGATAGAAAAGATAGATCAATGCCTTAGAAATAAGCCTCTTCAAGGGGGCAACCTCATTTACATTACACAAATGAACAATTATTAGATGATTCAAATGACAAAACCTCCTTTCTATATATAGGAGTCTAAGGGGTCACAATATAACCAAATCCGACCTAACAATAATAATATAAAGGCATAACAATAGTGGGATTCTATGGGGCACAATAATAACAGTATGGGGACAATAGGGTCACAACAATAACAATAAGGGATACAATGACAATAGTAATGGGGGAATCACTAGTATTATAGGGACCTAACATGCTCCTCTCCTTCAAAAAAGTGTTGTCCTCAATTCTTGATTAGTTTTGGATGCTTCTGTATAAAATTCTCATCCTCCCATGTGGAATCTTTAATGGGTAAGTTCTTACACTTGATGAGATACTCTGAAATTGATCGATTTCGTAGCTGTCGAGTTCTTGTTTCTTTCACTGCTTCAGGTTCCAATATGATTTTTCCTTCCTCATCAATTTCTGGCAATATTGTTTGAACTGGGAGCTTGTCACCTATAACCTTCTTTAAGCATGAAACATGGAAAATTGGGTGCACTCGGGAAGCTGCAGGAAGCTCCAATTTGTATGCCACAGTACCTATCTTTTGCAACACCTTGTACTGATTTTCGAGATGTGAATTGAGAATGTCCCAAGGATAATTACCTTACGCCATTCATCGACCAAGTCATCGATGCTTGTACAGGTCATGAAGTCCTATCCTTCTTGGATGACTTCTCGGGGTATAATCAGATTCATATTTGCCACACAGATCAGTATAAAGTAACATTCACAACCCCATGGGGCACATTTTCATACCGAGTGATTCCCTTTGGCCTTAAAAATGTTGGTGCCACCTTCCAGCGAGCCATGAATTATATCTTCCATGATCTGGCTCATCTCATTCTCGCCTATTTGGACAACCTTACTGTACAATCCAAAAAGCGTGATGACCATTTGGAGGACCTTCGCCTGGTGTTTCAAAGATGTCGAAAATATAACCTACACTTGAACCCTCTCAAGTGTGTCTTCTGCATTAATGCAGGATGACTAATGGGATTCATTGTTTCCCAAAAAGGTATTAGAGTCGATCCTCTCAAAGTACAAGCCATCAAGGAAATATCACCTCCAAAAACTTTAAAGCAACTCCAAATCTTGTAGGGTAAGACAAACTTCTTACGCCGCTTTGTTCCTAACTATGCTACCTGCGCACAAGGCTTCTTATGCTTGCTTCATAAAGATATCCCTTTCCACTGGGATCAGGAGGCACAAACTCACTTGAAGCCCTAAATGAAGAATTATCTCAAGCACCTTTGATTAGCCCTCCTAACCATAACAAGGACTATACCCTATACCTATCATGATTTGACATAGCCATCGCTGGGGTACTGGTCCAAGAAGGACCTGATAATAGAGAGCATGTAATTTATTACGTCAGCAAGAACCTCTTTGGGCTTGTGTTGAAGTATGAGCCAACCGAAAAGACAACCTTATCCCTCGTACACTCCATACAGAAGCTTCGACATTACATAATCTTACAGACCACCACCATAATAGAAAATATCAACCCTATGCGATACTTGCTCACTCGTCATATGATGAACCAAAAATATGCTTGATGGGTCGTTATTCTGTAAGAATTTGATCTTCATTTTTCCTCCCCCAAGAGAAAGAAGGCCTTTATCCTCATCAATTTCATCACTGATCTCCCAACAAATACCCAAGGATCCCCTGTTAATGAAGCTTTCCCCAACAAACATCTATTATTAGTATCAACTAATGACCCTTCGTATAGTGACATCCTCATCTTTTTATGAACTCATAAGTTAAAACCTCAGCTTACTCACTATGATTAGAAGCACATACACCACCAAGTCCCCCATTACATCCTTCTACAGGATTTCCTCTATTGACGGGCCATCAACACCATCCTTCATCGATGCCTCACTTACAAAAAAGCCATGCATGTCTTAAATAATTGTCACAGTGGGGCTTGTGGCAATCACCTCTCAGGGATGGACACCACTCAGAAATTCATTCGTGTCAGTTATTTTTGGCCCACCCTTTTCCATAATTGTATTCACGAAGTGAATAGATGTGAGTGGTGCCAAATATACATTCATAAAGCATGAGCCCCACCAGCTCCCATGCACCCAGTCATCATTGTCAGCCCCTTCTACAAATGGGGCATAGACTTCATGATCTGCATTGAGTTTGAGATCCCTACCTTGCACTCAGCTGTCGAAGTTCTCACTGAATCCACACCTTTAGAGAAAAGGCTGGTGCAGTTGGAACATCTCGACGAAAGTTGGCGATAGTCTCTCCAACATAATGAAGCACATAAAAAGCAGACTAAAGCCTCTTTTGACCACAATGTCACCCCCCGATCCTTTGTTGAGGAGGAGTTAGTCCTTCATTACAATGTTTCCAAGGAAGCGTTAGGACCAGGGAAATTCAAGACATTATGGAAGGGCCCATACATTGTCAAGCATTTCCTCCTCAAGGGGGCATACATTTTAGCAGAGCCAGATGGGACGTGCCTCAAAGAGCCTGTCAATGAGATCTATCTTAAAAAGTTACATCTATAGCATTGCAAGTAGCCCTAAAATGTAAATGTATGCATTGTGACTTATTTTTATGATGACCACTTCATCATGGATACACTCTAAAACCTCTCTCTCATCATGTGTCACAGATGGATCATCCTCCATCCTCTCATCACGGGTTTGTTGATGGTGCTTCTCGATGGTCACAAAAACTCACTGTAGAAACATGGGCCATATACTCTCCTGACCTCACACCATGTGTAGAGTTCCATAACTTTTTTGTTTTGACACCCTTTTTCCTCCATTTTCCTCTCTTCATCATTGCTATCAACTCAATAAAAGTAGTAAATCACAGATTTTGATAAGGTAAAAGCTCTCATATGTATTATTTTTCATATTAGCTAATGTGCCTTATTATTATGTTAAATATTGCATTAGCTACATAATTAACATGATTCTGCAGCTATTTTACAAATCTACAACTATCTCCATGGTTTGCGGGGTTCCGGTGTGCCAATGAAGCAAAGAAGCATATGGGCAGTTGAGGATCAATCCCCTCATGGATCTCCTCCTATTCGCTTGAGTCAATTCACTGAAGGAATCACACAGTGGCGCAGTCAAAGGCACGGGTCAAACACATAGCAACAAAAGTCTGAATGCATCACGTTTCTCCAATTTTATTTCCAAATAAAAAATCGTCGAGATAACGCTTTTACTATTAAGTTTCGAATTTGAATAAGGATTGATTAAAAGGCCTGTAGGTGTAGAAGTCTCAAACTTTTGAGCACACATTTTATATATAAACATGTATCCTCTATAAAGAATGGAAGGGAGGAAGTAATAATTAATCTCTGAAGAATTGTGAAACAAACCTTTTGTTCTATCCTCCCTAATTTTCATGGAATAAGAAGTGAAGTCCCAGAGACATTTCTCTTTGAATTTGAAATATTATGTAGATCATATGATTATATGCATGGTGCTCAAAATAATAAAATTGTTCCTTACCCACCTTAAATGATTTGGCATTAAAATGGTTCATGAGTTTAAGAACCAACTCTATAAGAACATGGGCACAAATGAAAGAAGCATTCTTGGATAAATACAATGATTATTGTATGCCTCATAGCATTAAAGATGTAGTCTTCAAAATGGTACAAAAAGAAGATGAAAATCTTGAAGATTTTGTCAAAAGATTCGTTTATAATAGCAAAAGGGAAAAAATGAATAATCTGGATGAGGAAACTTTGAAAGCTCTCTTACTAAAATCCATTAAATATGAGTGGATTTATCTTCTCAATCTAATGGGAAAAGGAGATATTTATCAGTTACCATTTGTAGATATTTGTGATTTATGTGTACATATTTCAAGAGGTAAAGCAAGAACAAGGAAAATTCCAAGGGATCCTCTTTTGTCAAGAGTAAATAAATTTGCAGCCGGGACAGTAAGTAGGGTAGAAATAGGTTATTTGCTTGATAACTTTAAAACATATATTTTAGGGAGTCTCAGTGAGAAAATTGACACCCTTAAAATATAGAACAAGAAGAAAGCTGAAAATGTTGCATTATCCATCTTTTTTCCTAGGTGTAGATAGAAACATGCTCTGAGAGAATGTCCTTTAGATTTAAAAGCATAGAAACATGTCTTATATGTGTGGAAAATCATGATACAAAAGAATGCCCCTCTGTACCAGGTCTTAAGGCTCTATCCAGTGAAGAAGGAATGCCAAATCAGATAGACCCTCTTTACTTTATTGCCAATAGACCATGGAAAAATCCTCAAACAAATCAAACTCAAGGTTTTAATCCTCAACAATTTGTACAATCTTCACAAAATAATTGGAATCCACCTATGCCATGGTAGCCTTGGGCTCAACCACAATCTTGGAATCAAGGATGGAAAAATCCTTATGGAAGATATTCTCAATATCAACAATATCTTCCACCTTATCCAAATTTTCCACCACAATACTTCCCTCAAACCAACCAGTTACCTCAAGCTCAAGCTCAAAATGAAAATCCATAACTTTCTTTGCCATTTCCACAAAGACCAAATCAATTACTCATTCAACCACTCCCAAATCCAAACAATAAAACTTCACAACCTGTTTACAACTTAGAAGGACATAATCCTCAAACTTATATGATAACTCCATTAGATCTTAATAATGTTCAATTAAGGTCTGGTAGAGTATTAGAAAGGAAGAAACCATCTGTTGTTATTCAGGAAACAGAAAAGAATTCCCCAAAATATAATAATGACTCTGAAGAAGAGATTTCCCTTCCTTAGAAGGAAAATATTGAAACAAAAATATCATATACATTCTAATTATACTCCTATTATAGAACAACCTTCATTATCTATCTCAAGACCACATTTTCCTAAAAGGTTGAAAATCGATAAAGGAGTAGAAAAAAAATCATATTTCCTGTTTATGATATGTTAGATGAATTGAAAAATGTTTGTATAAAATTTCCTTTATTACAAGCAATAAAATAAATAACTATTTTTGCAAAAACAATTAAGGAATTTAGTACTCAAGGACCACGAAAAAAAAGAAAAGAAATAAAAATAATTCAACTAGTCGGGAGAATTGTAGATATCATGATGGGGAAAACAACAATTCAAAAATATTTAGATCCAGGAAGCCCAATTATGAAAACACACATCAATGGAATTGAAATACCAAACACACCAATTTATCTAGGAGCAGCCACATACAAAATGAGCAAACAAAATATGGATAAATTGAAGCTTCCTAATCTTAAATACACACCAACATTGTTACAATTAGCAGATAGGTATGTAATTAAACCTGATGGTGTGTTAGAAGATATATATGTATCCTTAGATTCTTGGGAATATCCTGTTGATTTCATGATTTTAACACCCAAGAATAATTTAGGAGGACATCCATTAATTTTAGGAAGGCCATGGTTAGCTACAACCGATGCTTTTATCAGTTGTAGATCAGGAGACATGTTTATCTCAGATGGAAGCTCAACAAAGAAATTTACATTGTACCCACCTGCAAAAACAATGATAGAAGTAGAAAATGAAGAATGGATAGATGATGATAATGATATACAACTAGTTTTCACTATTGCACAAATAAATGAAGAGGATAAAATTTTAAATTAAATAGAAAATAATGAACCCTCTTTATATTGTGACAATAGTCAAGATTTTCAAGAACAATGTAATATTGAATATCTATCATCTAGACAAATGTATTTACATTCTATGGAAAATTTTGGAAACTCTTCAATATAAATTCTTCCAGGGAAAATTTTGAATATCAATGAAAACCTAGAATAATTACAGAAAAAGAAACTGGTAGAAATATTGTAAAAACACTCTTCTACATATGCATGGGAATACATTAATATGAAGGGAATTAATCCTAAAACTTGCATGCCTCATATTTATATTGAAGAAAATGCTAGACCAGTTTGACAACCGCAAAGAAGAATGAATCCAAACTTAAAGGAAATTGTTAAAGAGGAATCACAGAAACTGTTAAATGTAAATTTCATTTAACCAATATCATACAGTCAATGGGTTTCACCCTAGTAATCATTCCTAATAAAAATGGAAAATGGAGAGTATGCATTGATTACAAGGAATTGAATAAAGCTACTTTGAAAGATCATTTTCCACTTCCTTTCATAGATCAAGTTTTAGATACATTAGCAGGAAAAAAGTATTTCTCATTCTTGGATGGTTTTAGTGGGTATAATTAAATTCAGGTAGCACCTGAAGATCAAGACAAAACCACATTCACCTGTCCATTGGGGACTTATGCTTTCCGAATACTTCCTTTTGGATTATGCAATGTCCCAGCAACATTCCAAAGAGCAGTACTAGGAATTTTCTCTGATCTTATTCATGATTGTGTGGAAGTGTATATGGATGATTTTACAGTTTATGCAAATTCTTTTGAAGCACTTGAAAATTTAGAAAAAGTTCTCATAAGATGCAAAGAAGAAAATATTTCATTAAGTCATGAGAAATGTTTTATGATGTTTAATGAAGGAATTGTTTTAGGTCACCATATTTCAGGAAATGGAATTAAGGTAGACTCATCTAAGGTAGAAATTATTTCCAAATTATCAATTCCAAGTTGTCAACGAGATGTTAGGAGTTTTCTTGGTTTTACTGGATATTATAGAAGATTCATAGAAAACTTCAAAAGGTTGCATCTCCGCTCCTAAAATTACTCACCAAAGACTGTGAATTTAGTTGGAACTCTGATTGTCAAAAGGCTTTTGAAACTTTGAAAAAGAAGATCTCTGAAGCACCTATCTTAAAAGGACCTAATTGGAAATTGCCTTTTCATATATCAACTGATGCTTCAGACACAACTCTAGGAGCTGTGTTAGGACAAAAATATCTCACTCCTTATGCCATTTATTATACCAGTAAAAATTTAACTCCTGTAGAGCTAAATTATACTGTAACTGAAAAGGAGTTTTTAGTTGTCATTCATGCCATTAATAAATTCAAACATTACATCACTGACTATGAAACTTTCATTCATATGCACCATTCTGCCATTAGATATTTAATGAACAAATCGATACTACTGGTAGAGTAATAAGATGACTATTATTGTTACAAGAATTTAATATCACCATTCTGGACCGACCTCGAAAACAAAACACAATTGCTGACTTTTTATCTAGAATTCAAAATGATAACAATGATACACCTGTAAAGGATAAATTTCATGATGAAAATCTTTTTGCAGTATCTACTAAATCACCTTGGTTTGTAGATATTGCTAGTTACAGGGAAGTTACCCTCCTATTTGTTTGCTAGAGAAAAGAGAAGAATAATCCAAACAAGTGCATCTTATTCATGGATAAATGAAGAATTATACAAGACATGAGCATATCTCATCATGTGAAGGTGTGTAAGAGAAGATGAAATACCCAAGACACTTAAAGCATGCCATGATAAACCATGTGGAGGTCCTTTTTATGACAAAAATAACTTCTTACAAAGTCCTCTTAGGATATTATTGTCCTTCCATTTTTAAGGATGCTAAGGAATATGCTAAGAGGTGTGATAGCTATCAAAGAATGGGGAAACTCGTTACTTCAAATGAAATGCCACTACAACCTTAGGTACTCATTGAACCTTTTGAAAAATGGGCTTTGGATTTTTTGGACTAATTAATCCATCTTCAAAACAAAAAATATATATTCTTGTATGCAATATTATGTTACTAAATGGGTAGAAACTAAAGCACTTTTTTTCTACTGAAAATTCATTAGTTTCATTTCTTTTTTTAGGATATTTTTACTCATTTTGGTGTCCCAAGAGAAATTGCAACAGATGAAGGAAAGAAATTTACATCCAGAGTAGTGCAAAAGATAGTGGAAGAATATAAAATCAAGCCTCGGAAATCTACTGCATACCATCCACAAGAAAATGGATAAGTAGAGTCTACCAACAAAGTGATTGAAGCAATCCTCACCAAGAAAATTCACTTGCACAAAAGGGATTGGGCAGAAAATCTTCCAGAAGCTTTATGGGCCTACCGTACCACATGGAGAAACACTACAGGACATACTCCCTATGAACTTGTTTATGGGAAGCAATTCCTATTTCCAATTGAGTTCCAGATTTAGACCTATAAGACAACAGTCAAGTTAGGACTTGACTTATCAGAAGCAAAAAAGCAAAGAATGGGATAACTCAATGAGCTTGATGAAATAAGGCAAGATGCTATCCAGAAGACTAGTTTAGTCCAGCAACAAAGATCCAGATGGCATGATAAATACATCAAAGAAAGAAAATTTCAGCCAGGAGATTGGGCATTACTCTTTGATTCAAAGTTTAAAAATTTCCAAGGAAAGTTTCAAACTCACTAGATTGGGCCTTCTGAAATTGAAAATGTTTTTGATAATGGAGCAGTCATAATTAGGACTATTGATGAAGAAAAATTTCCTCTCTTAGTGAATGGACATTGACTCAGGATCTATCATAAGCCAATGACCAAGGAGGAATTTGTAAATATTTTCAGAAACAAATCTTAATTGAAGTTGGTCAAGAAGAATTCTTCTTCTTCTTGACCTTAAAAAAATTATTTATCATATATATATATATATATATATATATATATAAACATGAAAACCAACATTTGTTGTCATGTTTATGCAGAAAATTTATGGTGAAAACCAATAATTCTTGGCATCTTAAATTTTATTTGTATCCCATTTTCCAGAATTCCATATTATTTTATCCCTTTCTTTTCAAAAAAATAAGTAGCTACATACTTATTGATTTTCTGCATCTCTAAAAAAATTTTGCAGCTCTGATAATTTTCTGCAGCCAATTTGACATAAACTTCTAATGATACAATTGAAGGAATGATTGACTCCCTCCACTGCAAAGTACCTGAAGACAACATAAAAAAAGGCAACCAAAGGTTAGCAAGAAAATAATTCAAAGGTATGCACTTCTTTAATTTAATAATAGGGATCAAAGCATTACATATATGAATTATAAGACATGGTACTACCAAAAATCAAAATCATTATTGCTAAGAGTTGATAGTGTCATGTCAAATCGTGTATAATCCGCCATTCACTCCCAGTCATCATAACTCATATCCCAATCCATTGAACCGATCACCCAAATCATAAACATGAATGCTCTTAACGGTTAGATTCTGCCACACTCCCTTATACCCTCACTACCTATGCTCTCATTATTTCATCACTCACGCTCTCGTCCTTTCCGTTATAAAACCCCTATTAAGCTATCCTACCCTATCAAACAAAACAATTTTTGAAACGAAGCTTCTCGACCATGGGAGTGATACTTAGAACAGAGCCAACAAGGAATAATTTTTTGGAGGGTTATCCATAGTCAAAAGAATTGTTGCAGAGGGCACAGTGGCTAGAATTTATAGAGAAATTCGATGGCTTCCATAAAGAAGTGACCAAATCCTTCGCCAGGGCTTTTGATGGAGTCGAAGTGGAGATAGGAGACATCAAATTCATAGTGATAGAGTCGTTTATAGCTGAAGCTACTAGACTATCGTGGATTGGAGAAAAATGGTTCAAAAATAGAGGTATTGAAAGAGAAGACTAGAAGGTTTTCCTAAGAAACCAAGCATGGACACCACCATTTTCAAGAAGGGCATCCCAAGCACGACATTAAAAAGTAAGTGGAGGAATTTTCTTCTAATAATCCAAAAATTTGTTACCTGCGAAGGAAGGTTTGGATGTATGTTTTTCTATCATATTCGGCTGCTAATGAATTTTCTTGAAGAAAATGAGATAAATCTTCCATATTTCTTGCTGAATAGTCTAAGAAATATGTTAGGGAATGTTCAAAGGAGAATTAGTTCATAGATAATACAATTTATCACCATGGTCTAGTCAAAATATTTGTTGAATTTCATCTCCAAAACATAGGTAATAATTGGGAAAGCTTTTCAGTAAGGAATCACTTTTAGGAAGAAACTCATGGGGAAGCGAAATAGTAGTAGACCTAAGAGGGGAAGGAAAATAAAAATTGATAGGACACTGGAACAAGAACCACAACAGTTGCAGGAACTGTGAGAGGATGACATCCCTCTTGCATAATTTTCAAAGAAAATAAACAAAAGAAATGTCAGAAGAAAGAAATCCAGTAAAGAAACAGAGGTTTCACCTCAAACAGAGAAGCCTAAAATAGAAAGGAAGAAAACTCAAAAGACCCGTGTCATAGGTCTAAGAAGGAGTACCAGACTCAACTCAGAAAAAGAATTACAATCAAAGAGCATATCGATGAAGAAACATAAGAGGACTCAAAGGCAGAAGAAGATTCAGGAATTTCTCCAAGAACATCTCCAAGAGTTTCATCACCAAGGGTTTCATCACCAACTTTCACCTCGCCTCCTCAGATTCCAAGACAAAGAACGCCAGAAATTGATCCTGTGTAGCAAGAGATTTATGATTATATTGAATCCCTAGAGAAAAGGGATGAAACAAGAACATCAATTCCAATTCAAGAGGAAGAATAAGTCTAGTTTAATGAACCATAAGAACCTCTAGTAATCAATGTATTAAAACAGGAAATATTCGAACTGGAGACATTAAACAGGTACATTAAAAATGAAAATCAAGTCTTGAAAGAACAAAATGAAATCCAAATAGCTAAGAGTGACAACCTCCTTTTAAATCTAACTCTGTGGTTTAAGAAGAACAAGAAACTGAAGAAGAAAAACAGGGTTTTATAGAGACAGGTTATATACTTGAAATACAAGATACTCATGAGAAAACCAAGGATGGAAATGACTGGTAAGAAAGTGAAAAGGATGAAGTTAGATGTACTGGCAGAAGTGTCCAAGCAAATGCAGTAGTTCAACAAAGATATCAATTTTGTGTTTTGTATGAGGACATACAAAATGTTCAATGTGGGGGAATGTAGAGTTCCATAACTATTTTGTTTTGACACACTTTTTCCTCCATTTTCCTCTCTTCATCATCACTATCAACTCAAAAAAAGAAGTAAATCACAGATTTTGATAAGGTAAAAGCTCTCATATGTCTTATTTTTCATATTCATTAATGTGCCTTATTATTATGTTAAAGATTGCATTAGCTATAGAATTAACATGATTCTGCAACTATTTTACAAATCTGCAGTTATCTCCATGGTTTGCGGGGTTTTGGTGCGCCAACGAAGCAAAGAAGCATATGGCCAGTTGAGGATCAATCCCCTCATGGATCTCCTCCTATTCGCTCAAATCAATTCACTGAAGAAATCACACAGTGCCGCGGTCAAAGGCATGGGTCAAACACGTAGCAGCAGAAGTTTGAATGCATCATGTTTCTCTGATTTTCTTTCCAAATAACAAATCGTCGAGATAACACTTTTACTGTTAAGTTTCGAATTTGAATAAGGATTGATTAAAAGACTTGCAGGCATAGAAGTCTCAAACTATTTAGCATGCATTTTATATATAAACATGTATCCTCTGTAAAGAATGGGAGGGAGGAAGTAATAGTTAATCTCTGAAGAATTGTGAAACAAACCTTTTGTTCTCATATTGAATTAAAGCTACCTTTTTGTTATTCGATGCATAGGTGAGCGTGATTTACACCCACTGTATGTGGAGGGACCCTATAGACAATCCAGGTTTAGTTTATTTCATTTTATCACTTTCTGTTATCGCATTGTCATTTCGTTATATTTTAATTTTCCTTACTTCGTTATTTCATCATTTCGTTATAACTCATCTAAACCTCACTATTTTTTTTTATCATTTCATTATTTCGTTTGCACTTGAATTTGTTCACTGTCATTTAATGGTTTAGTTTCTTCAATGCTTTTCACTTAATTACAACCAATGTTTTTATGCTTTTAGAAACAAAACTTGTATATACTATGTAGTCAGCGTTAGAAGATTACTTTCATGCTTTTTAGAATCAGAGTTTGTATATACTTTGAAAATAGCTTTTGAAGGATTATTTTCTTGCTCTTAGAATCATAATACTCTATTTTATAACAGCAAGGTATTTAGGATAGATTCATAATGTTAGAATGATTAACATAAGATGATTTAGAACGATACTCAATATAGATATGACCTGTTAGATTAGTCTAACAATAGCTTAAATTCCATTCATTAATTTGTAGAAATATAACTCTAATATAATAGGAATTTAAACAACAACAAAAATCCCCAAAACAAATATAACCATCATCTTACAAACTAAAAGAAATGCTTTTAGCATATATAGTGCACTTGCACTTCATAAGTTTACCAACTCCGGTCGATAATTTATGCTTGCAACTTAAGAAGATTAAATTGAAAAAACACCATGTCTCACTAATGGACTATATATCAGGTCATCCACCAATAACCAAGCTGAATATGACACTGTCATAGGCCTTTTAGCCAATGCCTCCCATCTAGGTATCAATCACTTGCATGTATTCCTTGATTCCCAGCTTGTTGTATTGTAGTTGAGTAAAACCTTCAAATTTCATGACCAGTGCTTTTTTCAGAAATATCTACATCCACAAAGGTTAGCTCGTGGTTTTGATCATATGAAATTTACACATATACCAAGAAATCAAAATCATATAGTTGACCGCATAGCTAATCAAATCCTAGACTGGCATGTATCACATATATATCACCATCAAGAAACATAAAGCATGAACATAATATCCATCACATAAATGCAGAAATACATCACATGTATAGAAGCATGCACATAAGGACACATCATAAGAGCCACAAAAATCATATATATATATATATATATATATATATATATATATATATATATATATATATATATATATATATGAGTACACAAATATGCATCTGTAGGCTCGAGGCCAGAAAAAATAAATCATCAAACAGGGGAGCATCCTCATAATGGGTGCTTGCGCTGCTATGTACAAAAGAAATATCTAGGGCTGCGGCCCTCCACTGCCTACACCCCCTGCCTGAGATCCAACTTCCTCATCTAGTGCTAGAATGGGATACATAGTTGCTACTTCCATCGTGAGGTGACGAAACTATCTCCATTGTCTCCTCTCCCAATCTAGTGCACCCCTCCTGAGACATCCCCCACGCTGAGGTGACTACTCCAACCCATGCATCCTATGAATCCCTCAGTTGCGCCTCTCCAACCTCTGTCGCCTCGGAACGCTCACGCAACCTGCTCATCTCTGCTGAGACGAAGGATCTAGCTCCCTCACTAGAGGGACCACCAATATCTATCTGAAAATGTTGCACCGTCCTCTCATGCTCCTCCCGAGCCCTAACATCTCTTCATTGCTGCGACATAGATGTTGCACTAGCTACCCCTATCTGTCGAGGGTCATTGCTTACCAGGTAGCCCAATGGTTTGTGCAAACAAACATCTACAAGAAAACATACATGATATCAAAATCATCATAAATATACAACATATATACTTGTAAGAATGCACAAATGCAGAAAACACGTCACATAACTGTTGGCCTCTAAGCATCGCTAGGAGTAAGCCCCATGTCCGGATTACCCTTGAAGTCCACACCATGGTAGGGGTACTTTAGGATCATATGAGGGTTTGATCTAAACCAATCCTCCACCATTTTGTTTCAGTAACAACCCACCTCACTGCCACCAGCCCGTGGCATCACTCGAGCCCACCGCTTGATCTGTGGGTCTCTAGCAGGACCTAGCGGAACTGCCACAAAAGGACGTAGCATCACTACCCTCTCATACAAAATGATACACAAGATGCTCACATAGAAAAAACTTCGCGACTGGCCCTGTCGCACCTTTGTCAGTTATGACACCATACCTCTCTAAAAAATCCAACCCAATCAAATAAATGGTCAGCCTGTAGCCTCTCCAAAACAACAATATGAGGCCCCGAAATTCTGAGAGGGGAAACCGACCCAACAAGTTGTACAATCATTGCCAGCACAACCCACTCGATGAGATCTGTAATAGCCCTAATCTAGATGCTACCCTCATCAATCTCGTTGGGCCCACAGTGACCCCTCACCCATACATGAATATCCACCTGCCTTGATGGAAGGGGCATCTACAATACCTCCCCACAAGGCACCAATATAGTAACAAAATATACATCTACAGTAGTGGAAATATTTAGATTTTTACGTCTTCTGTAGAATACCTCATGCTCCACATCCCAACATCATATCAAGAAATGCAGGAATGCATCCCGCGACCTCAAAATGGGTTTTGAGCAAACTTTAGTAACCCCCATCCACCTAATGTAGCACTAGCTACAACATCTCTAGCAATAGTTGTGTGAAGAGGCTCCCAGTCGCGCTCTCTCCACGACATACCCATCATTCCAATAAGAAGGTCAAAAAACCAAAATTAGCCTCCCAAGATATATATATATATATATATATATATATATATTTGCAAGCCTACACGCTTGTTTTCATCATAAGTGCATGGCTACTTTTTTGTTTCTCGAACAGATGCATGGTTCACCATGCGATGGCTCCCTTTAGATGCACATATCGTGTGTCTGTCAAGTGGTAAGCCATGAGGAACTTACCCCCACAGTCGCACGTCTATTCTTAAAATAGGTGCATAGATTGTGCAATTGTCTCTCCGATAGTCACACATCTATTCTTAAAATAGGTGCACAGAATGCGCGTTTGTCTCTCCGATAGTCACGCATATTGTTATCACTCAGATTTTCCTTGAAGTTGTTGGGAAGAGGAAAGGGGTCCGAGGTAACCACAAACCAACTTTTAGGTACAGAATCTAGCTAATCTGTACCCAGAGAGGGCTCTCTCTTTCTGATTTAGCTTGGTTTTGAAAGATATTAGGCTAGTTGTGAAGTTTAGGAGTTTTGTTTGAGTTTGGGTGGTGGGATTCAATAGCAGAGGGGTAAAACTGAGTAGCTCAGGCCATTGGGTTAATGGATTCAAAGAATATGGCTTAACTGGACTTGGTTTCTTAACAAAAGATGGTTTCACGGGGTAAGATGGTCAAACAAGGAACAAATAATAACTTGGGATAAATGGAATGGGTTTAAAATGGGTGAAGGGCAGTTAAGAATCCTTCAGCACATTTAAAGAGGGAACTTGAATGATTACTACTAAAGAGCAGTTAAGAATTCTTTAGTAAATAATCAAAATGAACAAACTAGAAAACAGGAGCAATTAAGATTTCATTGTTTATACTAATTCAGAAGAAAACATGGAGAATAATAACGATCAAAAACAGAGTGCAATCAAGCATATTCTGAATTAATCTTTTTCGTTTATCATTCAGATGTGAAAAATGGATGATATAATAAACAAGGAAAACTTTAAAACATAAGGTATAGAGGACTCATTGATCCGGTGTTTGCTTCAAGAAATCTTTGAAAAGTCCTTTGCTTCAATTCTTTATCCAGCAAGCCATACAAAAGTTGGTCCAACAACACTTTATTACAAAATAGTCAATATTACAGCAATGTCTAAGAATCCACACTCAATACTCCAATTGAGGAGGTATTTATACAAAACCTTTTACAATGAAATATCTCATAACAAAGTGAGATATAAATTAGGGTAATTAATCATATCCTTCAAGAAAATAGGGCTAGAAGACCTTGTAGATGACAGATAAGGCAACCGAATGGCTTGCTGTCCCTATCTTCGAGAATGTATTGGAGTTAGGCCCTATGATTTGGCCTCTTGCTGTCCTTGGTGTAATTATGTGTTGGCTTCCCTGTTTTGACTGATACTCTTTACCTGTTCTGATACACTTCGACCTGTTTGATCCCTGTTCATCTTTGTTTATCTTACTATAGTAAAGAGCCCAAAATTTACATTTTACTAAGGATAAATTTACAAAATTTCCAACATGTCTTCCCACCATTTTTGTTCTGGCAATCTGTGTTTCTGAAGTTTCCTCAGGGTCTCATCAGTTTCTGTATATCTGAAAAAGGTAGGCTGGATTGGGAACAAGTGCTTTATCTCATGCTCAACATAGAATAAGTTCTCTAAACTGTCATAGAGAACTCGGCATGTGGGGAGTGCTTTTATTCCTGATGCACTTGTTGATGAACTAGCTTGATTGCCAGCATACTTATTCAATTTGTCTACATAATCTATATGCTTCATTAATCTGTCATTAATCACCAAAGGACTTGGTAGCCCTTTATTCTGCAAAATAGTGAACTTCTCCATAAAAGAATTAATTTCCACCTGCATATCTTGACATCTTCTCTCTAAATTCTGCATCAAAGTTTTCTTGGTTAGCACCCTTTTGATTTCCAAAATAGTGTCTGTCCTGTCTGAGATGCCAAGTTCTTCCAGTTGTTCCTTATTTCTGTTATTCAAAAAATGTATGAGCCAGTTGGCTTGATCAGGCATTTGTCCTAACAGAGCTTTTGTCTTTTGAATTTCTCCCTGTGCTGCTTTCACTAGATCAATCTGTTCATAGATCACTTGGATGGATGGCCAAACATCATTTATGGATTGGGTGATGTTGGCCCAAAGAATTTTCTTGATCTCTGCAAGAGGCTTGTCAAAAGTGAGATCTTTTTCTAATGTTTTCACTTTATTTTCTAATGCTTTAATTTCCCTTGTTTTTTCTACAACATTTATCTTTGAGAGATCATAATCTCTTTCCATTTTAGCCAACTGTTCTTTTACCTGTTTTAATTCTGAAACTTGTAATCTCATATCTTCCATTGCCTTTATCAACTCTTCTGTGCTCAAATTAGCACTGCTGCCCTGTGCTGTTCCTGCTGTTGCTGTACCTGTGACCACCTCTGCTGTGGCTGCTGGGATATTTGGAGCTAGTGCTGTTCCAAGTGTAGAAGGGACTGCTGTTGAGACTATGGGAATTACATCAGGAGGCTGAGAGGTCGACTCTCCCTGCTTGTCCTTCAGTGCTTTTTCTAATGCCTGCTCTGTGTCATTTAATCTCTCATTGAGTTTCAAGAGTAGGTCCATCATCTCTTCTTCAGATTTCTATTTTATAACCTCAGCAGTTTGTGGATGCCTTGAAGGAGGTAGCTTTAGCTGTTTCCTCAGGGCAGCAATGTCTTCTTCTTTTTTCTTGATTAGTGCTTCTACACCTTTCACATCTTTGGGATCATGTCCCAATCCAATGATGATTTCTTCTAATGATTTTATTCTATTATCCTTGGCCAGGGAGGAGGCTTTCTCCAAGTGTAGTTGGGCAGTTGTATTATCCAAGGAATTTTGTAGCTTGTGGGCCATCATTGCTTTACCAGCCAATGTTGAGTAGACCATTTCTCCAATTTGCTTATGAAGTTCAATCTGATCCATAGGATGAATATCCTTTGCCAAGACCTCCAAGTTTGTTCTAATGTAATCTGTTGTTGATTGAGGTTGTTGCACTTTTGGCTTGAAGTAACTCATTATCATCTTGCCCTCTTTAATGTCATAGGCTGACATTAGTCTTTGTTGATTTGTGGGTGCCATTTTTAAATATTGATTGTAAATTTATAGCCTCAATGGGTCGTTCCTGGCCTTTATTTCTGTGAATGTCTTCTTAATATCTAAGGCCTCTTTACTTTGTGACCTGAGGGATGATACTTCTGCACTATGTTGTCTTTCTAGCTCCTGCCTCTGTGAACTAGTGGATGTTCCTCCCAATGGACAAGTTTGCTAGCTGATTGTTCTTTCTTCTCTTTGACTGCCTAAAGTCTCTTCACCTATTTCCTCTTCTGAAAGAGGGTTCAGTCTTTGCCTTTTTTTCCTAGGCTGTCCTGTAGGTCCACTGGTAGGGGTAGTGGTTTCCTTGTCCCTCTTTTTATTTCTTTCCTCATTTAGAGGAGTTTGCAAAACTGGACTTTCTGCTACATTGGTTTGAGCTGGAGGAGTTGGCACTTGACCCTTTTCTTTGGAAATTCCAGGCTGATCTGACATTGTAGGTTGTTCTATGGTCTCTACTTCTTTGCCTTTGGATGTTCCTGTGGCTGGTATGTTGACTTCCTGTGGAGGCTGTTGAGAGGTTCCAGCAGTGGATGCACTAATTGCTGATTTTTGAGGTAGCTTGAATGGTACCTGCCCAAAAGAATCCAGGTCAAGGGTTTTCTCAAGATCTCTCATAGCATTTTCTATATTGACCTGCTCACTAACATCTTCTACTACGATCCTCTCTGTCCATTCATCCAAGTTTGCAAACTGCTCAATTTCTGGGATCCTATGGTGAATATATGGGGATAACCTATTCTTCATCCTTCTGTCACATATAAAACTGTTGGGGTCATATGGCACCCACCTAAAACTCTTTTGTAATCTAAGGTGATCTTCTAAAAAAATTTCAGCTTCTTTCCATGCATCCCTAGTGTTGATGACAAAAGGGCCTAGCTGGTTCTTAATTCTTAGCTGAGCTTTCTTCTTGGCACCACAAAAATGGACTAAATCTGCATTTATGATCTGCTTGAAATATTCCAATGCAAATAATCTCATGGGAACATACTTGGGTAACTTAAAAGGGAAAAGTTCACACCCATACATCCTAATTTCTGTGTGATTTTTATATAGGTACCAGTCACCTCTCTTGTACTACTTAGAGAGCTGGAGAATTTTCTTCATGTCACCATTGATCCTAGGAGGGGAAACTCCTATCAACAGAGTGGTTTCTGGATGTGCAAATAGGTCAATGAACTCACTATAAGTGTAAGGGGATTCTTTGGTATTATGAAAGATTGGACTCCAAAAGATATCAGACCTTGGATTTCCTTTGGTGTCAAGTTTCTTGATAGGGAAAGGAAAGTTATCTGATTGATAATATAGCATAAGATGGTATATGAAAGAGGTGTATTTAAAAACTCCTTCCCTTTCCAAATACAGGAATTGATCATGGATTCTGTTGGAAATATAAGAGGCATAGTCATATCTGACAGCAGGGGGCTGTCCTGGAGTAAAGATTGATAGAAACACTAGGGTGATATCATCAATATATTCACTAGAGTTAAATCCCATAATTAGGGATATCATATCAACAATGAGTCTTCCAGTTTCATTGAAAAAAGCCTGCAGATAAGGAGGTGGACCTTTGGGTTGGTGCTTTGCAACATGAAAGTTTGAGCAATGCGAGTCACTTTTGATTTGGATAACTGAGATGATTTTTCAAGTAAATATGCCATGGAAATAGGAATGAGGCGCTGACTAGAGTGGAAATGCAACATTTCATTGATGGATTGAGAAGTTATGGGAAAAAGGACTGTCTGGCTTGGGGACATAACAGCTCTATGACTGGGATCATAATTAGCACAACATTGATGAATTATGTCTGAGAAAACATGGACTAAAGGGAGGAAATACATGGGAAGGTTAGATTCCCATAATCCAAAAATGTCAGACTTATTCAGATAACTATCTCTGGCTTGGCAGAAGGCCTGAAGATGGTTTTTATCACCAGATAGGTCTTTTATCTGAAAATCCTTATCCGCCAGAGGCAGATAATCTAAGTCTTTGTGGGGAGCGTTCATGGGTGCTACATTCAGGGCTATAGAGCTTTCTATCTTTGGTTCTTGTGGATTCAAAAATGGAATTGGGGGAATTCTGTGGAAAATAGGCAAGACAGCAGGTTGAGGACTTTATATGGCGAACACAGACTTGGATTAGAACTGAATTTGGCTCTTTCTTGTAGAATTTTTAGTAGAAAACCAAAATTATAGGGTTTGAGTGTAAATTGGATAAATACCTGTATCAAGGAAGTGAACAGTGCCAAGACGGAAGGATAATAGGTTCTAGGCTGCGTCGCTGCAAGTTTCTTAACCAGGTGGTGGTCTGAAAGCTCGAATCGTTGACTTGGACGTTGTTTTGCATGGGAGCACGGGTTGCAGCGTATAACAGTGAAAATGACATTTTGTTCGTTTATTTAACAAAATCAAGGTTGGCGGGGTTTTTTGGATTATTGGGTGACTGACATAGGTGGGGAAATGATGTTTTGTCACTTTATGGAGAGTAGTAAGCAGTACAGGATCGCACCACTTTTGGAGTTAAGCGGTTTTGGGTGGAGGGCGAGCGATCTCATCGAATTGACAATGTGTGGCGGAGGTACGAGTGGAAACCGCCTGGTGATCGCGCGTTAAAGCGCGGTCACCAAGGGGGGTGCGATATCAGCGTCGACCATTGGATGATGGGGGGGTGATCGAATGACAGACAGGGAGCGGAATACGGCGAGGCTTTATGTATGTGGGCCCAATACATTTAACAATTAATCAAATATATCGGGTGATTGCGAATGGATGGGAAGGTTATTAACTAACCTAGAGGGTTAGTTAATCCTGTGTAATAAAGCAGAAAGCTGAGGTTCTTAATGAGTTACGGATTAACTCATTATTCCTTTTTTTAAACATTGATTAGGTCATATTCAACCGAGGCTGGGATATTTTACCATTTGGGCTTTTCTATGTATATTTACATATTACGGGATAGGGTAAATTTCTTCGGGAGCTATATAATATAAGTAAGAAGTTAATATGACAAATGAAATGAAAGCGCTAAGTTAAAACATTTTGGATATACATTTAAACTTAGGCTTTAAGTGGAAAAAGGGGTTTTTTAGGTGATATTGTGTATTTTCCTAAGTAAAAATAGGATTTTTACTTAGGAAATGAGTTCATGAAGTCAGATGAATGGTTTATGGATAATTCTAAGTATTTAGGCTTTTTTAAATCATTGAGCCAAGGGTCCGATCCCTCCAAAAGTCAGAGAAATGCTTTGAGCCCCTTTGGTTTTCAAAGAACTTAATACTTTAGGGGGAATTAGTGAAATCTTTAGGGAAAAATGTAAAGGGAAATTAATTATTTGATCTTGCTTTGCTTGAACTGCATCAAGTAAAATGTTTGCCTTGCACTTGTGATAAAAGTGAAAATTAACACATTTCAGAGACATTATCCATCACAAGTAATTCTGCAACACCATTTACCTACCCTACCTACTTTAGCCTGACATTTTTTCTTCTTTATTAGGGTGCACTTGAACTGACAAACCCTTATCACACTTTTCTTTTACATATGGAAATCTATTTAAATCTAACCTTATTACATCCAAGGGCTCAGATTAAACTGTTGAGCTCCTTTTATTCACTCTACCTATCTACTTATCTGCCAAGATTAAATAGTTTGGTCAGATTTTATTCTCTATTTCTAAAACATGAAATTCAAATATGAACTAGCCAAGCTTAAGTTGTTTGACTATTCATAAATTGTGGCATAATTTAACAAGTTGCACACAATTTGATTATTACATAAGAGTGAAAAGTAGTGGCATTTAGACTTGCACACTTTCCTTGGTCTTTCTTTTGGTGGGGTTCATTTTTCTTCACTTTTTTGACCATCTTATTTCTTTTCACCCTTTGATTTTTCTTTTAGGGTATTACATTTTTTTTATTTTTTTTTATTTTTTGACAATATGGAAAACCTTTGCAACAAGGAAAGGTATGAACATATTCATAGATCATCAAGTCAATCATGAAATATGACACCTATTGGTATAGGAGCATAACACTGGCTCCACTTGGGGATGGCTTTTCCTAGTGGAAAGTCAAGAAAAGTAGGTCAGATGGCCTCTGAATGACTTTGACTATGCTCTGAAATCTCCTTCTGCTTGTTGCTTTATTGTATGTATGACAGTAACACTTCTGAAGCTTAGGGCCTTCTCTCCGGGCTTCAACTCCAGCTGGCTACTATCCAATCCAAACTGTGACATTACCAAGAATATAGTATTTACATGTTAAAATCAGAATACATTAAAAAGTAGGATCATAATAGTATTTCAGCATCCGACCATTGACTGGTCCTTCTTCTGTTTCTGTGCCATCCAAGTTTTTGAGATAGTAAGTATTGTTCCCTTGTAAAGCATGGATAACAAAAGGTCCTTTCCATAGGAAGTCAAACTTCCCATGTTTTCCCTTATCCTCTCTCCTGGAATCCCATCTTAAAACTTTGTCTCCAAGGTAGAAGTCTTCTGCCTTGGTTCTTTTATCAAATATTTTCTTAAGTTTCTCTTGTAACACTTGGGATCTCTGATACACTTCTTCTCTGGTATGCTGCAAATGGATGGTCTGATTTATCCTCCTTTGAATATCATTGGGTTCCACTTGAGCTTCTTGAAGTAACTTCATTACAGGATCTCCTAAAGATGAAGGAAATATAGCTTCCATGCCATAGACTAGTTCATAAGGACTAGTTCCAATAGATTTATTGGTGGTAAGTTTGTTTGCGCATAGTGCATTAGTAAGTTTCTTATGCCAATTTTTCTTGTTCTCTTCCAATAATTTCTTAATAATATTAATTAGGCTTTTGTTGGACGACTCGTCTAGACCATTACCTTAAGGGTAATAGGTTGTGGAATGGCCTAAAGTGATATGGTATTTATTACGGAAACTTATCATTTTATTGGATTTGAAGGCAGTAGCATTATCAGTTATGATCTTCTCAAGACAGCCAAATCTAAACAATATGTTGGTTTCTAAGAATCCTATAATCACTGTGTCATTGGCTTGTCTAGAAGGAATGACTTATATCCATTTGGTGAAATAATCTGTGGCAGTGAGAATCCATTTATGTTGGCCAGAAGAGGGAGGATGGATTTCTCCAATGAAGTCCAGACCCCATTGTTGGAAGGGTTTTTCAGTGGAAATTGGTCTCAGGGGTAAAGGTAATAGTTTTCTCTTGCCTTAAAAAATTTGACATTTATGGCAAGCAGTGACAAATTTCTTTACATCAGTGAACAAGGTTGGCCAATAAAATCCAGCCCTCAGGATCTTGTCTGCAGTTGCTTTCCAGTAAAGGTGTCCACCACAGTCTCCTGCATGAAATTCTTTGAGAACCTTGTCAGCTTCTTCTTTTAATAAACAATTCAATAGAATACCTTCATGATTTTTCCAAAAAAGAGTATTATTTAAAATACAAAACTTTGAAGCTTTCATCTTTAAAAACTTTTTCTTTGTTCTGGATAACCCTGGAGGAGCCTGCAGGTTTAATAATACATAAATTTTAACAGCATACCAAGGTGAATCTAAGAAGGCTTAGCTGATTTGTGGAGTTGCCATCTCCTGTTCATTATCCAGTTCATTAATATCTAGGGCTTGACAATTTGTTTCAGTCATGAGTTTGGCCAATCCCTGTCCTTTTATAAGCTTTGTAGGTTTTATTTCAATATCATACTCCAATATAGTAGCAATCCATTTACCTTGTTTGTTCTCAATTCCATCCTGAGTTAATATGTCTTTGACCACAACATTTGGTACATAGGCTATTACATGGGAATACAATATGTAGACTCTAAAGTCTTTAATAGCTTTTACAAGTGCAAAAGCTTGTTTTTCCATGATTTTGTATTTTAGTGGTGCATCCCTAAGTGCTTTACTAAAAAAGGCTATGGGTTTTTCACATCCTTGATCATCCTTTTGTAGTAAAACCACTATTATGGTGTGTTCTAATGCAAATGAAAATATTATGAAGTCTCTATCAAACTTGGGACTTGTAAGGACCGGTGTTTTGGTTAAAGCCATTTTAATTTCTTCAAAGGCTTGTTTGGATTCAACTGTACATCTAATACTAGAATCCTTTTTCAACATATTATTAAGCAATCTAATTAATTCAGCTAAATTGGATATAAATCTTCTCAAAAATTTAATATTTCCTAGGAAATCTTGAAGTTATTTGACATTTCTAGGGCGGGGTATTTGTAGAATAGCTTCTATTCTAGTAGGATCAATTCTGATGCCCTCTTTGGAGATAATGTGGCCTAAAGTTTGCCTTCCTCTAGACCAAATAAGGACTTCTTAGGATTTAAAAAAATACCATATTTTCTACATTTCAAGAATACTTGTCTCGGATGATCCAAGTGTTGTTGATCTGATTTAGAATAAATAGTCAGGTCATCTAGATAAATAACCAAAAAATCATGAATTTCTTTTGCAAATGCTATGTCCATTGCTCTTTGGAAGGTTTCCCCTACATTTTAAGTTCAAATGGCATTTTTACATATTTGAATGTGCCCCATGGTGTTGTAAAAGCAGTGTTTTCCTAGTCATCAGGATGAACCAGACTCCGGTTATAGCCTGAGAACCCATCTAAGAGTGAAATCCTAGAAGCGCCTACCACCCTCTGTAAAATGTGATCCATCTTGGGCAAAGGGTAATTGTCCTTCAGAGAAACCTTATGAACATTCCTTAAATCGACACATAATCTGATTTCTCCAGTTTTCTTCCTAGTAGGTACTGGATTAGATACCCACTCTGAAAACTTGATAGGAGCGATTATCCCCACTTCATACATTCGTTTGATTTCTTTTTCAATTAAGGGAAGTAGTACAGGGTTAATTCTTCTAAGCTTTTGCTTGAATGGTTTCTTATTTTCCTTCAGAGGTATTGTATGCTGAATTATGGAGGTGTCATAAGATTTCAAGTCTTCATAACTCCAGGCAAAGACATCCTGGAATTCTCTCATTAGTTCAACATATTTAAGTTTTTGGTCAGGGGGCAAAGATTTAGATAACTTTACCATTTTAGGATCATCCTCAGTTCCCAAATTATAGTGCTCAATATTTGCTTTTAAGGGCTCCATCTTAGGTTTCTTTGGAATATCATTGAAATCAAAGAGATCTTCCAAAGGAGTTAATCCCTGAGGCAAATGATTGTCTTTTAAATTGATTACTTTAGATTCTCCTTCAATAATTTCATCAATATCCATTTCTTTAAGATCCTGCATTTCTTTGTTGGTAAATTTTGTTGGATGAAGCATTTGAGTTGCACTTTCTATTGAAATGTCTATTTCTATCTTATTTGTTTGATCAAACTCACTAACTACATCTATATCTATATTCATGTTACAAAATTCTTCATCTAAGGTTAAGAAATTGTTAATCTTCTTATCACTGTCGAACACTTGCCATTTCTTCAAATTGTCAGGTATAGCTGGCCTATGTCTAATCTCAACTGTGAACTGATGATTAGGTTTGAATGGTAATTTGCAGGTGCTGGCAAACATTGCCAGACTATGAGCTTGCAAGTTATGTTTTCTTGGGATTTTGGCAAGCTTGGTTTCCAGAAATGTATTGAGAATCTCTATCACTGTATCTCTGTAATACTTCAATCTGGGATCATTTGTTGAATATTGTCCTTTAATCTGTTGAACTATTAACTCAGAATCTCCTAAGACAGACACTCTAATTGCTCCTAATCTTTTAATCAATTTAAGACCTAGCAACAGAGCTTCATATTCTGCCATATTATTGGTGCATCTAAAGTTTAATCTGTAGGCATGGCCTTCAGCATGGTCGTTTTCAAGATTGTGCACCCAACTCTTGCTCATGCTCCTAATTTGTTAACTGAACCATCAAATTCTAAGTGCCAGAGAATTTCATGTTCATAGTTGGTGTCAGGAGTCTCTTGAATCTGTTTAATAGGGATATCTGGTTTTTTAGCTTCTTCCGGTTTCGCTTGGATGTCTGATGTTTCATTGTTCTCAGAAACTTCTTGTATTTGAACCCTAGATTTTTCATTTGTAATTTCTTTTTGTTCTGCTGCTAAAACTTCCAATTCATTTGAGGAATCACTTTCAGCATTGTAAAGAATGAAAGAATCCATATCAAAGTGCACTAAGTAGATAGAGAAGTTTTGGGGTTTCTCCTGACTACTTACAACGTATTTCATTAAGGTTTCTCTGTATAGTTTCTTGGGTTGACCGAATACTGAAATAGTAGCATAAGACATGTCCAGTTGTAGAGATCCTTGAAGTTTTGCACCCCAAGACCTGGACAATAACATGCCATACTTTGGTGGAATATCAGCTACTACTATGTCCATTAAGATTGTTTTGGCAGGATATTGAACTAGTGATACACACAAGTCTTTGATTAATCCTAAACATCTGACCTGACTTGAATCAAAAGAAAAGAGGTCCTTATATAGCCTGGTGATGTCTAGGTCCAATTTCTCCATTACAGATTTAGGCATTAAGTTATGAGATGCACCAGAATCAAACATGGCATTATGAAGTATTTTATCATGTATATTCAAACTTACATAGAAAAGAGGGATTCCTCCATCTACTGGTTTCCCATTCACTTCAGGGCCAAAAATCAATTCAGGCTAGTCATAAAAAACATTTACTGAATCTTCATTAACCGATATTTTGAGTGACTTGTTGATTTGGCTTCTGTAGACATCATGTTTAGCTAATTCAGACAATGGAACAACTATTTTTAATTTGCCTACTTCAGCTTCCAGATTAAAAGGTTTTTCAGTCTGAGTTCTTGTATTTCGGACAGGTGGATTCTCTTTATCCTCTATATTTTCTGTGTTTTTCTCCTTTTCAAGAGTGGGGTTATGATTTGAAGTTGTTTCCAAATCAACTTCTAGAGGTTCTTCCACGTTTCCTTTGGAGGGAATAGAAGTGGAAAGTTGTTTATTATTGGGTTGATTATCGAATACATCTTCAATAATTGGATTAGCAGGGTTAGGGTCTGTTCTGGAAAGAATATGTATAGGGGTGGTATTGGTCTTACCTTTGTTAGGCTGCTTTGTGGCTTTCTGTTTATTGGTTTCAGGAATATCTATTCTTCTGCTCCTCAGGTTATATTGTTTGTGGACTTCATAAATGGCTGTATCATATCCCTCCCTAAAGTCAAATGATTCACCTGACTGAGTTTGGAATTGTTTAAGAATGTGAGCTTCTTGGTCCTCTTGGGTTAAGAAAACTTGTTGCTCATTGTTGAGTCCCATCAAATTGATTTGAGTATCTTCTGTTGGTTCATCAGAAGTTGAGGCTTCAACATAATTTTCCTGGAATGGGGGCCTAAGGTTTTGATCAGGGCCAGTCTTTCCAGTGTTCTGGTTCTGGTTCTTCCTGAAATTTGGATTTCTCCCAGTATTGCTTGGTTGACCATCCCAAGGGGATTTCCTTTCAATTGTTTCTACTCTATCTCCTAGCCTATCCATACCTTTAATAATAGCATCCAGTTTTTGTTCAAAGGCTGAGGGTTCTTCTTTCAAAGGTATCCTCCTTTCAGCTCTGGCTTTAGCTCGTTTGGATATCAGGTTGGCTTCAACACTGACAGCTATACTTTGCATCTCTTCTAAGGTTCGAGGAGCTCTTTCCCTAAGTTGGTATGCCATATCAGAATCAAATCCATCAGGGAATTTGATCAATGCCAAATCTGGGGGAGGTCTGAGGTTTTGAGGGATAGCATTGTAAACATTATTGAACCTAGTACAGTAATCTTGTACAGTTTCTTGTGTTCCTCTCTTCAAGTTTTCATACTCTGATAAGATCTGGAGAGGATCTTTCTTCTTTTCCCATCTGTTCAAGAATGTTGTATAAAGAGCTTGTAGGTCATTGATACTATTTGCAGGGAGGGCTCTAAACCATGTTCTAACATCACCAATTAGACTTTGAACAAATACCCTCATTCTAACATCATCAGCATCAACCTCATATATCTAAAAGTAGTTTGTCATCTTTTTAGTATGTTGTTGTGCAGTGTAAGTACCAGAACCATCGAAAGGAGTGATTTTACTTTGATATTCTTGGGGCATAGCCCCTGGATTGGCAGGTAAATTGAGGTGGGTATACCTATTTTCCATTGCAGTAGGTTGGGTTGAAACAACAGCTAGAGTTGGTCTTGGAGTGGTGGGTGGAGGGGTGGAAGGGGTGGTTTGAGGTTGAGATGTCGGAAGTGCTATTGATGAACTAGGAGAGGCTGAAGTGATTACAGAAAGGCTTGGTGTTTCTACAGAGGTAAGCTCAGATTGAATGGAATTATGCAAATATCTGTCAAGATGTGAAGTGACAATCTCAAGCTGTAAATCATCGATAAACAATGGGTTGTGAACTGTGTGGGCTAACCTAGACTCAGAAAAGGTTACAAATAAAGAGGTCTCAAAATACTCATCAAAGGGTTCGTCCTCAAGGTAAATCCACTTCACAAGATAGGATTTTGATCGGTATAAAGGCCGATAACTGGCAGAACTCTCTTGGCTTTCTTGTCTCCTAAGAATCCTAGGGATCAGATTAGGGTTTTCAAACACAGGTGGTGGATTTGGATCAAGGTTAGCTCTGGTGTAATGAGTCCTTTCTGAAGCTACGTTTCTAGGTATGTTTTGGTTTTTTTTTTTCTTTTTCTAAATGGGTTGGACAATACAACTTCTTACAGTTTCTTTAAGGGGCTTAAGGTATGGGATTTGAACTTTCTTAAAGACTTATTTGATAAGAGGAACTGATCAAGAATTTAAAACCAGATGTTCAATCCATAAACTAGACCGGAGATACATTGAAGCAACATTCATTTACTTATGCAATTGCAAAGCAAGAGCAGTTCAAAGGCTACTTAGCTAACTTTAGGCTCCGTCTGTAGCCTATAAAGTAAACAATAGTAACAAACAAATTATTCAGATCCCAAGTGGAGTCGCCACTATGTTATCACTCAGATTTGCCTTGAAGTTGTTGGGAAGAGGAAAGGGGTCCGAGGTAACCACAAACCAACTTTCAGGTACAGAATCTAGCTAATCTGTACCCAGAGAGGGCTCTCTCTTTCTGATTTAGCTTGGTTTTGAAAGCTATTAGGCTAGTTGTGAAGTTTAGGAGTTTTGTTTGAGTTTGGGTGGTGGGATTCAATAGCAGAGGGGTGAAACTGAGTAGCTCAGGCCATTGGGCTAATGGAGTCAAAGAAGATGGCTTAACTGGACTTGGTTTCTTAACAAAAGATGGTTTCACAGGGCAAGATGGTCAAACAGGGAACAAATAACAACTTGGGATAAATGGAATGGGTTTAAAATGGGTGAAGGGCAGTTAAGAATCCTTCAACACATTTAAAGAGGGAACTTAAATGATTACTACAAAAGAGCAGTTAAGAATTCTTTAATAAATAATCAAAATGAACGAACTAGAAAATAGGAGCAATTAAGATTTCACTGTTTATACTAATTCAGAAGAAAACATGGAGAATAATAACGATTGGAAACAGAGTGCAATCAAGCATATTTTGAATTAATCTTTTTCGTTTATCATTTAGATGTGAAACATGGATGATATAATAAACAAGGAAAACTTTAAAACATAAGGTATAGAAGACTTATTGATCCGGTGTTTTCTTCAAGAAATCTAAGAAAAGTCCTTTGCTTCAATTCTTTATCTAGCAAGCCATACAAAAGTTGGTCCAACAACACTTTATTCCCAAATAGTCAATATTACAGCAATGTCTAAGAATCCACACTCAATACTCCAATTAAGGGGGTATTTATACAAAACCTTTTACAATGAAATATCTCATAACAAAGTGAGATATAAATTGGGGTGACTAATCATATCCTTCAAGAAAATAGGGCTAGAAGACCTTGTAGATGACAGATAAGGCAACCGAATGGTTTGCTGTCCCTATCTTCGAGAATGTATTGGAGTTAGGCCCTATGATTTGACCTCTTCCTGTCCTTGGTGTAATTATGTCTTGGCTGCCTTGTTTTGACTGATACACTTTACCTGTTCTGATACACTTCGACCTGTTTGATCCCTGTTCATCTTTGTTTATCTTACTATTGTAAAGAGCCCAAAATTTACATTTTACTAAGGATAAATTTACAAAATTTCCAACATGTCTTCCCACCATTTATGTTCTGGAAATCTATGTTTTTGAAGTTTCCTCAGGGTCTCATCAGTTTCTGTATATCCGAAGAAGGTAGGCTGGATTGGGAACAAGTGCTTTATCTCATGCTCAACATAGAATAAATTCTCTAAACTGTCATAAAGAACTCGGCCTGTGGGGAGTGTTTTTATTCCTGATGCCCTTGTTGATGAATTAGCTTGATTGCCAACATACTTATTCAATTTGTCTACATAATGCATATGCTTCATTAATATGTCATTAGTTACCAAAGGACTTGGTAGCCCTTTATTCTACAAGATAGTGAACTTCTCCATAAAAGAATTAATTTCCACCTACATATCTTGACATCTTCTCTCTAAATTCTGCATCAAAGTTTTCTTGGTTAGCACCCTTTTGATTTCCAAATAGTGTCTGTCATGTTTGAGATGCCAAGTTCTTCCAGTTGTTCCTTATTTATGCTATTCAAAAAATGTATGAGCCGGTTTGCTTGATCAGGAATTTGTCCTAACAGAGCTTTTGTCTTTTGAATTTCTCCCTGTGCTGCTTTTACTAGATCAATCTGTTCATAGATCACTTGGATGGATGGCCAAACATTATTTATGGATTGGGTGATGTTGGCCCAAAGAATTTTCCTTATCTTTGCAAGAGGCTTGTCAAAAGTGAGATCTTTTTCTAATGTTTTCACTTTATTTTCTAATGCTTTAATTTCCCTTGTTTTTTCTACAACGTTTATCTTTAAGAGATCATAATCTCTTTCCATTTTAGCGAACTATTCTTTGACCTGTTTTAATTCTGAAACTTGTAATCTCATATCTTCCATTGCCTTTATCAGCTTTTCTATGCTCACATTAGCACTACTGCCCTATGCTGTTCCTGCTGTTGCTGTACCTGTGACCACCTGTGCTATGGCTGCTGGGATGTTTGGAGCTAGTGTTGTTCCAAGTGTAGAAGGGACTGCTATTGAGACTATGAGAATTACATCAGGAGGCTAAGAGGTCGACTCTCCCTGCTTGTCCTTCAGTGATTTTTCTAATGCATGCTCTATGTCATTTAATCTCTCATCGAGTTTCAAGAGTAGGTCCATCATATCTTCTTCAAATTTTTGTTTTATAACCTCAGCAGTTTGTGGATGCCTTGAAGGAGATAGCTTTAGCTGTTTCCTTAGGGCAACAATGTCTTCTTCTTTTTTCTTGATTAGTGCTTCTACACCTTTCACATCTTTGGGATCATGTCCCAATCCAATGATGATTTCTTCTAATGATTTTATTCTGTTATCCTTGGCCAGGGAGGAGGCTTTCTCCAAGTGTAGTTGGGCAGTTGTATTATCCAAGGAATTTTGTAGCTTGTGGGCCATCATTGCTTTACCAACCAATGTTGAATAGACCATTTCTCCAGTTTACTTGTGAAGTTTAATCTGATCCATAGGATGAATATCCTTTGCCAAGACCTCCAAGTTTGTTCTGATGTAATCTGTTGCTAACTGAGGTTGTTGCACTTTTGGCTTGAAATAACTTATTATCATCTTTCCCTCTTTAATGTCATAGGCTAACATTAGTCTTTGTTGATTTGTGGGTGCCATTTTTAAATATTGATTGTAAATTTGTAGCCTCAATGGATCGTTCCTGACCTTTATTTCTGTGAATGTCTTCTTAATATCTAAGGCCTCTTTACTTTGTGGCCTGAGGGATGATACTTCTGCACTATGCTGTCTTTCTAGCTCCTGCCTCTGTGAGCTAGTGGATGTTCCTCCCAATGGAAAAGTTTGCTGGCTGATTGTTCTTTCTTCTCTTTGACTGTCTAAAGTCTCTTCACCTATTTCCTCTTCTAAAATAGGGTTCAGTCTTTGCCTTTTTGTCCTAGGCTGTCCTGCAGGTCCACTGGCAGGGGCAGTGGTTTCCCTGTCCCTCTTTTTATTTCTTTCCTCATTTAGAGGAGTTTGCAAAACTAGAATTTCTACTACATTAGTTTGAGCTGGAGGAGTTGGCACTTGATCCTGTTCTTTGGAAATTCCAGGCTGATCTACCATTGTAGGTTGTTCTGTGGTCTCTACTTCTTTGCCTTTGGATGTTCCTGTGGCTGGTATGTTGACTTCCTGCGGAGGCTGTTGAGAGGTTTCAGCAGCGGGTGCACTAATTGCTGATTTTTGAGGTAGCTTGAATGGTACCTGCCCAAAAGAATCCAGGTCAAGGGTTTTCTCAAGATCTCTCATAGCATTTTCTATATTGACCTGCTCACTAACATCTTCTACTAGGGTCCCCTCTATCCATTCATCCAAGTTTGCAAACTGCTCAATTTCTGGAATCCTATGGTGAATATATGGGGATAACTTGTTCTTCATCCTTCTGTCACATATAAAACTGCTGGGGTCATATGGCACCCACCTAAAACTCTTTTGTAATCTAAGGTGATCTTCTAAAAAATTTTCAGCTTCTTTCCATGCATCCCTAGTGTTGATGACAAAAGGGCCTAGCTGGTTCTTAATTCTTAGCTGAGCTTTCTTCTTGGCACCACAAAAATGGACTAAATCTGCATTTATGATCTGCCTGAAATATTCCAATGCAAATAATCTCATGGGAACATACTTGGGTAACTTAAAAGGGCAAAGTTCACACCCATACATCCTGATTTCTGTGTGATTTTTATATAGGTACCAGTCACCTATCTTGTACTGCTTAGAGAGCTGGAGAATTTTCTTCATGTCACCATTGATCCTAGGAGGGGAAACTCCTGTCAATGGAGTGGTTGCTGGATGTACAAATAGGTCAATGAACTCACTATAAGTGTAAGGGGACTCTCTGGTATTATGAAAGATTGGACTCCAAAAGATAACAGACCTTGGATTTCCTTTGGTGTCAAGTTTCTTGATAGGGAAAGGAAAGTTATCTGATTGATAATATAACATAAGATGGTATATGAAAGAGGTGTATTTGAAAACTCCTTCCCTTTCCAAATTCAGGAATTGATCATGGATTCTGTTGGCAATATAGGAGGCATAGTCATATCTGACAGCAGGGGGTCGTCCTGGACTAAAGATTGATAGCGACACTAGGGTGATATCAACAACATATTCACTAGAGTTAAATCCCATAATTAGGGATATCATATCAACAATGAGTCTTCCAGTTTCAGTGAAGAAAGCCTGCAGATAAGGAGGTGGACCTTTGGGCTGGTGCTTTGGCAACATGAAGGTGTGAGCAATGCGAGTCACTTTTGATTTGGATAACTGATATGATTTTTCAATTAAATATGCCATGGAAATAGGAGTGAGGGGCTGACTACAGTGGAACTGCAACATTTCATTGATGGATTGAGAAGTTATGGGAAAAAGGACTGTCTGGCTTGGGGACATAATAGCTTTATGATTGGGATCATAATTAGCACAACATTGATGAATTATGTCTGGGAAAAAATGGACTGAGGGGAGGAAATACATGGGAAGGTTAGATTCCCACAGTCCAAAAATGTTAGACTTATTCAGATAACTATCTATGGCTTGGTAGAAGGCCTGAAGATGGTTTTTATCACCATATAGGTCTTTTATCTGAAAATCCTTATCGGCCAGAGGCAGATAATCTAAGTCTTTGTGGGGAGTGTTCATGGGTGCTACATTCAGGGCTATAGGGGTTTCCATCTTTGGTTCTTGTGGATTCAAAAATGGAATTGGGGGAATTCTGTGGAAAATAGGCAAGACAGCAAGTTGAGGACTTTATATGGCGAACACAAACTTGGATTAGAACTGAATTTGGCTCTTTCTTATAGAATTTTCAGTAGAAAACCAAAATTACAGGGTTTGAGTGTAAATTGGATAAATACCTGTATCAAGGAAGTGAACAGAGCCAAGACGGAAGGATAATAGGTTCTGGGCTGCATCACTGTAAGTTTCTTAACTAGGTGGTGGTCTGAAAGCTTGAACCATTGACTTGGATGTTGTTTTTCATGGGAGCACAGGTCACAGCGTATAACAGTGAAAATGACATTTTGTTTGTTTATTTAACAAAATCAAGGTTGGCGGGGTTTTTTGGATTATCGAGCGACTAACGTAGGTGGGGAAATGATGTTTTGTCACTTTATGGAGAGCAGTAAGCGGTACGGGATCGCACCACTTTTGGAGTTAAGCGGTTTTGGGTGGAGGGCGAGCAATCACATCAAATGCACGACACGTGGCAGAGGTACGGGCAGAAATTGCTTGGTGATCACGCGTTAAAGCGTGGTCACCCGGGGGGCGCGATATCGGCGTCGACCATTGGATGATGGGGGGATGATCGAATGGCGGACGGGGAGTAGAGTACGGCGGGGCTTTATGTATGTGGGCCCAATACATTTAACAATTAATCAAATATATCGGGTGATTGCGAATGGATGGGAAGGTTATTAACTAACCCAGAGGGTTAGTTAATCCCGTGTAATAAAGTGAAAAGCTGAGGTTCTTAATGAGTTACGGATTAACTCATTAATCCTTTTTTTAAACGTTGATTAGGTCGTATTCAACTGGGGGCGGGATATTTAACCATTTGGGGTTTTCTATGTATATTTACATATTATGGGATAGGGTAAATTTCTTCGGGAGCTATATAATATAAGTAAGAAGTTAATATGACAAATGAAATGAAAGCGCTAAGTTAAAACATTTCGGATATACATTTAAACTTAGGCTTTAAGTGGAAAAAGGGGTTTTTTAGGTGATATTGTGTATTTTCCTAAGTAAAAATAGGATTTTTACTTAGGAAATGAGTTCATGAAGTCAGATGAATGGTTTATGGATAATTCTAAGTATTTAGGCTTTTTTAAATCATTGGGCCGAGGGTCCGGTCCCTCCAAAAGTCAGAGAAATTCTCTGAGCCCCTTTGGTTTTCAAAGTCCTTAATACTTCAGGGGGAATTAGTGAAATATTTAGGGAAAAATGTAAAGGGAAGTTAATTATTTGATCTTGTTTTGCTTGAGCTACATCAAGTAATATGTATGCCTTACACTTGTGATAAAAATGAAAATTAACACATTTCAGAGACATTATCCATCACATGTAATTCTGCAACACCATCTACCTACCCTACTTAATTTAGCCTGACATTTTTCTTCTTTATTAGGGTGCACTTGAACTAGAAAAACCTTATCACACTTTTCTTTTACATATAAAAGTCTATCTAAATCTAACCATATTACATCCAAGGGATCAGATTAAACTGTTTAGCTCCTTTTATTCACTCTACCTATCTACTTATCTGCCAAGATTAAATAGTTTGGTCAGATTTTATTCTCTATTTCTAAAACATGAAATTCAAATATGAACTAGCCAAGCTTAAGCTATTTGACTATTCATCAATTGTGGCATAATTTAACAAGTTGCACACAATTTGATTATTACATAAGAGTAAAAAGTAGTGGTATTTAGACTTGCACAATTTCCTTGGTCTTTCTTTTGGTGGGTTTCATTTTTTTTTCACTTTTTTTACCATATTATTTCTTTTCACCCTTTGATTTTTCTTTTAGGGTATACCCTCTTTACATTTTTTATTTTTTGACAATATGGAAAACCTTTGCAACAAGGAAAGGTATGAACATATTCATAGCTCATCAAGTCAATCATGAAATATGACACCTATTGGTATAGGAGCATAACACATACCACGCGCCTTTAATTCATATAGTTAGAGAGTCACCAAATGAATGACCCTGTGACTTTTTTACCCTGAATTGCACCCTTTGTGCGTTTGTTAGATCGGAACCTGTGGGAATCCTGGGCCGACTGCGCGACTATATCTCAGTCGCCCACACGGTCGGATTTTTACCCGTAGAAAATAGACTGTATAGGTCACCCATTACAACCTGCCTAGCCTAAGCTACCAAAATCACAAAGTTGGGGTTATGTACTCTAACCTATCTCTCCTTGCATGATTCTTAAGTGCACAGGATGACCACAATGATAGAAAATAGCTCATAGAACAACTCTTATCTCCTAAAATAACAAGTACAAATGAGGTAGAATATGGCCCACTTTGCCCTATATATCACCCTATTTGTCATCTTCTAGAGCATAGTACAAGAGCTCAAGACCTTCATTTTAAAAACCATCAGAGACACAAGAATTAATACCATATAATATTCACCATTGTACCCTCCATTCCATTTCAACCAAAAACTCATTTTCGGGCGCGTCACACGCTCAGAGTACCACTTCAGGTGTGCCTTCTCTTGTTTTTCGATTCATCTTGTTCAACCAATTTTAGATTATATATGTTTTCATCAAGATTTTTTCACTTGGGGTATTGGTGGCCGTCAACATGGCATACATCATTCTTCGCTCAGTGTGATAGGCTTCCAACAAAGCTTTGCATATCCTGGCATCATTTCTCTGAAATACACCATAGGGTCCATCATCTCAACCACCTTTACCACTACCTCCCCCTACATGTGGTAAACGTCCATGTCAATCGATAGAACCTCCCTACTCATGGATCACCTCATGTTATAGACCCCCACATTCTATTGGAATCCATGACCATCTACTCCGACTTGGGAGCCATCTCACTTGCATACCTTGAAGATTAGCATCATTCTTCTCTTCTTCACTTATTACTAACCAACCCTACTCCTAGGCCACCTCTTCCCTTTATGACGGATCAAGACGAATGCACCCTCGCATTCTACATTAGCCCTATCATCCCTCCATACAGTATAATCTCATTTGTGTTACTTCATCCACCTCATCACTTTTCCTCCATCATCATGCAGGTCACCATTTTCAAGGGGCACCCATCACCGTGTATGTACATCCCAAATCATCTTTAAATTCTTTTGGCAAGTGTACATTTTTTTTTTAGGAAAATGTTTCCCACCCATATTTTCATGCCTTGTACTCGACGACCAATCCTAGTCACCATTGGTCGGAGCTCGTATATAATCCACATTCATTTACCTTCTTAACGCCAATCAGAACATACTCACACCTGCCCTGGATGTCCTACCAACTCCAAGGCCACTCCTCTCAGAAGAATTTTTTTGACTACTGGCACTTGAATTACATCTCTGACATCAGGAAATTTGTCCATATCCATTCATATCATTAACTTTCATTATCATGCCTTGTTGACCCACCTTATTATAATATGTTTCACTCCACATCTTGATTTCCTAAATCAACATCTCGGGTGGTTGATGCTTCTTTCCTATTAACTTCAACACCCATATTCTAGGATCGAGGTAGTACCTTGGGTGCTCCCCCCCCTTAAGGGACATCCTCGGGTGGCACAGTGGGAATCACTATTTCCCATTGATTTCATCGGTCCCCCTGACATTCGACACCAACATAAGCTCTCATGTCAAGGTGGTATCGTACTTCATGACCATTGCAATTCTCTCATTTAGTCAAACACCCACACATTACCTAACACCTCACTCAACAGTTCTTACATTTTGATGTGTGGGAGGTACCTGCAATTGAAGACCCATTCATCCATGAGCTCCACATCCAACAATGCTTCACCTTTTTTTGATGCATGGGGGAACCTAAGTCCGTCTATGTGTAAGAAACACCCTTGAGGGCGTCAACAATTATCATCATCATCCATCAACATGTTAGCCCCTCCAACACTAACTTGAGAGGTATACTTCATGTCTGATTGTAATAAATAGTCACTAATAATCATAACAAGCATGGGACATGCCTGCCTCGTATAAGCACTTTTTTCAGAGTATGCTTATCTTTTATCCTTAATTACAATTTTTCCCTACTCATATGTACAACAATTTATTCTCTCTATCAAGAAGTTGATCAGATTCTCAGTTAGAAAAGAAAATGTGATGTATTTTGGCTATATGTTTGCTCATCTGGTGCAACTATTAACACCATAAAATCATACAGATATTTTTACAATCCAAAAGATACCCAAAGTCATCCAGGAGAATGTACAAGTGAAGATTTTCCAGCTGAAGACATTATGAAGTTCAAAAAATTTAATTTCTCCTAAGGTCTTATGTATAAAATTGGATTGTGTGGCTTATCCTCAGGAATAAATTACAACTGCGTGACATTTCCTTTGAAAGTCACGCGGTCGAAGAAAAGGTTGACTCAACAAATTCAGGACCACTTCCCACACTTGGAAGATGATTCCCTGACATGTTCCAGTCAAGGACAACTGAATTTGAGTTGCCCTAAAGATATGCAGCCCTCAAAGGAATCCTCTTGTCCTACTCATAAGTCACTTTCATTCATGAACCAAGAGAGGGAAGAGAGATTCAAAAAAATCTATATAAACAGGCCATGGGATAACCAAAGAGAAGACAATGTTATGCTGAAAAAATTGCTATAAGAGCAGTCCTTCATTTCATTGTGGAAGTAGAAGAAGTAGAGAACTATTGTGTTGGGAGAGTTGATTCTTAGCAATCCATCATTTTAGTGTGGAGAGGATTTCACCATTGAGAGAGACTTGATACTTATTTAATATAAAGGAGAATATTGCAAATATATTAAGGAAAGGAACCTCGCCAAGGATTTTTTAGCACCATAGCTCAAAGAATTCTCTTCAAGTGTTTAGTTTTCATCGATTGTATTCATCTTCTACCACCAACAGTCAATAAAGGGATCCATTTTCCATATTTCTGTTGATTTTTTTTCTTCATTAAGCATTATTTGTGTGTTTACCTCTTTTTTTAGTTTATGTTTGTGTATGAATTGTTCTCACCATTTGCAATGCTTTGTTTCTTCATGCTTTCCCACTTACAATAACCAAACTGACTATATTTCCTTGTAGGTAACATCCAACTACTAAGGAGGTGTCTTTTGGTACCCCATCACTATAAAAAAACTACTACGCCCTCATCTAAAGAGGAGGACATCCCTGTTGTAGAAAAGAAGAAGCTTAGAGGGAAAGGTTGGTTAGAAAAAACAGAAGAAGGCGCTCATGCAGAAAAAGGTAGGGAAGGGTAAATGGTGTTGAAGTAAATGTCTCATATGGTTGACCCTGAGAAGTTGAATTCAAAAAAAATATCTGATTTTGAGCAACACTCGGATGAGGTGGTGGTCATCAAGAGTGTACCTCGTCAGCCCCATCCTCATTTGTCACTTAGACAATAAGTTAGGAAAGGAAAAATGAAACGTGAACAACCTCAACAAGTTTAGCCAAGGAATCATATTTGATAAAGATGGTATCTCAAGTATGTCATGAATTTAATCAAGGTCTTTTTCATTTACCATATTCTGATTTTGAGGAAGAGGAATTGAGAAGCCCTGGTTCCAAATCTCATTTGGTGAAGGATGAGGATTATGTTGTGAAAAATGTTGTTGATGAGAATGATGAATATGTCTTTCCCTTATGTGGTCCTAACATTGAAACAAGAAATGAAGTCCAAGAACCAAGTTCCTCTGAAGATAAATTAGTAGGAGCAATTCTAGTATCAAAATTATTGGAAGTTGATATTAAGAAAAATGTGGCAGTCGCTGAATCAGAGAGGTTTTCTAGGATTATAGAATTAAACCCATAACTAGAAGCCTACAAGGAAGAAGTGATGTCTTTGTTGGGTGATCTTGTGGATTTGAAGTCACCATTATCGGTAATAAATGAAAAGACTATAGGAAAGGAGGAAGTGTCAATTTCTCCTAAGCTAGAAGAAATCAAGAATGTGAAGGCGTTGATAGAGGTTGATCTTAAAATGTTAATAGATATGGAACCAGGTCAGATACACTCTAAGAAGAAATCAAAAGTAAATAAACTTTGGAAAAAGATCAAGGAATTTAAAGTTAAGTGTGTTCTATTGGAATTGGAGAACCGAGATATGAATCAGAGTAATGATTGCTTGAGAAAATCACGAAACTTGTTGGTAATTTGAAATTAGTTACTGGTTAGGAAAGATCAACTATGGAAGACTAAGATGGACCACTTGATGTAGCATTGTCAAATATTGAAGGCTAAATATTCCCAGAGGAAATAGAAGGAGATTCAGAAGAACTTGACCATTTGGGTCAAGCTTTTGACAGAGTAGAGGATGAGGATGCGCAACCCTCTGAGCATGGGGGGGATAAAGAACCTCAAAATAAACACTATTCTAGCACATCCCAACCATCTTCTGTGACTCGAAACCTTAAACCCTGCCTTGTATTTCCTTACACTTTACTACTATTTCTTTTTTTTCTATGCCTTTAATCACATCTTGACTATTAAAGTTGATTATCATTGTTTTTATTTCTTTTCTTACTAAATTGGTCCACATTTGAGTAAGTTATTTTATCTAATGGTTGTAAGACTTTGTAGCCCTCTTTTACCTACGACAGAGGGTGGATGATCATTGGTTACTAGATCAAAAATTGTATCATAATCTACCAGAATGAGCCATCCTGGATAGTTATGGGAGGGACAGATACAATGTTTAGTTTACATGCTATCTTGGATACTTTGTCCATGACTTGCACAATCAAGTCAGTTGTTATTTCGTTATCTTTTGTATATTGTCTGATTTTTACTTAGAACGAGATTGTTGGTAGTTTCATCCACAATTATTTTTGTAAAATATCATTCGCTTAGTTATAACACTTCTCCTTACTCTTCAAGTTTGATTTGTCGATAATGGCTAATATATTCTATTGTAACCAATTGAAGAAACCTAGTCATAATCTTATTGTAATATCATTGACACAACTAAACTAAGTTTGGGAGTATGCATTACATTTTTTATGAATATATAATATAATTCACACTATTTCTAATCAATTTATTGGAGTAGCACTATTTTTTACCTATAATTATTCTTTCCAAGAAGGGCCCCTTGGTTTGGGATGCACTTGCATAGATTTTGTGTGCTTAATAGATTCAATGTGGGTCTTTACAATTTTTTGTACACGTGTACCATTAATGTTGTGAATCATTATTTCATATTTTTTACATTTTAGTTATATAATGTTATTGATTTATTTCTGAGCATTGCATTTCAATTAAAAAAAGTTTGATTGCTACTGTGTGTTAAGGGCCCTAATTGCATGTGTTAAGATACTACTAACCCAAGGATCCACTTAAGGGTTGAGAGACACCCCTAGGACTCAGACCTACAGTCCTCTTGAATTATGTGGCCTTGTTTGTTCTTTTCAACATGACTGTTAATTGATTGAGTAGTTGTTACTCTTACTAGTCTTTGTTGAACATTGATGAATGCAAATTGATTTTGGAATTAATGTATATTGAATATTTTTTAAATGAGAGAAGCATAAAAACATGCCCAATAGAAAGTAATTATTAATAAAATGCTACAACATGTGATATAATTTTCCAATCATAACTAATTCTTCATATATTGTGTCAGTGCCTCATCAACCTACCTACCTTGGTCGATAACTTAATGAAATCACAATTTAAGCAATTAAATTTCCCATCAGAAGTATAGCATGTTTCATTTTATGCAATTTACTTCATAAAGTAAGTTAAGGATTAAGTATTATAGATAGACCGTACTACAAACAATCTAATTTTTCACATATAATGTTTTCATTTCACAAGTTTTTGAACTTCAAATAAAATATAAAATCGTTGTATTGAGGCTTCTGTGATCCATATTAAGTTAATGAGAGATTTTTCGGCGTAAATCACAAGATATTTCATTTGTCGACGCGTTTTGAACCAGCTAGTGTGATTCATTGTTAGGACAAGTTGAATGAGCAAATCAGGCTTTTCATGTTAAATATATAAAGCAGATACTCCAACGACTGAATTCTTAGACCAAGTAACGGCTACATAGATAACGGCTAGACTTGGTATGACCATTATATAATTAAAAATATAACCTGGGTAAGTTAGATTCTTATTAAAATAAGAGTAAATGGATACTTTTTAACCAATTAAAATTATGAATATATGCTTTTAAAAATAAATTATAATCTAAAATAGTTTGGGTTAATAGTTAGTTATCATTTTTTCTTTTTTATTAATTATATAAATATGCATAAATATCCATATGTAATATTACTCACTTATAAGTCAAAGGGATTATCCCACAAACTAATAGTATTAATAATCTATTAAATTAATTTAAATTTTAAATAATAGTTATTTAAATAAGTTAGAGTAACTAGAGTAATATAATTATAATTACCATATTAGAAATATATAAATAAAATTATAAAATGAATCAATTTAAATTAAAGGTAAGTTATCCAAGTTGTTAAATTTCAATATTAGAAAAGTTAGTTAAAAGTAATAAATGCTAGGGTTTAATTATAATTATGATAATAGAAATAAATAAATAAATTATAAAATGAATCAATTAAAATAAAAATAAGTTATCCAAGTTGCTAATTTCAATAATAGAAAAGTTAGTTAAAAGTAATAAATGCTAGGGTAATATATAAAAAGCAAGTTATATAATTTTTAATTTTTAATTAAAAATGAGTGACAATTCATTTATAGTTCTATATATGATTAAAAATAAAATAGAAGGAATCCAATTCATTAGTTATTTAAAAGTTATTTAACTAAATAAATAATAGAGTCATATAAGGGTTAAGAAGACAATTTCTTAATAGAAAAAAATAAACAAAGAATAATTATTTGAAGTTAAAAGCAAGAATAAGTGCTACAACAAAACCTTAAACTAGAAAAACCTCAAGGAACAAAGACCCCAAAAAACAGGAAATCAGGGGAAAAATCAAAAGACAAAGAGAGAAAAGAAAGGGGGGGGGCGGGGGGAAGGGAAGGCAGGAAGACCACGACTAGGAGGAGAGGGCTGGAACCCAACAAATACTGACCTTCCAGCCATCCTCCCTATTGAGATTGTTTGGCCTTTTTTCAATCTGGAGCACTTCCCTAAATTTTCGATGATGGAAATGGGACACTCTGGCAATAACACTAGCCTCCTCAATGCAGACATGATGATTGGTTTTCTCGACATGCTCTACTAAAGCGGAAGACTTGGCTCTCCTATACTTAAGGTCAGTTGCGTGCTCACTAATCCTCTGATTAATGGAGCGACCAATCTCACCAATATAGGGGGTCCCATAGGAACAAGGAATAATATAAACCCCTTTCATGTCCTTGGGGTCGATAGGATCCTTCATTGATCTGAGGGACTTACGAATGGTATTGAGAGGTCTAAAGGTCGAGGGGACATTATGCTTCTTAAGAATCCTCGCAATTCTGTCCGTGGTTCCCTGAACATACGGAAGATGGACCCCGGGAATCCTCTCCTTCTTATCTCTTTTAGCTATCGAATTCTTAGCTGCTAAGAGGAAAGCCCTATGTCCCAAGCGCCTACTGTAACCGTTCTCAACAAAGACATTAAGGAGATGGGATTTCTCCTCCTCGAAGCTCTTATCATCAGAGATTCTTAAGGCATGAGTGGCAAGGGTGTTGAGAACCCCCAACTTCCGAACAGGGAAATGGTGGGAACTAGCATGAAGATATTGCTTCGTATGAGTTTTCTTACGAAACACCCGATGGGATAGGGAACCATCACTATTCTTAGAGATAATAATATCTAGGAAAGGGAGGCAGCCATCGACTTCCTGCTCCTTGGTGAACTTATTGGCAGAGGATTGATTATTGAGATGCTCGATGAAGAGGTCTAACTCCTCTTGGCCATGAGACCAGATGACATTAGTGTCATCCACATATCTTTTCCAAAGTTTAGGCAGGAGACAGGCTGAGTTAAGAGCCTTGGATTCAAAGTCCTCCATAAAAAGATTCGCAACAACAGGGGAAAGGGGTGAGCCCATGGCAACCCCACAGGTTTTCTCAAAGAACTCACCTTCAAAATAGAAAAAGGTCGACGTGAGGCAGATCTCAACTAACCGAGCGGTATCAGGATCGGTTAAACGGTAGATTACTTACATAGCCTCATTTATAGGTATGCAAGTATACAGGGAAACCACATCAAAACTGACAAGAATGTCATCAGAGTCCAGTTTAACGTCCTTGAGCTCCTCGATAAACGAAGCGGAGTCTTTAACGTAGGACCCTGTATGACCAACTAAGGGTTTAATCTTCAAGACAAGGAACTTCGCCAGAAGATAGGTAGGACCCCCAATGGTGTTGACAATGGGTCTAAGGGGAACTCCTTCCTTATGAATTTTAGGGGTACCATAGATTCGAGGAGTGATAGGACTGTTCTCAATGAGTTTACATTGCAAGGGACCTGCCGAGCTACTGGACTTGATGGCAAGGGCCACATTCCTGGAGATCTTCTTCAACGGGTTTTTGGGAAGCTTCCTATAGCTCCCACTATTATGAAGATGCTCCAACATTTTATTGCGGTAGTCTTCCTTATTAAGAATGACTGCAGCCCCACCTTTGTCAGCTTTCAGAACAACAATGTCTTTGTTCATTGCTCGTAGGAGGCTTAGCTCTCCTAAGGACAACAACACAATCCTGCCTAATAGTGTTTTTAATCCTATCAGGTAAACCACGAATCCCACATTCTATGTCACAAATAATGTCATTAATCAAGATCTTCTTGGGGGCCAAGGCAAAATTTAAACCTTTGCCTAAAACCCTAAAAACAGAAGGGGGAAAAGAGAAAGTGGACAAGTTGACAACCTTCTTATTACCTTGAGCAGGAGGGGGAGGAGGATCAAACCTACTAAAATTATTCTTAAACTTAGAATTATTGTACCTATTGAGAACCTTTAACCTATTATTATTAAAGATATTATTACTACTTACTATATAATTATTCCTAGAACTAAAATTAGTAACATCATCCTCTAAATTATTATTATTATTGTTATTATTACCAATAACCATAATATTATTATCACTAATATTAATATTATTATTCTTATTATTAATATTATTAAAATCAATACTATTATTATCAATATTATAATTCATAATATTATTATCACTAATATTAATGTTATTATTCTTATTATTAATATTATTAAAATCATTACTATTATTATCAATATTATTATTCATAATAATTTTATTATAATTATTATTCTTATTAATAATTTATAATAAATTATTAATAAGAATAATAATTATAATAAAATTATTATGAATAATAATATTGATAAAAATAGTAATGATTTTAATAATATTAATATTAGTGATAATAATATTATGGTTATTGGTAATAATAACAGTAATAATAATAATTTAGAGGATGATGTTACTAATTTTAGTTCTAGGAATAATTATATAGTAAGTAGTAATAATATCTTTAATAATAATAGGTTAAAGGTTCTCAATAGGTACAATAATTCTAAGTTTAAGAATAATTTTAGTAGGTTTGATCCTCCTCCCCCTCCTGCTCAAGGTAATAAGAAGGTTGTCAACTTGTCCAGTTTCTCTTTTCCCTCTTCTGTTTTTAGGGTTTTAGGCAAAGGTTTAAAATTAACACTATTAGGCAGGATTGTGTTGTTGTCCTTAGGAGAGCTAAGCCTCCTACGAGCAATCTTAGCAGGGAAGAATTTGAAGCCCTTAAATCCTTAAATTAGAACAAAGACATTGTTGTTCTGAAAGCTGACAAAGGTGGGGCTGTAGTCATTCTTAACAAGGAATACTACCGCAATAAAATGTTGGAGCATCTTCATAATAGTGGGAGTTATAGGAAGCTTCCCAAAAACCCGTTGAAGAAGATCTCCAGGAATGTGGCCCTTGCCATCAAGTCCAGTAGCTCGACGGGTCCCTTGCAATGTAAACTCATTGAGAACAATCCTATTACTCCTCGAATCTACGGTCTCCCTAAAATTCATAAGGAAGGAGCTCCCCTTAGACCCATTGTCAACACCATTGGGGGTCCTACCTATCTTCTAGCGAAGTTCCTTGCCTTGAAGATTAAACCCTTAGTTGGTCATACAGGGTCCTTCGTTAAAGACTCCACTTCGTTTATCGAGGAGCTCAAGGACATTAAACTAGACTCGGATGACATTCTTGTCAGTTTTGATGTGGTTTCCCTGTATACTTGCATACCTATAAATGAGGCTATGGAAGTAATCTACCGTCTAACCGATCCTGATACCCCTTGGTTAGTTGAGATCTGCCTCACGTCGACCTTTTTCTGTTTTGAAGGTGAGTTCTTTGAGCAAACCTGTGGGGTTGCCATGGGCTCACCCCTTTCCCCTGTTGTTGCGAATCTTTTTATGGAGGACTTTGAATCCAAGGCTCTTAACTCAGCCCATCTCCTGCCTAAACTTTGGAAAAGATATGTGGATGACACTAATGTCATCTGGTCTCATGGCCAAGAGGAGTTAGACCTCTTCTTTGAGCATCTCAATAATCAATCCTCTGCCATTAAGTTCACCAAGGAGCAGGAAGTCGATGGTTGCCTCCCTTTCCTAGATATTATTATCTCTAAGAATAGTGATGGTTCCCTCTCCCACCGGGTGTTTCGTAAGAAAACTCATACGGAGCAATATCTTCATGCTAGTTCCCACCATTTCCCTGCTCAGAAGTTGGGGGTTCTCAACACCCTTGCCACTCGTGCCTTAAGAATCTCTGATGATAAGAGCTTCGAGGAGGAGAAATCCCATCTCCTTAATGTCTTTGTTGAGAACGGTTATAGTAGGCGCTTGGGACATAAGGCTTTCCTCTTAGCAGCTAAGAATTCGATAGCTAAAAGAGATAAGAAGGAGAGGATTCCCGGGGTCCATCTTCCATATGTTCAGGGAACCACGAACAGAATTGCGAGGATTCTTAAGAAGCATAATGTCCCCTCAAACTTTAGACCTCTCAATACCATTCGTGAGTCCCTCAGATCGGTGAAGGATCCTATCGACCCCAAGGACATGAAAGGGGTTTATATTATTCCTTGTTCCTATGGGACCCCCTATATTGGTGAGACTAGTCACTCCATTAATCAAAGGATTAGTGAGCACGCAACTGAACTTAAGCATAGGAGAGCCAAGTCTTCCGCTTTAGCAAAGCATGTCGAGAAAACCAATCATCATGTCTGCATTGAGGAGGCTAGTGTTATTGCGAGAGTGTCCCATTTCCATCATCGAAAATTTAGGGAAGCGCTCCAAATTGAAAAAAGCCGAATAATCTCAATAGGGAGGATGGCTGGAAGGTCAGTAGTTGCTGGGTTCCAGCTCTCTCCTCCTAGTCGTGGTCTTCCTGCCTTCCCTCTCTCCCCCCCCCTTTGTTTTCTCTCTTTGTCTTTTTATTTTTCCCCTGATTTCCTGTTTTTGGGGGTCTTTGTTCCTTGATGTTTTTCTAGTTTAAGGTTTTGTTGTAGCAATTATTCTTGCTTTTAACTTCAAATAATTATTCTTTGTTTATTTTTGTCTATTAAGAAATTGTCTTCTTAACCCTTATATGACTCTATTATTTGTTTAGTTAACTAACTTTTAAATAACTAATCAATTGGATTCCTTCTATTTTATTTTTAATCATATATAGAACTATAAATGAATTGTCACTCATTTTTAATTAAAAATTAAAAATTATATAACTTGCTTTTTATATATTACCCTAGCATTTATTACTTTTAAGTAACTTTTCTATTATTGAAATTAGCAACTTGGATAACTTATTTTTATTTTAATTGATTCATTTTATAATTTATTTATTTATTTCTATTATCATAATTATAATTAAACCCTAGCATTTATTACTTTTAACTAACTTTTCTAATATTTAAATTTAACAACTTGGATAACTTACCTTTAATTTAAATTGATTCATTTTATAATTTTATTTAAATATTTCTAATATGGTAATTATAATTATATTATTCTAGTTACTCTAACTTATTTAAATAACTATTATTTAAAATTTAAATTAATTTAATAGATTATTAATACTATTAGTTTGTGGGATAATCCCTTTGACTTATAAGTGAGTAATATTACATATGGATATTTATGCATATTTATATAATTAATAAAAAAAAAATTATAACTAACTATTAACCCAAACTATTTTAGGTTATAATTTATTTTTAAAAGCATATATTCATAATTTTAATTGGTTAAAAAGTATCCATTTACTCTTATTTTAATAAGAATCTAACTTACCCAGGTTATATTTTTAATTATATAATGGTCATACCAAGTCTAGCCGTTATCTATGTAGCCGTTACTTGGTCTAAGAATTCAGTCGTTGGAGTATCTGCTCTATCTATTTAACATGAAAAGCCTGATCTGCTCATTCAACTTGTCCTGACGATGAACCACACTAGTTGGTTCGAAACGCGTCGACAAATGAAATATCTTGTGATTTACGTCGAAAAATCTCTCATTAAAATATAAAATGTTACACAATTTATGCAAATAAATTTCCTTACACATAGTTCAAAGGAAATCTATATATCAAATTTATTCAAAGTTAGACCACAAAAAAATTTACCAGTTCTCAAAAATAAAAATGGAGGGTCTTGAAATTTAGAAAATTTAGGGAGGTGCTAAGGCCTCAATAGTTACATAGGTGTAAAGTATAAATATAGATGCTAGATCAATTATCTATGTAATCTTATAATAACTTATGTGGTCACTAGTTCAAAGGAAATGATATTTTTGTAATCTTCTGTGTTTAAAAATTGATTAGATAATTTACTAATTTTTGTGAATGACCAAAAAATAACTCATTCAAGTCAATTTTCAAGGGTGTTATTTCTTTCTTTCATTTGCAAACTATTTCTTTAACAAAATCCCCTTCACAAAAAGAACTTACAAGAGAAATATTGTAGCCAATTTATCAGTCTCAATAGAGTGATGAAATTCTGTGCATACAGCCACTTGGAGGACATGATATTGCATGGTTCTTTTAGATAACTAGGTGACTTTATGTTCACATAATTAACTTCTTCAAGTAAATTAAATCGATTAAAAATTGCATCATTCTCAACTTTTACAAAATACAATTACTTGCTTTGCAAGATTATACTCCCATCACTATAGCCAAAGCAGGAGGAAGTTGTTAAACATAGAAATTCATCTCTTTAGGAAGGTAAGATAAGGAAAGTTCAATCTTGTTTCTATTGTTAGAATATTCTACACCATTAATATACTTAACTATAGCTATGACTTGGAGATATACAATGTTATTATTTGTTTTTGTGTTGTAGACGTGCTTTATGTTTGAAAGCCCATTTCATGTGATCATAAATGTTTTTCTCTCAGATTGATTGAACATTGTCTTATGTATTGTTTCATTAATTTATTTTTATCATATTTATTGTTCAATTAGTCGGTTTCATTTCTATACATGTTCATTTCACTTGTTCTTGGAATGTAAATAAGTAGGAAATAAAATTACATGTGTTAGAATTTCTCTTGAATGTCTAGGAAACACATAGTTTTTTAGTAGGTTTCCTAGAAAATATATAGTTTTTTCATATGGGTTATATTGATTTGGACATTATTTCTATATTCATTCAAAATGTGCAACCAAACCTCCATCTTATAGTTGATACACAAATGCATAGAAACTTGTAATATTAAATAATAACATAATTTTTTCATCTCTTAAATGTTTTTATAAACTAATGGAAGTATATATGCATCACAAAATACAATATGTTTGTTATAAAATAATATTGTCTATTACTATAAACATGTTGTATGCAACTATGGAGATTCCCCTTTTTAGACCAACATTTTCTTTGTCAGGCCAGTCAGTGAGTCCATTAAGTGAAAACTCATTCGTATATTCATTCAATCCAGTAGGTCTGTTATATACATGAGGGAGAGAATGTTCAGTTCATCTCCCGATGACTGTTCACATTTCTCATTTATTTATTTACATATATTTACCCAATCCCAAGGATTAGGTGTCAACATTCCCCCCCTTAATCTGAAGGGATGTTGGTGAGTCCAAGCATCGTTTTGAATCGTTCAAGCTTTTCTCTTCCAAGCGCTTTGGTGAAGATGTCTGCAATTTGCTCATTTGTGGAACAATGATGGAGATGGATTTTTTTGGCCTCAACATGATGTCGAATCAGATGATATTTAGTATTGATGTTCTTTGTTCGATCATGGAACTTTGGGTTCTTGGCCAACTTTATTGCACAGGTGTTGTCAATCATGAGTGGAGTTGATTGTACTTGTTTTACCTGCAAATCTTCAAGAATTTTCCTGAGCCACACAATTTCTTTTGTTGCTTCAATTGCTGCCACGTATTCAGCTTCTGTTGTGGAATCCACTGGAACTGATTGTTTGCGTGATCTCCAGGAGACAGCTCCTGATCAAAGACTCATAGCATATCTTGAAGTAGATACCCCAGTTTCTTTGTCTCCATCGAAGTCTGAATCAGAGTATCCGATCAAGCTGAAGTCGTCCACCTGTGTGTACTTGATTCCAAAGTCTTGAGTTCCCTTCAAGTACTTTAGAACTCTTTTTGCAGCAAACCAATGTCAATCACAAGGCTTTTGCATAAACCTGGAGAGGATTCCAACAGCAAATGAAATGTCTGGTCTAGTAGTAGTTAGGTAGTTGAGACTTCCTACAAGCTGTCTATACTTTGTTGCATCCTCAAATTCCTTTCCTTCAATAGATGTGAGCTTTAAGTTTTGTTCCATTGGAGTAGTAAGAGGATTGCACTCTGTCATGCCAAACCTGGTTAGCAGATCTCCAATGTATTTTTTTTTAGAAAGAAATATGGACTTTGGATGTTGGGTTACTTCAATGCCAAGATAGTAATGAACATAGCCAAAGTCAGTCATTTCAAAACTTTTCCCCAATTCCTTCTTTATGGATGCAATGTAGCTTTCAAAGTTCCCTATCATCAAAAGATCATCTACATATACCACAAGATATACAACTGTTTTGCCAACTTTCTTGACAAATAAAGTTGCATCATCAAGATCAAAATGTTTGAAATTGAGTTTCAGAAGATGCTCAGTCAGTTTTTCATACTAGGCTCGTGGTGCTTGTCTGAGGCCATACAAGGACTTCACAAGTTTGCATACTTTATGTTCATGTCCTTTCACAACAAATCCTTCAGGCTGGGACATAAAAACATTCTCTTTTATATCTCCATTCAAGAAAGCAGTTTTTACATCCATTTGATGGACTTTCCAACCGTTCTGAGTTGCTAGTGCAAAGAGTGTCCGGATGGTAGCCCATTTTGCTGTGGGGGCGAAAATATCCTCATAATCGACCCCTTCCTTTTGTGCAAAACCTTTTGCCACAAGCCTAGCTTTGTGTTTGTCAAGTGAGCCATCAGCTTTATACTTGTTCTTGTAGACCCACTTGCAGCCAATTGGTTTGGTTCCTAATGGAGGATCAACCAGCTTCCAATTGTCGTTCTTTATGAGGGCATCATACTCCTTTTGCATCACTTCTTTCCATTCATCATGAGAAGAAGCTTCTTTGAAGGAAGTTGGTTCAAATCTGTAGACAAGTTCAATTCACAATCATAAGAAACATCCATATCAATAGGTGAATTAGAGTCATCTACATCACCTCCATTTTTCCGGTTTGAATTTTTGGTTCCTATCCTTCCAACTTCATTAGGATGAACACTTTCAAGTGTCTTTGTCAGCCACTTTGGGGGACCTTTATAAGATGGTCCAGGCTGCTCCGTTGATTGAGTTGGGATTGAATCAAGATTGAGTCTCCCAATTCTATCAATTACATCACTTAAAGCATCATCCGTTCTTGGAGTTTCATGCGGGGGAGAGTGTTCTTCAGAAGAAGATTCCACATGTTGATCTAGTATAGGAATCCCCCCTTCAAGATGTGGAATCTGATTATCAAATTCTTGAAATGATTTTGCTTTTGCAAATCTATCCAAGCGATCAAGTTGTCGCTCAACAACATTGTCAGTTTTGGATGATTCAAGAAAAATTACATCTCTAGATACAACAAACTTCTTATTTACTTCATCATAGAGGCGGTATGCTTTGGAGGTGTTTGAGTACCCTAGGAAGATACAGTTACGACTTCTAGCACCAAGTTTGTTTCTATGTACCTTTGGTATCAAGGCATAATAGGTGGAACCAAAGACCCTGAGATGCTTTACCGAAGGAACATGTCCATACCACATTTCATATGGAGTCTTGTTTCTTATAGCATTAGATGGACATCTATTCTTTATATATGTAGCACATAGAATAGCATCAGCCCAAAACATTATCTTTACATTTTTGAAGAAGAGCATGGATCGTACCATATTTAAGATTGTCCTATTCATTCTTTCAGCTACACCATTCTATTGGGGATTATAAGGCACAGTTGTTTGATGTTTGATCCCATGTTGGCAAAGATAGTTTTCAAATTCATTTGATGTGTATTCTTTTCCATTATCAGTGCGAATAGACCCAATATGAGATTGTGCATCATTTTCAATCCATTTATGAAAATTCTTGAATGTTTGAAAAGCATCAGATCTGTTCTTCAATAAATAAACCCAACACATTCTGGTGTAGTCATCAATAAATGTCATGATATATTTATTTCCATTTGCAGAAGGAACATGCATTGGACCACATAAATCTGAATGAATGAGTTCAAATTTCCTATGTGCTCTTGAATGTGAATCATGAAAAGACTGTTTGCTATGCTTTCCTAGAATGCAAGCATCACATTGCTTAAGTTTCCTAGGAATTGTAGGCAAACCAACAAGACCATTTTTCTTCAACAAGCGGAGGCTGTCATAGTTCAAATGTCCAAATCTAGCATGCCATAATAAACTTGATGGAAGTGTACCTTCTTCATGATGAGAATTGTATGAGAAATGTTGTGCATGAGCAGAGGTTCCTTGCAGTTTGAGAAGCCTTTCTTCTTCTATTCCCCTCATGACAAGTGAGTGGTCAGATGCTTTTCTTACCTCAAGATTTCCATCAAACATATGAATGGAGTGACCTTGCTAGCGGATGTGGACCAAGGACAACAAGTTTCTCTTGAGCTGTGGGAGATATAGAACATGATCCAGAAGAAAGTCTAGAAAACTAGGCAGTTTAAGCCTGATTGTGCCAAGCCCTGATGGCTTGATTTTTGTTTGATTTGCAAAGTATACTGCTCCATCAACATTGTCAGTGAAATATTCAAAAAAATCTTTTCTATGAGTCATGTGACAGGTTGCTCCTAAATCAAGCAACCAATCATTTTTCCAAGAAGCAAGTGAAGCATTAAACAAATCTTCATTTACTCCAATGTTACATTGTGCCTCAACATAGTGAGCAGATTCAGGTGCTTTACCTTTGTCTGTATCATTATTTTTACCTTTCTGTTGATTTCTTTTCTGCTCAATTTTGTCCCATGGTAGCTTGCATGTAGAGGCATCATGTGATCCATTTCTTTTGCAGTAAATGTAGTGAAAATATGCCTTTTCTCCTTGAGAGTGTCTGCCCCCCCTGCCTCTGAAATATCTTCCTCTTCCTCTTGTAGAATCTTGAGCAGGATGCTTTTCTTTATGAGCAAGGCACACAGTCTCTTCAGAAGATTCAGGGGGTGTCTTCTTTCCAAAAGCTTTCTCTCTTTCAACAAACTTTTTCACAACAGATTCAAAGGTTATATCTTTGAGATTTCCATTTTCTTGCAATGACTCAATATAATTGGAGTAAGTAGGATAAAGTGCCTTGAGAAAAGAAATAAGAGGAATATCCAATTCAACCTTAGTGGATTTGATATCATGCATTATAGATTTTACTTCAAATGCAAGAGCAAGAGGATCATTATTTTGCAGTTCAAGAGTGAAGAGTTTAATCATGAGTTGGACAACTTCAAGTGTAGAATGTGAATCATAGAGTTCTTTCAGCTTTTGTAAGGCTTCAAAGGCAGTTGAATATGACGAAATATGGTGACTCACCTCTTCATTTGCAGATGCCGTGATTAATGCATAAGCTTTGCTGTTCTTGTTTTCCCAAATTACGAGCTCTTTGTCTAAGGTAGGTTGTACTGGGTCATTGTCTCCTTCTCCGACACACACTCCTTTTCACAACTCATTGAAAATGAGGGTATGTTTTATCATCCGGGACCATTCAGGATAGTTTTCCTTGCCATTGAGAACTATTCCCACCATGGATATGATTGAATGCATTCTGTAAAAAAAATAGTTTTTCTGATAGAAAAATACTTCTGCCAATATACAATAAAAATGTACTCAAAAGGGCATTCTCAAAGGGCATTATCGTCCACTAAAACTTCTAACACAAGGTTTTCATGTACCCATTGAATCACGGCCATCACAACTTCAATACACAGAGAAAAAATGATCTTCAAAACGTACACGGCTACCAATAAAAAAAATCAATGCATACACAGCATACAAGTCCAATTCTTCATACCATACGGCCTCCTTTTAAAAGAGCTCAACGCATCATGGACGTTCTGCCTCCACCAAACATTCTGCCATATCAATATAGGATTATATAATAAAATGTTACTGAATGTTGTGTTGCTTTCACAATGTTAAGACCTTCTCTGCTCTGATTGTGAACTACATATAATTCAGTGATTGAGTGTCTGTATGCTTGTCTGACACTGCCTGCGTTCTGTCTGCCATACCTGCTCTCTCTGTCCATAAAAGTTTTATAAATTCGCTGCCCATATAATTGTTGGTGTCAGGTGTCTGACCTTTTCTGTCAAGCCTACCCACACCATCTGTCAAGCCTGCTACTCTTACGCTGCCATATTCACATGGTATTCATATTCCTTTACCTGCGCTCTATTCATATTCCGTGAGAGCTGGCATTCGAACCGTTGCCTCCTTTTCTGCTGAGGACGAGGTGATGAGCTTCTAACACCATCACTGTTAAAGCTTAACATTGCTGCACTCCTCACAGGTGCCACGATAGAAGCCGCATGAAACATATACAAAGAGAAACTAATATTTCCTTGCGTTCACCTTGAAAGCCGATCTGTTCTGAGCTTCTTTTCAAGTTCTAGTATGGACTCTGGCTTGGGAAGTATGTGAATAAATATGTGTTTGATTTACCTGACAGATTTTTTCTTTATAGCATATGCTAGTGGAATCATACCTCGATTGAATACCTCAATACCCATGCCACCTCCAACAACAATTATCTCCTCGTATCTCTGAGTTTGAGTGAGGCGCTCCTCTTCTAAGACATCAGGTCCCTACACATCCATGGTCTCATAGTATTGGAGTAAATCCTATCGGTGATTCTTGGGCTCGTTTGCGCCTCCAGGGGCATTTGTTTCGCTGGCCTGACATGGTATCAGAGCTAGCTCCTTTTTTTAGCCTTTATGTCTTTGTAACTCCTGGTCTGCTACACTGCTCCCCGTATAATTTAGTGACTGAGTGTCTGTATGCCTATTCGACACTGCCTGCGTTCTGTTTGCCATACCTGCACTCTCTGTCCATAAACGTTTTATAAATTCGCTGCCCATATAATTGTTGGTGTCAAGTGTATGACCTTTTTTGTCAAGCCTACCCACACCATCTGTCAAGCCTGCTACTCTTACACTGCCATATTCACATGGTATTCATATTCCTTTATCTACCCCACCAAAATATCTCCCTCCAAACTATACGTAAGACTTTTTTCATTTAGATTCTAAACTAATGGAAATTATATATGCATTGAAAATTACACCATGTCAATTATAAAATAATATTGTTTATTATTATAAGCACATTGCATGAAACTATGTAGGTTCTTGTTCCTTTAACATATGGGTTTGTCATGTCTACTTTCTTTTATATATTATAAGTGGATGTTTTTCTAGTCTAATAATTCCATTGGTTTTATTACATTGTGAATATAATATCTATTAGCTTTATCAATTGAGGGTCTATTGTACTACTCAAAAACCCCCCATTATAATTAATAGTAGAACTAATAAATAATGAGGACCCTTTTAATTTAGGGATAAAACCCTAAAAATTCCAATAAAAGAAGGTAATATTTGCTTTATTATTTCAAAATCTTGATTGAATCTAGACATTTCCCTTATTGGAACTAAAATATCAAAGCTTAAGCCTTAAACATTGGCTTTTACTTTAAAAAAATATCTTTGGAAGTATAATATCGGAGCTTTCCAACATGTCTCATTAAAAAAAAACTGTGATTAAAACATGTCTCGATCGAGTTTCCTAAGTCCTAAAGCCTTAAAATAATAAAACACTCAATTTTATGTATAGCATTAAAGGTACGATCTCGCAAGAATGCCACGTAGCATATCGGGGTTTCCATATTGGCGTTTTCATTTTGATGACCATGTCAAATCCTTTGATCCTTCGATCTCTGATATACCTTCTCACTACATTCTCTGATACGTGACCCCGCCAATCCTCTGATCCTCCGATATTTGTCCCACCTTCGACTTTCGCCGATATACTACCTGCCTCTTATATCGCAATTGAAATATCGATGTTTTCTAATTAGCAGTTATCTTTTCAACTCCCTAATATAAAAACTCCGATGTGAATCCTCCGATAATCCTTCCCGCCCATAATTGTAAGTTTCTATGCGCTATAAGCCTATTGGAGGTAAACAATATTGCAAGTTTTAATGGTGCAACAATGAATTTTCCTCGATAAAGTTCTCTGATATGCTGACATGTAATGTGACCCATGTGAATTCACATTTTACCAATAAGTATACAAATGTGAATAATTAATGGTTTTCGATATAATAAACGCCTTCATTATTACTAACGGTTTCTTGAGGTTTCGCTCATAAAAGTCTTGGATTATTGTAGAATCAGTTATTTTCTAAGTTATTCATTCTAAGTGTTAGTTGCTCCTCACTCTTGTGTTTCTCTTGACAGACTAGTACCAAAAAGCATAATTCATCATAAATGTCTCGGTCAACCAAACCCAGGAAGAAACCTATAGTTCAACAACAATCAATCGCTCCTCCTCCTAAGGTCGCAAAATTTCCTGCATTATTCACCGATACCACATGCACCCTAGATGTCGAACCTCTACCTGGGAGGCCATGTATAAGATTTTTGAATATGAAGAGTCGAGGGTCATAGAAAGAGTAGCCACAGCTGAAGATTCATACCCGGTTTCTGAAAATACATATAGTGATTTAGCCAATTCATTCCTCCATAGAATTGTTGCTCGATCGAACATCCTGCCTTACATGGATATGATCAGATGGGTCATTGACCATCTAAACATATATGATAGAAAATTTATGACCAAGAGGAACACGATCATCAGCTCTTTCACTAAAAAATATTTGACTCAAATGTACCATTTATCGACACCTTGGAAAAAATATGATAAGGAATTCATTGAGAAATTCATGAAGGAAAATAAGGATGAATCTAAAGTCATCAAAGGATGGAGAAGACATGTCAGTTAGAACAAGAGAGAGGATAAGGGTATGTGTTGTATAACTTCTTTTCTCGGTCCCTTTTGTTACGCTTCCACCATGATATGTAGATTATTTAGTTATGCCAATACCTAAACATTTTCAGACCAATGGGTATCCCTGATTGATGCATCCTTTGATAGCTATGTTATGGACTGGGGAACTATTATATCCAATAGTTTAAGTATCAAAATCCTAGATTATAGGAAGAAATGCAGTTTTTCTAAAAACATTGTTCCCCCATGTAACATGAGTGCCTATGTAATTGATGTTATTTCCTTCACTTTTGATTTCCTGTCCATGGGATGGAAATGGACCATACAATACCCTATGCCTATTCGCATCTATCATAATATTCTCTATGAGTCAAAATATCAACCCCACTTCTACAAAATTTTCCATGGAGTTGTGCTTCCAATCCACCAGTTTGTCTTTAAAGAAAAATGCCCTATAATCTCACTTGAAGCCAACAAGCACCTCTTATCAGTTTGTAGATGGTTTGGAGAAGAATCCTTTGCCTATGTTCAGGTTTTTGGCAGCCTTACGCACCCACATGTGTTACCCCTATATATTCTCGACAAGCTCCTAGCTCGGGAAATAGCCTATCAGACTATGGGAAATGACCTATCTAAGGTCATGAAAGATAATAAAAAGGAAATGTGGGACTTCTTTTCATTTCATTGTGGTATCTATTCCCTTGAGAATTTCAAGCATGTTGCTAAGGAAATGGAGGAAATATAGCTTATGAAATTTCCAACCATTCTGAATCGACAGTTTGACCCCATTGATACTGCAAAGAATGTTACAACTCAGGAAAAACTCAGGTAGTTCACAAATTACCTTGTAAGTTTGATGACCTGTTTGAGTCACCTCCAACTATGCAAAAGTTGAGAGAGATGAAACACAGAGTTAATTCTCAAACAATTAATTCAGTGAAATCAATACAGGACTAAATGAATCTCCCACTTGTCCACAAATTTGTTAAAACTCAATTAGCAGAGCACAAAGCAGGAAAAAGGAGTGATCAAATCACAAGTATCATATGTAGCTCATACTAAAGAGACATAGGCTTCTTCTTCTTCTCACACAAAGGAATTTCTAACACAAAAGAATCTGGAAGAAATTTGGGAACAGTTTGCCAAACAATCTGACCCCAAAAATTTGCAAACTCCTAAAAACACAGAGAAGACCTCGTTCATTGTTGAGGATTGAAAGGAAACTATGGACACTGATGATTTTGAGATAATCCAATTATTTTAGACCTCTAAGGTTGTGTTAAAAATATAGGAGATTCCTCGTCTTGATGTATTCTAAAGTCCGAAGCATAGGGAAGTGGTCAACAAACAAAGGAAAAGGAGAATAACTGAACAAAGCCATACTTTGGTCCCTAGAAATGCCTCCTTTCAAGTACTCTAGAAAGACGCCCAAGTCACACCGCCTGAAGACCTAGGAAGACTATCACAATATGTAGGAGCTTATGTTAGTGCAATAATTGATAAGGCCTCAGAAGTGCAACAACTCCTTAGGGAGAAGGATGAGAAAATAAGGCATCCTGAAGAGAGTTTGGAAAGTGAAAAGCATGGACTTTCTCAACAATGGAAAGCTTAGCTTACACAATTGCAAACCAATTTTTATAACCTAAAGATTCAATATGAATCTGATATGAAGAGCAGAGATTTCCAAGTACAGGAGCTACAACACAAAATTGAGAAACTAAAAGCCAATCCCGAAATCACAGAGTTCAAGAAAGAAGCATCAGAGCTAAACAACCTACTTGCTCAACAAAAGTTTTATTCTGTCAAAAGTTGGCCATTATCCAAGACCTATTCCAATCGAGTGATTCACTTGTAGATAAATTGTCTGATATGAGGAAATATTACAGAGAAGTAGAGGAAAATTTGTCCAACTTCATCAATTGGCAAGACAACTCTAAGGACCAATCAACCAATATCCCCAAAATAGAAGAATATCAGAAATATATCTTTCAAGAATGGGAGATTGAGCTTAAACATGCAGATATGGTGATCTATAGTGCCAGGGATATATCAAATAACATCATAGGTTCAATCAACAATAGCCTATTTCAGGCTAATCTCATTTAAGACTACCCTGAACATACCTTGCTCCATGTAAAAATGCTAACAAAGACTTGGCAAGAATCGTCAAAGAAGACGGTTGAGGGAATAAAGGCCCTATCAAAGATTGACTTGGAATGTCATTGGAATTTCCTAGTCAAACCTCACAGTTAGTGGTTGATGCTGAGGTGTCTTGCAAATACCGCCAGTCATCTTCTTCCAACACTCAACAATGTGTTATTCACTGCTTGGATGCACATTAATCCTCACCATCCACCTCAATTGAAGCCGATGGCAGACATATGTGAGCTTCGATTATCTTGTATTTTATTTTAAGCGTGGTTTGTTTAAACCACCCAGCATTTTGTGGAACTTTTCTATATTTGAGGTTTGATTTCAAACTATAAATCCCTGTGATGCAGGAGCATCTAAACCCCTTCTAAATTAAAGAGGAATCCAAGCAGAGCGAGGAAGACGTGGACAGTCGAGCAAAACGAAGGGAGGAAAATTTGCTCTAAAACAGATTTAAAGAGGATTTGATGGATATGTTATCTGCGTGCATATATTTTGGAGAGTTTTCGTTGGAGAAAAATCAGGAGAGGATCAGACCGATCCTTCCTATCTAAGGCTTCTTATATAAATGTGATAGGGGTGTGATAGATATCTGTTCTGTGAGGAAAATTGTGAGTGAGCAAGATGTAGTCGAGCATGAGCTCATTTCTAAGGCTGAAAGGCCTTAATTTGTAACTGTTTTGTATTTATATAAAAGCCTGTTCGAGTGTGAATTGTATATGCAATGAGTGTTTTATAATTGAGCTAATTCCGTGTCATGAGCTTGTTGATCGACCATCGATCACTTGAGGATCGATGGCGATCTAAATAACGTGTATATGTGATCTATGATTATTTGTTGAAGACAGCATGCAGCACGAAGGAAGATCAAGTGATTGGAATCGATCGAAATAAAGAAGGCGTTCCATACAACGATGGATCCGAATGAGAAATGTTATATAATGGTTTTAAAGGTGAATTGGCGCTGTAGAATCGACCATAATTAAAATACCATTCAATCCTGTCGAGTTCCGATCTCCGATCAGTCAAATTGGAACTTTGGATCGTGGAAAAGAGAGGGCGGTGTTGAAATAGCCGATTTGTGATTGCCAATCAGTCGGATAGGAGCCACAAACTTGTGATAATTGACGTTTTAATCGTGTCGATCGCCGATTGTATGGATCGGAATTGTTAGAACCGTCGTGGGATCTTAGCACGTATTTTGTAATATTGTGGTGGTTATTTTAAAAAGCATTCAAACGCTGTTTTATGTAATAAAGGGATGGTTTGATATTTAATGAAGATCTATGTTTTAAAAGCTAAAAACATTTCCATAGAGACTGAGTGGGCCCATAACCCACAGACCCAGGTTCGAAATTTATATATGAAAGGGGATTTTGGGCTTACCCCAAGATTCCTTTTCATCAAGTGGTATCAGAGCAGGGAAAGGATTTCCTGCGAGAAGGAAGAAGAATGCAAGCAGAAGGGGAAAGAGGTACAGTTGTGTTAAAGCTGGAGAGTTTATGGTCTTACTGTCGTGCAGATGGCGACAACGGAAGGTGAGAAGATTTGCAGCAACCTAGAGCAAGGTGTGCTCAATTGGTTCCAGAGAAGAGAACCAGAAGGATGCCAAAAGACCGAGTGCGGAGGGCTTGGTGAGGTATCGTGTAACAGAGGAGACTGTTACTGCAGAGGTTGGTTGCAGCTCACAGAAGATCATGAAAGCAGTTCTACTGAAGGAATGCAGTGGATAGAATTGCTAAGGACCAGGAGAAGAATATGACCAGGAGGTCATAATTTTTTTTTACCTCGGGAGTCTGATGCAGGAGCATCTAAACCCCTTCTAAATTAAAGAGGAATCCAAGCAGAGCGAGGAAGACGTGGACAGTCGAGCTGAACGAAGGGAGGAAAATCTGCTCTAAAATAGATTTAAAGAGGATTTGATGGATATGTTATCTGCGTGCATATATTTTGGAGAGTTTTTGTTGGAGAAAAATCAAGAGAGGATCGGATCGATCCTTCCTATCTAAGGCTTCTTATATAAATGTGATAGGGGTGTGATAGATATCTATTCTGTGAGGAAAATTGTGAGTGAGCAAGATGTAGTCGAGCGTGAGCTCATTTCTAAGGCTGAAAGGCCTTAATTTGTAACTGTTTTGTATTTATATAAAAGCCTGTTCGAGTGTGAATTGTATATGCAATGAGTGTTTTATAATTGAGATAATTCTGTGTCATGAGCTTGTTGATCCACCATCGATCACTTGAGGATCGATGGCGATCTAACTAACGTGTATATGTGATCTATGATTGTTTGTTGAAGACAGCATGCAACACGAAGGAAGATCAAGTGATTGGAATCGATCGAAATAAATAAGGCGTTACATACAACGATGGATCCGAATGAGAAATGTTATATAATGGTTTTAAAGGTGAATTGGCACTGTAGAATCGACCATAATTAAAATACCATTCAATCCTGTCGAGTTCCGATCTCCGATCAGTCAGATTGGAACTTTGGATCATGGAAAAGAGAGGGCAGTGTTGAAATAGCCGATTTGTGATTGCCAATCAGTCGGATAGGAGCCACGAAATTGTGATAATTGACGTTGTAATCGTGTCGATCGCCGATTGTATGGATCAGAATTGTTAGAACTGTCGTGGGATCTTAGCACGTATTTTGTAATATTGTGGTGGTTATTTTAAAAAGCATTCAAACGTTGTTTTATGTAATAAAGGGATGGTTCGATATTTAATGAAGATCTGTGTTTTAAAAGCTGAAAACGTTTCTGTAGAGACTGAGTGGGTCCATAACCCACAGACCCAGGTTCGAAATTTATATATGAAAGGGGATTTTGGGCTTACCCCAAGATTTCTTTTCATCACCCTGGCAAGGTTATGAAGAAGGGGTTCTATATTTTTGGAAGAAAGCTTTTGGTTTGCACTACTATAGCTGAAAATAAGTCTTAATAGAAAGAATAACCACTCTGATTTTACTTATGAGCAGATTTAATGTGTATCAGGTACTATTATCTATACACTGATGCTATGTTTATGAGTTGAATTATTATTTCTTTTCAAGTTTGTCATATATTATTGCATACAATTGAACAATATCACTATTGATGTGTTTTAATCGAAATATTCTAAGTGTATAGACAAACAACAATATCTTATATGTGCAGTGAATTATATCAACTAATTTAATAAACTATTTAATTAAATTTGTTATCATTACTCGTTTCATATTCATGAATGGTTTGATGATCTACATTGTCATATTATGAGTGAAATCTTTAAGTCACATATATAGAAGATATATTGTCCTGGGATCGATATTGTAAGGCCTTTAATTATATTCATTTTTGTTTTATCTACATCCATCAACCTTCACACATATATATCTTTTATCCACTTTCATATATCTTTTTAAGGGAAATTGGTCCCATCTCAAATGAAAAAGGAGCTGCTCTAAGTTCCTGACCGAGTGGTTTTCGCAAATGTTAAGGCCGCGATTTTCGAGCTCACAAAATTTTCGGCGCTATAAGGAGGGTATTCATAAGTCTATCAATGGAAAGAAGATCCAATCTTAAATTAAATGGTCATTCAAAGAGTCAATCCCCCTCAAAATCACCACCAACTTCCAGATCCCATTCTAAATCTCCAAATCCACGATCTGAAGTTTCCCAAACAACCACCAATTCTCATAACACACTTCCACTTTCAGAATCTCCTGAAGTTCAGTGTTTAATCCATAAATCAGAGGAAATCACTATCTCAGAAGAGAAAACTTTTCAATCAGACATATCAGAAGGAAGTGTTACATCCTCTTTATAGTCTTTCGGTGTACTAACTAGATCCAAGAGTGAAAATCTTGGAGTCAAACCTTTTTAATTTCCCTTGGTCACTTATCGGAGAAAGAAAAGCACACCATAAAATCACTCTTCTGCTAGTGAGCTTACATCGTCATCCCATCCTCTTACTCCTCTTGGTTCTAGTTCTTCTTCTACCTCTTTATCTTGTTCTTATCAACCTCTTATCCCATCCATTTCTAAAACACAATCGTCTGGTATAGTTGTAATTAGCAACGCTACAACTTCATCTTCCATTGTCCCTTCCTCTTCAGCTTCCACTTCTTATAAAACCTCCTCAATTGTAAAATCCCAGGATGGCTAATAGACCATGGAACAATCTTGGGGCAGTTCAGATGGCTCCACCACTACACCCTCTACCTAAACACCTGAAAGATGGCTTCCTAAATACAATCCTGATGATGGCCTCCCTACAGAGGAACATCTTCATAATTTTATGATGGCCATAAATTTAAATGGATCTAATGAATAAGATTGTGTTGTTATACTTTTTCCGTATACTTTTGAAGGATCAATAGGATCATGGTATTTTTCTCTTTCATCTAGGACTATAACTAGTTGGGATATGTTCCAAGAAAAATTCTTACTTAAATTTGGAGATGACTGAACCACCGTCACTTTGATAAACGATTTGTCAAATCTAAAATCTAATCCAAGTGAGAATATTAAGAATTTCAATTCAAGGTTTCACAAGCTACTAAACAAAATCCCAAAAAATTATAAACCTAGAGTAGATGTGCAATTTCAATGGTACATTAGTGCTCTTCCTTAAAACATTGCAATATTTGTAGATAGGGAAAACAAAACGTCATTATCTGATAATATGAAAGAGGCCTTGTCTATTGAAAAGAGAATCCTTTCCCTCGATAAGAAAACATCTCTTGAAGAAAGGAAACAAACTAAAAAGGTAACTTTCAAGGATGAACCAAAGAAGAAAACTCCAAAAGATCCTTTCAATCTAGAAGAATTACAAAAGGTTCTCAAGACTATGTCAAACGAAATGGTATAAATCAAGAAACAGGTTGTTGAATCATCTAAAAATTCTTTTCAGCCCTTTATAAAAAAACAACCATCCCAATCATAACTACTTGCCATCATTTCCAATGTAGAATTTGACCAAGATGATGAAGAGGAGGAATCAGGCCTATCTGCTAAAGAGTCCCAAGAAGGAGAATTAGAAGAAGCTCACGAATTATGGGATTTTATTTTAACTTTGTCAGAAAATGAGGAGGAAGAAGAAGCCCTACCTGTTAGTATGAGAAGTAAAGGACCCTTTGATACTCCTCCATCAAAACAAAAGTAGAATTATCTTGCTCCTCCTGCTAAAGAAGAAAACACAGTAAAAGTAACTTCTACTTTGCCCTCAAGTTCTAATCCTACTACTTCTAAGCCTCCTTCTTCATCTAAAACCCTTGTAGTCTCTGATACTATTGAGTATAACATTGTGGAGGACATGAAGAAGGTTAAAGCCAACATCTCCCTATATGAAGTGAGCAAGTTGAAACAACAACATAAATTCTTACTTAAGGAGTTAAATGCAATCCCTACATCTCCATTACCTATTGTTGTTACTTCAAAAGCTTCAAAAGGAAAAGGTAAGCCTCCTAATGTCTCTTTAGATAAATTTGACCCTTTAGATGCTATTCTAATTGGAGACAGATCAAACTCTCATACTCCCCCCTTTCTCTTGACTTTTGAAATTTTTAACAAAAATGTTCATAATTGTTTAGTAGATTCAGTGCATCATCTAATATCATGCCTTATGCAGTTTTCCTTAAGCTAAATATATCACCCCATAAATCTATTGTAAAAATTGTTCAATTAGATTGCTCAAAGGTCAAAATTTTAGGGGAGATGAATTTTGTCTTGATTAGACTATCTTCAAACTCTAAAGTTTGTCAGACGATTGATATATTCGTAGTTGACATTGCTAAGTTTTATGGTCTTATTTTGAGTAGAGATTGGTCTGAAAAGATACATGGTTATTTTGAAGCTGATTGGTCTCATATGTGGCTTCCCTACAATGTAAAACCAAATCAAATTTGTGTCAATAGAGAGAAGCATATGAAACATTCATTCACTGATTTTGATGAAGAAAATGAACCAGTAGTATTTTCAAATAACATCCTTGGAAACTATTCTTTTGAATCTTTCTTTAGAAATTTTCTAGCACAAACTTCTCCATTTTTAGTTGATTCTGTATCATCTCAAATCGAAAATTATTCACAAACAGATTCATCTAAATGTATTAATATTGTAGACAACATTGTAAATAAGCCTGATAATTTATTTTGGATTCTTTATTTTGATGGTTCAAAATCCAGCGAAGGTGCAGGAGCTGGTTGCATCTTGGTAAGTCTCGAAGGTGAGAAAACTATGCTTGCATGCATATTAGAATTTAACTATACCAATAACGTTGCTGAGTATGAAGCATTGGTGTAGGGTTTACAAAAGGCCATTAGTCTTGACATCAAATACCTTAAAGTGTTTGGTGATTCAGAGATTGTCATTAAACAAGTTAGAAACACTATCCACTGTGTTTCTAGTCACCTTAGACATTATCAGTCTTTGATTCAAGACCTCACTACTCATTTTACTGCATTTGACATAGCTCCCATCCCAAGGATACAAAATGCTAGTGCCGACCTCCTAGCAAATGTTGCTTCTAAACTCATTCCACTTGAGGATTTTAGCCCTAACATATTTTCAATTGAATTGATTTTTCGCCCCTCCATTCCAGATAATGTAACGAATTAACATGTTTTTAATGATGATGATGATATTCTGAGTTTCTTAACATCATAAGGTTCTTACTCTGATCAAGTAATTGATGAATATGAGCATGAAAAGATGCAAAATAGGTCCTCCGATGAAAATAATTTACCCAAACTTGTAGTTAAATTGGAAGACTTATATGACTTAAAGGATAGATTCAAAAGAACCACCAATTGCAAAACTCAAAGTTCTACCTTAAGATATGAGTTAGTTAACATAGGATCTGATCATAAACCTCAGAACATTAACTTGGGCCTTACACTCTCACCAGATGAAAGATTTTCTTTCATTCATTTGTTGAAAAAGTACAAGGATGTTTTTGCATGGGATTATGATGATCTGAAAACCTATAATACATCCATCATCTAGCACACTATTATTATGCTCCGACATGTCAAGCTTATTCAACAGAAGATAAGGAAGATCCACCCTAACTTGGAAGCTCAAATTAAAATTGAACTAAACAAGCTTCTTAAAGCTAAAATCATTTTTCCAGTTAGACATTCCAAGTGGGTCTCAAATCTTGTTCCTGTCAAAAAGAAGAATGGAGACATTTGCATTTGTATTGACTTTAGGAATTTGAATAAAGCTTGTGAAAAGGAAAATTTTCCTTTACCCCCAATGGAGAAAATTTTACAGTCTGTTGTTGGTTTTGAACTGATGTCCTTCTTAGATGGTTTTTCAAGATATAATCAAATACTTGTACATCCATATGATAGACTGAAGACCACATTCAGGACCAAGTGGGGGACATATGCTTATCAGAAAATGCCTTTTGGATTAATTAATGTTGGAGCTACTTTCCAAAGAGCTATGGATATTGCTTTCAGAGGTTTGATTAATAAATCAATTGTAGTGTATCTTGATGACATTACAATTTATTCCAAACAAAGGAAGAATCATTTTCATGATTTGAAGAAAATATTTGAAAGATGTAGGAAATTTGGAATCTCCTTGAATCCCAAAAAGTCATTTTTTTCTCTTAATGAAGGAAATTTTTTAGGTTTTATTGTCTCTAAAGAAGGGATATGTATAGACCTGTATAGAATCAAGGAAATATATGAAATCTCTTTGCCTCATAACAAACATTCTATGCAATCCTTCCTTGGGAAAACTAATTTTGTCAAAAGATTTGTCCCAGATTTCTCTCAAATTGTACTTCCCTTACAAGCCATGATCAAGAAGAATCAAATCTTTAAGTGGGAACTCACTAAGAGAAAAGCATTTGAGGCAATAAAACAAGAAATCATTGATGCCCCTTTGTTATCAACCCCTGATTTTACTAAAAATTTTATTCTTTATACTTTTTCTTCCCAACAATCTTACGCAGCAGTCTTAACTCAACCTAATGAACAACAAATTGAGGCTCCAATTTCATTCTTTAGTTCAAATCTACAGGGAGCTAAGCTCAATTAATCAAAGGTTGAGAAGAAATATTTTGTAGTATTTAAATCTATAAAGCATTTTAGGCCTTTCCTCCTAAAGACACACACTAAAGTAATTTTTATTTTCCATGCTGTTAGGAAATTACTTATTCAGAAATAATTAGGAGAGAAAAGAGATAATTGGGTTACTACCTTGCAAGAATATGACCTAGATATTAAACCAGCTAAAATTGTTAGAGGTCAAGGTTTTTACAAGTTGATTACTGGAGCTGATGACAACTCAGTTAATGAATATTCAGGTAATAATGCTCATATCATAGAGATGATTCCCATCGACACTCAATCCCAATATGTTGATCTCATTTTTTATTTAAAAAATGGTTATGCTCCACCAGAACTCAATTACAAGAAGAGCTCTCAGACTAAAGGCTGGCCAATATTATCTTTTTGATGATGTCTTATTTAGAAGAAATTATGATTATATTTTGTTAAGATGTCTAGAAAAGTCTAAAGTTGAAAAGGTCTTGCAGGAGCTACATGATGGACTAGATGGGGGACACTATGGTTGAGACACCATTTCCCACAAGATCCTACATGTTTGTTATTATTGGCTAACTTTATTCAGAGACACTCATGCTTATGTTAGAAAGTGTAAAGAGTTCTAAACTGTTGCTGGAAGACAAAAGAAACGAATCTTACCTTTACAACCAGTTAACATTGAACAACCCTTTGAACAATGGGGACTGGACATAATTGGTGAGATTGTTCCTAACTCTTCCAAGCAACATAAATACATCTTGACTGCTATTGATTACTTCACCAAGTGGGTATAAACTGTACCTTTGAAGGTGCCCAATTTTGAGAACATTATTGAATTCATTGATCAGTTTATTTTACCAGAATTGGTCTTCCTCATGCTTTAATTTTTTATAATGCATCATATTTTTGAGGTAATACCATTACTTGTTGAGAATGCAACAAGATGATGGAGCTTAGTGGAAAGGATTCGCCTTCACTAAGTGGGCCCGCAGGCAAATTATGGCGCAAAGTCTATTTTTAGACATATGGATCATGGTCTATGAGTTGCAGGATGCTGTTTATGGATGATTGGTCATGTTGGGAAAAATAGATGGACTTCTATTTCTGGTTCACAGCAGGAGTGATCAAAGTCTATTTTTAGACTGCCAGGCTAAAAATAAAAAAGTCAAATATTATTGTCTCATGATAATATTTAGACTATAAACTTTATCTTATCCTCTTGGAGCACTTCAGTTTGAGCTACAGATGTGGCACATGCAGCTGTCAGAAGGAAATACGCTTTTCTTATGGGTCAGTTGAGCTATTGCATGCAGGACTTCAGTTAGAACTCAAGCAGTTGAGTTTGGTGGAGTTGGTTGTGGAGTTGATGGAGTTGTGTTCAGTTTGACTTGGTTAAACTAGTTGTAATTAGTCTAACTGCAAATAGACTAATGATGAGTTGTGTGAACTAATTATTAACTCATAAAGCAACTGAAGAATACATCAGTTAACTCAGTGCATGGACAGTTCAACAGAGGCAGGTGTTAGAGGTAAGTGAAAGGGTGAGTTGTGACTATCAGTTGTGCATGAGATTTTGCACATGCGTGGATTGAGTAATGCCAATGAGGATTGCACAGCGTGGGCCAATATCAAGGCAATTGTATCTTGTGCTCACATGATTTCTCTTGTAGATTGCATAGTGGAGGCAGGCAAAGCAGCGGAGGAGATTTGAACTTGTGACTTGTTCGGATCTGAGCTAGTTTTGTGTGTAACAGGTGGAGATAGTGCTGGATACTTGTGAGAAGTATTGTACTATGTATTGTTACATGTTCTCAATCATTATAATATACAGATAGTGTGGGGTTTTCAGCTGTATGCTTTCCTTGGGTTACATACTGTGTTAATGTGCGCATGCGATTGATGTTTCATTGTTTTTAATGCTGCTAAATTGATGATCAACGTAGAGGAGGTTATGTATTATGCATGTATTCTGCAATAGTGTATAATTAGGATAATCTCTGTGAATAAGTGTCATATTATTCAAAATTTCTACATGGTATCAGAGCTTTTGATCGTCAGATCTACTATTCAGAAAGTGTTTACATTCTATTTCTTCAGGCAGAGTTTGTAATCGGGCCAGGTAGCCTCTGGATTCATCCTTCCTTTGGAAGGTGAGATATCCGGTAAAAGCCCATACAGTCAATATCTGTACGAGAAATAATTTGTTCTCACGAATCTTAGATCAGAGGCGGTTGAGTTTGGAGCTGGTGGAATTCGAATTTGCAGCAGTGTTTTCTTGGTATCAACGTGGCAATGTCTTTCAACGGATTGCGATTGGAGTATGCTCTTGAGGGCAGCTCGAACTATATTGCATGGAAGGACAGGATGGAGGCAGTGTTGGATGATAATGGGCTGAAGGATTTCATAGAGGCTGATGTCCCAAAGCCTACTGATGCTGCGCAAGTTGATGCTTGGCAAAAGAAGACAACAAAGTATCGAAGGATTCTGTTGGAGGGCGTGAAGGATCACATTGTGTCCAACTTGCATGGAAAGGCTTCTCCATACTTGATGTGGAAAGCATTGACAGATCTATTCCAAAGCAAGAGCGATTAGAGGAAGCTGGTGCTCAAGGATAAACTTAGAAACATCAAATGTGAGAAGGGAGATAGTATGCCCAAGTATCTCACGAAGTTCACTCATTGCAGAGATGAGCTGGGAAGTGTGGGGGTGACTGTCGATGATGAGGACTTGGTGAGCTTGGCTCTACTTGGTCTTCCGAAGAGTTGGCATTCCTATGAAGACTCTGTCAATGTTCGGGAGAAATTGCCAAGATGGGAGAGTCTTTGGTCAAATCTTGTGCAGGAGGAGATCAGGCGGAATACCAGGGACGGATCTTCATCAAAGGGACCTGATGAAGAAAATTGCGCTTTGGCTGCCAAAGCAAAGAAGGGGAAGAACAAGAAAGCTTCTCAGTCTGGTGCGAAAGGCAAGAAGCAGGACATGTCCAAGGTGAAGTGCTTTCACTATCACCAGCACAGACACTATGCCACTAATTGTCCGCAGAAGAAGAAGAACAAGCAAGCTGCTGGATCTGCAGCAGGAGAGGCTCTAACCTCGCAGTTTGAGCTTGATTTTTCATTGATCGCATGCTTGGTTTCAAGTGTGATGGGATCGGTGTGGTTCTTGGACAGTGGTGCATCTTTTCACATGACAGGAGATCGAGATTTTTTTTCTGATCTGGAGGAAAAAGATCTTGGAGTGCACATCGAGATGAGCGATGATGGTAGATACAGTGCGACTGGTATCAGTACCATTTCCTTTGAGAGGGAGTCTAGTAAACCCTTCGTATTGAAGGAAGTGATGCATGTTCCAGGATTGAAGAAGAATCTTATCTCTGTGGAAATGTTAGAAGACAAGGGACATGATGTTGTTTTCAGCGAGGGAAAGGCTTTCCTGCGTAGTAAGACAACTGGAGAAACCCGAAAGATAGGGGTTCGAGTGAGGAACCTTTATCAGTTGTGGATGCGCAACAATGGCATGCAAGGCAGAAGGATTGGTGAGCTGGGATGATGGCGAGCTGTGGCACAAGAGATTGGGTCACCTTCACCATGGAGCCTTGAAGATATTGCAGCGAATCACTACAGGGCTTCCTAAAGGCACTCTTGCGCAGTCAGATCAGTGCAAGGGGTGTACTTTGGGAAAGTTTGTGAAAGACACCTTTCACGAGAAGGATAGTTGTGCCACGACGATCCTTGAGAGACTTCACACAGACGTGTGTGGACCTTTCTCAGTAGCTTCAACAGCAAAACACAGGTATTATGTGATCTTTGTTGATGATTTCTCTCGTAAGTGCTGGATATTTTTCATGCAGAAGAAGAATGAGACATACTCAAAGTTCTGTGAGTTCAAAGCACTGGTCGAGAGGGAGTCAAGGAAGAAGGTGAAGGCTCTTAGGAGCGATAATGGTGGTGAATACATCTCTGATGAGTTCAAGGATTTCTGCAAAGCAAAAGGGATTCAAAGAGAGCTCATAGCTCCCCATAACCCACAGCAGAACGGGGTTTCTGAGCGGAAGAACAGAACGATCGTGGGTGTTGCATGGGCGATGTTGCATGGGCGATGTTGCATGATCAGGGCCTACCCCTTCACTTGTGGGTGGAAGCATGCAATACAGTGGTTTATGTGCAGAACTGTTGTCCTCAAAGGATACTTGGCATGAGTACACCCGAGGAGGCTTATTCTGGTAAGAAGCTTGATCTTTCTCATTTGAGGATTTTTGGTGCTAACGTTTACATGCATGTGACGAAGGATGCCAGGAAGAAGTTGGAGCCGACCGCAGAGGTTGGGATATTTGTGGGGTACAATGATATGCCCCACAGCTATCATGTGTATTTGCCAGACAGTGGTAAGATTGTTGTGCGATGGGATATAAAATTTCAGGAGGAGAAAGCCATGAAGTGTTCGCTTGAGAGGGACTACACTTGCATGCAGATGAGGAGCTATTAGTTCCTAAAGATGAGCTTCAGGATGTGGATCAGCCACAGGACGAGGTTCATGGAGTGGAAGAGACCACTCATGCAGCGCCAACCATTAGAGGGCGAAAGCGCTTGATAGAAGCTGAGCGACTGGCTCAAGATGCAGAGAAAGTTGTAGGAACACCTACAGCCCAACGCAGGCAGAGACAATCACCTGATCGGTACACTGGATACATGGCTCTTATGAGCAAATGTGTTGTGACTGAGCCATCCTCTTTCAAGGAAGCTGTGGAGGATCCCGCATGGGTAGACGCCATGGTGGAGGAGTATGATTCGATTGTCAGAAACAGTGCATGGGAGATTGTTCCTAGACCGGTAGGGAAATCAGTGGTGGGTTCGAGATGGATCTACAAAGTTAAGCAGGTAGCTAATGGGAGTGTGGAGAAGTACAAGGCAAGATTTGTTGCCCGAGGCTTTTCACAGATAGAGGGGATCGATTATGAGGAGACCTTTGCACCTGTCGCAAGGTATTCTTCCATACGGATGATTCTTGCTCTCTCAGTGCAGATGGGATGGCACATTCATCAGATGGATGTGAAGACTGCATTCCTCAACAAAGTCATTAAGGAGGAGGTGTACATTGTGCAACGCGAAGGTTTTGAGATCTTTAGTAGCGAGTCGCATGTGTGCAGGCTCAAGAGAGCATTGTATGGGTTGAAACAAGCACCACGTGCTTGGTACAGATGGATAGACAGTTATTTCACTGGACTTGGATTCTCCAAGAGTGAGGCGGATCCTAACCTATACCAGATTGTGGTGGAGGGTAAGTTGCTTATCATTGTACTTTATGTAGATGATTTGATTCTAACGGGTGATGAGCTGTTGATACTTTCATGCAAGGATGATCTTGCTAAGGAGTTTGAGATGAAGGACTTGGGCCTCCTTCATTATTTCCGGGGATTGGAAATTTGGCAGCGCAGTGATGGACTATTTGTTTCTCAGGGTAAGTATGCTCGGGAGATACTGGAGAAGTTCAACATGCATGGATGCAAGCCTGTTGATACTCCTCTTCCTGGAGGTTGGAGGAAGGAGGATGCCACTTCGGCAGAAGAAGTGGATGCCACTGTTTATCGACAATTGGTGGGGTCGCTTATGTATCTGGTCAATACACGACCCGATATATGCTATGCTGTTAACCAGCTTTCAGAAGCTTTAGTTAAGCCTACCAAGCTCTTCTGGAAGGCAGGAAAGCATGTATTGTGTTATTTGAGAGGCACATCGAGATATGGTTTGTGGTACAGACAGGAGGATGAGGTGAAGCTATGTGGCTTCACGGATGCAGATTGGGCAGGGAGCCCAATCGACAGAAAGAGCACATCAGGAGGGGTCTTCAGTATCGGGTCGATAGCAGTTTCTTGGTATAGCAGGAAGTAGAGATCCGTGGCACTCAGTTCAGCAGAGGCCGAGTATATGGCAGCAAGTTTGGCTGCATCCGAGGCTATATGGATGAGGAAGATCCTGGTCAGTTTGTTCGGTTCTCACTGGGAGCCTACTGTGATTTACTGTGATAACCAGAGTTGCATTAAACTCTCGGCTAATCCTGTATTTCATGATAGATCTAAACACATTGACATCAGGTACCACCATATCAGAGATTGTGTGCAACGGAGAATCATGTTACTTTCATACATTCCAATGGAGGATCAAGATGCTGATATCTTGACGAAGGTGCTCACCAGGAGCAAATTCAAATACCACCGAGGCAGGATAGGGGTTGCTGATAATCCATATCTTGTTGAGAGGGAGTGTTGAGAATGCAACAAGATGATGGAGCTTAGTGGAAAGGAGTTGCCTTCACTAAGTGGGCCCACAGGCAAATTATGGCGCAAATTCTATTTTTAGACTATGTCTATTTTTAGACATATGGATCATGGTCTATGAGTTGCAGGATGCTGTTTATGGATGATTGGTCATGTTGGGAAAAATAGATGGACTTCTATTTCTGGTTCACAGCAGGAGTGATCAAAGTCTATTTTTAGACTGCCATGATAAAAATAGAAAAGTCAAATATTATTGTCTCATAATAATATTTAGACTATAAACTTTATCTTATCCTCTTGGAGCACTTCAGTTTGAGCTACAGATGTGGCACATGCAGTTCTCAAAAGGAAATACACTTTTCTTATGGGTCAGTTGAGCTATTGCATGCAGGACTTTAGTTAGAACTCAAGCAGTTGAGTTTGGTGGAGTTGGTTGTGGAGTTGATGGAGTTGTGTTCAGTTTGACTTGGTTAAACTAGTTGTAATTAGTCTAACTACAAATATACTAATGATGAGTTGTGTGAACTAATTATTAACTCATAAAGCAACTGAAGAATACATCAGTTAACTCAGTGCATGGACAGTTCAACAGAGACAGGTGTTAGAGGCAAGTGAAAGGGTGAGTTGTGACTATCAGTTGTGCATGAGATTTTGCACATGCATGGATTGAGTAATGCCAATGAGGATTGCATAATGTGGGCCAATATCAAGGCAATTGTAGCTTGTGCTCACGTGATTTCTCTTGTAAATTCCGCAGTGGAGGCAGGCAAAGCAGCAGAGGAGATTTGAACCTGTGACTTGTTCGGATCTGAGCTAGTTTTGTGTGTAACAGGTGAAGATAGTGCTGGGTACTTGTGAGGAGTATTGTACTATGTATTGTTACATGTTCTCAATCACTATAATATACAGATAGTGTTGGGTTTTCAGCTGTATGCTTTCCCCGGGTTACATACTGTGTTAATGTGCGCATGCGATTGATGTTTCATTGTTTTTAATGTTGCTAAATTGATTATCAACGTAGAGGAGGTTATGTATTATGCATGTATTCTGAAATAGTGTATAATCGGGATAATCTCTGTGAATAAGTGTCATATTATTCAAAATTTCTACATTACTGAATTTTCCCTTAGAAAAGGTTTTAAATTGAAGTATTATGCAAATTATTATCCACAAGGAAATGTCTTAGCCGAATATACTAACCAAAACCTTATTAGAATAATCAAATGAACCATTGACCAAAATAAAATAAAAATGGCATAAAGTTCTAGTATTTTCATTATGGGCTGACAGAATTACCGAGAAGGCCTCTATAGGCACTTCTCCTTTTCAATTAGTATATGATAAATAAGCTATTTCACCACCTCATCTAGCTATACCATCGCTAGCCCTAATGCAATCCATTGAAAAAAAAACTTTCTCTGCTCTTCAATTAAGAATGTCTCAAATCCTTAAACTGGAGGAAGAAAGAGATAAAGCTAGACAAGCCCATGCCTGTCACCAACAATTGGTTAAATATGAATTTGATGCAAGTTCAATACAAAATAATTTTTTGAAATTGTTAGGGTCCCACCCTAACCCCCTTATTTATGTCTTGGGATCACGTCATAGTCAAGAGTCAATAAAGCCCATATTAATATTTGTAAGTGGTTAACCCGCAATTAATGACGGGACCACAGTTAGTTGCAAATGGGCGGAAGTATTAGATAGATGGTAAATGGGCGATAGATGGTATTAATAAAACCCACGATATTGGCCCGTGGTATTGCATGTATGAGTCATATATAAAGGATAGAGACTCCCTGCAAGGAGCTGTTGAGTCTTGAAAATGTCATTCATTTCCATTACACTTTCACTATTATGTCCATTATATCACCTCCATTTCACCTCCATTTCACTACTATGTCACCACATTCATCCCACTTTCATTATCATTGGGCTACCTTTATGTTTTTCCAATATTTATTATTTCTAAGCCTTTTAAGTGAATTTGTGGTTAAACATTAGAAAATAATGTGCATATGCTTATACCTAACAAATGGGTTGAGTTTGTTGACATGTGTAGGTTGAAAGGAGACTTCTAGAAGACCCTTATGTGGCACTCTAAGGCCAAATTCGAATTTGGTTGGAAAGAATCATGGGATCATGAGGATATGTGTCACATCTCCTAATTGTATTGTAACTCTAAAAGACATGTGTCTTATCAGTTCCTATTTTGATTAGGACTCTAGAGGTAGAGGGAGAGATTCATGGTTTATCATTAATGAGAAGGCTCTCATCTTTTTGTATAAATAGGAGATCTCTCTCCTTCATTAGTTAGTCTTTTTAGTCTCTTTTTAGTCTCTCTTTGGAGAGCTTTGTTGTACTTTGCACTTTTGAAGAAATTGAATAAAGCTTTGATGTTCTCAACATGGAAGGAGATGTGAAGTAGATGTCATGGAGCATATTAGGATGTAAGTAGATTAGATTTCATTTTGTAAATATTGCTTTGTAGAATGTAAGGTAGATTAGATTTTCATTCATGCAATTTTAAGTATGCTTTGATTTCATAGGTAGAAGGGGGCCCCTGTCTTGTACAGTTTGAATTATTGCATTTTATTTTCTCCCGGGATTTGTTTTTATGTTTATGTATTTGCTTTACAAACTAATGGTATTTGAAGTTGACAGGTTCAAGCTGCTGCCTTTGTTTTTATAGCTGATTTTTAATTTTATTTCTCAAAGAGCTGCTAACACATAAATGATCTTCATCATAAATTGTTATATTTTAAGATCAAAATATCACTAACTTGCAGCTGGCTTTGAGTGCTTTTCAGACTGTTCTTTCACTACTTTCTAACCATACTTTGCATAGTACATATGGCTGAAGTAGAGAGTTAGAAAGAGCAAAATATTATTACTAGTCTTTAAAGTAGATTTTTGGTTTTAAGTGCTTCTTAGACTGATCTTTCACTACTTTCTAATCATACTTTGCATAGTACATATGGCTGAAGTAGAGAATTAGAAAGAGCAAAATATTATCATTAGTCTTTAAAGCAGATTTTTCTCACTTTTCTAATTCAACTTAAGCTACTTTCTATCCGTGCTTTACACAGTACATGTGCTTAGAAGCATCGAGTTAGAGAGAGATAATCTTTATCTTTGGTTTTAAAAGTGACTTTCTTTTCTTTTATTTGCAGCAGCATGAATGGTGTCTAGTGCCATTGGAAGTGGTCATTTACTTTCAAGTCATTTCAAGTTCTTTGCTTTCAGTTTCATTTCAAGTTATTTCTTTCAAGCTCTTTCTTTGCAAGTTTAAAAGTTTGATTACTTTCTAGACTTATTTCTAACTACTTCCTAATCGTGCTTCACACAGCACATGTGTTTGAAGCAGAGTTTTAGGAAGAGTTGAACATTATAACTGGTCTTTAAAGTGGTTTTTCTTACTTGTCACCTTAGAGCTTGACTACTTTTTGGACTTATTTCTGACTACTTCTTAATCGTGCTTTACACAGCACATGTGTTTGAAGCAGAGTTTTAGGAAGAGTTGAACATAAACTATAAAACAACAAAGTAAGAGAAAGGTTAACTAAGCACATATAGTGCACCACACTTCATCAGTTTACGATACCCAGATTGATAATTTATGTAGAGCAATTTAAGACATTAAATTGACTAAACATTTTGGCGCCGTTGCCGGGGAAGTGTAATTAGGAGACCTTATCTCTTACATCTGGAAAAAAATTAATAATCCTTGAGTATGCTCTCCTCTTGCACTTTGTGTGATCTGGAGGATCAGAAAAAGGATTGTTAAGTAAAAAAAGACAAAACAATAATTCTTGAGTATGCTCTCCTCCTGCACTTTGTGTGATCTGGAGGATCAGAAAAGGAATTGTTACAAAAAAAAAATAGGAGACAAAATAAACTTCATCACTTCAATTGATTCAATAAAAAAAAAAATGAAAAAAAATGAAAAAATAAAACTCAAGTGCTTTGATAGGTTCAAATTGTCCAAAATTGTCTGGTTATGCTTTGTAGTGGTCTTCAAAACACTGTATCTTGTTCAAATAAGGTTTTGCAACTTAGTTGCAGAAACTGCCCTGATCCCGCAGCTATCTGACAATCCCGCAGCTGTTTCAAGGTTTAACAAGTTACAGGCATCTAATAAAAAAACCGACCACATGGGCATCTCCAGAATTGTCCCGACATGGATCCTATCCTAGTCACCCAGCTCAGATCGATGAAAAACCAGCCTAGGACCTCAGTCAAAGTCTTGTTTTTAACATGTTTTTCTTGAAGTATTTGCTGCCTGAAATTGAAAATCATTAATCATTTTTATAAAAATTTTACAATTTCAGAGAAGAAAAAAAAAAGAGAAAAACAATCTAGGGCTATCTCCATTCTTAGTTTTCACTGTGGCTTCAATAAAAAAAAAAAATATGCCTCCCTGTTCAAGCTTTGACCTGTTGATTCCTGTAGGAGGCATTCATCATTTAGTGGCAGATTTCTGAGTTGATTTCACATTTGGATAGCTACCTTATCAATTAGAAGCAGAGAATTGAACTTACTAATGATGGAAGCACCATTTGCATAAAGGAAGTGAAGGACCTTACTGTTGCCAGGGAAAATCCAGATGTTTCCAGCAATGACTTGTTAAATAAGATTCAGAAAATTGGAAGGTCTCTTGCTCAGAAAGACATGGCTGATCCCCCTAAGTGTTTAGAGCACCCATCTAGTGAGGATTCAGAGGATATTGATTTCTGGGGACATGTCAACACAACCTATTTTGCTCTTGAACACCTTCAGCGCAGAAGGGGCCAGATAGTGGTCACTAGTTCCATGACTGCATTTCTTCCCTTCCCATTTACAACAGTTTATAGTGCAGCCAAAGGAGCACTGTTCAACTTCTTCGAGACACTTAGGATTGAGCTTCTCAGCAAATCTGTAACAGTTACTATTGCGTCTCCTGGTTTTATACAGTCTGAATTAACATCTAGAGAATGGCCGGGAAAGCTGCCATGGTGGTTCCCCATGGCGAGAACAGAGGATGTTGCACGAGAAATTGTTGACAGAAACGACCAAGAAAGAGATAGTGACCTGCCAGATGACAAACACCTGCAAAACAATAGATCAGATAAGAAAATTCATAAACAGCCGAGTGCAGAACAGAAAAATTAACTCAGGAAAAAAACGCAAATAGCAGAAAAACGTCAAACTTTACACGCTCGATTTGCCCAAATGGTAGCGAATTTCAAAAAAATAAAACATGGGTTTTGTTTCTAGGTGGGTTAATTAGATAACCCAGAAACTGATTTGGAAAATTCGTGGTGGTCTGGGAGAAATGTTCGGTTCTTTGGAGCCCGTTTTTGACTGCCGCGCGTGAAAATTGGGTTATTAACTGGTTGTTTGAATAACTCCGCGTGCCTGAGGGAAAGAGTTTTAATGAGGATCAATTACATGCTGGCATAAACAATAAATTACATGACTTTACACATGTTTAGAGACGTGTTTCAATCAAACACGACTCTCTGTCATTAATCACTGCCGGTTAAATGTTGGGAAGAAATGGAACTAAGGTGGAGCAATTTAGGCAAATGTATGGTTTTCACTCAAACAAAGCGAGATGCGGATAGTCTGTCGGTGGCACTGGGTCGGGTACTTCCATGTGAACCTCTTCATGGTGATATTTCACAGAATCAGCGAGAGAAGACTCTTGCTGGATTTCATGAGAGCCCTTTTAATGTGCTGATTGTTACCGATGTAGCTGCACGCGGTCTTGATATTCCTAATGTGGATCTGGTTATTCATTATGAGCTCCCAACAACTTCAGAGATTTTTGTGCATAGATCTGGGCGAACAGGGCGTGCTGGTAGGACGGGCAATGCTATCCTTATCCATACTGACCAACAGATTAGAAAAGTTAAGATGATTGAAAGTGATATAGGTTCCAAGTTTAAAGAGCTGAAAAAGGAAATAGACGATAGATTTGGTGGTTTCGGTGATTCTGGATCCCGCCGTTTTAGTGACTATGGGGAGTCTTCTAGTTCTCAGACAGGTTCCAGTAGCAGGTTTGGAGACTATGGAGACCGCTCTTAGTGACTAGATGAGACATTAAAATATTTGAAGGAGTTTAGTAGCATAAATTTAATCTTTTTGATCAGCGATTGAAACTCCTAGGTATGAAATTGGTTTTCATGTTTCAAACTCCACAGTTCCATTTTTCAGCCGAAGTTTGAGATGGAGAAACTGCTTAGTTCGCACACAGCCACTCCATTTCACTGCACTTTCTACACTCTGCAATCCCGCAGCGATTTAGCGATCCCGCAGCCATTTAGTGATCCCGCAGCTGTTTTGTTAAACTCTAGGTTGTAGGTGTCATCAGGCAAAACAGGTCACATGGGTAGCTAGGGAAATTTCAGTACATGGATGGTGTCCTATCCATTCGGTCAAATTTGCTGAAAAAGACCCCGGTCAAAGGGAAGTCAAATTGGGTGTTATCACAAAGTCGCCACACTGAGTCGCCACACTAAATCGCTGCATGTCAAGAAAAAACAATAATTTTGAATCAATGAAATGAACAAGTTATTTTCTCACTTTTCTGAAGGTATTGATTAATTTTGGACTGATAATGAAAATTGAATGGCTAACTTTTTATTCAAGATTTTTAGCTACAGAGCTGTTCCTCAATTCCGCAGCCAGAAAAACCTCATTGTTCAAATCAGCCTATCTTTCTCATACAAAATCAGATTTTGATGATTTAAGTACCATTGGAAAGATCTCAACAAGATCTATACAATGAGAAATATATCATTAGAGTTTGAAATGGCAAATAATGAAATAAATTGCTGAAAAGAAGCAACATCAACTTGAGGCACTAATTCCAAAGCAGGTATAAATTCTTTTGATTTTTCCTTTGAGAACTTGTTTTATTAATACAAATTCTTAGTTTTGTGTGTAAATATCATAACTAGAGAGATTGATCACCTCTCTCCTTTGATAATCTTACATTCCATTGCGGAAGAAGTATTAGTTTTTTTTGCAGGTTCTAGGAGGAAGGACAAATGACTACAAGGGAATGATGTCTCTCTAAGAGACCAATTTGTTTCATAAGAGGTTGATCCGCAACAAAGAGGAAATATGCTGATGCAAAATCAGATCCAAATACTTGAAAAACTTTCAGATATTATTGTCTCCATCACATCCATACTCCATAATAAACCATTCACCTCATTCCACTCCATATTTTCCATTTTCATTCACATACACTTTCCATCTCTTTTTGTCCATTCATAACCCACCAATAAAAGCAAAAGGCTCATTCACATGCTTATTGCCCATTGTCATTTCTGTTCTCCATTGCCATTTTCCATTTTCACTTTCCATTCCTTGTCATTTTCATTTTGCAAATAAGCCCTGCTTCAATGCAAATTAGTCCATAGTCCTTTGAGTCTAAGTTCTTTGTAAAAACACCTTGAGACTTGCATGCCTCAATGGCAAGTTCTCATGCTGACAAACAATGGGAATACATTAATGTCCCTTGTTCGTTAGATCTTCTAGGTGACTCGACATCAGCAAATTCATTCGTACCTAGCAAGATGTGTTTGGGCATCTTGACTCTCATTGACATCAATGGTGAGAGTACTCGTGTTGACTAGTGGCATCCATTAATGGCCACTAAGCCAACAATTTCCTACTATGTTCGACATCAGAACATCTTTTCACATAGTAGGAATTGTGCCAATGAGTTTTGAAGACATGAAGACTATTATTTTCAGCATTTTGGAGCAGATTCAGCAAGTTTTAGTAGAAGCAATAAAAAGCCATCTTATCTCTCTATCCATGACTCCTCTTGTTCAGCCACTTGAAGAAGAATATGATCAGAAGTTTTCAGCCACCACACACATACAACTCATCCATTCCAAAGGGTAAGTGAAGGTACGGCATTTTCTAACTTTTAACCATAGAATTCCATAAAAAGCTAGAATGATACTTGTTGGAAAAACATTTCTCTTCCTCATTTCATAAAATTGCCAATACCATCAGTTGGGGGGGGGAATACATTCATATTCATATCTTTCCATGTCCATAACATATTCAAGAGCTCACATACTTCCAACATATATTAATTATTACATTGCTATTATGAGCATACAATGGCTTTTGAAAAAGTGCTTAAAGGATAAATTGGATACAAACAAAATCATGGTTGTCACACAAGAACCAACCATCATGCAATCCAATAAAGATATACTTTGCAACAATAATCAAAATATCATTATGCAAAGTTCAAAGATCAAAATAGAAAAAAAAAAAATGGTTGTAACACAAGAACCAACCATGTTGCAATTCAAGTAAAACACTTTGCAGAAATATGAAGTTATCAAATGATATCATGCAAAGTTAAGCCAAAGCTCAAGGATCAAAAGAGTCAATGTAATATATGTTGCATGAGGACATGCAATAGCTTCAGTTGGGGGGTATGTTGAGTCTTGAAAATGTCATTCATTTCCATTACACTTTCACTATTATGTCCATTATATCACCTCCATTTCACCTCCATTTCACTACTATGTCACCACATTCATCCCACTTTCATTATCATTGGGCTACCTTTATGTTTTTCCAATATTTATTATTTCTAAGCCTTTTAAGTGAATTTGTGGTTAAACATTAGAAAATAATGTGCATATGCTTATACCTAACAAATGGGTTGAGTTTGTTGACATGTGTAGGTTGAAAGGAGACTTCTAGAAGACCCTTATGTAGCACTCTAAGGCCAAATTCGAATTTGGTTGGAAAGAATCATGGGATCATGAGGATATGTGTCACATCTCCTAATTGTATTGTAACTCTAAAAGACATGTGTCTTATCAGTTCCTATTTTGATTAGGACTCTAGAGGTAGAGGGAGAGATTCATGGTTTATCATTAATGAGAAGGCTCTCATCTTTTTGTATAAATAGGAGATCTCTCTCCTTCATTAGTTAGTCTTTTTAGTCTCTTTTTAGTCTCTCTTTGGAGAGCTTTGTTGTACTTTGCACTTTTGAAGAAATTGAATAAAGCTTTGATGTTCTCAACATGGAAGGAGATGTGAAGTAGATGTCATGGAGCATATTAGGATGTAAGTAGATTAGATTTCATTTTGTAAATATTGCTTTGTAGAACGTAAGGTAGATTAGATTTTCATTCATGCAATTTTAAGTATGCTTTGATTTCATAGGTAGAAGGGGGCCCCTGCCTTGTACAGTTTGAATTATTGCATTTTATTTTCTCCCGGGATTTGTTTTTATGTTTATGTATTTGCTTTACAAACTAATGGTATTTGAAGTTGACAGGTTCAAGCTGCTGCCTTTGTTTTTATAGCTGATTTTTAATTTTATTTCTCAAAGAGCTGCTAACACATAAATGATCTTCATCATAAATTGTTATATTTTAAGATCAAAATATCACTAACTTGCAGCTGGCTTTGAGTGCTTTTCAGACTGTTCTTTCACTACTTTCTAGCCATACTTTGCATAGTACATATGGCTGAAGTAGAGAGTTAGAAAGAGCAAAATATTATTACTAGTCTTTAAAGTAGATTTTTGGTTTTAAGTGATTCTTAGACTAATCTTTCACTACTTTCTAATCATACTTTGCATAGTACATATGGCTGAAGTAGAGAATTAGAAAGAGCAAAATATTATCATTAGTCTTTAAAGCAGATTTTTCTCACTTTTCTAATTCAACTTAAGCTACTTTCTATCCGTGCTTTACACAGTACATGTGCTTAGAAGCATCGAGTTAGAGAGAGATAATCTTTATCTTTGGTTTTAAAAGTGACTTTCTTTTCTTTTATTTGCAGCAGCATGAATGGTGTCTAGTGCCATTGGAAGTGGTCATTTACTTTCAAGTCATTTCAAGTTCTTTGCTTTCAGTTTCATTTCAAGTTATTTCTTTCAAGCTCTTTCTTTGCAAGTTTAAAAGTTTGATTACTTTCTAGACTTATTTCTAACTACTTCCTAATCGTGCTTTACACAGCACATGTGTTTGAAGCAGAGTTTTAGGAAGAGTTGAACATTATAACTGGTCTTTAAAGTGGTTTTTCTTACTTGTCACCTTAGAGCTTGACTACTTTTTGGACTTATTTCTGACTACTTCTTAATCGTGCTTTACACAGCACATGTGTTTGAAGCAGAGTTTTAGGAAGAGTTGAACATAAACTATAAAACAACGAAGTAAGAGAAAGGTTAACTAAGCACATATAGTGCACCACACTTCATCAGTTTACGATACCCGGATTGATAATTTATGTAGAGCAATTTAAGACATTAAATTGACTAAACAGGAGCATCGTGTCTTGTTTTGTAATCGAGCTCTGCTCTATTGGAGGTTGCCCCCTCGAAGAGGCCTGTGAACATTTCTCTCTGAATAATAAAATCATTGCTATTCTGTGCTCTGGGTATATTTTCTTCGCATATTTTGTGTTCTCGGTATCTTTTCTTCGCAAATTCTATGTTTGGGTATTACTTTGCAGGTTAAGAGCATAACAAGTGGTATCAGAGCACTTTCCAGGGCTCGGTGGGATCTCCAAATTTTAGCAAATTTTTTTTGGCTAGAGACGTGTTCCGGCGTCTTTAAACCACGGGATCTGTCGTTAAGCGCATAAACCTGCGGATTTGGGGAGGCATGCACGCAGGAAATACAAGAGGTGGTCACGTCTGTTGGACTCCCTTGTAACCCCTGTGGGTACCCCTTCGAGTAGTAGCGCATTAGACAGAACCACGCACGGACTGTCTTCCACGTACCCTCTGGGTATATAGGAAGCCCCCTAGCTCCCTTGAAACCTCGCCATAGATAAACCTTCGGCCGTCTTGTGGCTACAGTACACCGAGAACAGCACTCGGAGAGATTACTCGCCCGTACGATAGGGTAGTTGGGTTGTACGGCTAAGGGTACGGTCGATCCTCCTTAGTTAGAGCCCTGAAACATTGGGCCGAGTACTACTGTCAGACCTTTATGTATATTGCGATCTGTAGCACCTAACACTCCTCAAGACCATAGTTCCCTTTCTATCGGGGGATCACACATCACCTATTCCAGATCAGTAAGGGCAGCAGCAGCAGACATCAGTCCCGCAGCTCCATCAGATCAACAGCAGTAGTTGTTCCACCATTCAGATCTCTCAGATCCACCAGATCGGAGTAGTTGTGAAGGGTTCCTGTCCTTGGATATAATTTTCGCAGGACTTTTGGCGGCATTGACATTCTGAGGATTTGGCGACTGCAGTATTGATCAGGAAGGAGTAAAACTCCGTTAGGAGTTTTCCAAAAAAAAAAAAAAAAGTCTGAGATCTTCCGGGGCGCTTATTGGTGACCTAGCCCATCAGAATCAGGACGACGAGCTGAGCAAGGTGGTACCATTCAATTTCTTAGTAAAAAAAATTTCGGCTGTCCCAATTTTTGTCCTCAGGTTGGTGTATGGTAGAAACTCGCGCCCAAGCGATGGCCAATGAAAGGATCGACAAAATTGAAGAGCATGTGCACTCCCTCCAATCGGCGGTGAAGCTTATCGAACTTGAGCTTAAAGGAATAAGTAACCAGATAGCTGATGCACTCCCAAAGGGCAAGGAGCCAGCCCACGAGGAGGCGTATAATGGCCATGAATACCATGAGGGTGAGTCTAGCCACTCTCATCACGTCTAGCACACCCATCCACCACCTAGTCAGCGACCTCCCAAGTTGGATATGCATAAATTTGACGGTTCTCACACGTCCGCATGGCTAGCACAAATGGAGCAGTATTTCCAATTGAATCATATCATAGATGAGGGGACTAAGCTTATGGTGGGCACCATGTACTTGGACAATGAACGATGGCAATGGAAGGAATGGCATCAGCGTTGCAATGGACAGTTTCTGGATTGGGCTCAATTTGCCAAAACTCTTCGCAGTCGCTTTGAACAGGAAGACTCTTTCTTGGGGCGTCTCACTAAGCTCTGACAGACGGGTACAGTGGAGGAATATATTACTGCTTTTGAAGCCTTAGCCTTCCGCACTAAGGGTCTCACAGATGAGTTCTACATGGAATGCTTTATCAGCGGTCTTAAAGAAGCCATCAAAGCTCAGGTTCTACTCCACCACCCTCCCACATGGACAGAGGCTTGCCAGGTAGCCCGTAAGGTGGAACGTGCATTAACATCCCAATCCAGCGGCCCCAACTTCCCCGCTAAAGGTCGTCCCTCACAGGCTCCCAATACGACTCAGACACTTAAGATTCAAAAGGTGTCACCTGCGGAAATGGCCGAAAGAAGGAAGCAAGGACTATGTTACTACTGTGATGAAAAATATTCCCCGGGTCATAAATGCAAAGAGCACAAGGTTTTTCAAATAGATGCCACTGACTACAGCTCCACAGAGGAAGATCCACCACTTGAGGAACCGGAGGAGATCGAAGAAGATAACCAAAAGGAAATTGTATCTGATGAACCAATTATTTCGCTAAATGCATTAGCAAGAATTTCTTCCCCTCAAACTCTCAAAATCAGGGGTTTTCTTAAACATCGCCCAGTAGTAGTCTTGATTGATAGTGGAAGTACCCATAATTTCATCCATCAAAAGATCGCTAAAGCAGCACATTGTTTCGTCCGGGCAGTTTCTAACTTCCAAGTCCAGATTGCAGATGGGGGCACAATGAAATGTGAAGGTCACTGTGAAAATGTCAAAATTCAAATGGGGGATTATCAATTGAAAACCCACATGTTTGCAATACACATGGGGGGTTGCGACATTGTCCTAGGCGCGGAATGGCTCCGCACTCTTGGGCCAATCACAATGGATTTCCAGGAGTTATATATGAGTTTTAAGCAGAACAACTCCACACATACCCTCCATGGTCTATAGGCGGGAGCCCCCTCTATCATCAGCTCGCATAGAATGGAAAAATTGTTAAAAAAGGGCCATCGTGGAGTGGTAGCTCAATTTAATGCCATCCAGGTAGTAGACACCATGTCTCCGCCAATTCATCCTGAGATGCAACAGATTTTAAATAAACATCGGACGGTCTTTGACAAACCTCATGAGCTTCCACCCTCGCGAGGGGAACATGATCATAACATCACATTGGTTCCAGGGGCCCAACCCCCAAATGTGCGGCCATACAGATATCCGTTCACCCAAAAGAATGAAATAGAAAAAATCATCAAGGAGTTGTTGGAAGCAGGTGTCATTCGTCCCAGCATTAGTCCTTATTCATCCCCAGTGGTCATGGTCCTCAAGAAAGATGGGGAGTGGCGGATGTGTCCCGACTTCAGGGCCCTCAATAAGTTAACAGTCAAAGATAAATTTCCCATCCCAGTGGTTGACGATTTGCTGGACGAACTCAATGGGGCTCAATTCTTCACTAAGTTGGATCTTCGCTCAGGCTATCACCAAATTCGCATGAAGGAAGTCGACATTCCCAAGACAGCTTTCAGAACTCATGAAGGCCATTATGAGTTCCTCGTCATGCCATTTGGTCTCTGTAATGCCCCCTCTACTTTTCAGAGCCTTATGAATCACCTCCTCAAACCATATCTCAGAAAATTTGTCCTTGTCTTCTTCGATGACATCCTCATCTATAGTGGCACTTGGGCGGCACATCTTCAGCATGTAGATCTACTCTTGCAACTGCTCTGGACGCATAAATTATTTGTCAAGATGTCTAAGTGTTCGTTTGGCATGGACGAAGTTGAGTATTTGGGCCACATTGTGGGGCGTGAAGGTGTCAAGGTGGACCCCAAAAAGATCTAGGCAATGCAAGAATGGCCTCAACCTAAGACCTTGAAAAGCTTGAGAGGATTTTTGGGTCTCACAGGCTATTATCGTAAATTTGTCCGCAACTATGGCCGCATAGCAAAGCCCCTAACGCAACTCCTAAAGAAAAATTCCTTCTTCTGGAACGAGGAAGCACAACAGGCATTTACCGCTCTCAAAACCGCCATGTGTTCCACTCCTGTCTTAGCACTACCGGACTTCACCAAATCATTTGTCATTGAATGTGATGCTTCGGGAACAGGTATTGGAGCAGTCTTAATGCAGGAAGGGCGACCATTGGCCTTCACCAGCCAACAACTAAGTGGGAAGAATCTGGGCCAATCTACCTACGAGAAGGAAATGATGGCCATCTTACATGCAGTCGAGACCTGGCGACCTTACTTGTTGGGGCGACGTTTCCAAATCCGCACAGATCATCACAGTCTTAAATATTTTTTGGAGCAACGCCTATCTTCCCCACAACAAAATAAATGGTTAGCCAAAATGCTGGGATATGATTATGAGATCATTTACAAGAAAGGGAAAGACAACAGGGTAGCAGATGCATTGTCGCGCCAATTTGAGGAGGAAAGTACTCTGCTAGCAATTTCCCTCCCCATTCCCGACTGGATTGAAGAGGCTCGCAGGGAATGGTTTTCACATCCCGGGCTCTCCCAACTAATTTCTCAATTACAAGTAGATCCTAATTCCAGCAAGGGCTACTCGTGGCAGAATGATATTCTTCGCTACAAGGACAGAGTCGTAATATCGCCAACATCCACCCTCAAAAGTCGCATTTTGGCAGAATTGCACTCATCTCCCATTGCAGGACATTCGGGCTTTCAGAAGACGTATGCTCGCACCAGAAGATCATTTTTTTAGGCCGGCATGAAACAGGACATCCTTACTTTCGTAGCAGAATGTGACGTCTGTCAACGCCACAAAGGGGAAACCGTCAACACACCAGGCACATTACAACCATTGCCCATTCCGGCGTCAATTTGGACAGAGGTCTCCATGAATTTCATTACAGGTCTTCCAAAGTCTGGGAACAAGTCAGTCATCATGGTGGTAGTGGACCGACTGTCGAAGTATGCTCATTTCTGCGCCCTACCCCACCCATTTACACCAACCTTGGTTGCCCAAACTTTCATGGATCAGATCTTCAAATTGCATGGCATGCCCACTTCTATTGTGTCCGACCATGACCCAATCTTCACCAGTAATTTTTGGCAGGAGCTCTTCAGAATACAAGGCACTCAACTCAAACTCAATACTTCATATCATCCGCAAACAGATGGTCAAACCGAATCCGTCAACAAATGTCTAGAAACCTACCTTAGGTGTTTCACTTCAGAAAAGCAACACCTTTGGGTACAGTGGTTACCTCTGGCGGAGTGGTGGTATAACACCAACTATCATGCCACCACCAAAATGACTCCCTATGAAGCAGTCTATGGACAACTTCCGCCTTCCCCTACTTCTTATCTCGCAGGGTGCTCCAAAGTACAAGCCGTGGATCAACTCCTACAACACTGCGCAACCATGCTTGCCCATCTGCGCGAGAATCTTCATCAAGCTCAGAACCGTATGAAGCAACAGGCTGACCAACATCGCTCAGAGCGCCAATTTCAAGAAGGGGATCAGGTCTTTTTGAGGCTGCAACCATATAAGCAAACATCACTCAAAGACAAGGGTTGTCAAAAGCTCTCCCCAAAATTCTACGGACCATACCAAGTACTTCAGCGCATTGGAGAAGTGGCTTACAAGTTGGCTTTGCCACCTACAGCAAAAATCCACCCAGTTTTCCATGTATCGTGCCTCAAGAAAGTGATTGGGAACAATTGCCGAGTTCAAACCAGTCTACCTGAATTGGACGAAGAAGGGTCAATCTGGCTTCAACCTGAACAGGTTCTAGACACACGAGACAAGCACCTGCGCGGCCGCATGATTAAGGAGGTCCTCGTCAAATGGAAAGACACCTCTTCGGAAGATGCAACTTGGGAACCAACCACTATTCTTCAGCAGTTTCCGCAGCTTCAGCCTTGAGGACAAGGCTAGTCTTAAGGGGGAGGGCATGTTAGGGTCCCACCCTAACCCCCTTATTTATGTCTTGGGATCACGTCATAGTCAAGAGTCAATAAAGCCCATATTAATATTTGTAAGTGGTTAACCCGCAATTAATGACGGGACCACAGTTAGTTGCAAATGGGCGGAAGTATTAGATAGATGGTAAATGGGCGATAGATGGTGTTAATAAAACCCACGATATTGGCCCGTGGTATTGCATGTATGAGTCATATATAAAGGATAGAGACTCCCTGCGAGGAGCATCGTGTCTTGTTTTGTAATCGAGCTCTGCTCTATTGGAGGTTGCCCCCTCGAAGAGGCCTGTGAACATTTCTCTCTGAATAATAAAATCATTGCTATTCTGTGCTCTGGGTATATTTTCTTCACATATTTTGTGTTCTCGGTATCTTTTCTTCGCAAATTCTATGTTTGGGTATTACTTTGCAGGTTAAGAGCATAACAGAAATTGACGATTTAGTTCTGAAATGGCACAAAGCGCACGAGGAGAAAGGAAAACATTCAAAGTTCCAAAGACTATGGCTAGGCCCATTTCAGATTGTTCAAAAACTAGACCAATCAACTCTTATTCTACAAGATCTACAAGGAAAGAGGTATGCTCTTCCTGTTAATGGGCTAGTTTTCAAGAAATATTTTTATTAAGGATACCCATCCTTTTGTAAATATGTAAATAATCATATGTATATACCAATGTCTTAGCCTTAGCATTGTTAGGTAATACACTTTTATTGTCATATTGGGGTCTCTCATCATTAAAATGAGATTTGACTGATTAAGCGAGAGATTTTTAGAAAGAAAATCATAACATTAAGGTTTAGTTTTGGAAATTATAACAAAACTCTGAAATCTTTATATCCATTAAATTGTGAATGTTTCATAGCTTGAAAACTTTATAAAATCTAGTTATCCCTTGATTGATCATGCAAAAGGTTTTCCTTAAAAAATTAAAGGCTATTATGAAGTTTTAGCATCTTTTGACTTCAATTGTCATCCATTTCTCTTAAGGAGTGAATATGCATCCCCATCCACTGATTTTAAATTTTTTTAGAGTGTAATTCAAAAATATATAAGATTTGAAAGATAAGAGGTCTCATTATGAGCCAACTTACCATGATTGTGGGAAACCAATGATATTGTCATTATCAAATTGGTCACCAAACTAGGATAATGGCTTATAGTTATATAAAAATAAGACAAGAGGTCTCATCACGAGCCAGATTTTTCAGTGTCATTATATCCCGTGAGTTTAATTTTCATAATCTGGTCAACAAACCAAGGCAATGGCTTTCAACAAACTTTAAAACAAAATTTTAAAAGAAAAAAGATTAAAAACACCTAAAGTTTTTACTATAAGTGGATGGGATACTAGTGTATCTATGGTTAAATGGTAACCTTGTCGAGGCTATGGATGCCTACTGGCAGTAATGGCTCTACCAGTGACAAATAGGTCTATCCTAAAAGCTAAACTTCTATAGTTTTAAACTTTATCTTTATCACAAATTAAATGAAAAAACAAGGATAACAAAGGTTTTCATCAATAAACATGTTATGAGATAATTTACAAAATGATGAGTTCATTTATCCAGAGTGACTATTATCAAACTAAAGCTCAAGATTTTTTATCTTTCTAAGTCTTCTTGTTTAATTGATTAAACCTTCATTTATTTTTAACAGAGATAATTGCTTCGCCCAGTATGTCGCCAATTGTTTTACTACTCAACAACACCCCATTATAATTAATAGTAGAACTAATAAATAATGGGGACCCTTTTAATTATAGGATAAAACCCAAAAAAATCCAATCAAACAAGGTACTATTAGCTTTATTATTTCAAAAGCTTGAATGAATCTAGACATTTCCCTTATCATAACCAAAATATCAGAGCTTAAGCCTTAAACATTGGCTTTTACTTTAAAAAGATCTCTTCAAAAGTATAATATATGAGCTTTCCAACATGTCCCATTGACAAAAAACTTCTATTAAAACATGTCCCGACCGGGTTTCCTAAGTCCTAAAGCCTTAAAATAATAAAGCACTTTGTTTTATGTATAGAAATAAAGGTCCAATCCCACAATACTACCATGTAGCATATCAGGGTTTCCATATCCGCATTTTCATTTTGATGACCATTTCAAATCCTCCGATCCTTTGATCTCCAATATCACTTCTCACTACATTCTCTGATATGTGACCCTGCCAATCCTTTGATCCTTTGATATTTGTCTCACCTCTAACTTTCGATCTCCGATATACTACCTGCCTCTTATATCACAATAGACATATTGGGGTTTCTAATCAACAGTTATCCTTTCAAATCCCTGATATGAAAACATCGATGCAAATCCTCCGATAATTCTTCCCGCCTATAATTTTAAGATTCTATGCGCTATAAGGCTATCGGAGGTAAACAATATCGCAAGTTTTAATGGTGCAACAATGAATTATCCCTGATAAAGTTCTCCGATATGATGACATGTAATGTGACCCATGTGAATTCACATTTTATAAATAAATGGCCAAATGTGGAGAATTAATGGTTTTCAATATAATAAATGCCTTCATTATTACTAACGATTTCCTAATATTTCACTCATAAAAGTCTTGGATTATTGCGGAATTGGTTATTTGCTAAGTTATTCACTCTGAGTGTTAGTTGCTCCTCACTCTTGTGTTTCTCTTGATAGGCTAGTCTCGACAAGAATAATTCAGCAGAAATCTCTTGCTCGACCAAACCCAAGAATAAACTTGTTGTTCAACAACATCAGTCACTCCTCCTCTTGAGGTCGCATAATTTCCAACATTATTTACTGATATCACATGCACCCCAGAAACTGTAACCTCTACCTAGGAGAGCATGTATCAGCTTTTCGAAGATGAAGAGTCGAGGGTCACAGAAAGAGTAGCCACAGCTGAAGATTCATACCTAGTTTCTGAAAATACATGTAGTGGTTTGGCCAATTCATTCCTCCATAGAATTGTTGCTCGACCGAACATCCTGTCTTACATGGATATGATCAGTGATATGAAAATCACTCTTGAGTGACCTCAGTTAAGTAATTATTGAATGAAGGTATTACAAACTCATGTGCCGGTGTGTGTCTATGTTATTTTAGGCAACAGATCGATTAGATTGCAAAATACACAGACACTAGAAAATGGAAAACAACAGAGAAACACAGTAAGCAAATACAAGAACACAACAAATTAATAAGGAGTTCACCCTATCCTCCAGGGCTACGTTTCTGGTCCAGCTTTTAGTGATGGCCTTCTTTTATTGTGTCTTTAAAGCAGAGAATTACAATAAGGAGCTCAATCCAAGTTTCCTAAAATAGAATTGCTTGGCAGGGTGATTCTTGGATTCCCCAAGCCACTAGAGTGCACAGAATCTTTTCCTTACTAGCTCTTAACCTCTCTGGTCTTTAGTGGGAGGATCCCAATGTGGTGCTCAATTCTCGATAGATCCTCTCAGGGATTGCTCAATGCTGCCTTATGCTGCAGGTCAGCTCGACTCTCTGTCTCTTCTGCTCTTTGCTTCAATGTCTCTTCCTTTCTCTATCTTTGTCTTCTTCTCAATGTCCTCTTGGTGTCCCGTATTCTCTGTCTCTGTTCATGGATTTAAAGCCAATCAATCTCAAGACTGTTTGATTCCCCTTCCGCCTCCGTCAGATCACCTACTGCTGTTCGCTTAGAGTTCCCTGTCTCGACGTCATCATCAATGGCTCACAGGGAGTGGCCACTTGTCCCCCTACCAACTGCACCAGCTCTTCCTCGTCAGTTCAGTTCTTCGATTACGTCGGGAAATGACTCATCCACCAACTCAGCGGTCAAATCGGACCTCAAATCCTTATATGTCGTGGCTTAATCCCCTGTAAATTCTAGTTTCTCCATCGAGCGCAATCTCAGTCGTTAGATCTGGAGCCCCCAGATTCGACGTCATTCACTCATTTCGTGTGGTTGACTTGCTCGACTATTAGCATGCGATGAGCGGTACTTTTCTCTCTCATCTGCTTGCCACGCGTCGGGCGCTAAATGGAATCGCTAGGTTTTAGCCAAATCCGGTTACCGCCCAAGGGTGCCCCCAAAATACAGCCAGTTTTGGAGCGCGGGTCCTGCCTTTAGCCTTTAGCACTTTCCCCGCGGTTTTCTTGGCTTCCATGCGACCGAGCGCTCGGGGGCTTTCCTTCTCGAGGGGTTTTTCTGGGTACCAGTTTTGCCTCCTGCGGGGTCTCCATGGGCCTCGGTCAGCATGCTTTGACTGAGGTCCTCGTCATTCCTCGCTGGCTGCCAACTACCACTGTTCAGAGGTCTTCCTGATCGCTCTGTGCTCTTGAATTCAAAGTTTTGTCCTGATTTGATACAGTCATGGTGCTGTGATAATCTTCATGGATCCAATTCGGATCACGACCTTCCCACTGAAAAAGCTTTTGGACCACCAAAAGTTGGTTTTCAAGCATCGACTAAGTGAGGGTACAATTGTCTCACTTGTCCAATCTCTATCCACTTTGCACTGCTTGGCTTTGAACCTTTAAGCCCAATTCTGAGGTACTCAACATCTCCCCTGCGCGTCGTCCTCACCTTCCTGTCCAGAACTGTGTCTTCCTACAATTCATTAAGATATTCAGGTAGCAGGTCATCAATAGAAGGCAATTGACTCTGCTCTTTGGGATCCTCAATTAGTGAGGGTTCAAACAATCTCAAGCAATCTACATTTACGACTGAGTAGATGTGCATGTAAGCTGGTAGATCAAGGCGAAAATCATTTTCACCAATCTTCTCAAGTATTTTGAAAGGTCCATACCTGATGGGTTTTAGCTTTTTACCTTCACCTTGCATCTTGTCCTTGCTGATATACAGCTAGACTTGGTTACCAACTTGGAAACTATGCTCCATCCGATGCTTGTCATGCCTTGCCTTGTATTTGGCTTGGCTCTTTTCCAGTTGTTCCTATACTACCTGGTGGATCTCCTGGATTTGTTCAATGAACCTAGTTGCCCTATCCACATCACTGTGTCCCTCAACTGTGGTATCTTTACCAAAGACAAAATCTAAAGGATACCTTGGTGTGAAACCAAAATAGGTCTCAAAAGGAGATCTCTATGTAGAAGAATGTTTTGCTCTGTTGTAAGCATGCTGAACATAACAAAAATGTTCATCCCAAAGCTTAGGATGTTCGCTGAAATATCCTCTGAGTAACTGGATCACTGTCCTTGTTGGATAGGTAAATCCCCTCTGCAGACAGAGGCGATCCCACTAGCCTATAACAGAACTAGCCACAATCAAACCACGCTACTACGCAAGTTCCTAGTTATGCATCAAAGGTGAATCAAGAAGACCAACCTGGAGTCCAACGCTATGATTGAAGCAGAGTTGATATCCCCGCTCCCTCGCTCCAACAGATCATAAACGAACACCTGCACATGCAAAGGAAGAGACAGATACCAACATAAAAACTACCAAGGCACAACTATATTTCAGTCAGAAAGGAAATAAATCAACACATCACCATGATAGATAATGAGATTGGAACTATAATAGCAGTCGCTCATCAATTAATAATAAACAGGAAAAGTTACAACCATTGTTCTGACGTTGACCCTTCTCCTGGCTGGGCGAATAACTATATGTGTCTTGCAATGCATCTCCTTTTCGGCAGCATAACCTGTCTAGCACTCACTAGCATTCCTCCAAGAACTCAAGAACTCAACATCTAACACTCCATGACTAACGATCATCACTACTAACACTCAATCACTAAATCACTAGCACTAGCTTGTCCAATGCATAATGACAAGCTTATATAGATGAAGGAGGGAGGAGGATACGATGAACCGGGACACTTTTTGTGGATTAGCATTATCCTCAAAAGCGGATAAAGCTCAACAAAAGACTGATTTTTTGTCTTCAGAAAAGCTCCATGTAATGAAGGAAACAACAGTCGGACGTGCGTTAAGGCAAAAAGCACGACTAAATTTGGTTGGCGCGACTGTTGCTCTAAGACAGAGGGCCAATGGTCGCGCCCTCTTTTGAGGATCTCCATCATTGGCGCGGGTAGGATACTGTGGACTTGCGCCAATGGAAAAAGAGCACTTTTCAGGGATGATCTGCAGAAGGTGTCTTCAGGGAACATGGAGTACATACTCAGGGGAACATAATGCAAGTGTTTTTAGACTTTGTCACTTCTTATAACTCCCGGGATGAGTCCTCCAAGGTACGACAAGAGGAGTAACAGGGATGATGACAAATTACTGTGTAACAGATGCCCCCTAAAGCATGAAGTCCGAGAGGTGGAGAGGGGTGAAATGCTTTACAAGAACACACAAGAGCACATAAGAGCACATATAGTTACTGCCGCCGAGGATCTGCATTAAGAGACATGACTGATAGTTCAATTACATAATGTACGTGGTATGGTCGCAGCCATCCGTAAGAGGGTACATAAATAATCTGGATCCATAGTATGGACGCAGCCATCTGGTTAGGATCAATGGATTGACTCAGGTATGGTCGCAGCCATCCAGTGAATGAGTCAAGTATCAAGAATCACGCCTGGATTACAACAGACACAATCCAGGGTCTTGCGCTCCATCTCGACCCGAACAAGAGTACAAGTTCAAGCATGTGAATATATGAGCTGAAGTCGAACATGCATGAACATCGTCTGATTACCAGTCAATAGTGGAAACTGTTAACAGACGCGAGAGGTACCACCAATAATGACAATGGCCCTCAAGGTACTATAGGTACAATCTACGGCGTGTGAATCAATGATCTGAAGTCGAACACCCGTAGAATCATTCGATCGGAGGCCAATGATGAAAACCTCACGTCGAACACGAAGAACCTGCCATTGAGGCATGCAGGCTCCAAGGCACCGGAAAGGAGTCTCTAGATCAACTCCCTGGATAATGAGTTGAAGTCGACAGGGAGTGACCTTGATCGAAGGTGGGCCATAATGTTTCCCACATCATCGACACGAGACAGAGAGATGATGTTGTGAATCAAGATTGTGCGAACTATCAGAGGGAGGTTGCTTTGCAGAGGTCAACCTCTCTTGAACATATTAGCGGCACATTAACGGAATTGGCAGTATTTGACATCAATGTATCAAAGGTCATGATGACGAGGCAATGAGTGGATGAGAGGTCAAATAGGGTACCCAAGTCCATGGAAGCAAGTGAAAGATATGAGATGAAATATCCCCACCCCGGACACGAAAACAAAAAGTGCCATGTTCAAGAGCGACATACTGCCGTTACGGTAATAATTATGGTTCAAAAATTTTCTTTTCCCCCCGCCATTTCTGGCGAGTACCCCAGTTATTTTTAACAAGCTTGATGGGGATAGCATATGCTTGTGTTGTGACAAAATCCGATGTCATTAAGTTTTAACGAGTCTAACAAAGGAAGAACTCGGCGTCTTTTCATGTTTAGAGAGTTTGAAAAGACAGCAGAAAAGGAAACTCTAGGGATATCCTTTTTCGTAGAGTTGTGTCTCTCGGGCCCGAAAAAGTATAAAATAATACCCGAAAGAACCGCCCGATCATTACGATCGAGGAGTACTTTTCATAATTAGTGATTTCGACCCGAAAAAGTAAAAAAGCGGTCAAAACCACGTCGTTTCGTAACCATTAACGAGTTTGAAACGACAAAAACCCGGTAATCTTTTTAAGTTTTAACGGTCGACAAAAAGAACTTAAAATGACCGCCCCTTATTACCATTTAACGAGTCAAGAGGAGCGACTCGGCAATCTTTTCTTCTTTAAATGGTCAGAAAAGAGCTGAAAGCGGACCTTGGAGTAACCTTTTCTCGTGTTTTACCGAGCTCGAAAAACCGAAAAAAAGAGCTCTTTATGTTGCTTGAGTGGCACTAATCCCTGTCAACATACAAAAACAGCGTAAAATCCTATTTTGACATAAAAATATTCACAAAAACATGATTTTAATGTGTTTTTTAAGCCAAAAGAAGTTATAAATAGTGAAATAGTAAAAAATAAAATTACTTTTCACTTTTTACCTTGTAAGTTTACCGTTGGAGGGTTTTGGGTGCAAACTTCAACTGCTGATTGCGACCAATCCAGGAGACCATTCGAGCTGCCGTTTGAAACAGGTAAGAGGCCTCATCCTTAGCTTCATTTTTATTCCATTCTTTCAGTTTTCCATCCACAGAATGATCCTCTGCAAGGGGTATTGCAAAAAATAGGGTTGCGCCCATTGGCGCGAGTTTCCCGTGCGAGTTCGCGCCAATGGGCTATTTTTCTAAAAGGAGTCGCGCCATTTTCGCGACTGTTTGGAAAACAGTCGCGCCAATTGCGCGAACCAATTTTCACCTAATTTTGACCGTTGAACCTGCAATTTTCTTTGATTTATGGTTTCATCATTGATCTTATGATGACATTTTGGTGTTTTGGTTGCAGGAATTGGTCAGAATGGCTATAGAATGGAGAGAAAGGGAACATGAGGCCATAGATGCTTTGGCGTTGGAAGATGATGCATGCATGGATGCTTTGCGAGATTGTGGCTTGAAAAAATTCTTCCTTACCTCATATCTACGTGCACAGCCCGAGTTACTAAGGTTTATTGTGGATGCCTGGGATATTGAGGATCAGGTATTCCGCCTGAAGGACCAGACATTGGAGTTGGATGTCTCTGATGTCTATTTTATTACTGGACTATCTCGGCGGGGTGCACGGCCCATCTTGACCGGTAGTAGACCTTCTGGGGAAAAGATGGGGGAAGTAATGGCCAGAGTTTGTCCTGGGGCCCATTTTGGATCCAATAGTGCCAAGGTGGACATTGTGACTATCCCAGATTTGGTGTTACGAGTGGTACTATTCACTATCACTCGGACGGCTGGGGTATAGGCACCCCACGAGGCCAGCAAGAATCACTTGCTGCTGGCAACTGAGTGCCTACACCCTACATTATTTGATTGGGCCACAGCAGTAACAACAAATATCAAGAGGCAGCTTACCAAATGTAAGCGTGATGGCAATAAACAGTTCGGATATGGATCCATCATAGTATCATTTTTTCTGGAGCGACTATCGATATTCCGGATCCCAGGAGGTATAGTGGTAGATCTAGTGCCACGGGAGCCGAGGTTGGCTTGATGGGCACCACTTATGCCCAGAGGAGGTGGGGGCCAGCAGATGGCCTGGAGGCCCGAGTTCTTCATTTGGCTCCAACACCAGTTGATCGTCGTGGAGGACTGGCCCTACGCGGGCACTGATTTTACTGGAGATCCAGACCTCCCGTTACCTGAGGGAGAGGACTGGGACGAGGAGCTAGGTAAGGACCCTTTATGTTTTTAATATTTTAACATATTCAAGTTTTTATAATTCATGTCTGTTTCTTACAGCACCTATATATATGTATGCAGATGTTGGTGCAGAGCGACCAACCGACTTGCCTCACAATGTATGGAGAGTACAACCTGCCGCGGGCCCTCAGGCAGAGGGTGACGATGATGACTTAGTACAGAACCTCGAGGCACTTACTCGAGGGATCCCAGATTATGGCAGACTGGCGGACGTGCCTAGAGCGTACCAGAGGCATACGGTGGGAGTATCTACTCGCGTCCATCGTCTGTTGAGACGTTTGGTGCAGGCGGTGACATGCTATCATGAGCATCACCGCGATTAGACGCCTAGGTTTCATTTTTGCACCTTTTTGAGAGACATGTTGTCGAAGGCTGTATGAGTTTTGGACATGTATTATTTTTTGGATTATGTAATGCGCGGGGCGCAAACATTTTGACACACACGTATATATATACATATGTTCATGGTTCATTATTGTGTTTTCATGTGCTTGCTTACATAATGTTTTAATTACAAATTCTGCAGATGTCTATCTAATACATGATTGGCCAATGCATCAGATAATGTGTTTAATTGTCTCGGAACATGTTGATATGTAATAAAATCAAAATGCCTTTCTAACAACCTTACACGTAAATACAACCTTAGTATATGATGGTTTCTGACGGAATATTTCCCGTTGAGCTGGTGGACAACAAGTTGAGAGTCCAGGTTTACTATCAATGCGCGAATATCGAAATTAATTGCTCTAGCAAGTAGCTCGATTACAGCACAGTATTCGGCGACATTGTTAGTAGTACGGCCTAAACACACACCCTGGCAATCTATTAGCTCGCTATGAGGATCGTAGATTACCCATGCCGCAGAAGACAAATCGCGGGTACTGCGGCAGGCACCATCAGCGAAACCAACATAAGGTGCATCCGGCATCTGCACAAGAAGCGAAAAACACAATAAGTGGTAGCTATGTCTCGAAAACCGACACACAATACACTAAAGTACATGTATGTACATAATAAAATGTACCAGCATCACGCATAGTACTTTTTCAAGTAAAGCCCATTTCGGGGCTTCCCAAGAGGGTTTCCTTCATAATCAATCAGCTCGTAGGCCCCTTTCTGCAGGACCTTTTTGACAATATAAGGGCCTAGCCACATAGACTCGAGCTTTCCTGCGCCTAGCTTATCTTTGGCTTGATCATAGAGTAAGACCAAGTCTCCCTCAACGAAAGAACGTGGATGGACGGTCCGATCGAAGTGAGTCTTGACTCGCTTCTTTTGCGTTTCGATGGCCAAAGAGGCCAGGCGACGAGTCTCATCTAACCGTTCTAGGTAAAGAAGGCGTTCTTCTAACGGGGTAGTGTTGGGAAGCAGCTCGATAGCTAATTTCAATGAAGGGATCTCGCATTCAATTGGAAGGGTAGCCTCCAGTCCATAAACTAGTTGAAATGGAGTGAAACCAGTGGCATCCTTCACGGAGGTTCGGTAAGCCCATAAGGCAGGGAATAACATCAAATGCCAGTTAGATTTATGCACACCAACGATACGTTGAAGCATTGTAACCAAGATTTTATTGACAGCCTCAACTTGACCATTGGACTGAGGGTAGTATGGAGTTGAACTATCGTGTTGCAAGCCTAGTTGGGTCGTTAATTCCGACATCATATGATTACGGAAATGCTTTCCGTGATCAGTGACAATGGCTTGAGGGACGCCGAATCGTGAAATAACATGATTGAATAAAAATTGCGCCGCAGTGTGACCGTCTTCGGTTAATGTAGGCATCGCCTCGGCCCATTTAGTAAAGTAATCGACGGCAACGATGACAAACCCATGCCCCCCGGCCGAGCGAGGGTTACAGGTCATATAATCAATGCCCCATTTTGCAAAAGGGCCGACGGAAACCACAGGGTGCAACGGAGCAGAAGGCGCTCGCATTTTCCGCTGGTATATCTGGCACTCATGACAAGAGCGGACGACAAGGATGCAATCCTTGAAAATAGAGGGCCAAAAATAGCCAGCATGAAGGATTTTTTGGGCCGTAGCATATCCGGACATATGTCCGCCACAAGCACCAGAGTGGCAGTCATTTAGAACCCGTTCAGCTTCCTCTAGAGTAAGACAACGGCGGAGAACGGAGTCGACACCAAGACGATATAATGTATCTCCAATGATACGGTAGGGTTGAGATTGATGACGAACCCTCCGCCGAGCGTCTTTAGACACACCCGGGCGGAAGGAGGACGTTTACAGATATGTGATTATATCTCCGTACCATGGATCGAGGGTGCTAATGAGGAACAGGGTTTCATCTGGAATTTGATCTTCGACAGGCGAGGTCGAGGAAGAAGATGGCAAAGAGCAAATTAACTCAGCAAACACAAGGGATTTCTTAGACTTGGCAGTGGTAAATTCCAAGTCAAACTCTTGGAGGATAACAATCCACTTTGAGTATTTGCCCCCTAGTAACTGGCGTGACAATATATACGTCATGGGGTTGCAATCAGAAATCACAGTAGTAGTACGCAAAAGAATATAATGACGGAAGCGTTGTACAGCACAAACTGCGGCTAGTGCCAACTTTTCAATATAAGCATATCGAGTTTCCGTGTCTAGCAGGTTTCGGCTGAGATAATAAATAACATGTTTAGTGTTATCATCATCCGTTTGAACAAGAACCATGCCGATAGTGGTATCGGCAGCGGCTAAATACAATGTATAGTCGCGATAATAATTGGGAGGACGAAGAAATGGAGCAGAAACAAGTAGACTCTTGAGGCGCTCAAAAGATTCCTGAGCTGTGGCATCCCAATGGAAAGGGATATCACGCTTCAGTAATCGCGTAAAACCTTTAGCCACCTCGACATAGTTGGGAACAAAACGGCGTAAAAAATTAGCTTTCCCCTGCAAACTCTGCAACTGATGCAAAGAAGTTGGGGGAGGGAGATTAACAATAGCTTCGACTTTAAGGGGATCCAAACGGATGCCTTCTCTAGAAACGATAAAACCGAGAAGTCTGCCAAATTCAACGCAGAAGACACATTTGTGAGGATTTAGCCGAATTCGGTAGTATCGGCAGCGAAGAAAAATTTCGCGAAGGTGTTTAGGGTGGTCCTGACGTTTAGCTGAATGAGCAGGAAGATCATCTAGATAAGGTTGCACAATATGCCGAATGTCATGAAATGCATAAGACATTGCGCGCTGGAAGGTAGCACTGGCATTTTTAAGACCGAAAGGGAGCTTCTTGTAGGAAAAAGTCCCCCATGGGCAAATAAAGGCCGTTTTGTGTTGATCAGCGGGAGCAATATTGATCTGGTTATAACTGGAGAAACCGTCCAGAAAAGAATACATTTCACTGCCGGCACACTCGTCAATGATCTGATCAATGAATGGTGTGGGAAAGTTATCTTTAGGACAGGCTTTGTTTATATCGCGGTAAACGACACAAACTCGGATGGTACCCTGTTTTTTAGTTACAGGGACAATGTTAGAAACCCAATCTGTAAGAGGAATAGGGTAAATAAATCCGGCGTTAAGAAGCTTTTCTACTTCGGCCTTAATTGCTGCAGCCTTTCGGGGGTGTACAGGGCGTAAACGTTGACGAACAGGCTTAGCATCTGGGTACGTGATTATTTCATGCATCACTATACTAGAATCAATGTCGGGCATTTCTTCATAGGACCACGCGAAAACATCACGAAATTCGCGAAAAAGTTCGGAATAAAGTTGAATCTCCTCTGGAGTACAAGTGACTCCGATGTGAAGATGCTCGACGATACCGGGTTTAACAGAGACGTTGAGGGGTTGGGTTTGCGTAATGTTTGCCATATTTCCTTCAGAAAAAACCTGATTAGTTTGAATAGGCGTTTGAAGGATTTGTGATGGGAGACAAGGAGCAAACCGCTCGAGGCATGTTAAAAAATGCTGCGAGGCAGGGAGAAATGAGGAACGATGGTGAGAACTATACCAAGGAGGTTCGTCCAGAGACATAGCCTCAATAATAGCTTCGTCGGAGAGGAATGTTTCTCTGAGGGAATCCGCAGAAGCCTCGTCTAGAAACCCTGAGGATGCAGAAGAGGGAGCCGAGGCAGCAATGATTTCAACATAATTAAACTCGGCGGGACTCAACGGCATTCGGTCGCCCCATGAATCTACGTGGTCTGTGGGGGGTACGAGCCATGGATCAGAGCCAGTAGCGATCATATTGATAGATGTGATATTTAGAGGAGGGAGTGGGAAAACACCCATAAGATTGGGATCTTTAAAAAGTCCGGCTCCCAGACTCTTAGGTAATTTGGAGGTATGCTCCACGAACGGGATGGTGCCTTCGGAAGAAGAAGCAAAAAAGGAGAGCTGGTCAACGGTAACGATCTTCCCTTGATGAGGGAAACGGATGATTCGGAAAAAAGATGAAGCAACAGCTTGCATCGCGTATATCCAGCTACGTCCGAGAAGGAGGTTGTAGGTTAAAGTAGCATCAACGACTTCAACTTCCATCTCGACCGTCTTCCCTTCCAACGAGATTGGTAAACGTTGGAGTATACCGTAAGGATGGGACGCTCTTCCATCAAAAGCTTCCAAGGTAGTGGGAGATTGGCTCAACGTCGGAGATCCAATAGCTTTCCAACAGGCAACAGACATGATGCAAGTTGAGGCACCTTCATCAATAACTGTACGATGAATCGTCTTGGAATCAATAATTACCTGTATGAGGAAGGCGATTTGCGGAGGCAGTCTTTGAGTGTGGCGTTCTAAGTCAAAAGTTATTAAATCCGAATCGGCCGGGTCTATGCCACCAATGGCAGATAGCATGTACTTCCTCTGAGAAGGGCAGCTCTGGAGAACCTCTAAAGCGGACATAGCTGACGGAGTCTGTGCTAAGTCCTCAACGATGTTGTAGTGCTGTGCAGCACGAGCATTCGGATTATACGAGGATTTCCGGAGTACTCCTTTTGGGGGGGGTCAAAGAGGCGTTTCAGTGGTAGGTCTCTCGATGTGGAGCGGACATGAACTGAACGAGGGAGCACTTGGGGGAACCTCAGGCTCCTTCCCGGCAGATGACGGATAATCTTTCATTCGAGTACTGATATTAATGGGTATTGTACCAGCCATAAACACTTGAGAACCAAAGGAAGAGGGAGGCTGAGTAGGGTCAGCCACCATTTGAGTTTTTTGAGTGTGTTGGGTGGGAAAGGGCTCTTTGAGCACCGCAGGAGTCCCAGAGGTGCCTTTTAACAAACGACTAACTTCGGACCGCCTCGGGCAATCCTTGGTAAAGTGATCTTCGTTGCAAATAAGACAAGGATATTTGGGTTTGCGTTTAGTGCCATCCTCAGGTTGAGGTTTTGGGGTTTCCTGCTTAGGTTGTTCCGGCTTATTTTCGCTTTCCCTTTTTTCTTCTCTTTCAAAGCCTTGTTTGCCGTATTAGATTGGACAGCATTAACCTCAGAAGTAACATTCGAACCAGGCGATGCCTGGGAAGGTTGTCCATTCGAAGCAGATGTTTTTTGCTTTGCAGGGTTCGTTGAATTTTTCTTTGAGGATGAATTAACCGAACCAATGATACCGTCAACGGTGGGTGTTGGTGGGGCTTTAGATGATCCTTGTCTTGGGACATCACGCAGATAATCATATAATGTACTTGACTGAGAATAAACAAAGTCAAGGTACTGAGCTCGAGCAATAGCTTGCTCTTCAGTGACACACGCCCCCATGGCGATATCCCGAGCTATCGGAGGCACGAACGAAGTCGTAAACCAATCGGTAAGAAGCTGGTCGGGAATCCAAAATTTGATCATACGTCTACGCCGTCTCCATTCATGGATATGATCAGAGATATGCGTAGCCGTCGTTTGTCTTAAGGAAGTGAGGAGGTGCGTACCCGTTTCGTATCGAATGGGTAACTGGAAGTGAGTGAGAAATGCCATAGCCAAAGAATTGAAATCTTGAAAGGACCCACGATGAAGTTCGATATACCATTTAGCGGCAGAGCCAGTGAGAGTCCTTTGAAAAAGGCGAAGCCGAATTGAATCGTCAAGCCATGAATTAGATGAACACCACAAATGATAGGTCATAACATGGGCTTGTGGGTCTTCATTGGCTTTACCATCGAATTTTGGATAGTCACCAGGTATTTTAGTTGGAACTGGAGGCCAATAAGGATTATGAAGAATAGGATCATTGGTTAACTTGGATACATCCGGTAATTCTAAAATCGCTAAGAATGGTAATTGAGGATTGAAAGGCATCTGGGGCTGTTGGTAGGGTGGAGCACCAGGGTTCCAACCAGGTGGTGGTTGCCCCCATAGTGTTTGTTCGGAAGGATTTGGCCCCATAGTGGATTGGCCATAGGGATTTGTATATTGCCCCCCAGCATAAGGATTACTAAATGATGCTGCAGACGTGCCATACCGTTGTTGATAAGTTTGCGAGGGATTCGCTGGCGGTTGCTGGTAGTTCTGGTACGGGGCAAAAGAAAATTGCCCTTGAGGTTGTTGGTAGCCATACGGTGGTGGGACTCCAAATTGAGTTTGAGGACCAGGCTGGGTTGGATAAAAAATTTGTGATTGAGACCCAGCCGGCATTTGAAGACCAGATGGGTATTGGGGTCCCATTTGGGGCCACGGACCGGATTGAGCAATGCCAATAGACTGTCCTATAGGTTGGGCTATCTGGCCAGAAGGAAAACCTTGTTGATAGTGAGGTTGGCCGATTTGTCCAGAAGGTTGTACCTGCTGATACTGAGGCTGGCCTACCTGTTGGAACTGTTGTTGCGCAGCTGAAGGTTGTCCTAGCAGACTAGATGGCTGAGAAGACTGGACAGTTGGTTGGCCCAACTGTGTTTGAGGCTGACCAGCCTGCCCAGAGGGTTGTGAATACTGGACAGTAGGTTGACCAAGTGGTTGAGTAACTTGTCCAGACATTGGATTGGTTTGGGTTAATAGTTTGTTGACCACTTTGTCCAACAGGATAGCCCTGCTGGATACCAGGTTGGACTTGTTGAAAAGACGACTGACCTGAGTTACCAGAAGGTTGCATATAAGAAGAGGAAAAAGGAGCAGTAGTAACGAAAGGGTTTCCATGAAAGGATTGCCCTGGTTGGTCTTGGGGGGGTTGTATTGGAGATTGCGCAGATAAAACTTGACCGCCATGGAAAGAGGTGGAGGTCCAATTAATTGACAATGGGACCGATACCTCAACAACCGGTTGAGATGACAAGTATGGATCATATGGCTCCTGTACTGGGACATTTGTCATGGGGTCAAAGACTCCAAACAAAGAAGCTGAGGGACGACTAGAAATAGGAGTCGAAGAAGCTGCACACACCGTTGGAGCGGTTGTGACGGAGGTAACAGATAGACTGTGACTTTGCGGAGTAAAGAGTTCCGTAGTAGGAAAAGTGTGTGATGACCAAATGGGACCTGTGAACGGAGTTCCAGAAGGCGTAGCATCTCTCAAAGCTTTATAGCCTGGTGGTAAATTGGTAGTAGTAGGTGTACTACTAACATGTATAGGGTCCATCGAGGTGGGAATTTCACCGCTTGTTGCAACGGACTCATCGGTCGTCGTAGGAGACAAATCATCCATGTCGGATGAAACTGGTGGGACTGACCCACGAGGAGAAGGATGGTCCCAAAAAGGGATACCGTCCTCAAAAGGTTCCCACGTAGGGTTCCAATGAAACTGGTAAGTCTCGTCACCTGGGGCACGAGAACTAAGTGGTTGTATACTTAGAACCACAGGGAGACTCACAACCAATGTTTCGGTAGAAGACGAAACTGGTGATTCCGCCAGGATGAAACTTACGAAATCTACTGAGACAATCCCTACTTCGGATTGACACACACAAAAGCTAATTGGGTAGATGTTATCGTGGCCAATAAATTTTAAGACACTGAACTTAGCCTTTTCATTTTTTAAGAGTCGAGAAAAGGGATAAAATATGACTCTAGTCTCCTTCGAATATTTAATGAGCACGAAGTGACAAGACGCTCACAGGCACCTTTTCGTTTAGGGAGTCCGAAAAGGATCAAAAGTGACTGCTCTGGAATTCTAGGTAGAAGGTGTGCCAAACTTTTCGCAAAACCATAGAATACTTTTTAGGGTACGGGTGGTCAATCTTCGTGAATGCTGTGTTCACTGCATTGCGAATCGTAGGGCGGCTGACACGGCTTCCTATGGATAAAGGCTTTATTCCTATAGGGGTCTCCCAATATATACTCGACGGTACGTGGGAGCACAGTCCGTATTGGCACCTATCGTTTCACCGTGGAGGAATCACCCAACCACTCGACGATAAACTACCAGGTTTAAAGACGCCAGAACACGTCTCTAACCTAGACCTCTAGAGTGTTTGCGTTATGTTCCAATGCGTTGTTATGTTCATTGAGTTCATTTTAAAGTTTATCTTTGATTATGTTTCAGTTTTTTGGTCCTACCGTATGTGATATCTTAAAAACTTCTTACATGCAAACTATATGCCAAAATTAAATCATTTGATTCGATGAATTCTATCTACAGGAGGGTTGAGATCTTTTTCACAAACGAAATGATCACCTCAACAAACAACAAAGATCCTAATGCAGCTAATAACAAGAAACAAAATTTTGTCTTTTTCTTTTTAATAGCAACAAATAACAATAAATGCTAACTTCTATGATGCAAGAGATTTTTTGTTTTTCTTTCCTTTAAGATGGCATGATGCATGTAAACAAATTCTAAGAGATATGCACAATCCAAGTTCAGTCAATGAAATAGAACCAATTCTGAAACACCAAAATGAACCATGCAAGCAAGGAAAAACACAAAGACTAGTGAACTCCAAAGAGGCTAGAAGTGAAGTATTCAGAGTATAGAAGATCAAGCTTTAACAAAGCACTGGATAGGTGCAGAACACAACCAACAAGCTGACTGGATAATCAAGAGATCGAAACTTCCCACAGAAGGCTAGACATGCAAAGTCACTAGATATCCTAGGGCTGAGACGAAAATCAATAGAAATGAGCAAACAACTGAGGGATACAGGCTAAGACCAGTCAAGCAGAGGTTCAACACAGTTCCAGAGGCTGAAAGAGATATAAAGAGAGACTGAAAGAGCTTTCCACCCACACACAGGCAAAATTTGCAGAGCTGGCGCGACTGTTAGCCTGCAACTTGCGCTACCACAGGATTGGCGCGAGTTGCTTTTGAGCAACATGCGCCAACTGGCGCGACTGTCAGAGAAATAACCGCGCCAATTAAGCTTGCCAACTAAAAAAAATAAATGATACGACCTCAGGTCGGGTTGACAGTGCTCAGATGGGTCAAACAGTAAAGAATAAACTCAAAACTGACTCAGGAAGCTCATTCACTCAAGCGAGCAGAAGAAAATTAACATGCAAGACAAAAATCAAATAGTTACTCCCCAGCGGAGTCGCCAATTTGTTGGATAGGTAAATCCCCTCTGCGGACAGAGGCGATCCCACTAGCCTATAACAGAACTAGCCACAATCAAACCACGCTGCTACGCAAGTTCCTAGTTATGCATCAAAGGTGAATCAAGAAGACCAACCTGGAGTCCAACGCTATGATTGAAGCAGAGTTGATATCCCCGCTCCCTCGCTCCAACAGATCATAAACGAACACCTGCACATGCAAAGGAAGAGACAGATACCAACATAAAAACTACCAAGGCACAACTATATTTCAGTCAGAAAGGAAATAAATCAACACATCACCATGATAGATAATGAGATTGGAACTATAATAGCAGTCGCTCATCAATTAATAATAAACAGGAAAAGTTACAACCATTGTTCTGACGTTGACCCTTCTCCTGGCTGGGCGAATAACTATATGTGTCTTGCAATGCATCTCCTCTCCGGCAGCATAACCTCTCTAGCACTCACTAGCATTCCTCCAAGAACTCAAGAACTCAACATCTAACACTCCATGACTAACGATCATCACTACTAACACTCAATCACTAAATCACTAGCACTAGCTTGTCCAATGCATAATGACAAGCTTATATAGATGAAGGAGGGAGGAGGATACGATGAACCGGGACACCTTTTGTGGATTAGCATTATCCTCAAAAGCGGATAAAGCTCGACAAAAGACTGATTTTTTATCTTTAGAAAAGCTCCATGTAATGAAGGAAACAACAGTCGGACGTGCGTTAAGGCAAAAAGCATGACTAAATTTGGTTGGCGCGACTGTTGCTCTAAGACAGAGCGCCAATGGTCGCACCCTCTTTTGAGGATCTCCATCATTGGCGTGGGTAGGATACTGTGGACTTGCGCCAATGGAAAAAGAGCACTTTTCAGGGATGATCTGCAGAAGGTGTCTTCAGGGAACATGGAGTACATACTTAGGGGAACATAATGCAAGTGTTTTTAGACTTTGTCACTTCTTATAACTCCCGGGATGAGTCCTCCAAGGTACGACAAGAGGAGTAACAGGGATGGTGACAAATTACTGTGTAACAGTCCTATTAACTACTTCTGTCTGGCCATCAGTTTGTGGATGAAAAGTTGTGCTTTTCTTCAGTTTGGTGTCCATCAGTTCCCACGGACTTGACCAAAACTTCCCCACAAATCGAGTGTCTCGATCGGATACAATGGAAGTGGGTAATACAAAATGAACCCATACATGTTCAATGAATAGTTTTGCAGTTTGTTCAGCTATAATCTGTTTATTACAAGGTATCAAAATACACATTTTGCTGAAACTATCCACAACAACATACAGATAATCATGACCTTTCCTAGATTTAGGCATGCCTCCAACAAAATCTATGGAAACACTTTCCCAAGGGTGAGAAGGAATTGGTAAGGGAGTGTACAAGCCTAGTTTTCTATTGCTAGGCTTGCTTTTAGCACACATAGTATACCCTCTTACATATCTAGAAATTGTCTCATTCATTTTTGGCCAATAACAAAATCTTTGCAGCTATGCAACTATTTTACTTACCCCAAAGTGACCTGATATCAGAGAAGTGTGTGCTTCTCTAATTATCTTTACTCTCTCAGTTTGTGGAATGCATAACTTCCCACAATGGTATAAGAGTCGGTCCTTTACATGATAATCCAATTCTTCTACCTGTTTGCCTTGACTCAAAGTTGCATATACATCTTTAAAGTCTATATCTTGAGCATATTGTTCAATGTAGCTTTCATGTAGCACATAATTATGCTTAAGTATAGTAGATGCATTTATAATGGGTCTAGATAACATGTCTGCAACTTTATTATGTATGCCCTTTTTATATCTGATGACTAAATGAAACTGTTGTAGAAAACCCATCCATCTATAGTGTCTTGATTGTTGCAACTTAGTTTGGGAGTGTAGATATTGAAGTGGTTGATGATCAGTATGGATTACTGTCTCTTTTCCCATTAAGTAAGGTTTCCACTTTTTCACACTCTAAACTAATGCATACAATTCCTTATCATATGTAGGATAGTTGACTACTGCAGGATTAAAAGTCTCAGAATGGTAACATATGGGTTTACCGTGCTGTGTCAACACTACTCCCATGGCATAGTCACTGGCATTTGTTTGGATCTCAAATGGTCTTTGCAAATCAGGCAGTGCTAGTACAGGTGTTGTACTAATCTTTTTTTTCAAGGTGTCGAAGGCTTTCTGATGATTGCCTCCCCACTGAAACACCTTGTTCAATCCTGTTAAAGAATGTAAGGGAGTTGCAATTGAGGAAAAGTTAGAAATGAACTTCCTCCAATATTGTGCTACCCCTAAGAAGCTTCTCATTTCTGTTGCAGACTTGGATTTAGGCCAGTTTACAATGATTGCCACTTTAGAGGGATCTATCTTCAATTCACCACCCCCTACTATATGACCCAAATAATTTAGAGATGTTTTTCCAAATTCACATTTTGAGAGTTTAACATGAAGTTTTTCTCTTTTCAAAACATCTAGTGTCTGCTTAACATACTTTAAGTGTTCTTCCCACGTTTTACTAAAAATCAAAATGTCATCCAGGCACACAATAACAAAATCATCAAGAAAAGGTTTGAGTACATCATTCATTAATCTCATGAAAGTAGCAGGAGCATTAGTTAAGCCAAAGGGCATAAATAGCCACTCATACAATCCTTGCTTTGTTTTGAAAGCAGTCTTCCATGCATCTTGTTCCGCAACTCTGACCTGATGGTATCCACTGTGCAAGTCTAGCTTGGTGAAATAAACAACCTCTTTCAATTGATCTAAAAGATCATCTATGCGAGGAAGGGGATAATGATTTTTTATTGTTATCTTATTCAGTGCTCAGTAGTCAATGCACATTCTCCACGGGCCATCTTTCTTTCTCACCAAAACGATTGGTGACCCACATGGTGATGTGCTAGGCCTGATGAACCCCTTCTCGAGCAACTCCTGCACCTGGATTTTGATTTCATCATTCTCTAAAGTAGACAACCTATACATTCCAATGTCAGGCAATGGAGCATCTTGCTGCAAAATAATATTATGTACTATTTCCTTTTTGGGTGGCAGACCTCTAGGTTCTTGAAACAAGATATCATACTTTGAAACAATCTTTTCTAAATCAGCTTGCTATTTAGCTTTATATCCCTCAAATACATTGGTTTTTTCAGGTTTTTTTTCCTTTACAACCATTAGTAAGAATTGTTTGCATGAATTTATCATTATTTTCGTCTGCCCTGAGTTTGTGAGAGTATAATTATTCTTGAGCTTATGAGCTCTTACAAAGTATTTGATTCCATCTTTGACAAGTAGATACTTGTTCTCAGCTCTATAGAAAATAGATTTTCTATCATACAAGTGTTTTGGGGAAAAATGCCTATGCAGGACGATCCTATCCACCTAAGGTGTGACAGTGCCTTAGCAACAAACAGATACAGCTATTCGGGTTTCTTCCTTTATGAAATGTGAAAGAGGGGAGATCGATAGACTTACCGTTGTCTTCCGTTTGTCCCTCAATCTAGATCCTCTTCTCTTTGGGTGTTCACAGCTACTTGCCTCCTCGCTTGCTCAAGAGAACAGCTACTTGATTCCCACGAGATCACAAGAGAACAGCTACCTGTGACAAGAGAACAGCTACTTGCGACAAGAGAAGAACACAACACAAAGGCATATATTCATATTCATAAATGATTCGAGATTAGAAGTAAATCAAATACACTAATGCAATCATACAAATACACCAGTATATAGGAGAAAACCAAGATAGCTTTATTGATTGATAACAAGGTTCAGGAAGAGATACAACCCAGAGGGCTCCAATCCAGCATCTCCTTCCCAGCAGAATGGAATTCCTTCTTCAGCTCCCTTCAAAGCATTAAGCACCCAATGTTTCCAGTCTCAAACCAACAGCAATTCTTTGCAATAACCAAATTCCAGCCTCTAGATCTCATGGAGGAGAGATCTATATATAGTTATTTTGGAGAGAGGATGAGTCAGCTTGAGATCTGACTAGTGTCCTCTCCCTCTCTCAGTTCTTGAGTCCACTTGGAGGTTCTTGCTTCCACTTGGAGATTTGGAACCTCTTACTCATCACCAGTCGAATTCCCTGAGGCAAGTGTCATTTTGGAAGCTTCCTGAGCATTGACACCTTGAGGAATGAGTCTGCCACTTGTCCAAACTCGCTCAGCGCAGGTAGCTAGTGTTGGAGTTGACATTCAACGCAGGTAGAAAGTGGAGCCACTGACATTCAGCGCAGATGGTCAATGGAGCAGTTGACATGATCCTGAATTGACTTGTTTTTGAGCAGTTTCAGGTGGAGAACTTTTGTGAATTGCTGTGGTTTGTTAGCCTTGTTCCTCTAGGGGTAGGAACAACATGTTTAGGGACTTTGGATCCCTTAGATTATGGAAATTTCATGCTCAATGTTGTAAGGCACAAAAATGTCTATAACAGTTGCCCCCTAAAGTATGAGGCTGTTTATCGGGCGAAATGCTTTATCAGGGGGATCCGAAGTTCATCCAATGCTGGGAGGAGACCTGTAATACAATACAATACAATACATTATTTTTCATACTGCTTTCATGATCCAGCTGAGGTGGGCATTCCCATGCTCAGCTTTATAAATTCATTTTTCTGTACATAGAATAGACAATCGTCTGATGATAGACTGATAATTTTGATGAAATTATCATCCTTTGAGTAGGATGATTATCTGCTGCAATGATGTACATGTCAATGTCTTTATCTTTCCTGAATATATATCGCAGCCCGGATGGATGAAACTAGATCCGGGGTCTTCAAACTTGTTCGATCTTCACTCTAAGTACAAGTCGATCCATGTGAGAATTTTTCTGAAGTCGAACATGGAAAGACATCGCTTGATTACCGGTCAATGATGTAAACCGTTAACAAGCGCGAGAGGAATCACCGATAATGATAATGACCCTCAAGGTACTGCAGTACAATTCACGTGGTGTGAATAAAGGACTTGGCGTCGAACACCACGCAAAATCTTTCGGTCGAAGGTCATTGATGTATACCTGTCGCCGGAAGTGAGAAACTTGCCATTGTGGCATGCAAGCTTCAAAGTACTGAAGGGGTTGTTCCTAGATCAACTTCTTGGATAATGAGATGATGTCGACAAGAAGCGATCCGTCACAGGAGGGCCTTAATGAATCCCACATCAGTGACACGGAACGGAGTTAATGATTTTAATGGAGGTGAAAACGATCTGTGACATATGATTTAGGGTGGCGGTCATGAATGGATGAAGGATAATGTATGGTAGTGGATGGGACATGGTTGACTCTTTCTGAACGACTTCTCTTGAACATATGGCGACACTGATGCGATGGATCGGTAGCATTACCCCAAATATGGATGGTATGGCGAGACCATGGTGATGTGACCGGTGAATGAAACAACCCAACCCGATTGTGGTACGGAGGAAAAGTGTCATGTTCAAGAGCAACTTGCTACCATCAAAGTTTTCTTTAGTTTCTCCCAAATTTTCCCCAGTCATTGCTGACCAGTACCTCTTTATTTTTGTCAAGCTTGAGGAGGATAACATATGCTTGTTCTATAACCTGCCCTTCGGGCAAGCCCATCGCTATGTTTTAACGAGCCTAGCGATAGTGAAACTCGTTCTCGTCTAAAGACAAGTTTGTCGCTATTTAATGATTTTAACGAGTCTAACGACAAGGATAACTCGGTCCTTTTCATTTTTAGAGAGTCTGAAAAGGTACATAAAGTCAACTCCAAAATTCCTTTTTCGTCATCTAATCCCTTAAGTCCGAAAAAGTATAAAACAATACAGAAGGGATGAGTTTTCGATAGTTTTAACGAGCCGAACAAAACAAGCGCTCGATCTTTTTGTGCAATAATCCCTCAGGTCCAAAAAGATTAAAATCTAGAGGAGGGATAGCTCTTCCGGTCGCTTTAACGAGCTGGAAGGCCAAAAATCGGCAATCTTTTCATATTTTACGAGTCAGTTGAAAAGAGCTTAAAGAAGACTCGTCTTTTGAGGAATGAGTGATAAACAGGGTTAGCAGCTGATTCCAGGTACAGGTTGGAATTTTCCAATCACGGCAGTGTCACAAGGATGGCTAGGTGAAATCACTCTTCGCAGCTGTTCCTCAAAATGGGTAAACAATCATATGGAGGTAAACGATAGGCCAAATGAAAAGTGGAGGTGACGGTGCAAACACGACCAAGGCTTTAATGGCTGATAATATTACATTCACTGTGGTTATTTACCGGGTAGTTCATTTTTTAACGAGCTTAAACGCGGATTGAAACACGTGCTCGATCTTATGTTTATTTTTTAACGAGCATGAACTATGCGCTAAAACTGCTCGGATCTTGCGTTTATTTTTTAACGAGCATGAATTGTGTGCTAAAACTGCTCGATATAAGTTTGCATGCCCCCAGCATAATAACGCAAATCGAGGTGCATGCCCCCCAAGATTCATTGCATTCAACTTGGTGGTTGGAATGAAGGTTTACCTTTGAGATTTGGAAAGAGGATTTGTTTTATTTTTTAATGAGGTTGACACAGTAAAAGAACTATCCTCATGACTCTTTGTTTCATTTTTTAATGAGGTTGACATGAGATAAGAACCGTCCTCGGAGTCCAAATCCATTAGATATAGAAGGCTTCATATTCCACTGTGGCCACTTCCGCCAGATTACTCGGAGGTGGTAGGGCAAAAGTACCCATTAAGGCAGGGTCTTTTAGGAGACCTACTCCAATATTTTGGAGCGAATGATTGCTTCCATGGATCATTGGAATGCTTCCCGTAACTTGTGAACTGTTGGTGAGAAATGTTTGTTGGTCAACGATTGTAATTCCTCCTTGGAAGGGAAATGCAATCTTCCTGAAGTAGGTCGACACAACTGCGGCCATGGCATAGATCCACGGTCTTCCTAGTAGGATGTTGTAATCAAGATTCCCATCGATGACTTCAACATCTATTTCTACTGTTTTCCCTCCTAGTTCAACTTTCAAGTTACTTAGGATACCATATGGGGTATATGTCCTTCCGTCGAATGCTTTTAATGTCGTCGAAGATCGCGACAAGGTTGGAGATCCTAAAGTTTTCCAGCAACTCATCGACATAATGCATGTAGATGCCCCCTCATCAATAATTGTTCGATGAACAGTTTTGTTGAGGGCTTTCACTTGAATAAGGAAAGCTAGTTGAGTTGGTAACTGAGGGTCATATCCTTTATGATCAAAGGCCACAAGATTGGAATCCATTGGGTCAATCCCACCTATTGCCGATAATAAAGCTTGCTCTTGGGAGAGGCAATTTTGCGGTACCTCAAGTGTCGACATAGCGGATGGCGATTGGGCCAGGTCCTCTATTATATTATAATTCTGTGCTATTTTTGCACGAGGATTAAATGTCGACTTGTATACTACTCCCTTTGGTGACTTTATCATTCGTTCAGGAATGATGGGTGGCACAACTTTGGTCAAAGTCGTTGTCGAACTACTAGGTTGTTCATTAGCCTTGTTATTCGACAGCTGTGGATTCCCGTAATCTTTATTCCTTGTCAAAGCATCATTCTGCTGCTTTGAGGTAGACAACATAAGCACTTGGGATCGGGAAGCATTTTGATTAGAAACCAGTTTGGTTCCCGGGCTTGGAAACGGATCAGTCAATACTGCTAGGGTTTTTGAACTCTTAAAGAGTTTCTTAACTTCAGCTATATGTGGACAATCTCTCGTCCAATGATCCTCATCGCATATATGACACCCCGCAGGGGGTTTCCTTTTTCTCCCTTCCTTTTTCTTCTTGCCCCCTACTTGCTTCAGTTGTTTGCCCTTGTCGGTCGACATGGCATTTACTTTCGAGGCAAGAAGTTCCTCATTTGCATTTTGACTAGAAATCTTACAGGCCTTTTTAGATGTAGCCTTTGTCGATTTTGTATCTGTTTTGCCAATCACGCCATCGCCGGCGTGAGAGTCATTGTTTGATTTAGGAGGAGGAGGAATTGAGAATTCCGGTCTAGGGGCGTCAGGTATTTTGTCGTAGAGCGTGCCAAACTGAGTATAGACCAAGTCTAGATATTGCGCACGAGCGATAACTTGCTCTTCCGTTATGACTCCTCCCTTTGCCACATCTTCCGTTATAGCAGGAAGTAACGACTTGATAAACCATTCAGCTAATAGCTGATCAGGAACGTACGTTTTTACCATCCTACGACGACGTCGCCACTCATGTATATGATCAGATATGTGAGTGGCCGTTGTCTGTTTGAAGTTGGTTAGGAGTTCCGTTCCCGTTTCATACCTTATCGGTAACTGGAAATGGGTTAAGAAAGTCGTGGCTAAGGTACTGAAATTGTCGAACGAAGCTCTAGGCAATTCAATATACCATTTTGCCACTGGACCCGTTAATGTCCTCTGAAAAAGGCGAAGCCTTATCGAATCATCATTCAGGGTGTTTGATGAACACCACAGATGAAATGTCATCACATGATTCGACGGATCTTCACCCGGATTTCCATTAAATTTAGGAATATCTGACGGAAGTTTATGCGGAATCGTTGGCCACCAAGGGGCATAAGCAATTGGATCATTCATCAGCCGGTTTAGATCTGGTAATTCTAGAGTTGCTACAAAGGGCAACTGTTGATTCAGGTTAGGCGAAGCATACCCAGGATAAGATGGAATCGCCTGAGCAGTGGGTCTTTGCATACCAGCATAATGCTGGCAACTTTGACAAGGTTGATGGGCATAACCACTATAATATGGTTGCCCATTACTTACAAAGACTTGTTGCTCAGGTCCTTGATATGATTGCTGGAATGGCGGTTGTTGAGATTGAACCAGCCCTGGTTGTTGAACCATTTGCTGTTGACCAATACTAGATGATTGACCAAGATGAGGAGTCACAGTACTTGTTTGATCCTGAGTCGCTCCAGATAAGGAGGCACTAACCTGAGGTTGTGATTGAGTTGTCGAGACAAGAGGTTGTTGTATTGCAACCTGAGAAACTTGGGGTTGACATACAACAGGTAGCGCTTGTATTTGCGACGCAATCACCATACCAGGTATAGTGGGAATATTCGACACAGGGTGGACTGGTTGCATTGAATATGCAACCCTTGGTTGTTGAGGCAGTATTGGTACCCAACCGCTGGATGTAATTCCAGTTTGACCTGAACTTTGTTGTAAACTCCCATATGGTTGTTCTCCGGGAGGGAACAATGAAAAGGCATACTGCCCTCCATATGGTGGTAATCCAGTACTCAAAGGGCAGATTGGCCTTTGAAGACACATTGGATCAATTTGTTGAGTTTCAACATAAGAAATACCAGATGATAATCCAGATGAAGAAATAGGAACTAACCATGTCGTTGAAGCAGTCCCTGGTGGGACTCCAGCTTGTTGTTGACAATTTGCCGGGACAGATGGTATACCAGCGAACATCGTTGGAGTAGTAGCAGGAGGCTCTGCCGCTGCTGCGTCGAATGACATAGTCCTGGATGTCGATGGTTGTTCAGACATATTTAGTCTATCCAAAAGATTTTCTAGCGATTCTACAAGAACTTGCGATGAAAAGAGACTAGCTTCAAAGACCAACGAGGGAATGGTGATGATTATTCCATTTAAAATAAATTTTAACGATGCTTAGACACAACTTGCTTTTTCAATTTTAAAGAGTCGAGAAAAAGCTAAAGATGACTCTAGTCTCCTTCGATGTTTTAACGAGTCCGAAGTGACAAATGCTCGGATGGACTTTTTCTGTTATAGAGTCTGAAAAAGGCCAAAAGGAACTGCTCTGGAGTTCTAGGCAGAGGGTGTGCCAAACTTTTCGCAAAACCGCAGAATACTTTTTAGGGTACGGGCGGTCGATCTTCGTGAATGCTGTGTTCACTGCATTGCGATCAGTAGGGCGGCCGACACGGCTTCCTAAGGATAAAGGATATATGCCTATAGGGGTCTCCCAATATATACGCGACGGTACGTGGGAGCACAATCTGTACTAGCGCTATCGTCCCTTAGGAAACGATCACCCAGCTTCCACGAGATCGACAGTCACTAGCTTAACAACGCCGGAACACGTCTCTAGCCTAGACCTCTATGTTGTGCGTTATGTTGCACAACGTTGTTAGGTTCATTCAGTTTATTTTAAGTTGATCTTTTTAGAAGTTTGCCTTTCAGGATCACCACGAGATGTATGGTACAATTCCTAAATGCAGTCTAAGATGATAAGCAAGATTTATTATCTTTTCAGCTTTGAAAATCCTAGCTACTAAGGGAAAAGAAAGACACTATCTTTTCTCAAAGAGCAATCAGCACACTCTAATGCACTCTTTCCTAAATCAATCATGCAAACTTATCAAAATGCAAATGCACAATGCAGGTGTTTGTTTTCCGCTTTCTTAGTATTAATGCCTACAAAGAAAGCTTTTTGTACAACTTTGAATTTGCTTTTAAATGACAGATACAAACAAGTTTACTTTTTCGAAAACAACAAGGGTAGAAGAGATTACAATCACTTTGCGACTTTCGAAATGAATACTTGTTTCGACACTTAAAAGAGACAAACTCAAACCAATAAGCAAAAGCAAATGATAATCAACTGTAAACAGCCAATGAACTCTCTCCTAAGATCACAGTCAATCAGATCTGAATCAAGGGCTACAGGATGATTATTTCACTCATGCAAAGGAAAACTGTAAATGACGTAAAAACACATAAAAACACTCACAGTCTTTTTGTACAAAAGGAGGCGGAATCTAAGCAAAGAAAAGGAGTTATCAGACTGGTACCTATGCTGGTTAAAGGCTGCAAAAACAGAGATCAAAACAGGGCAACAGACAGCAGAGAACCCCAGCTGCACAAGGCTAAACTGGTTCAGCGCAAGTCCAACACTGTGGAGTTGACATTCAGCGCAGGTAGCCTTCACGGGACCTGCGTTGAAATGCAAACTGCCTTCACAGTGTCTGCGCTGAAGGAGAAACTCTCGTTTCCCTTGGGTTCTGGGTCATAAAATGCTCAAAAATCAACTGTTTCAGGCCAAATCAGAAACACAAGCAAGGTATAAACAGAGGGATGCTTTGAGAGGGTACTAAAGACTATCAAAAAGGATCATCAAATCATTTGTGAGTCCATTGTTCAGATCATAGACACAATCCAGTGAAGGATCAAGGCAGCAACAATCTACTTTGTAGAAGCAGTTCGATTGTTGCTGCTGAGTCTATGAAGCAAACAATGATGTAAACACAAATGAAATGAATAAACAAACAGTCCCCAGTGGAGTCGCCAATTTGTTGTGGGGAAAAATGCCTATGCAGGACGATCCTATCCACCTAAGGTGTGACAGTGCCTTAGCAACAAACAGATACAGCTATTCGAGTTTCTTCCTTTATGAAATGTGAAAGAGGGGAGATCGATAGACTTACCGTTGTCTTCCATTTGTCCCTCGATCTAGATCCTCTTCTCTTTGGGTGTTCACAGCTACTTGCCTCCTCGCTTGCTCAAGAGAACGGCTACTTGATTCCCATGAGATCACAAGAGAACAGCTACCTGTGACAAGAGAACAACTACTTGCGACAAGAGAAGAACACAACACAAAGGCATATATTCATATTCATAAATGATTCAGGATTAGAAGTAAATCAAATACACTAATGCAATCATACAAATACACCAGTATATAGGAGAAAACCAAGATAGCTTTATTGATTGATAACAAGGTTCAGGAAGAGATACAACCCAGAGGGCTCCAATCCAGCATCTCCTTCCCAGCAGAATGGAATTCCTTCTTCAGCTCCCTTCAAAGCATTAAGCACCCAATGTTTCCAGTCTCAAACCAACAACAATTCTTTGCAATAACCAAATTCCAGCCTCTAGATCTCATGGAGGAGAGATCTATATATAGTTATTTGGAGAGAGGATGAGTCAGCTTGAGATCTGACTAGTGTCCTCTCCCTCTCTCAGTTCTTGAGTCCACTTGGAGGTTCTTGCTTCCACTTGGAGATTTGGAACCTCTTACTCATCACCAGTCGAATTCCCTGAGGCAAGTGTCATTTTGGAAGCTTCCTGAGCATTGACACCTTGAGGAATGAGTCTGCCACTTGTCCAAACTCGCTCAACGCAGGTAGCTAGTGTTGGAGTTGACATTCAACGCAGGTAGACAGTGGAGCCACTGACATTCAGCGCAGATGGTCAATGGAGAATTTGACATGATCCTGAATTGACTTGTTTTTGAGCAGTTTCAGGTGGAGAACTTTTGTGAATTGCTGTGGTTTGTTAGCCTTGTTCCTCTAGGGGTAGGAACAACATGTTTAGGGACTTTGGATCCCTTAGATTATGGACATTTCATGCTCAATGTTGTAAGGCACAAAAATGTCTATAACAACAAGTAAGGACTTCCAAACAATTCCACATATATCCAAAGGAATTATGTCTAACTCAACCTCATCTACAAATGCTAACCTGAAAGAAAACTTGAGTTTGCACTGTCTAGTCACTTGTAGTTGTGCTTTATCATTCAACCATCCTAATGGGTATGGTTTCTTGCGAAGTGTAGTTGCTAATCCCAACTTCTTTACAATTGCTTCAGAAATCAAATTTACTTGTGAGCCACTATCAAACAAAGTATCAATCTTTTGATGTTTGGAAATAACTCAAATATGGAAAAGCTCATGTCTTTTTCTCTCATTTTCTTCATCAATAATAGATTGTGCAGAATTACTAGTAGATTCTTTAGAATTCTTAACTTTAATGGTTGTTTCATCCCCTAAGTTTGACCCCAAATCTTTCTGAATAGCTGTAGCAGTCCTCTTCTCCTTGCCCTAAAACTTCTTAGGTCTCAGTTCTAGATGCAGAATCCAACAATGCTCATCATCATGTCCATCCTTTTTACAGTGAGTGCATGAAGCTTTGATCTTCTGTGCAGTGTTAGCCTTCCTTGCTTTCCACTTCTTCTTTCTTTTCTCCTTGCTCTTGCTTGCAGTGGGTTGGGATGATCCCCCAATGTTATGAAACCAACTCAAGAAAAGATAGAAAAGATAGATCAACGGCTTAGAATTCAGCCTCTTCGAGGGGGCAACCTCCTTTACATTACATAAATGAACAATTCTTGGATGATTCAAATGACAAAACCTCCTTTCTATATATAGGAGTCTAAGGAGTCACAATATGACCCAGCCGACCTAACAATAATAATATAAAGCCACAAAAATAACAATAGAGGGATTCTATGGGGCACATTAATAACAATATGGGGACAATAGGGGCACAATAATATTAATAAGGGGTACAACTACAATAGTAATGGGGTAATCACTAGTATTATAGGGACCCAACATGCCCCTCTCCTTCAAAAAAGTGTTGTCCTCAACGCTTGAGTAGTTCTGGATGCTCCTGTATAAAATTCTCATCCTCCCATGTGGAATCTTCAGCAGATAAGTTCTTCCACTTGATAAGATACTCTGAAATTGATCGATTTCGTAGTTGTCGAGTTCTTGTTTTTGTGACTACTTCTGGTTCCAATATAATTTTTCCTTCCTCGTCAAGTTCTAGCAATATTGTTTGAACTGGGAGCTTATCGCCTATAACCTTCTTTAAACATGAAACATGGAAAACTGGGTGCAATTGAGAAGCTACGGGAAGCTCCAATTTGTATGCCATAGTACCAATCTTTTACAACACCTTGTACGGACCATAATAATTTGGTGATAATTTATTATCCTTCTTAGCTTGCTTGAGGAACATTTGGTTATATGGTTGTAGCCATAGGAATACCCAATCACCTACATCAAAACTTCTTTCGCTGCAATGTTGATCTGCCTGTTGTTTCATTCTATTCTGTACCAACACGAGGTTATCCTTTAAGAGTTGGAGGACTTGTTGTTGATGTTCGATGTGATGTTCCACTACTTGAACCTTAGAATTTTCTCTTAAATATGATGTGATGGATGGTGGCTGATACCCATAAAGTGCCATAAATGGGGTCATTTTTGTTGTTGTATGGAAGGAAGTGTTATACCACCATTCAGCCAGAGGCAACCATTTGACCCATTGTGTTTGTTTATCATATACAAAGCAACGAAGATATCCTTCCAAACATTTGTTTACTATCTCAGTTTGCCCATCAGATTGAGGATGATAAGATGAGCTATGAGCTAACTGAGTACCAAGACAAGAAAAAAATTCTGTCCAAAAATTTCCAGTGAAAATGGGATCTCTGTCACTTACAATAATCTTTGGGTTTCCATGTAGCTTTTGAATTGTTTCCATAAATGCAGTAGAAACTGTACTGGCTTTAAATGGATGTGATAATGCACAAAAGTGTGCATACTTGGTAAGTCTGTCAACTACCACCATGATGACACTCTTTCCCTCAGACTTGGGTAAACCTGTGATAAAATCCATTGAAACCTCCTCCCAACGTTGGCTTGGAATGGATAAAGGTTGTAATAGACCCGGTGTCTTAATTGTTTCAACTTTATTTTGTTGGCAAACCAAACATTCCGCCACAAACTTTTGAATATCTGATTTAAGGCCATCCCAAAAAAATTCCTTCTTAACCCCGTGGTAAGTTTTTAAAAATCCCGAGTGCCCTCCTAAAGGAGAAGTGTGCAATTCCATAAGAATCTTTTGTTTTAGCTGGGAATTCTTACAAAGGTATAAGCGATCTTTGTACCATAACTAATCATTTTTCCAACTAAATGTATCCGATGTACTGGAATCTTGTTGTAACTTTCGAATAAGTGCCCACACTTCTTCATCATTCTTCCATTCCTCCCTTGCTTCATTTATCCAATCTGGTTGGATAATAGAAATGGCGCACAACAATGCTTCCACATCCTCATCCTTTCTTGAGAGTGCATCTGCCACCACATTTTGCTTCCCTTTTTTGTAGATGATTTCAAAGTCATAACCCAACATCTTTGTGACCCACTTTTGTTGCTCTTCAGAGGATAATCTTTGTTCTAAAAAGTATTTAAGGCTATCATGATCCATTTTTACCTTGAAGTGTCTTCCCATTAGGTAGGGTCGCCATTTCTTAAGTGCATGGAGTATTGCCAAATTTCCTTCTCATAAATAGCTTTGTGTAAAAACTTTCCCTTGATTGGACGACTTTCAAAAGCAATGGGTCTTTCATCTTGCATTAAAACAGCACCAATTCCATTTCTTGAAGCATCACATTCCACAATAAAGGTTTTTGTGAAGTTTGGTGTAGCTAAGAAAGGTGCTTGCCACATTGCCTCTTTAAGATGTTCAAAGGCCTTTGTTGCTTCTGGAGTCCATGAAAATGCATCTTTCTTCAATAATGTTGTTAGAGGTGCTGCTATTCTCCCATAATTCTTAACAAACTTGCGATAATACCCTGTCAACCTGAGAAATCCTCGCAGATGCTTTATGGATGTGGGGATTTTCCATTCCTTAATGGCTTTAATTTTGCTAGGGTCTACCTTAACTCCTTCATGAGATACAATATGACCTAGATATTCCACCTCTTATACTCCAAAGAAACATTTGGATATTTTTGCATATAATTGTTTCTCCTCCAATAGTTGTAGCACCTTGTCAACATGTTCAACATGATCCTTCCAAGACTTGCTGTAGATTAGTATATCATCAAAAAATACTAACACAAATTTTCTAAGGAATGGTTTGAAAATTGAATTCATCAAACCTTGAAATGTTGAAGGTGCATTGTTAAGGCCAAAAGGCATGACCAAAAATTCATAATGACCCTCATGAGTTCTAAATGTTGTTTTCAGAATGTCTTCAGTCTTCATTCTAATTTGATGATATCCTGAACGAAGATCCAACTTGGTGAAGTAAATTGATCCATGCAATTCATCCAGTAATTCATCAATGACAGGAATGGGAAACTTATCTTTAATAGTGAGCTTGTTGAGCTCCCTATAATTCGAACACATGCGCCATGATCCATCCTTCTTGTGCACCAATACTACTAGAGCAGAGAAAGAACTTTGACTCAGTTGAATTATACCAGCCTCTAGCATTTCTGCAACCATACATTCAATTTCACTCTTTTGGGCATAGGGATATCTGTACGGCTTGATGTTTGGAGGAACACTTCCTGGAATCATATGAATAGCATGATCATGATCATGAATAGGTGGGAGACCTTTGGGAGTCTCAAATACCTTGGAATGATTGTCCAAGACTTTTTGGAGATCTGGAGAAATAGATGATTCCAATGTGGAAACATCTAGCAAATATAATTGTGCAATTACACCTTTTTGTTCCTTTTTTAGAAGCTTTGTCATACCGTTAGAGCTGATTATCTTTCCCGGTTTCCCTGCAATACCCCTTAATTCAACTTCCTTTCCTTCCACAAAAAATTTCATGAAAAGTTCTTGAAAATTAAAAGCTATTGTACCCAAGGATTGTAGCCATTGGACTCCTAATACAACATCAGCACCTCCCATTGGAATGGAAAGCATTGGGCTAGTCAATACATATTCTCCCATGGATAGCTTGATATTATGGCACTTTCCAGAGCAATTTATTATTCCTCCATTTGCAACCATCACTTGACACTTTGGTGCTGGATATAAGAAGCAATTCAATTCTTTTGCTACCTTACAATGAATAAAATTGTGGGTACTTCCTGAATCAATCAACACTATTACCTTTTTCTTCTTGATTTGTCCTTCTATCTTGATGGTTTGAGGAGTGGTAATTCCTGCCAATGCATTAAAATATATGGTCGGATTCATTTGTTCTTCATATAGGCTTTGTTCCTGGAGTATATCCTCTTCTTTTGACCTTTCTTGCTCCTTTTCTTCTTCCTCTTCACAATCTATGTAGAATAATTTCTTCTCAGCACACTTATGACCTTTAGTGTATTTGCTATCACAACTGTAACAAAGCCCTTTTGCTCTTTTTTCTTCCAATTGTTGTGGTGTCAACCTTATAGGTTGTGGAAGACTAGCGGCAACAACACTTCCATCTTTATAGTTGTGAGTGGTATGCTTCCTGGTTGCCATAATTTTTCTTTCCATTTTTCTTGCTAACCTGAATGCCTTCTCTAATGAATCAGGTTCCCAAAGACAAACATCATGTTGGATATTATTCTTTAAAGACCCTATGAACACATCAATCGTATGCTCCTCTGGAATATTTTTTACCCTTATGTTCAATTTTTGGAACTCCTCAATGTGCTCCATTATTGAACCCTTTTGTTTGATACTTATCAATTGGCTAAAAAAGTGTTGCTTTTTGTATCCTCATAATGTGCTATCAATTCTTCCATAAAAATTGCCCAAGTGATAAATTGTTTACAAAGCAAAGCCATTGATACCATACAAACTGATTTGGTTCCAAATATAGAGTTGCAATACGTACCTTTTGTGTGTTTTGCACATTATTGAGATCAAAAAATTGCTCCATCTGTAATATCCATGTTGCAGGGTCCTTGCCATCAAACTTCCTCATATCGATTTTTGGAATATGGTGTGTCTTTGATCCAACATTTGAGTCTATGAAATCATGATTAACATTTCCTTTGTTCGCATCATGATTTTCCTTTACTCCCCTTTCACCATTAGTAAGTATTTCTTGTAGAAAATTTGACAAATCTGCCTTCAAATCTATCTTCAAATCGTCAATCTTGGCTTCCATGCCCTTTATCTTAGATTCCACACCATTTATCTTAGCTTCTGTTAGCTTTTGTGAGAGTGAAATTTGTTGCACTTGGTCTTGTAATTTTGATATATCATGTAGCATTTCTTCCTCTTCTTCATGAGTCATGCTAGAGCTTTCAGATTGCTTACTAGGTGTTTGCATTTTATTTCCTCGAGGCATCAGTTACCGATACTAATGCTCTACTATGCCCTTTGAATTCCTTCAAAATAAATTTTCAAACCGAGCTTAAGCAAAAATTTAAAAAATCTACACACCTTTTTTCACTTTGTAGAAGCTTGATATTGCCTTTGATGTATCTCTGTAATTTCAGATCATCTAGTTCTAAAATTGTGACCTGTGGTAGCCCTCTATGTCCTCTTTCCAATGCCACCAATCTGACCCCAATTGGACTCTCCAATGAAGAGTTATGCCAAATCTCCCATAGTGACCTGATTATAGACTAATTCAGTAGAGCGATCTTGTACGACGTGCCACGTGTCCCTGTTTCGACCTTTGGCTCTGAAAAATATATACACGAAACTACAGTCTATCCTCTTTCTCTACCTTCTTACAAAATTTAAATCCAATGCTCAGAGAGAAAGTTATGATGATTTTCCCCAGGTCACCTGTTTGGAATGTAATTCAAGAGTATGCAAAAAGACCAACTTCCTCAGATCATATCTTTGCAAATATAGCGCGAAAAGCTTTGAAATTTGGACCCAAGGTTCAATGCGATTTTGTCTCAAATGGGTTTTTGTTTTTTCTTCTGAAACGTCGCAGAAAAAATTTTATAGCGAAAATGCTACAATGACCTGTTTGGAGCAGCGAAACCCTAGAATCCAAAGCTCTGATACCAAATGTTATGAAACCAGCTCAAGAAAAGATAGAAAAGATAGATCAACGCCTTAGAATTTAGCCTCTTCGAGGGGGAAACCTCCTTTACATTACATAAATGAAAAATTCTTGGATGATTCAAATGACAAAACCTCCTTTCTATATATAGGAGTCTAAGGAGTCACAATATAACCCAGCCGACCTAACAAAAATAATATAAAGCCACAAAAATAACAATAGAGGGATTCTATGGGGCACAGTAATAACAATATGGGGACAATAGGGGCACAACAATATTAATAAGGGGTACAACTACAATAGTAATGGGATAATCACTAGTATTATAGGGACCCAACACCCAACTTCTGGATATCCATTCTTTCCTCTCGCTTCTAGATGAGTAGCTTGTACGGATACCTCATCTATACTAGTGGGATTAAACATGAGGATGGTATGCCTCATGTAGCTGTGTAGACCACCAATTTACTTCAAAAGAGTTTCAGGTGAGTCTAATGAGATTCCTAGGATCAATGCTCTCTTTCTAAATTCTTGAGTGTACCCTTGCACACTTTTCCCTTTCAACTGCTGAAGAGTTTTCCAACTCATCATGGCTTGTTGGATGTAGGCCAATGGATAGAACTAGTTTTTGATTGCAGAAACAAATTCACTCCAGACAGAGATAGTCTTACCATGTCTTTTCATATCAGCTTGGGTTCTGCCTTCCCACCAAACCAAGGCAGTGCCTCCAAGGCATAGGCTTGCCAGCTGAATCTTGCTCTTGTCTGAGTCGATGTTCTGTACTCTGCAATAAACATCAATTTGTCTAATCCAATTGTCCAACTTTTCTGCATTTAGCTCTCCATCATATATAGGCAAATCAAATTTGACATCTAGTTTGATCAAAGATGCTTTCTTTTTGTGTTCAGGGCTGTTAGGAGGTGTGAGAAAGCTTTCCTCTTTCCCTTTTCCTTTGGAGTGGTCATGGAAGTGAGACTCATCTTCTTCTTTGTCTTGTTTAGAGCCTGATGAATCTTCATCCTTGTGTTTTCTAAAGTCCCTATACATTTCTTCTACCATGGACTTTATGGCTAGGAAACTTTCTATGAATTGAGGGTCTGGCCCCATAGAACCTTCCTCTGACATTGTCTTCCGAGGATAGACTCTCCCAATTTCAGGATTAGTTTCGACCAACTCTCCTTCTCCTAATTTGAGCTTTGATCTAGTGAGCATTCAATAGCTAAATCAACACAAGCTTGTCTAACCTTACAGCCTAGAGCTCTGATACCACTTGATCTGAAGATCACTCTTGAGTGACCTCAGTTAATTAATTATTGAATGAAGGTATTACAGACTCTTATGCTAGTGTGTGTCTATGTTATTTTAGGCAATGGATCGATCAAATTGCAAAATACACAGACACTGGAAAATGGAAAACAACAGAGAAACACAGTAAGAAAATACAAGAACATAACAAATTAATAAGTATTTCACCCTATCCTCCAAAGCTACGTCTCTGATCCAACTTTCAATGGTGGCCTTCTTTTATTGTGTCTTTAAAGTAGAGAATTACAATGAGGAGCTCAATCTGAGTCTCCTAAAACAAAATTGCTTGGTAGGGTGGTTCTTGGATTCCCCAAGCCACTAGAGTGCACAGACTCTTTTCCTTACCAGCTCTTGACCTCTCTAGTCTTTAATGGGAGGAGCCCAATGTGGTGCTCAGTTCCCAATAGATCCTCTCAGGGATTGCTCGATGCTGCCTTATGCTGCAGGTCAGCTCGACTCTCTGTCTCTTCTGCTCTTTGCTTCACTGTCTCTTCCTTTCTCTGTCTTCATCTTCTTCTCTCTGGTTCTTCCTCTCAGTGTCCTCTTGGTGTCCCCTATTCTCTGTCTCTGTTCATCTCTTTAAATCCAATCGATCTCATGACTATTTGATTCCCCTTCCGCCTCCATCGGATCTCTTGCTGCTGTTCGCTTGGAATTCACTGTCTCGGTGTCATCATCAATGGCTCATAGGGAGTGGCCACTTGTCCTCCTACGAACTGCGCTAGCTCTTCCTCATCGATTCGGTTCTTTGGTTACATCAAGAAATGACTCATCCACCAAATCAGCGGTCAAATCGGACCTCAAATCTTTATATGGCGTGGCTTAATCCCCTGTCAATTCCGGTTTCTCCATCAAGTGTGATCTCAGCCATTAGATATGGAGCCCCCAGATCCGACGTCATTCGCTCATTTCGCGCGGTTGACTTGCTCGATCGTTAGTGTGTGATGAGCGGTTCTTTTCTCTCTCATTCGCTTGCCACATGTCGAGCGTTGAATGTAATCACTAGGTTTCAGCCAAATTCTCTTACTGCCCAAGGGTGCCCTTGATATACCGCCAGTTTTGGAGTGCGAGTCCCGCCTTTAGCCTTTAGCGCTTTCCCCATGGTTTTCCCGGCTTCCATGCGACCGAGTGCTCTGGACTTTCCTTCTCAAGGGCTAATCGCCATCAAAAATGGCCTCCTTTTCCCGATCCAGGCTTCCCAGGTGCCAGTTTCCTCCTGCATGGTCTCCATGGGCCTCGGTCAGCGCGCTTTGACCGAGGTCCTCGTGGTTCCTCGCTGGCTGCCAACTGCCACTGTTCAGATGTCTTCCTGATTTCTCTATGCTCTTGAATTCGAAGTTTTGTCCTGATTTGATATAGTCATGGTGCTATGATAATCTTCATGGATCCAATTCAGATCAATCAGATAAGTCATTGACCATCTAAAAATAGCTTACAGAAACTTTATGACCAAGAGGGACACAGAAATTCGCTCTTTCACCTGCAAAGATTTGACTCTGATGTACCAGTTGCTAACACCTTGGAAAAAATATGATAAGGAATTCATTGAGAAATTCATGAATGAAAATAAGGATGAATCTAAATTCATCAAAGGATGGAGAAGATATGCTAGTAAGCACAAGCTAGAGGATAAGGGTATGTACTCTATAGCTTCTCTTGTCGATCCCTTTAGTTATGCTACCGCCATGATATGTAGATTATTTGGTTATGGCAATACCCAAAATTTTTCAGACCAATGCATATGACTGATTGATGCAGCCTCTGATACATATGTTATGGACTAGGGAAATATTCTATCCAATAATTTAAGTATCCAAATCCTATATTATAGGAAGAAACACAATTTTTCTTAAAACATTGTTCCCCCATTTTACATGAGTGCCTATGTAATGGATGCTATTTGCTTCACTTCTGATTTCCCATCCATGGGATGGAAATGGACCATACAGGACCCTATGCCTATCCACATCTATCATAGTATTCTCTGGGAGTCAAAATATCAACCCCATTTCTACAAAATTTTCCATGGAGTTGTGCTTCCAATCCACCAGTTTGTCTTTAATGAAAAATGCCCTAGAATCTCACCTGAAGCCAACAACCACCTCTTATCAGTTGGAAGATGGTTTGGAGAAGAGTCCTTTACCTATGTTCAGGTTTTTGGCAGCCTTGCGCACCCACATGTGTTACCCCTATATATTCCTGACAAGCTCCTAGCCCGGGAAATAGCCTATCAGACTATGGGAAATGGCCTATCTAAGGTCATGAAAGATAATAAAAAGACAATGTGGCTTGTCTTTCCCTTTTGTTGTGGTGTCTATTCCCTTGAGAATTTCAAGCATGCTGCTAAGGAAATGGAGGAAATTCAGCTTATGAGCTTTCCAACCATTCTGAATTGGCAGTTTGACCCCATTGATACTACAAATAATGTTAGAACTTAGGAAAAACTCATGCAGTTCAAAAATGAGCCTGATCAGTTTGATGACCTGTTTGAGTCGGCCTCCAACTATGAAAAGGTTGAGAGAGACATAATAGCACAATTCAGTCCTAAAGAATTAATCCAGTTCAATCAATACGGGACTAAAAGGATCTCCCACTTGCCCACAGAGTTGTTAAAACTGAATCAGCATAACACAAAGTAGGACAAAGGAGTGAGCACATCACAAGTCTCAGATGTAAATCGTACTAAAGAGACAGAGGCTTCTTCTTCTTTACATGCATAGGAAGTTATAGCAGACAAGAATCTGGATGAAATTTGGGAACAGTTTGCCAAACAATCTAACCCCAAAATTTTGCAAACTCCTAAGAACACAGAGAAGACCACGTTCATTATTGAGGCTTTAAAGGAATCTATGGACGTTGATGATTTGGATATTATCCCAGTATTTATGACCTCTGAGGTCATGCTAAAAATAGAGGAGATTCCTCCTCTTGATGTATTCTATAGTTTGAAGCATAAGGTAGTGGTAAGAAAATAGAGGAAAAGGAGAAGACCTGAACAAAGCCAAACTTTGGTCCCTGGCAATGCCTCCTTTCAAGTACTATGGAAAGACGCCCAAGTCACATAGATTGAAGACCTAGGAAGACTATCACAATATGCAAGAGCTTATGCTAGTGAAACAATTGATAAGGCCTCAGAAGTGCAATTGATCCAGGTGGATATTGGTGGCCACCCGCCTATTCCACTTGGACCCCCACCATTGTTTCTTTCAGTTTTTCAGTTTCCTTAATTGTAGCACAATTTACTATTTTTTGTAGTTTTCCAAGTCCTGAACTTCTGAAGTCATTGACCCATGTTGGTTGTTTGAAAGTTGTAGTCCTTGGATAGATATTTCTAACAAGGTATTGTACTCGTCAAACAAAGATTTTATGCCAAAGTTACGACCCCGGGAAGTTGATGTACCAATTTACCCAAACAGGGCCCATAGTTTGGTGCTTCATCTCTGAGGGTTAGCTTTTTGGATGTTTAGAGTTTTCCATTGTTTCTCAACAATAAATAGGCCTTCGAGCCTCATCGTAACACAGTTCAGAGGCATGTAGCCGCCACATATCTTCTCAGAGATAAGCTACCCACGCCCGAGCTAGTCTTATTTCCATTATGTTTGTAAGCATATTTCAGTATTTGATATTAATAAAATGAAGTGTTATTTCTATTGCATTGTATTTATGTTTATATCTATAATTTGTTGCGTTCGAGTTTAAATCTAGATCAGTGGTATCAGAGTGGTCTTCTCTTTCTCTGTTTTTCTTTGCATGTCCCTAATGAGGTCGTGATATAAGGAGTTAGGGCTTGAACTTGTCAAACCTTTGAAAGACCAGCCTCACAAATCCCGATGGCCTCCCATGGTGGAAGAAAAGAAAGATGAAGGGACAGGAGATCCATTCAAAATATTGCTCGAAGAAGCCCTCGAGCAACAAAGGAACACGATGATGGACACTTTACCCAGATCCTTCAGCGTCTACCCAGTGGTGACGCATCTACTTCCAGCAGCTACTCTAGAAACGCCACACCCTTTAAGGTACAAGTTAACTTTGAAATCCCCATATTCGAGTGTCAGATAGATGCAGATGCTATAGATAAATGGTTAAATCTGCTACAAGGATATTTTTTCGTTCATGATTTTTCCAGCTAGGAAAAGATCACTTTTTCACTTCTCAAACCAGCCCCCCACGTCAAGGACTTGTGGGAAACATACTGCGAGTAGAAGGATGAAAGTACGGCCTCACTATTTTCAACAACACCCAATTCTGGGATGCCATCAAGGAGCAGTACTACCCTGTCAGAATCTATGAGGATAAATACATAAAGTAGACCACGTTGCGATAGGGAAGGGACCAAGACGTGCCAGAGTTTACCAACATTTTTCATACCCTTCGCAAAAAGTTGGGTATGAAGGATTCTGAGCGACATTTGTTACTCAAATACCGCGGCTGCCTACATAGGTACATCCAGGACGAGATGGAGTTCTAGGACATTTCCTCGCTTGGAACAACTTACTGATACGTTGTCAAGATCGAGAAAAAGTTTAAGCAGAAGAAGAGAGACTTTGGATCCGTGAATCTGAAGCAAGGGAAAGGCTTCCCCAAACCGTAAAACCAAGGACAAATCCAAGACGGTGTGACCCAAGACAACCCGTCGAAGCCGCAAGAAAATAACAACACCATGAAGTCAAAGAAGGACACAGGAAAGTGGTGTGAGTTCCACAAGAACCCCACTCATAAAACAAGTGAGTGTCGGGCCAAGCAGTCACTGGTAGCTGAGTGGAAGGCTTCAGAATCAGATGCATGTTCTGACCCTGAGTCGAAACCCGACAAGAGGAATGACAAAGGGAAGCAGATTATTGATGCAAAGGACATCACCACTATTGCCACCGCTAAGATCTAGAAGAATGAGCCTAAAGATCCAGAGGAGGGGAAGTGTCTTTTCCACTCACAAATGTGGGCAAAGGGTTCACCACTGTAATTCATTGTCAATAGTGGCATCCACAAGAACCTCATTTTAGCAGAGGCCGTGAAGCGGTTGAGCCTACGGACTACACCACACCCGCAGTCGTATAGTATTAGGTGGTTCCACCAAGGAAAATATCTCCGAGTCCGCCAGCAGTGCCACCTTCCCTATAGAATCAAGCCCTTCACAGATGAGGTATTTTGTGATGTTGTACCTCTTGATGTTTGTGATGTATTATTAGGCCAACCATACTTGTGGAAGCGTCATGCTGTGTATGAGTCAAGGCCTTGCGTTATTATTATTTATTTGTGTAATTCATTATGCAGGATACCAGAGGTAGCCGCACCTACCGCCACCTCTTTGATCTCTACTAAGAAATGTACTAAGATCATCTCCCAGACTAGGAAATTCATTTTCTTTCTGGTTCGCTCTCAAAGTAAGGGTGTTGGGCAGTGGATCCCCCCATAGCAAGTTTTTGAGGCTTGAAGCTTGAATTTTGGTCAAGTGTAATGTAAAGACCCCGCGAAATGCAGGCACGGAGTGAAAGAGTCTAGGGTTGTCCGCCCTAAGATAATGTAATTTAATGTAAAGTGTGTCGGCCTACCCATGGTCCGTGTACCATGGGATTGTATAAATAGAGTGAGGCTCTAAGTGTAAATTCAGTTTTTAGAAGTTTTGACAAGTAATAGAGAGATTTGAAGGCATGGTTAGAAGTTAGAAGTAGATCTGAAGGTAGTGGGTCGTAGTGATGGGTAGAGGCTCTGCAGCTGAGTGCCCAGTAGAGTCCGCAGCTGAGTGCCCGGACCCCTACAACTGAGTGCATAGGGTGGAGTTGGGATTGTACCTGGATGAAGAATTAATAAAAGATAAGTTGATTATGAAATATTGTGTGTCTATGCTTCTGTTATATTTATGCATCTCTTTACAGTTTTATGATTGCGCGCACTTCTTATGAATGTTAAATGATTAATGAGAATATTGGGCCCACACAATTAATTTAAGATCTATAATAATAGCACAGTAATGATAAAGGAACTAGACATCACCTCTCCATGCTCTTTACAAATCTGCACGGAAGCCATTGCGCAAGCTGCGAAGGACAGACAACTGCGCAGAGTAGCGCAAGCGCACAGGTTCGGTTCACAAACTTCCTAGATTTCATCAAGACATCCCTAGGGTGTGGAAACCTGGTTCCAACACCCTCCCATACTACCTCGGGTGAGACCTTAGTCCACGCACTGCGGACTGTTGCCGAAAGGGTCGGTAGTTTTGGGATTTGTTTGGCTAAATCACTTCTGAACCTGGGTCAGGCCCCAACAAGCCAACAAATGGTTTCGTTGCCAGGACTGGGATCTACCTAAGGGATGTCTGATGTCGTGCCACTGGAACCCAACAAAGAAGGAAATTGAAGAGTGGTTGGACAAGAAGATTCACGAGTTCGTGACACAGGAAAACAGAACTCCGTAGGTATCTGAGAAAAGGTGGCTGGATCGCTATGTGTATACAAAAATCCACGATATATTCTTCGCATCCTTTCCATTTGAACTGTATGAGTGGATCACGAGGTTAGCCAACAGCCAAGGAAGGTGTAAGCTCAACCACATGATAGTGTGGACTCTGGAGTTAGTGCGCAGACTAGAGGCATCAGAAAATAAGATCGCGCAAGCTATGGACCATTGGCTTGATTGGATAATAGGGGGATTTATCACTAAGTTTGCGATAAACATGACCATAAGCTACAGCAAAACAGAATGATGTTTTCTCAAGGGACCGCGAGGTAAGTAGATTAAATCTCTGAATACCTGGATTAAGATGTCGTTATGTGAAAAGAGGGTTATGCGAATACATCAATGTTTGGAACGACGCGGAGTGGAAAGATCTACAAAGGTAGCGGGGAATCAGGAAATAGTCCCTTAATTTCACCTTTGCAAGAGAGCAAGGAGGAGCTCGCTCAGATCTCTCTGAGAAATGCGGTCATTTTGATAAGACAACGCATTCTATAGTTACCACCCCCGCCCATGCCACCACCCGCTTCACCTCTATCACCTCCATCTCCACCCACTCCACCTCCACCAACCCCGCAGTACATGGCGAGTGCGATCAAGCTACCTGTATTTAGAGGTGTAGGGAATGAGGATCCGGACCAGTTCTAGTTCATGGTAAGAGTAGTGTGGGAAGCGCAAGGGGTCACGAATGACAACATTAAGAAGGCCACATTGGTGAGTGTGCTGCAGGATTGCACGTTGACATGGTATATCAAACACTCTAATGACCACCAAAATGCAAGGATAGAAGAGATCCAAAATGCATTGAATAGAGAATTTAGTTGGCTGAAATCAGAGACATAGTCCATCATTTGATTTAAAGAGATCGCGATGCTTCCAGGCGAGACCCCCTCGGATCTAGATCAGTGACTGAAGAGTACAATCCACGAGGCTAATATGACACTCACAGATGCACAACATCGTGCATGGTTTGTGGCCTCTCTGACACCACACCTGAGGATGACGCTATCACAACAGAAACTTTCTACCCAGGTCGAAGCGCTGGAAATGGTGATGAGATTGCATGAGACATTGATACAATATCTGGGGCTAGGAGTTCAACAAATCCATGCTCAACTATAGAATATCTGCCTGGAAATGCAGAGCTTGAAGCACAATAGGGCACCGCGCCTAGAGGCGCGCGAGGAAGTGTGGTGCATAAAATGCAAAGGCCAGGCCATGACGAGGACCATTGTCTAGTATTCGCGAACTACTTGGCAGGAGAGGGGCCAATGCCATTGAAACCAGAGGCACAGGCAGGGCTGAGTGTGACACCCACATTATGGTGTGCGATCTGTCAAATAGGAGGAAAACACACGATGGATAATTGTCATTTGTTGCAGAAGTATACACAGACTCCCCAACAACTTTTTTGTAATTTCTGTGGGTCGATAGGCCACGACGAGCGTACTTGTTGCAGCTACGAGAAAATGATGGATCAGACCCCAGCATATCTGATGCAGACAAAAATGTGAGCCCTCGACCCTACGGCGGGGATGGCGCGCGCGAGATTTCAGGGGCGAGGTCGAGGACGAGGAGGAATGGGACCAGGAAGGGGCCACAGACAGTTAATTTGTTACAATTGCGGAGGACTAGGGCACTACGCCCATGATTGTACCAACCCAACAAGGACATCCTGTTCGTATTGTGCTTAGTTTGATCATGAAATGATATATTATCCTACGTTGATCACACAAATGCACGAGAAAGGGGTACCCCAGCCTCCTCTGACTCAGAATATCCAAATGATGAGGTCTGAACCGCGCGAAGAAGACCCAAATGTGAACATGATGCTTAGAAGTGGTGCGACCACAGGGGAGGATAAGGGGAAGCAGCTCGAGGAAGATACCTAGGTTCACAAGGCTCCTACAAAGGAACCTGAGTTTGACCTAGAATGCTCAAAGGAGACGTTCATGGAAGCTAAGAAGAGCTTAGCAAAGCCCTCTACTTCCGGTAGTAAGGATCAACTAGAGCTAGAGATGGATCCTTCTATGCTTACTACCTTTCTCGAGACATGCATGAAGCTGTTGCGCGACAATAAGGCAATTAAGGGACTACATGAATTGATCACCAAGTGTGTCGGGTCAGGAGCACCGCACGTAGTCTGGAAATTGGGGAAGCATACATTACGTACTGGAAGGGAGATGAGGTTGACTATGCAGATTGGTGAGTATGAAATGGATTAGGTCATCCTAGATCTGGGATCGGATACGAATGTGTTACCGAAGCAAAGATGGGAATGCATGGGCAGGCCCGCGTTGCAGTAGTCCCCTATTAAATTACGAATGGAAAACCAACAGAAGATTTTTCCCATGGGGAGGTTGCAAGGGGTAACAGGTTATATCGAAGGTGTGAATGTACAGATGAACTTTGAAGTAATAAAGATTGTCGATGACAGCAATCCTTATCCCGCATTGCTTGGAATAGACTAGGCCACTGATATGAATGGAGTCATTAACCTGAAGAAGCGGAAGATGATATTCGAGAAAAATTCCCTATGCGTAGTAGTTCCGCTAGACCTAGCCAAGGGAGCGCGTTACACTGAACAAGTGCACAATGATGAAAGCGACGATGAGCTAGATTGTATTTACCAGATAACAGTGCGAGACCAGGATCGGGTGAACCCGATTGTAGATGGGAGAATCTCGTGGGAGCACGACAACTCCTGCACTTCGGATTCAGACGAAGAAGTAGAACACTGGCAGAACCGGTTGCACGAAGTGACAATGCTAAATTGAAACATGATGATTAGATCACTATGGTACGTGACGATGGAGGCAAGGGAGCTGCCAACCTACGATGGGGTGACGGCAGTGGATGAATTCCTAGAAAAATTTGAAAGCGCAGTACCAGCACAGCAGCGATACGGTGCGCTGGAATGGGCACTGCACGCAACACCATCACGATGGTGGAGTACGCATCAGAAGACCATTGTAAACTGGCGCGAATGTAGAAGACAGATGCACTTATGATTTGGAAGCCCCCAACATCAAACGAGAGTCGTGCAACCAGGACAAAGAGCTTGTGCGCCCAACTGTGTCGACGGGTGCAGACATGTGCTGTGCAAGCACATCCCAGACTAAGGATCAAAAATCAAAACATACGCTGCAGGAAGAAAAGTGACGCATGCCACAAATATTCCAAATTAAAGCATTCAAAAATCTATGCGGAATCATGAACAAAGTTCACCAGGCAAGACGAACTGACTGGGACCTACGCATACCAGCGTGCGATGGGCCTATAGGGCCATAAGTAAAAATCGAAGCGTGGAAGTGATCCCAACATTGACGAGAAGAGACGAAACCATAAGAATAAAGAATAATCCCCCTAAAACAACAACCACAGTTGGGACCGTACGTGAGGACCCGAGTAAAGGAATTATGCAGTTACAAGAAGCCATTCGGCGAGGGAACTTGAAGCTTAGCGAACCCGAAGTTGATTGGGTATGGTTGAGAAAGAAAAGTGTGATATTGGATGAAGAAATCAACAAAATGAAAACCGAAGTCATGCAAGCTTGCTGCACTGAAAAACTGAGCACAATGGAACAAGGTATAGCCAGCCATACTACTGTGTTAGAAGGATTTTTGGCCCTGCTACCATGGCTGCGACCGCACCTTACTAAACAAAGTAAACAGGGCACTGCACCACATAAGGAGGAACGTGAGGTGCTGACTGGCACAAGGGTAACTAAGGAAGGCAACTTGAAGCCTTGCACCAGTGTTGCGACCACATGACTATCCATAGGGAGCACAGTCTCAACGCTCCAAGTAGTTGAAAGAGAGCGTGGGACTTTAAAAGAGTCTATATGGGAGATGCGCGACAAGGAGGTTGCATGCAGGATCGGTCTGTCACAGGGGTTGAAGCCACGCATAAAGGGCTATGCCGCCATGCGAGTAGGCTGGGAAGTGACCGTTGGTGTCAATGTTCATGACAAGATGTCCAAGTTAAGGAAACAAGGAGCGGACGGCTGGCAATTAAAGACATGGAATCATAAATAGATTTGGGACGATCTGCCGCCAAGAATGCATTAATGACTCAGAAATAGGGGGAACTACCAAATTCAAATTCACCAGACGCTGTAAAACTACCAAGGCAGGCCATGAGACAACACTTGTTTATTTGAGATTTGAGCTATTAAAGAGAGCCCACAGTGTTGAGCGTCGAGCGATGTTTGAGCCTCCAAAGTCGCAAACAACTACAGACAGCTCAAACAAGATGACAACTACCAGGAGAGGTGTGGGCTTTGTCGAAAGTACCACCGAAGAAGCCGACCAGAGCCCTTCGCTATAGGTGGGACCGGAAATTCCAAAATCGCCTCGGATGCCGAGGCCCAAGACGGATCCACAGGCAGCAGGACCAGTCCGCATGTCCCCGCGAAACCTGAGGTTTGGTAAACTGTCTATGGAAGACAAGGGAAAAACTGTTAATCTTGAGATAGATGATGAGGAGGAGGATCTCCAAGCGTTCGTAGAAGAAATCGAGGCAGATGAAGAAATGGAGGAAGACATTCAGCTAGTGCGCACTAAAGCAAAACTACCCAAGTATGTCCCCCCACGGAAAGGGAGAGTGAAAGTGCCCAAAGATTTGGATGTCGTTAAGAGTGCACTCCAAACCCCATTTCTCCCAGATGGAATTTTGTTTGAAGGATCGGTTCTGGGTTGCATGCCCACGATGAAATTTGAAGATTGGGACCTTGCAGATAGTGAAAAGTTCCCACATTTGGAAACCAGCCAACTCATGAAATAGAGCAAGGAGGGGTCAGTTACAGTGCTAAAGCTGCAGAAATGGTTGCACGGTGTGGAGGAGGCCGGGCTACTCCACCTACTATGGATTCCACATTATCACCGGGCACCAATTACAATATTTGTCATCAGGAAACTGCTTTGCCTAGTGCATGATGGATACTTGTGGTTGGAGGAGTCGATTCCTATCACAGCGGAGCTTACTCATAGGATTTTTCGACTTCCCTGTATGGGAAGGGACCCCGAGGAAATAGCCAGACAAAGCGGAGACTTGGTGCTTGCAAAGGCCATGAAGAAAAAATACAAGTTGAAGAAGAAGCAAAGGGGTTATGTCATTACTAGCATTCAAGAAAAAGGGGTGCGTGTAGCCACCCAGCTACTAGCAGGAAAAGTGATGAGAAAATGTCACAGCAATGAGGTACCAACAACAGTCATCGCGTTGGCCGAGCAATGCGCCGAGGGGGTACAGTTCAACTGGGCGTAGTTCCTCTACGAGGAGTTCCTGACAAACTGCAAGGAGGCCTAGGAGCAGGGTAAGACCTTCCACTACGCGTGGTTGCTCTTATCCATCTTGTTGGTCGCAGGGGAATTGCTGGAGGACAGTCAGTTTCCTCCTCTTGATCAAGACTTGCCAGAGGCAGTGAAATACGCGTCGCTATGGGCGAGAAGGGACATCACATAGATCCGCGAGACCAAGATCTTATGGATACTCATGGAGGCGAGCGTACGGATGTGGATCAACAAATGACCGCACCTATCCCCCACGGTATACGATAGTCTGCGGAGCTTTGCAGACTTTAAGGTGGATATGCACAATGTGTATATCAGGGCACGGAAGGATTCGGAGCAGAAATGGACCAAACTCCCCTTCATCATGATTGATGATGATGTTTTTGCGGTGCTCGACTCATGGCCACCTCAGTGGTGCACCCCGGATTTGGCAGCACATGATGAGACGATGATTCAAAGACAGAAGGATGCCGCCAAGCTGCTAGCACAATAGAAGTGGAATGAGCAGTTCGCCGAGGACGTAAGGGCTTCCTGCGAAGCAGTGAAGGCTACCACAGAGCAAACCAAGGCCGTGGACAAAGCAGTAACAACACTAGCAACTCGGGCAACCACGACGCAGGAGGAAAGAGGCTCGGATCTGACTATAGGACAGGGGACAGATGACATGGCAGAAGGTGCGGACTCGAGCATGACATCAACACAACTGAAACGGTCGCACAGTATAGAACGAACAGGGCCACGGAAGAAGACCAAGGCATCTAAACTAGATGGGGAGCCTATTACACTGACAGAGGGTGATCTATACGACATTGGTGACACAGTTCGCAAGGTCACCAAGGAAGCGCTCTAGGAAGCAATGGAGGAGTAGCAGAATGTGTTGGGGACCCTCAAGGCACAACTCCAGGGACTTTAGGTGCGGCTGCCATAAGAAGGAATGGTAGTCACCTACAGTGTCATGGGAACATCGGCAACAGAGCAGCTACTGCGAGTTAGAATAGCTAACACCATCGCGCTACCCGAAGGAGCACTGACAGCGAACAACATGGAGGATAGAGCCGCTTTAGGACGGAACAAGGAACTCGGCCTAAAATTGGTTGCCCTTCCACGGGATATTTTATACCAGCTACAGGATGGAGCGATAGCAGAACTCCATGCTAGGGAGGGATGCACAGTGCAAATGCTAAGTGAAAAATGAATCAACATCAAACAGCTTAGCCTACAACACAATGAAGCAATGGCGCAGAACCAACAGTTGGAGAAAATCATAGAAGAAGCATGTCGCTGCGTCCCAGAACTGGAAATTGCGAAAGATCTACTAATAGGAATCTGGATCCACAAATTGGCCAGTGGGTTCCGCGAGGCAAAGGAGGAAGCTACGAGGATCCAGCTAGACCTCAACTTGCAAATTGTTGAACTATGATTAAAGGCACAGCCCTCCACGCCCCCAGAAGTTCAAGAACAATGTGCACACGATATCCAAAAAGGGTTGGGAGAAATTGAACAGGCAGTGCAGAGCTATACCACTTTGTTGGAAGAATCCTTCGGGGTCCTCACAACCTTACAGGAGGATCCCACCATACAGCGGTTGGAAACAGAGGCGCGGGAGCTTCAAATGCAATATGATAGTGTGCGCGGGACAACACAGATAGTAGTCCTAACTCAATGGCTCGCGAGGCTACAACAGGCGAAGGCATTGAAGGAACAAGTGGACGCAGCGTGCCAAAAAGAGGCAGTACTTAAAGCATGTGTCCAGCCTTGTATCGATGAGGCCTTCCTCATTATGGCCGACATCGAAGGAAAACTCACACACATGAAAGCGATGCATGACCTAAGACAGGGATTTGACCCTGACAGTGAGCATTCAGCCGAGCGAGCAGAGAAGATCCAGCGGATGGTAGAGTAGTGCACTGCGGACCTTCGCGCAGCCCAGACACAGTTGAAAGAACTTCGTGCAAAGTTCACTGCACTAGCAGAGTGACTCAGGACGAGTCACAATGATTGTGTTGGAGGCCTGTTGGGCAGCGGATCCCCCCAGAGCAGGTTTTTGAGGCTTGAAGCCTGAATTTTGGTCAAGTGTAATGTAAAGACCCCACGAAATGTGGGCACGGAGTGCAAGAGTCTAGGGTTGTCCAACCTAAGATAATGTAATTTAATGTAAAGTGTTTCGGCCTACCCATGGTCCGTGGACCATGGGATTGTATAAATAGAGCGAGGCTCTAAGTGTAAAGTTAGTTTTTAGAAGTTTTGACAAGTAATAGAGAGATGCGAAGGCATGGTTAGAAGTTAGAAGTAGATTTGAAGGTATTGGGTCGTAGTGATAGGTAGAGGCTCTGCAGCTGAGTGCACAGAGGCCTAATAGAGTCTGCAGTTTAGTGCGCGGACCCCTACAGCTGAGTGAGCAGGGTGGAGTTTGGATTGTACTTGGACAAAGAATTAATAAAAAATAAGTTGATTCTAAAATATTGTGTGTCTATGCTTCTGTTACATTTATGCATCTCTTTACAGTTTTATGATTGCACGCACTTGTTATGAATGTTAAATGATTAACGAGAATATTGGGCCCACACAATTAAGTTAAGATCTATAATAATAGCATAGTAAGGATAAAGGATCTAGACAAAACCTCTCCGCGCTATTTACAGAGCTACGCAGAAGCCGTTGCACAAGCTGCGAAGGACAGATGGCTGCGTAAAGCAGCACAAGCACGCAAATTCGATTCGCGAACTTCCTATATTTCATTAAGACATCCCTAGGGTGCAAAAACCTAGTTCTAGCACCCTCCCATACAACCTCAGGTGAGACCTTAGTCCGCGCACCACAGACTATTGCCGAAAAGGGCCAATAGTTTCGGGCTTTGTTTGGCTAAATCACTTCTGAACCTAGGTTAGGCCCCACCAAGCCAACAAAGTGGAAGATCGTAGCCACTTCCATGGCCCCCAGGAAGGGTTCCTCCACGTAGCAAAAGAAGGTGGATATGGTCATGAAAGAAGGAATGAACATCTTCTCCTCACCTACAGGGGTACCGTTCCATTGTCAGGTCAAGCATTTGTTCAATCTGACTCCCAAAGCACCTCTACCCAACAGGCCAATATATCACCACCCCATTTTGGAAAATGCCAAGTACAAGTAGCGATATGATCAACATCGAGCGCCACGCAAGTTTCAGGTGGGTGACAAAGTTTGGTTGCATCTACAGAAAGAACACCTTACAAGGGCCCATCGAAAGATCAGACCACTCTGATATAGTCCTTAAACCATTACTAAGCCTGTGGGAGACAATGCATTTGAGCTCAACATTCCCCCATTCCTTGGCCTACACCCAGTGTTCAATGTGGGCCGCCTTTGACCATACTTCCCACCATTGCTGGACACATCAGACATTGTAGAACATCTCACACCTACAGAGTTAAATCCATATTGCATGGAACAAGCCACAACTAATCGACTCATGGACATGAATATCAAGAACACCTGACAACAAAGGATCCAACTATATCAAGTTGTCAAAGCAGGCCAACTCCTTCACCAGGGGAAGTGGCTCACCAGGGACCATGTTCAATAGAAGTTTCATCATCTCATGGAGTAACTCAATGCAATGGAGACCATTGCTTCCTAAGGGGGGAGGAATGATCCAGGTGGATATTGGTGGCCACCTGCCTATTCCACTTGGAACCCCACCATTGTTTCTTTCATTTTTTCAGTTTCCTTAATTGAATCACAATTTACTATTTTTGGTAGTTTTTCGAGTCCTAAACTTCTAGAGCTGTTTTGAGGCCCTAAACGATGTTTTATGGGAAAAAAAGGGGCCAACATGGTTCATAAACCAATTATGTCCATTCGAAAGTTGTAGTCCCCGGATATATCTTTCTAATGAGGTATTGTGTGCCAAACAAAGATCGTATGCCAAAGTTACGACCTCGGGAAGTTGATGTACCAATTTACCCAAACGAGGCCCTTAGTTTGGCACTTCATCTCCTAGGGTTAGATTTTTGGATTCTTAGGGTTTTCCATTGTTTCTCAACAATAAATAGGCCTTCGAGCCTCATTGTAACACAATTTAGATGCATGTAGCCACCACATCTCTTCTCATAGATAAGCTACTATCGCCTGAGCTAGTCTTATTTCCATTCTGTTTGTAAGCATATTTCAGTATTTGATATTAATGAAATGAAGTGTTATTTATACTACATCATTTTATTTATTGTTATATCTGTAATTTGTTGCATTCCTGTTTAAATCCAGATCAGCAACAACTCCTTAGGGAGAAGGATGAGAAAATAAGGCAACTTGAATAAAGTTTGGAAAGTGAAAAGCAGGGAGTCACCCAACAATGGCAAGCTTAGATTTCACAATTGTAAACCGGTTTTGATAACCTAAAGATTCACTATGAATATGATATTAAGAGCCAAGATTCCCAAGTACAAGAGATGCAACACAGAATTGAGCAACTGAAAGCCAATCCCGAAATCACAGAGTTGAAGAAAGAAGAAACAGAGCTAAACAACTTACTTGCTCAACAAAAAGTTGTATTTTGTCAAAATTTCGCCATTATCCAAGACCTATGCCAATCTAGTGATTTACTTGTAAATCAGTTGTCCGATCTAAGGACATATTACATATAAGTAGAGGAAAATATTTCCAACTTCATCGATTGGTAGGACAACTCTGAGGGCTAATCGACCAATCTCCCCAAAATAGAAGAATCAAAAAAAGATATTTTCTTTCAAGAATGGAAGAGTAAGCTTAAACATGCGGAGATGGCGATCTATAGTTCCAGGGATATATCAAATAACATCATAAAATCAATTAGCGATAGCCTATTCTAGGCTAATCTCATTTTGGACTGCCTTGAAGATACCTTGCCCAATGTAAAATTTCTAAAAAAGACTTGGTATGAATCATCAAAGAAGAAGGTTGAGGGAATAAAGTCCTTATCAAATTGACTTGGAATGCCATTGGCATTTCCTATTCAAACCTCACAGTTAGTGGTTGATGTTGTTGAGTCTTGCAAACACCACTAGTCATCTTCTTCAAACACTCAAAAATGTGTTATTCAATGCTCGGATGCACATTGATCCTCACCATCCACCTCAATTGAAGATAATGACATATATATGCGAGCTTCGACAACGAATAGAAAAAACAATCCTCCTCCCAGTCATGATCAAAGTTGTTTCAACATCAAGCTATTCTTATATTGTATTTATTTTAAGTGTGGTTTGTTTAAACCACCCAACATTTCGTGGAAATTTTCTATATTTGAGTTTGATTTCAAACTATAAATCCCGTTCAAGGTTATGAAGAAGGGGTTCCGAATTTTTGCAAGAAAGCTTTTTCTTTGCACTACTGTAGCTGAAATGAAGTCCTAATAAAAATAAAAACCACTCTAATTTTACTTATGAGTAGCGTTAATGTGTATCAGGTACTATTATCTATATACTAATGCTATGTTTATGAGTTGAATTATTATTTCTTTTCAAGTTTGTCATATATTATTGCATACGATTGAACAATTATCACTATTAATGTGTTTTAATCGAAATCTTCTAAGTGTATAGAGAAACAACGATATCTTATATGTGCAGTGAATTATATTCACTAATTTAATTAACTATTTAATAAATTAGTTATCATTACTCGTTTTATAGTCATGAATGGTTTGATGATCTACATTGTCATATTATGAGTGAAATCTTTAAGTCACATATATAGAAGATATATTTTCCCGGGATCGATATTGTAAGGCCTTTAATTATATTCATTTTTGTTTTATCTACATCCATCAACCTTCACACCTATATATCTTTTATTTGCTTTCATATATCATTTTAAGGGAAACTGGTCCCATCAACCTAGTCGGAGCCACCATCTCAAACGAAAAAGGAGTTGCTCTAAGTTCCCAAAAAAGTGGTTTTCCCTGTTGTTGAGGCAGAGATTTTGGAGCCCACAACAGCGTCTAGTCTGGGTGGTTATGTGATGGGCTGCTATCCTCTCTACCTAAGTTATATTCTAGTATGTGACATGTTAAAATCATAATGAAAATATTGTTATAATGAAAACATCAATCTATGGTAAATTGTTGGTAACATTTCAACCCAAGTTCTATTCTAGTAAGTGACATGTTAAGATCATAATGAAAAATAATAAAGTATCAATCTATTGTTTACTATGGGTAACATTATTGAAATGAAAGGTACCACTCGAGGGTTTTCCCCAAATATTATTACCTAGAAAATGAAAGATCCATTAGCTTTATGGAACATGACTTATATGTATATATTCATGTTAGCTACAATATATAAGTCATAATGCATTAACAAGATTATGACAACTATTTTTTTTAAGGCTTAACTAGGAATTCTACTAACCTTATTTTCATTTCTAGTTTCTAAAACTAAAACATCCAACATTGGAATAATTAAAGCTAATTACAAGATTATAATAGCTACATTTATATCACCCTCTTAAATATAATCTTAAACAATGTTAGTAGTTTTCAATTTTTTTGGTTGTCATTATGTTTTCCTTAATGCCCTAACTTCTCTAAGTTTAGTGATTGGATATTACAAGAAAATTTTCTATAAACACCTTTACATAAAAGGGAATAAATATAATTGTAGTGTCATTATTTATGTGTTAAATTTCCATAAGGAAATCTATATTCTCTTTAATCAAATAATGTTACAAATAAATATATGAAGTTTTGTCTCAAGATAGGGAAATTATCTTGGACAGGAACTCACTTGGTTGAGTGAATATCTCAACCACAAACCAATCTAGGAAACAACTCCTAACTAATAGGAACATACTCCCTTACATAGCAAGAATCACAACTGAGACAAGTAGGAATTACATCTTCCAACACACCCCCTTAATGACTACTTGTCTTGATATCAATCTACCAAGTCTAGTTGTGGTCAAACAAAAAAAAAGAATATGTCGACATCCATATAAAGGAGCAACCATCCACCGGAATTCATGGGTGCCAACCGCCAGTTTTCTAGGACGCCCTTCGCATACATGGTTCTGTCAACCATTATAACTGCATCCATGTACCTATACTTGCAAATCCCCCTCCATCATCATCATGGGTTTTATCAGATTACCCTCAACCATGCCAACAAGGTATCTCAGCCACCGCGACTCAACTTATCCACCAAGGCTCAACTCTGCCACTAAGGCACTCAATTCAACCACAAAGGCTCAATGTAGACCCAACTTAACCAGGCCTGGGGTTTTCTTGGCTCACCCTCAACCATGCCAACGATTTTTTCGACTAACCCTAAACCATGCCTACAGGAATATCTATCCACTTCACTCTCACACATGGTTTCTGGCTTACCCCAAACCAACGCTGGAAATACAAAGTGGTTTTAAGATTACCATGAACTTTATGGGGACACACATGCCTCATCATACTTACATTTCACACTCCAATTCTTGGAGTTACCAGGTACATAATTTACAAAGACCACTACAAAACATCCTAGACTTGTTTACAGTTAAAAATATGCGACTCATAATACAACATAATATTGAGTCTATTCCACAAACACAAACAAACTTCAAGCCCATTTGGATCCTTCGCCATACCATTCATATGTTGGAACACACCACAACTTTCCCACATGAATATCATCGACTTTGTACTTTTGAGTCTTTGGCATATTCATTTTTAACTTTGGCATACTAGTCTTGGTATCCATGTTTTACCTGTCATCAGTTAGTCGCAAATTCTAACAAAATGACTTCATATTGAGGTCACGAATCTCAATATGTATACAAATTTCCAAGAATTATTTACCTTTACCCATACCAAAAAAAAATAAAATACCAAATAATATAAGCACAAGCAACACTCAGCGTGCCACAATCAACTCTCCACCATTCGTCGATTTAATTCGTAAAATTAGTCACATTCTCTCCACCATCAGCTCTACATCCTCAATGCAACTCGTCCAAAGAATCCTTCACCACTCGACCCTCCAAATGATACCTCCTGCATACTTTTCACACATCCCAATGCTTGTAACTCATACAAGAAAGGTGAAGAAACCATAAAAAAACATGACAAGAGATTTGTTCTACAGCCTCTTCAAATTGAATGAAATTGAAAATGTCAGCTTCCTCGAGCAACACAATGAAATTCGAAGTACCTGTTTTTTTTTTTTTTTTCCTCCAGAAGTTGCACCCCCTTCTAAAGGAATAATACATGGCTTGAAATATGACAGAAATTTGTCAGTTTCATGGCCCTATAATGCACAGTCTCCAAGAGATGTATCAAGCTCAACTATCTTTATAGATGTTGTCCCAACTCCATACTGGCTAGTGTCTTTCCCAAGCCAAAAAGTATATCATAGTGATAAGCCCCACTTTTTGTTGCATTTGTCTGTAGAACTATATAAGAATCTCCACAGTAAATTTTACCTTGAAATTATAATCATAATCAGCAACTCTCTTTTGAATTCTCCCCTTATTTTTTGATAACATGACCTATATGATAAAAGAAAATATTTATCCTTATTCTTATTTAAAAGTATATCTATGATGAAATTAAATGCACAATAATGATGCATAAAAATACAATATTTATTAAGATGTGTTCAATGACCATGTGTTTCACACAAAAATTGTGCTTGCCAACCTAGTGATGAACCTTATCTTAAATAATAATTTAGGCATGGATGTAGTTTCATGTTCCACATTTATTCACAAACTCATCATTAGTAATTTCTAACTAGTTTTTCTAAAAAGAATATTAGTTAATAAACATATTTGCCCAATCAAAAATTTCCTTTCATATGTCCATGTAAAATCTAAACATCAAGTTATTGTATACAATGTCATTATTTTTTCTATATAAATTTCTTTTGTAATTGCACATTATCATTACCTTGAGAGAAATTTTCTTTGCTAGAAAATAATATGCCTGTATGAAAATATTATCATTCATATTTTTCATTCTAAAATGTTATATAATGAATTAATGAAATAAATTTCTTTTCTACTTCTTTAGAGCACTTGGAAACTTTGTTACCTTGTTTTTATCATGATTACATGACAAATATTTAATTCAATCATTTCATTTCTATCACACATTTTTATTATTATTTAATTCATTGAATTATCCTTTATACTTTGTGTTTATAACTAATTTGGTATCTACCTATTTTATTTAATTATCTTTCGTCGACTAAACACATTAAGCTATATTTACAATTTTTTTTTAAATACACGTGAAAAACATCCTAAATTTTCCTATATGTGGAAATGACAATTAAAAAAAAATTAAATATCTATGGTAATGGTACCATATAAATGGAAAACATAATATAAAACTAGACGCCATAACATTGAATTTTAGTTTTGCAAATTATAAAAAAACTTTAAAATCTTTATATCCAATAAATTGTGAATGTTTCATAGCTTGAAAACTTTATAAAATCTAGTTATCCCTTGATTGATCATGCAAAATGTTTTCCTTAGAAAAGTAAATACTATTACGAAGTCTTAGCATCTTTTGATTTCAATTGTTAACTATTTCTCTTTAGTGAATATGAATCCCCATCCACTGATTTTAATCTCATCATGCGCTGACTTACCATGATCATGGGAAACCAGTGATATTGACATTATCAAACTGGTCACGAAACTAGGATAATGGATTACAATTATATAACCATAACACAAGAGGTCTCATCATGAGCCGACTTGTTCAATGTCATTATAACCCATGAATGGAATTTTCATAATCTGGTCACCAAACCAGGGCAATGGCTTTCAGGCAAACTTTAAAACAAAATTTTAAAAGAAAAAGATTAAAAACACCTAAATTTTTTACTATAAGCGGATGGGATACTAGTATATTTGTGGTTAAATGGTAACCTTGTCGAGGCTATGGATGCCTACTGGAAGTAATGGCTATACCAGTGACAAATATGTCTATCCTAAAAGCTAAATTTCTATAGTTTTTAACTTTATCTTTATAATGCATTAAGTGACAAACAAGGATAACAAAGGTTTTCATTAATAAACAGGTTATGAGATAATTTACAAAATGATAAGTTCATTTATCCAAAGTGACTATTATCAAACTAAACCTCAAGAATTTTTCATCTTTCTAAGTCTTCTTGTTTAATTGATTAAACCTTCATTTATTTTTAATAGAGATAATTGTTTCGCCCAGTGTGTCGCAAATTGTTGTACTACTCAACAACCCCCCATTATAATTAATAATAGAACTAATAAATAATGGGGACCCTTTTAATTATAGGATAAAACCCAAAAAAATCCAATAAAACAAGGTAATCCTAGCTTTATTATTTCAAAACCTTGAATGAATCTAGACATTTCCCTTATTGGAACTAAAATATCATAGCTTAAGCCTTAAACATTGGATTTTAATTTAAAAAACTCTCTTTGGAAGTATAATATCAAAGCTTTCCAACATGTCCCATTAACAAAAAAATTGATTAAAACATGTCCCAATCGGGTTTCCTAAGTCCTAAAGCCTTAAAATAATAAAGCGCTTTGTTTTATGTATAGCAATAAAGGTCCAATCCCGCAATACTGCCACGTAGCATATCAGGGTTTCCATATCAACATTTTCATTTTGATGACCATGTCAAATCCTCTAATCCTCTGATCTTCGATATCCCTTCTCACTACATTCTCCGATACGCAACCCCGCCAATCCTCCGATCCTATGATATTTGTCTCACCTCTAACTTTTGATCTCTGATATACTACCTGCCTCTTATATCACAATTGACATATCAGGGTTTCTAATTAGTAGTTATCCTTTCAAATCCATTATATGAAAACACCGATGAAAATCCTTCAGTAATTATTTCCACCTATAATTTTAAGCTTCTATGCGCTATAAGCCTATCATAGGTAAATGATATCGCAAGTTTTAATGGTGCGACAATGAATTATCCCCGATAAAGTTCTCTGATATGCTAACCTGTAATGTGACCCACATGAATTCACGTTTTACTAATAAATGGCCAAAGGTGGAGAATTAATGGTTTTTGATATAATAAACGCCTTCATTATTACTAATGATTTCCTGAGATTTCACTCATAAAAGTCTTGGATTATTGTGGAATTAGTTATTTTCTAAGTTATTCACTATGAGTGTTAGTTTCTCCTCACTCTTGTGTTTTTCTTGATAGGCTAGTCCTGACAAGAATAATTCAGCAGAAATGTCTCACTTGACCAAACCCAAGAAGAAACCTGTTGTTCAACAACAATCAGTCGCTCCTCCTCTTAAGGTTGCAAAATTTCAAGCATTATTTACTGATACCACATGCACCCCAGACATTGTAACCTCTACTTGGGAGATCATGTATTAGCTTTTCGAAGATGAAGAGCTGAGGGTCACAAAAAGAGTAGCCACAACCGAATATTCATACCCATTTTCCAAAATACAAATAGTGATCTGGCTAATTCATTCCTCCACATAATTGTTGCTCGACCGAACATCCTGTCTTACATGATATGATCAGATAGGTCATTGACCATCTAAACATAACTGATAGAAACTTTATGAACAAGAGGGACACAGTCATTGACTCTTACACTAGCAAAGATTTGACTCAAATGTACCAGTTGCCGACACCTCGAAAAAAATATGATAAAGACTTCATTGAGAAATTCATGAAGAAAAATAAGGATGAATATGAAGTCATCAAAGGATGGAGAAGATATGCTAGCAAGCACAAGAAAGAGGATAAGGGTATGTAATCTACAACTTCTCTTATCGATCCCTTTTGTTATGCAACCGCCATGATATGTAGATTATTTGGTTATTCCAATACCCAAAAGTTTTCATACCAATGGGTACCATTGATTGATGCAGCCTATGATACCTATGTTATGGACTAGGGAACTATTCTATCCAATAATTTAAGTATCCAAATCCTATATTATAGGAAGAAACAGTTTCTTTCTGAAAACATTGTTCCCCCATTTTACATGAGTGCCTATGTAATGGATACTATTTGCTTCACTTCTTATTTCCCATCCATGGGATGGAAATGGACCATATAGAACCCTATGCATATTCACATCTATCATAGTATTCTCTGAGAGTCAGAATATCAATGCCATTTCTACAAAACTTTCCATGGAGTTCTGCTTCCAATCCACCAGTTTGTCTTTAATGAAAAATGCCCTAAAATCTCACCTGAAGCCAACAACCACCTCTTATCAGTTGGCAGATGGTTTGGAGAAGAGTACTTTACCTATGTTCAGGTTTTTGGCAGCCTTGTGCACCCACATGTGTTACCCCTATATATTCCCAACAAGCTCCTAGCCCTGGAAATAGCCTATCAGACTATGGGAAATGGCCTATCTAAGGTCATGGAAGATAATAAAAATATAGTGTGGCTTGTCTTTCCCTTTCATTTTGGTGTCTATTCCCTTGAGAATTTCAAGCATTCTGCCAAGGAAATGGAGGAAATCCATCTTATGAACTTTCCAACCATTCCAAATTAGCAGTTTGACCCCATTGATATTGCAAATAATGTTACAACTCAGGCAAAGCTCATGCAATTCAAAAATGAGCCTGATAAGTTTGATGACCTGTTTGAGTCGGCCTCTGACTATGCAAAGGTTGAGAGAGACACAGTAGCACAATTCAGTCCCGAAGAATTAATCCAGTTCAATCAATACAAGACTAAAAGGATCTCCCACTTTCCCACAAAGTTGTTAAAACTCAATCAACAGAGCACAGAGTAGGACAAAGGAGTGAGCACATCACAAGTCTCAGATGTAACTCATACTAAAGAGATAGAGGCTTCTTCTTCACATGCATAGGATGTTATAGCAGATAAGAATCTAGAAGAAATTTGGGAACAGTTTGCCAAACAATCTAACCCCAAAATTTTGCAAACTCCTAAAAACACAAAGAAGACCTCATTCATTATTGAGGCTTTAAAGGTAACTATGGACGTTGATTATTTGGAGATTATCCGAGTATTTATGACCTCTGAGGTCATGCTAAAAATAGAGGAGATTCCTCCTCTTGACGTATTCGACAATCTGAAGCATAAGGTAGTGGTAAGAAAATAGAGGAAAAGGAGAAGACTTGAACAAAGCCAAACTTTGGTCCCTGGCAATGTCTCCTTTAAAGTACTATGGAAAGACGCCCAAGTCACACCGACTGAAGACCCAGGAACACTATCACAATATGCAGGAGCTTATGCTAGTGAAACAATTGATAAGGACTCAGAATTGCAATAACTCCTTAGGGAGAAGGATGAGAAAATAAGGTAGCTTGAACAAAGTTTGGAAAGTGAAAAGCAGGGAGTCGCCCAACAATGGCAAGCTCATATTGCACAATTGCAAACCTGTTTTGATAACCTGAATATTCAATATGAATCTGATATGAAGATCCGAGATTCCCAAGTACAGGAGATGCAACATAGAATTGAGCAACTAAAAGCCAATCCTGAAATCGCAGAGTTCAATAAAGAAGCAGCAGAGCTAAACAACCTACTTGCCTAACATCAAGTTGTATTTTGTCAAAAGTTGGTTATTATCCAAGACCTATGCCAATCGAATGATTTACTTGTATATCAACTGTCTGATTTGAGGACATATTACAGAGAAGTAGAGGAAAATATTTCCAACTTCATCGATTGGCAGAACAAATCTAAGGGCCGATTGACCAATCTCCCCAAAATAGAAGAATCTCATAAATATATTGCCTTTCAAGAATGTGATAGTAAGCTTAAACATGGAGAGATGGCGATCTATAGTTCCATGGATATATCAAATAACATCATAGAATCAATCAACAATAGCCTATTGTAGGCAAATCTCATTTCGGATTGCCCTAAAGACACCTTGGCCGATGTAAAATTGCTAACAAAGTCTTGGCAAGAATCATAAAAGAAGAAGGCTGAGGGAATAAACTCCTTATCAAAATGACTTGGAATGCCATTCGCATTTCCTATTAAAACGTGAAAGTTAGTGGTTGATGCTAAGGTGTCTTACAAATACCACCAATCATCTTCTTCCAACACTCAAAAATGCGTTATTCAATGCTCAGATGCACATTGATCCTCACCATCCACCTCAATTGAAGCAGATGACAGACATATGCGAGATTCGATAGCGAACAACAAAGAAGTCCTCCTCCTAGCCATGATCATAGTTGTTATAATACCAAGATATTTTTATATTGTATTTTATTTTAAGTTTGGTTTGTTTAACATTTTGTGGAACTTTTCTATATTTGAGTTTTGATTTCAAACTAGAAATCCTGTTCAAGGTTGTGAATAAGGGGTTCTGAATTCTTTCAAGAAAGATTTTGGTTTGCACTACTGTCGCTGAAAAGAAGTCTTAATAAAAATAAGAACCACTCTGATTTTACTTATGAGCAAAGTTGATGTGTATCAGGTACTATTATCTATATACTAATTCTATGTTTATGAGTTGAATTATTATTTCTTCTAAGTATATAGAGAAAAAACGATATCTTATATGTGTAGTGAATTATATCCACTAATTTATTTAACTATTTAATTAAATTAGTTATCATTACTCATTTTATAGTCATGAATGGGTTGATGATCTACATTGTCATATTATGAGTGAAATCTTTAAGTCACATATATAGAAGATATATTGTCTCGGGATCGATATTGTAAGGCCTTTAATTATATTCATTTTTGTTTTATCTACATCCATCAATATTCACACCTATATAGCTTTTATCTTCTTTCATATATATTTTTAAGGGAAACTGGTCCCATCAAACGAGTCGGAGCCACCATCTCAAATGAAAAACGAGTTTCTCTAAGTTCCCAAACATGTGGTTTACCCCGATGTTGAGGCTGATATTTTCGAGCCCACAACAGGCTCTAGTCTGGGTGGTTATGTGATGGGATGTTATCCTTTGTACCTAAGTTATATTCTAGTAAGTGACATGTTAAAATCATAATGAAAATATTGTTATAATGAAAACATCAATCTATGGTAAATTGTTGGTAACATTTCAACCCAAGTTCTATTCTAGTAAGTGACATGTTATGATCATAATGAAAAATAATAAGTGTCAATCTATTGTTTACCACGGGTAACATTATTGAAATGAAAGGAACCACTCAAGTGTTTTCCCCAAATATTATTACCTAGAAAATGAAATATCCATAATGTATTAACAAGATTATGACAACTATTTTTTTTAAGGTTTAAATAGGAATTCTACTAGCCTTATTTTTAGTCCTTGCCTGGGACTATTTGCGATCGATCAATCGCTGACCGAGTAGTTTGACCGTTGTATTTTTTATTATATTGGCATTTTAACCTAAGTCTAAGCAAAGTTTTGGTGCGGAAAATTATTGGAGTCTTATTACCGGCTTCACATTGTTCAATGCAAAGGACGGCAAGTTGGTCATTCAATTCGTCTGTCACGAATTTAATCACTGGTACCAGATGGCATGGCTATGGCTCAAGTGTTTTCCGCTTTATATCGCAACTACTGTAACTCTCTCTTCATTCTGAGTATTGTAATATTGTTCCTTTCCGACCTTGCGAAATGCGTATCTGAGTTGTTCCGGTATTCAGAATTTGTTTACAGCCAGAGCCCAGGACACCTCCTCGTCATCTGGATATCAATGGAAAGTACAGAAAACAGGCCGAATTGGATCAGTTAAACCGGGAAATCTCATCGCTGGAAGTAAGTTTTTTGGACGGTTGAATGTCTTGAACTTTTCACCATGTTAAAAGGTTGCAGCCTTTAAACTGTTACTGGCAATCAGTGCATCGAACATCAAATAAATATTTGATTGGTTCTGGCTTTTAGCCTATGTTTTTGTTCCTTGGTATGCTTAGAAAGTGCTGAAATGATGCCTTGTATTAAAATCCGATATAACTTCTCCTTGTTTCTTTATTGGGTTTTTTGTCTATGAAAGCTTGAAGTTTTGAATTGTAGATAAACATTCACAGTGTGACCTTTTAGTATTTTCCATGAGGGGAACATGATAAGCTTAGAAGGTTGGCTTCCTTCAAGATGACAGCAGTTCCGTTTCATATTTTGTGCAGTGTAAGTTTTGATTTTGATTTCGACCTAGAGGCTTAGGGCTCAAATGTAACTCCATATCTGATGTAACTTTAGGCTTCAAACCATAATCAGATCACAAAAATTTCAGGAAGCGTTGTTTATTTCTTACAGATCTTTCAGTTGTTTTGAGTTGTATATTATGTTTTAGTGTTTTGACAAATTTTGATTATATGTAAGTCAAAACCTTGGAACAGTTAAATAACATCCATTTCAATAACTTATATCTGGATTTTTCATTGGATTTTGTCTAAGGGGAAGCTTTTTAATGTTTATGTATGGTTTAAATTTGTGTCTGCTACAAATTTCTCTTAGAGTTTACTGAATTAACGAGGCTGAGGAAGTGGGAGCTCTTATGAGATTTTGATAGTACCGAAGCTGAAGTCATTTGCTGATTTGGTGATAAATCTCTGTTCAACTACTAATAAGTTTGTGGGTATTGAACCTCCAGATATGATGGTGCAAGCACGGAGGGCATATAGCACCCGTTGATTAGTGTTTTCTGCAAGAAATTATGTCTATGAAGAAGGGATGGAAGAGATATGGAATAGTGTTGTTTTTGGTGCTTCTATCCATGCTCGTTCCATTGGTATTCTTGCTCGGACTCAATGCTAGATTTCAGAGTAGTAAGTTTATCTGAACCCATTTCATTTTTTATATGATTTGAAGCCCCCTTCACATAGAATGTCGTGTATGGAGAAGCTGGCTTTGGAGTACTTGGGCAAGGGGACTTAAAGGTTTTTATGAAACCCGTTCTTGGAATTTGTAGTGGGTTGTTTGCATTTTTTTGCACCATTTTGCCCCTTTGTTGTATACTAAGACAATGGGCATTTGATGATTGCCTAGATCCTTAGCACTATGGAATATTTTGGGGCAATGTTTGTATTAGATCTGATTGAAAAGCAGGCAGTGCAAGGCCTATTTCAGAACTTTATGAGTTTGTAGGCTCACGGTTTTGATCTCTCCTTCTGGATTGTCATGTTTAGCTACTTAGGGTGAGTGTGGGGTTTGAGGGCAGATACAGTTTAAGGCTGTCGGATTTGGGCACATTAGATGCCAAAGATTAGAGAACATAGGATTATGGGTTCAAAACAGCGAGGCCTTAAACCCTGATGTTTGGATAGTGAAATGGAATGCATCTTCCTTGGAAAACCCACACGGAATCCTAAGACTATTTTCTTAGAGCTTAGACACAGATGCCAATGCACTTCAATTCCTGTCGGGTGCATTCAAGGATTTCATCAATAGGTTTGTGGGTTTTTTTCATTATATTTACAAAAATGCCAAATGCAGCTTCTTGAGGAGCATACTAACTGAACAATTTCTTAGTTTTACAGTTATTCTTCTAAACTCTTAAAAGCTGCCCTTCTTTAAAGCTCCTAAAATTATTGAGTAGAACTGAGCCAGAGAGAAAGTAGCAGTCCCCAATCTGATGCCCATTGTGTCATTCCCATCTTGGTGCAACCTTGTGTCATTTGATAATGATAGATCTGTCTTGTGAGTCTGAAGGAGGATTCGTTTTTTTATGGAAGTATAGAGTAAGTTTGGTTTAGTGCTGACTAGGCGATGACAACTGCTAACCAGTAGTAGGATTGCTTAATTTGGCATCTTCAGTAGCCACTAGAAACCCTTTGCGATGAGGAACTTGCATGTGATAGAGTACCTTTGAGCAGCTCAATCTTATTTTGAAATTTTGAATCCTCTTTATCTCTTCAACATCAAAGAAGTCATTTGGTTGTTCTGTAACCTGTTGTATGTTTCTCTTGCAGGCTATATCAATGATGAAGTCCCTCCAATGCTCGTGAGAATACCCTGATTTGGTTTTGGTTTCACAATTGAGGGTAGTTTATAACATACCTAATTTTTCGATAGTCATAATAATCTTCGTTGTTTAGTAATGATATGGAATAGGAGTTGGATCAGGTATACATTCTGTTAACTTGTGTAACATCAATATATTGTTAACTTCACATTAAGAATTTGAAGGAATGACATCCAAAGTCAATAACTTACTCAGTTTTCCTTCTTGTTCTTCTGTGCAAGTCGTGTATGTAGTGAATTCTGTAATGATGTCATGAAAGTTTTCTAACGTTTTACTTGCTACATTTGGTGTGTTCAGAACCAGACAGATTTTACCAGGATTGTCAGTCTGTCTAAACACGATGATGCTTCACAACAAACAGAGGTAAAGTTTATTACATAAGATTTCACCAAGATGTAGTGGGTATGTATTAAATACAATTTTCTTTCGTGCCTTTTGCCAGTTGGTGGTAAGAAGATCAAATTCTAATGAATCCATGTTATACAATGTACTTGCACAATATGGCACTGACCCCATCAGAAATACAACCCATCTCATAACTACCATAGTTCTTTTGTAAAATTTTCACTGCTTTATTAAATAATATATCGTTGTTTCCATAGTATGTTGGTTTGTTGACGTCGGTGATCTGTGAAAGAGATGGATTTTGATATTACTGGGCTTTTAAATTATAAATTTTAAAATGAATTTTCTGATTAAAGCCAGCTTTTGTTGTCTCCATTTTGCAGAGAAATCTTTCTAGGCATCTACATCATCTAAACAAATTGGAGTCTGAACTATCAAAGGTTTCCAAAGATGAAGTTGTAACAAAGACCTCAAATTCTTCTGCAACGAATGTACGCAAAAAAACTATCTTGCTTTACTTCTATTAATGTACCATCCTTTGTACTTTCCTTAATGATTGCCCACGGATTTTTATATCATTCCAATGAATGGTTTTAGCTTATTATTTCCCAGACAAAGCCATATATAGTTGCCAAAGATACTGACTTCAACACTGGTTACAACTTCTCTGGCACGACTCATGGAAATCTGGATAAATTATTAACCAGGCATCCACTCTCAGGAGGTACACACGTAAATACTTGTCTACCTTCAATCATCCTCACTTTTGGCTTTCTGAAATTTTTCCAAGACTGAACAAAGTGCTATTTCTAGATGATGATGTGGTCGTGCAAAGGGACCTGACACCTCTTTGGAGTATTAATTTGCATGGGAAGGTAAATGGTGCCATGGAGATTTGTGAAGTAAGGTTTCATCACTTGAGGAAGTACCTTAACTCTTCAAAGTTTTTCCCAAATGGTTTTGATGGAAATGCGTGTGCATGGATGTCTGGATTGAATATTATTGATCTTAATGTTGCTTTTTCCCTGTTCCACAACAAAATAGGTATAATATTCCGTGGAGATTTGGGACATTGCCTGCAAGTCTGATTAAATTCTACAATATGACCCATCGCCTGCAAGACTCTTGGCTTTCAGTTGGTTTAGGGCATGACTTTGGAATTGATCAGCTTGATATAGAAAAATCTCCTGTTTTGCATTTTAATGGCAACTTGAAGCGGTGGTTAGAGATAGGTATTAAAAAATACAAGCCATATTGCGTTAAGTATTTAAAACAAGAGGGTCAATTCATGCTTGAATGCAATGTCAATGGATGATGCTGTGATATATTTATGTGGATCATATCTCAAAGTGGCAGATTTGTGAAGGCATAGCGGTGTGTGATGCCATGGAATGGATCGACGTGGTTTTGCAAAAGCCTTATTGGAAGCAAGCATGGATGTGTATTGGCTCATGGGCTAAACCTTTGAAACAAAATTATTCTTTTATTCAAGATTGTAATATCATTTAGTAGGGGCTTCCAATTCTGGAAGCTATTCCAATTCATGAATCGTGTCCTTTTAGGCTCCTACGGTTTTGAATCTTATTGAATCTATGATTAGAGTGCTGTTAATTTTCTGATATTGGCCTAGTCATAGGTAACTTATACATTATATATGATAGAGGAGAATCATAATTTTAAGGACTCGAGACGTACTCTGAACAATTATTTGATTCTTTTTCTACTCAGAATAGTCTCAAAGAGTACAGGGTAACTAGCTTTCTGTATTTCGAGTTAATTCTTCCAGCAGGGCCTGCATTCCAATCAACTATAAAAAATGGTGTGAAAATTTCCTAAATGACAGAATTACTTGGCAAGAATATAAATATAGGGTTTTGAATATTTATCTATGTTATGTTTCATTCCCATTTGGGGATTATTGGCATTTTAACCTAAGTCTAAGCAAAGTTTTGGTGTAGAAAATTATTGGAGTCTTATTACCGGCTTCACATTGTTCGATGCAAAGGACGGCAAGTTGGTCATTCAATTCGTCTGTCATGAATTTAATCGCTGGTACCAGATGGCATGGCTATGGCTCAAGTGTTTTCCGCTTTATATCGCAACTACTGTAACTCTCTCTTCATTCTGAGTATTGTAATATTGTTCCTTTCCGACCTTGCGAAATGCGTATCTGAGACTTCTGAGATTGGTGTTTGCCGTGTTGTAGTTGTTCCGGTATTCAGAATTTGTTTACAGCCAGAGCCCAGGACACCTCCTCGTCATCCGGATATCAATGGAAAGTACAGAAAACAGGCCGAATTGGATCAGTTAAACCGAGAAATCTCATCGCTGGAAGTAAGTTTTTTGGACGGTTGAATGTCTTCTTTTCACCATGTTAAAAGGTTGCGGCCTTTAAACTGTTACTGGCAATCAGTGCATCGAACATCAAATCAATATTTGATTGGTTCTGGCTTTTATCCTATGTTTCTGTTCCTTGGTATGCTTAGAAAGTGTTGAAATGATGCCTTGTATTAAAATCCGATATAACTTCTCCTTGTTTCTTTATTGGGTTTTTTGTCTATGAAAGCTTGAAGTTTTGAATTGTAGATAAACATTCACAGTGTGACCTTTTAGTATTTTCCATGAGGGGAACATGATAAGCTTAGAAGGTTGGCTTCCTTCAAGATGACAGTTGTTCTGTTTCATATTTTGTGCAGTGTAAGTTTTGATTTTGATTTCGACCTAGAGGCTTAGGTCTCAAATGTAACTCCATATCTGATGTAACTTTAGGCTTCAAACCATAATCAGATCACAAAAATTTCAGGAAGCGTTGTTTATTTCTTACAGATCTTGCAGTTGTTTTGAGTTGTATATTATGTTTTAGTGTTTTGACAAATTTTGATTATATGTAAGTCAAAACCTTGGAACAGTTAAATAACATCCATTTCAATAACTTATATCTGGATTTTTCATTGGATTTTGTCTAAGGGGAAGCTTTTTAATGTTTATGTATGGTTTAAATTTGTGTCTGCTGCAAATTTCTCTTAGAGTTTACTGAATTAACGAGGCTGAGGAAGTGGGAGCTCTTCTGAGATTTTGATAGTACCGAAGCTGAAGTCATTTGCTGATTTGGTGATAAATCTCTGTTCAGCCACTAATAAGTTTGTGGGTATTGAACCTCCAGATCTGATGGTGCAAGCACGGAGGGCATATAGCACCCGTTGATTAGCGTTTTCTGCAGGAAATTATGTCTATGAAGAAGGGATGGAAGAGATATGGAATAGTGTTGTTTTTGGTGCTTCTATCCATGCTCGTTCCATTGGTATTCTTGCTCGGACTCAATGCTGGATTTCAGAGTAGTAAGTTTATCTGAACCCATTTCATTTTTTATATGATTTGAAGCCCCCTTCACACAGAATGTCGTGTATGGAGAAGCTGGCTTTGGAGTACTTGGGCAAGGGGACTTAAAGGTTTTTATGAAACCCGTTCCTGGAATTTGTAGTGGGTTGTTTGCATTTTTTTGCACCATTTTGCCCCTTTGTTGTATACTAAGACAATGGGCATTTGATGATTGCCTAGATCCTCAGCACTATGGAATATTTTGGGGCAATGTTTGTATTAGATCTGATTGAAAAGCAGGCAGTGCGAGGCTTATTTCAGAACTTTATGAGTTTGTAGGCTCACGGTTTTGATCTCTCCTTCTGCATTGTCATGTTTAGCTACTTAGGGTGAGTGTGGGGTTTGAGGGCAGATACAGTTTAAGGCTGTCGGATTTGGGCACATTAGATGCCAAAGATTAGAGAACACAGGATTACGGGTTCAAAACAGCGAGGCCTTAAACCCTGATGTTTGGATAGTGAAATGGAATGCATCTTCCTTGGAAAACCCACACGGAATCCTAAGACTATTTTCTTAGAGCTTAGACACAGATGCCAGTGCACTTCAATTCCTGTCGGGTGCATTCAAGGATTTCATCAATAGGTTTGTGGGTTTTTTTCATTATATTTACAAAAATGCCAAATGCAGCTTCTTGAGGAGCATACTAACTGAACAATTTCTTAGTTTTACAGTTATTCTTCTGAACTCTTAAAAGCTGCCCTTCTTTAAAGCTCCTAAAATTATTGAGTAGAACTGAGCCAGAGAGAAAGTAGCAATCCCCAAACTGATGCCCATTGTGTCGTTCCCATCTTGGTGCAACCTTGTGTCATTTGATAATGATAGATATGTCTTGTGAGTCTGAAGGAGGATTCGTTTTTTTATGGAAGTATAGAGTAAGTTTGGTTTAGTGGTGACTAGGCGATGACAACTGCTAACCAGTAGTAGGATTGCTTAATTTGGCATCTTCAGTAGCCACTAGAAACCCTTTGCGATGAGGAACTTGCATGTGATAGAGTACCTTTGAGCAGCTTGATCTTATTTTGAAATTTTGAATCCTCTTTATCTCTTCAACATCAAAGAAGTCATTTGGTTGTTCTGTAACCTGTTGTATGTTTCTCTTGCAGGCTATATCAATGATGAAGTCCCTCCAACGCTGGTGAGAATACCCTGATTTGGTTTTGGTTTCACAATTGAGGGTAGTTTATAACATACCTAATTTTTCGATAGTCATAATAATCTTCGTTGTTTAGTAATGATATGGAATAGGATTTGGATCAGGTATACATTCTATTAACTTGTGTAACATCAATATATTGTTAACTTCACATTAAGAATTTGAAGGAATGACATCCAAAGTCAATAACTTACTCAGTTTTCCTTCTTGTTCTTTTGTGCAAGTCGTGTATGTAGTGAATTCTGTAATGATGTCATGAAAGTTTTCTAACGTTTTACTTGCTACATTTGGTGTGTTCAGAACCAGACATATTTTACTAGGATTGTCAGTCTGTCTAAACACGATGATGCTTCACAACAAACAGAGGTAAAGTTTATTACATAAGATTTCACCAAGATGTAGTGGGTATGTATTAAATATAATTTTCTTTCGTGCCTTTTGCCAATTGGTGGTAAGAAGATCAAATTCTAATGAATCCATGTTATACAATGTACTTGCACAATATGGCACTGACCCCATCAGAAATACAACCCATCTCATAACTACCATAGTTCTTTTGTAAAATTTTCACTGCTTTATTAAATAATATATCGTTGTTTCCATAGTATGTTGGTTTGTTGACGTCGGTGATCTGTGAAAGAGATGGATTTTGATATTACTGGGCTTTTAAATTATAAATTTTAAAATGAATTTTCTGATTAAAGCCAGCTTTTGTTGTCTCCATTTTGCAGAGAAATCTTTCTAGGCATCTGGATCATCTAAACAAATTGGGGTCTGAACTATCAAAGGTTTCCAAAGATGAAGTTGTAACAAAGACCTCAAATTCTTCTGCAACGAATGTACGCAAAAAAACTATCTTGCTTTACTTCTATTAATGTACCATCCTTTGTACTTTCCTTAATGATTGCCCACGGATTTTTATATCATTCCAATGAATGGTTTTAGCTTATTATTTCCCAGACAAAGCCATATATAGTTGCCAAAGATACTGACTTCAACACTGGTTACAACTTCTCTGGCACGACTCATGGAAATTTGGATAAATTATTAACCAGGCATCCACTCTCAGGAGGTACACACGTAAATACTTGTCTACCTTCAATCATCCTCACTTTTGGATTTCTGAAATTTTTCCAAGATTGAACAAAGTGCTATTTCTAGATGATGATGTGGTCGTGCAAAGGGACCTGACACCTCTTTGGAGTATTAATTTGCATGGGAAGGTAAATGGTGCCATGGAGACTTGTGAAGTAAGGTTTCATCACTTGAGGAAGTACCTTAACTCTTCAAAGCTTTTCCCAAATGGTTTTGATGGAAATGCGTGTGCATGGATGTCTGGATTGAATATTATTGATCTTAATGTTGCTTTTTCCCTGTTCCACAACAAAATAGGTATAATATTCCGTGGAGATTTGGGACATTGCCTGCAAGTCTGATTACATTCTACAATATGACCCATCGCCTGCAAGACTCTTGGCTTTCAGTTGGTTTAGGGCATGACTTTGGAATTGATCAACTTGATATAGAAAAATCTCCTGTTTTGCATTTTAATGGCAACTTGAAGCCGTGGTTAGAGATAGGTATTAAAAAATACAAGCCATATTGCGCTAAGTATTTAAAACAAGAGGGTCAATTCATGCATGAATGCAATGTCAATGGATGATGTTGTGATATATTTATGTGGATCATATCTCAAAGTGGCAGATTTGTGAAGGCATAGCGGTGTGTGATGCCATGCAATGGATCGATGTGGTTTTGCAAAAGCCTTATTGGAAGCAAGCATGGATGTGTATTGGCTCATGGGCTAAACCTTTGAAACAAAATTATTCTTTTATTCAAGATTGTAATATCATTTAGTAGGGGCTTCCAATTCTGGAAGCTATTCCAATTCATCTATCGTGTCCTTTTAGGCTCCTACTGTTTTGAATCTTATTGAATCTATGATTAGAGTGCTGTTAATTTTCTGATATTGGCCTAGTCATAGGTAACTTATACAATATATATGATAGAGGAGAATCATAATTTTAAGGACTCGAGACGTACTCTGAACAATTATTTGATTCTTTTTCTACTCAGAACAGTCTCAAAGAGTACAGGGTAACTAGCTTTCTGTATTTCGAGTTCATTCTTCCAGCAGGGCCTGCATTCCAATCAACTATAAAAAATGGTGTGAAAATTGCCTAAATGACAGAATTACTTGGCAAGAATATAAATATAGGGTTTTGAATATTTATCTATGTTATGTTTCATTCCCATTTGGGGATTGAGGGAACGAGTTTTGGAGACAGTTGAAGAGATCCCCCAAATTTTAGGGGATGGCACTCCAAAATATATAAAAAAACTGCCAAGTTTTAACATTTTATATCCATTTTGACCTGCAAAAATCTCGTTTTCTCTGAAAAAAAACCCCCTGTAAATTCAAATTGAGTACCTATGTACCCCGCTGGAAGAAAATGGGGGACTTCGCTCTCTTGCAGTTGCATATCAAGTTAATAATATGGCTTCTTTTGCTTTATCCGTGGGCTCAATCTTCCCAGTAAGTTCTTCTTGTTGATTATGTATATCTTTATAGCTATCTCAAAATATTTGCAACAAGTTCCAAAGGGCAGGAAGGAGAGTCCAGGAGGGCCCTGGCATTTTATTGCTGTAAATGTCAAAATGATCATAGGTATGGTGAGCTTATGCTGTCATCAGTTTCACTACTGTTTTTGTAATGCAACGAGCCAACATTTACGGCTGAGAGTACCTGCCTGCCTTCAACAACTTATATGAATTACTTATTTGTGGTTCACTCCATTTATTCCTTGACCTCTGCCTCCCATCCTTTCCAGACTTGGAATAATTTCCGCCAGCCCAACTTTTCCAAGTTCTGCACTTCCTTGCAGACCCCGGCAGGGACTACCGCCACGGCAGTGGCTCCTTGTTATTTCTAGTTTCTAAAACTAAAGCATCCACCATTTGAGTAATTAAAGCTAATTCCAAGGTTATAATATCTACATTGACAGCACCCTCTTAAATCTAACCTTGAACAATGTTAGTAGTTTTCAATTTTTTTGGTTGCCATTACATTTTCCTTAATGCCCTAACTTCTCTAACTTTAGTGATTGGATATTACAAGGAAATTTTCTATAAACACCTTTATATAAAAGGGAATAAATATAATTGTAGTGTCATTATTTATGTGTTAAATTTCCATAAGGAAATCTATATTCACTTTAATCAAATAATGTTACAAATAAATATATGAAGAGTTGTCTCAAAATAGGGAAACTATCTTGGACACACTATCACTTGGTTGAGTGAATATCTCAAGCACACACCATTCTAGGAAACAACTCCGAACTAATAGGAACAGACTTCTTTACATAGCACGAATCACAACTAAGACAAGTAGGAATTACATTTTCCAACACACCCCTTTAATGACTACTTGTCTCGATATCGATCTGCAAAGTCTAGTTGTGGTCAAAAAAAACAAAAGAATATGTCAACATCCATATAAAGGAACAACCATCCACTAGAATACATGGGTGCAAACCACTGCAACCGTCAGTCTGCTAGGATTCCCTTCACATACATGGTTATGTCAACCATTATACTACATCCACGTACCTGTACTTGCAAATCCACCTCCATCATCATCATGGGTTTTATCGGATTACCCATAACCATGCTCTGGGTTTTATCAGATTACCCTCAACCATGCCAACAAGGGCTCTTAGCCACCACGGCTCAACTCAACCCCCAAGGCTCAACTCTACCACTAAGGCCCTCAATTCAACCACAAAGGCTCAACACGAACCCAACTTAACCAGAACCGGAGTTTTCTCAGCTCACCCTCAACAATGCCAAGGGTTTTGTTGGCTGACCATAAACCACGCCTATAGGAATCTTTGTCCACTTCACTGTCAAACGTGGTTTTTGTCTTACCAAAAACCAACACTACAAATACAAAGTGGTTTTAAGATTACTATGAACTTTATGGGGACAGACATGCCTCATTAGGCTTACATTTCACACTCCAATTCTTGGAGTTACCAGGTACATACTTTACAAAGACCACTACAAAACATCCTAGACTTGTTTACACTTAAAAATGCGTTACTCATAATACGACATAATATTGAGTCTATTCCACAAACACAAACAAACTTTCAAGCCCATTTGGATCCTTCACCATACCATTCATATGTTGGAACACACCACTTCTTTCCCACATGAATATCATCAACTTTTTACTTTTGAGTCTTTGGCGTCTTCATTTTTAACTTTTGCATACTCGCCTTGGCTTCCATGTTTTACCTGTCATCAATTAGAGTCACAAATTCTAACAAAATGACTTCATATTGAAATCATGAATCTCAATATGTATACAAATTTCAAAAACTTATTTAACTTTACCCAACAAAATGACTTCATATTAAGTTCGTGAATCTCAATATGTATACAAATTTCAAAGACTTATTTACCTTTACCCATACCAAAAACAATGCAATACCAAATAATATAAGCACAAGCAACATTCATCACACCACAATCATCTCTCCACCCTCCATCGATTTAATTCACAAAACCACCATCGGCTCTACAACCTCAATGCAACTCGTCCAAAGAAGCCTTCACCACTCGGCCCTCCAAACGCTACACCCTGCGTACTTTTCACACATCCCAATGCTTGTAACTCATATAGGAAAGTACTTTTCACACATCCCAATGCTTGTAACTCATATAGGAAAGGTGAAGAAACCACAAAAGAACATGCCAAGGGATCTATTCTACAACCTCTTCAAAGTGAAGGAAATTGAAAATGCCAGCTTCCTTGAGCAGTGTAATGAAATTTGAAGTACCTGTTTTACTCTTACAACAGGCCTGACCTTGCGTACATAAAGGCGTGGTTCAAAATTTTCTATCTCAGGTTTTTGTTTTTTAATCTAGAAGCTGCACCCCCTTCCAAAGGAATAATACATGACTTGAAATATGACATAAATTTGTCAGTTTCATGGCCCTGCAATGCACGGTCTCCAAGAGTTGCATCAAGCTCAACTGTCTTTATAGCTGTTGTCCCAGCTTCATCCTGGCTAGTGTCTTTCCCAAGCCAAAAATGTATATCATAGTGATAAGCCCCACTTTTTTTTGCAGTTGTCTGTAGAACTATATAAGAATCTCCACAGTAAAATTTACCTTGAATGTTGCATCGAGATTTTTCATTGAGAGAACCATGGCGGCTCATCGAAGCAACTTAAAACCGACTTTCTTTCAAAAACACAGGGCCAAAAAGAAAAAAATAATACTTTGTTATTTTGATTCCCTCAAGCGCATGATCAATTCCAGAAAATGGATAGACAGATCCGCCTTTGCAGCCGAAAACACAATATTCCTCTTTGTTTAAAATGGAAAATCGTCCTCAGCATTTGACCTCTCTCGCAATCTGGCCGAGGCTCTGCACATATGCAAGACCGACTCCATTGAACTTTCATGAGTCATCGAATGTGTCCATGGAGTAGGGCAGGTCGATCTGATCCGATCGGATATGGATCCTTAAGAAAATGTTGCTCACAGCAAAACCCAGATTGACACGAATGTTGTGAAGCCAAAGTTCTCTATTGGTTTTTTTCTGCTTGCAGGTGAGGGGTGGACGATATAGCAGGGCACCGCTGGTGAGCAAGACAACAACTCTCCACAGCTCCACTTTCATTCCACAATAGCGTTCCACAACTCCTCAGCAGCGTTCCACAGTTCCAACAGCAACGCCAACGTTCAGTTTAGCGGAGTGATACGGGTCCGCAAGCCCAGTAACAAAAATAATAACTCGTCGGCAATGGTGGCCTTCTTGTTGAAGGAGAGAACGACAGATATCTCTGCTCAGCGTTCCACATCTCCGCTTACAACAAAACACAACCCGCCAACGACGAATTCCGTGCACCACCCTGATGGCTACTTGTCACCCCCCTAACGATGAACGACCTCACCCAGAGGACGAGTTTGGCACACCTCCGATGGTTCTTTAGCAGATCCAGAGGCTGGAGCCACGGTAAAAGGTGGTTCTTAGAACTTGCCCAGCAACCGAAAGCCCTCCTCGACCATATTCCTTAGCTCCACGACACTTAACATGCGACATCTCATGCTTCTATGCAACCTCTGCAATGAATTGCCAAGCAAACTCATTTCCCGCTGATGGTATGAATCAAACTAGATGTGAGTGTAACGACTGCGGGAAGATGCAAACTTTTCACAGAGTAATGTACTTAGGATGGATAGTCCAAAAAAAATGAATGGACAAAAAAACTCTTTATTTCCCTCAGCGTAGAAGGGGCTAAGGGCTTAGAAGGTGCTAAGGGCCGCATACCATGTTAAATTTTTATAAGGAAATATATATTCACTTTAATCAAATAATGTTACAAATAAATATATGAAGTGTTGTTTTAAGAGAGGGAAACTATCTTGGACACATAATCATTTGGTTGAGAGAATATCTCAACCACACACCAATCTAAGAAACAACTCCTAACTGATAGGAACATACTCCTTCACATAACAAGAATCACAACTGAGACAAGTAGAAATACATTTCCCAGCATTATTTAATTAATTATAATCACAATCAATAACTCTCTTTTAAGTTTTCCCCTTATTTTTTAATAACATAACTTATATGTAATAACTTATATGTTATAAGAGAAAATATTTATCCTTATTCTTATTTAAAAATATATCTATGTTGAAATTAAATGCACAACCATAATGCATAAAAAATTGTGTTGCCAACATAATGATGAACCATATCTTAAATAATAATTTAAGCATGGATGTAATTGCATATTCTACATTTATTCACAAACTCCTCATTAGTAATTCCTAACTAGTTTGACTAAAAAGAATATTAATTAATAAATATATTTAGCCAATCAAAAATTTCCTTTCATATGTCCATGTAAAATCTAAACATCAAATTATTTTATACAATATCATTATGTTTCCCATATAAATTGCTGTTATAATTGCCCATTATCATTACCTTACGATAAATTTGCTTGGTTAGAAAATAACATGCTTATGTGAAAATATTATCATTCATATTTGTCATTCTAAAATGTTTATAATGAATTAATGGAATACATTTCTTTTCTACTTCTTTATAGCACTTGGAAACTTTGTTACCTCGTTTTTATCATGATTACCAGAAAAACATTTAATTCAATCATTTCTATGATGCATTTTTATTATTATTTAATTCAATGAATTATACTTTATATTTTGTAATTATAACTAATTTTCTCTCTCCTTATTTTATTTAATTATTTTTCATCGACTAAACACATTAAGCTATATTTACAATTTTTTTAAAAATAAACGTGTGAAACATCCTAAATTACCTATATGTAAAAATGACAATTAAAAAAAATTAAATATCTAAGGTAATGGTATTATATAAATGGGAAATTGTATTATAAGACAGAGTTGTCTATAGTTTAATTTTTTAGAGTTTTTCTTGTCAGAATCCGGTGGAAAAAATTAAAGTAAAATCTTGATTTGTGTTATTTAAACTAGTTTTTTTAGTGTATATATGGATTTAGCGCCATGAAAAACCCTTAGGGCACTTCTATTGTGAAGGATTTACCCATCAATCTTGTGATTTCAATGAATTCCGGCCAAATTTAAAAAAATTTAAACCGATCGCACTAAAGACAACTCCATATAAAACTAGATACCATGTTCGGAACTTGTGCATGACATTTGATGTGTGCAACAAAGCTGGTTGACCATGGTGCTAGGGAGTCCAGTATTACTTTGGTTTAATGTGAATCAAATTATAAATTTCAACTGGGAGGAGTAAAGAATAGCCATAGTCTAACTAGATTGTTTTTTTTGTGTTGAAAATTATGAAAATTTTGGCTATGTTTTGATAAAATCTGGTAGGAATTTTTCTAAATTTAAGTTTTAGTTATCAAATTTTAGTATTCTAGGTGCCTTAGAGGTTTTTGATGGTATTGAATTTATTTTTATTATCAAAAACAAGATTCAAACATTGCTACTATAAGATTTTTTGTAACTTTTTTACCTGGATTCTAACCACTTTTGACCCTCCAACAATTCCTCCACCTCTGTAAATGACTCCAAAAAAAAATATAAAAAAATAAACGTGATCACACGTATTGCACTCATAATAAGTTTATAACATGTAAAGTTGCTTCATAAAAATTTAATTTTAACGTTGTTGAGGTAGTATAATCATTTTTGTATGCCTCAAGTTCGCGAACATTAAAACCCTTCAAATTACCAAAATCCACCTTTGTTATTTCAGTTTTAATGTCTTTTAAGTTTAATTTTATGTATATGTAATTAGTAATTTAGGTTCATTTAAGTTATATCAGTGTAAATTTATTTTAAATATCAATTTAAGATGAGTAGAGATTTAATTTTTTTACTTGTAATTTTTTTATGAGTAGATATTATTTAAATGTTTTGTATCGTTATTTAATTTACTTATGTTTTTTTTAGAATTTTAGAATTTTTTAATTTTAGTTGATATAAACAAAATTTCAATTTTGATAACGCATAAACAACACATCATATTAGACTATAAAATAAATTTACACATCACACTAAACTGTAAAATGAACCTCTCTACTCAATTAATAATCCGAAAATAAATAAAAATATTATTTTGTTGACTCTCGCCTAAATTAATGGTTCGAACATTATTTGGACAGACGGACGAACATTTCTTTTTATCAACTAGGAATATTAATTTGTTGAATAATTGCATTGATTATAGTTAATTGCTACAAGAAAAACGTGTCATAACTGGAAGGAATAAAAATAAAGTTATAAGAAAAAAAGTTAATTCGAAAATAATCTGGACAGACGGACGTACATTTCTTTCTATCAAATAGGAATATTATTTTGTTGAATAATTGCATTGATTATAGTTAATTGCTCTATAATACAAGAAAAACGTGTCATAACTGGAAGGAATAAACATAAGTTATATTAAAAAAATATTTTTTAAACAATATAAAATAGAGTTTAATAGAAAATAAATTATTGCAGAGGCATAATTACATTAAAATAGAAAAGAAATGATTACATTCGCATAATGCATTAAAAAAATATTTTTTAAACCTATAAACTTAAATTAAATGAAAAAAAAAGTACATATATATTTCACCTCCAAAAAAAATTAAAATTCATTTTAATTGGGAATTAATGAAAATTAAATAAATTAATATTTTTAAAACGTCAAAACATTTTAGAATGCTTTTTAAATATAAAAATATTTATATTTAATTATTTTTATTGTTTATAAATTTATGATTAAGATGTATATGTTTAGTATATAATTAAAATAAATATTTTTAATAATAAAAATTTATTTATACATTAATATTACATTTATTTATTTATTTATTATAAATTTTATTATTTTAAATGCTATTTTATATATATATATATAAAATAAAAACTCTTTTTAAAAGTAGGAGACTATAGACTTCCTAAGCTAGTTTTAAATTCCAGTCAAAACCATCTAAGACTCAAACAAGGTTGGTATAAAGACACCAGGGCCTAGTTAAACCATTGGGAGATCAATGAGAATGTTGCATTGCAAAATATTAATAACATTAAAAATATTGTTACTTCTAAATTCAAAGAAAAATGTAGTGTGAGAAAGATCTAGCAGCTAAAAGAAAATTAAGATATTATAAGGAGGTCATCAACCCCACCCTAGAAGATCAAAAGTATCTCTCTATTTTAACTAGCTCAAAGAAGAAAATTAATATAGCCAAGATTAGAACGAACTCTAATGAGCTCCATAGTGAAACGGCTCGTTGGGCACTTCCTAAAACACCATGGATGGAAAGGTTCTGCCATAATACAAACATCGAGGATGAAAATCACTTCCTCTTAGAGTGCCCCACGTACAACCACATTAGATCTTAGTTTCAAAATCTTTGTTGCAATACTGACCTTCTTAGCCTTTTACGTTGTCAAAATTACAGTGACCTGGGGGGCTTCTCTCCAAGCTTTTTGAGCATAGGAATAAAATCTTAAATCAAACTAAATAATTTGACAGTTTTTTTAGGTCTTATAGACCAAAGTTTGGTCTCAGTGGATGTTAACCACCACCATCATTATCATCATTTAATAATTTAAATTTAAATAAATTTATTTTAAAACTAACTCATTGGTAAGATAGTGATATAATATCGTGGTCATTCAGTCTAATACCTTTCTCATATACTCGTTAATTTGTGACATCTCCCCAAATTTATTTATATAATACAATAAATTTGATTTTTTTAAATGGATAGTAAATATAAATTTAAAATAAAATATTATTAAAATATTATATATATATATATATATATATATATATATATATATATATAATTAAAAAATATTTTTACATTAATATTATATTTATTTATTATAAATTTCATTTAATATTAATTTATTATAAATTTCATTATTTTAAATGGTATAATATATTTATAAGAAAACTCTTTTTTAACGTATAATTGTATAATTTAATAATTTAAGTTTAAAATAAATTTAAACTAACTCATTTGTGAGATAGTGATATAATATCGTGGTCATTCAATCTAATACCTTTCTCCTCTACTCGTTCATTTGTGACATCTCCCAAAATTTATTTATATAATACAATAGATTTGTTTTTTTCCTAATGGATAGTAAATATAAATTTAAAATAAAATATTATTAAAATATTATATACATTATATATGTTATTAAAACATTATATACATATGAAATATGAAATATATAACATGAATTTCACATATTTAAATATCTAATAGGGGTATAGAATATATATTTTAATAAAATTTTAATAATTAACATCAAAATGATATATTAGATTGTTTTGTTTTTGTGTGATTATTTGGTTGTTAAAGTTTATAGTCACATATACCTTGTTGTTTTTCAATAAAGATTTGATTCCAAATCCATAGAAATATAGATCACTTTGTCTTCCTACAAGAAGTTTAAAATTTATAAAAATAAAATACAATTTTTAACCATTAAATTTATTCAAACTATAAAGACAATTTAAAGCAATCATTAAAAATATTAATATCAAAGTTTATTTTATTTTATTTTTAAAAAATCAAATTATAATCTAATTAATCTTGGGATCACTATAAATAAATAGTTTTAAAAATAATTTCCATATTTACCTCGATAGGTTTTTCTTTATGGGGTTGCGATGGGTAGGCATTGTTCACCCCAACTAATGGCAAACCTTCATTTTTGTTTCCCTTGTTGTAATCAAAATCTAACATGTTGTGACTCTTGTCACCATTTGCCAACCATGTCACGGGGACTGACGTCACAACCATCACGACTTGCTGCAATGCCTTTGTGTCCATCATCATAAACAAGTCAGTGACCTTCCTTTTCCAATTCCCCGTCACTCATAATCCTCTAGGTTAGTTCATCAACCAAACACATGTTCTTTCCCTTCTTGCGACATGTAATGTTACCATTCTGTCTCTTATGACCCACTTATCCACATAATTTTCTTCAATGGAAATCCAGTTAGCCACGAAATTCTCTATACTCACAAAAACCCATAGACAAAGAGATCAAAAATGGATCGCCCCATCCCCTAGCCATCTTCATACACAAAAAACTAGACTTGAAAATCTTTCTAAATTTGTATGGAGCCCTAAAGCTACTTCTTCTATAGGTGTAGGGTTCGATTCCTGCTATTGATGAGGGTGCGCTTGTCAAGGTTCCTCTCCCCTGTGATTACTGTGGTGACGTGAATGTAGTTATTTACTCTCGAGCTAACTTTTCCAAGCTCTTCTTGCCATGTGATCACCATGTCAATTTTTCCAATGCCCTGTCTAAGAAGCATATACGATCCTAGCTCTGTGTTAGCTGCAATGACAATCCCATTATAGTTTACCATGCGAGTGATGATGCAATTCTTTGCTAATAATGCATCTAGGACACCCATGGAGGAGCTTATATTGACCACCACCAACACCACTCCATTGAAGATTTCACAGCTCGTCCCTCCGCTAAAATTCTGGTCACCATGTGGGATTTCGATCTTAGTGACAAATCTCTCTATAACTTTACTTCGCCCCTTAGGCTCTCTGATCCCCAATGCAGGAATTCTCTCGTTTGGGGAGCGCTTGATGATTGTAGGTTTTAACCCTGTACAAAAATTACCTAAAAATGAATTCTTAAAATAGAAAAATAAATAATGGTGAGAACCTAAAAAAAATATACACGAGGATTTTCCCTGGATCCCAAAACCGGGACTACTAGATTGGTTTTTCATTATATTCCTTTCAATGTTACAATACATACATTAGAGGAAATTTCAGCCTAAGTAGCCTCCTAAGGAAAAATAATAAAATAATAGTTAAAATAATAAAATAAGGGATATGAATTTTGGAGGGAAAGAAATAAAACTACTTTTTTTAATTGAATTTTTGGTTTATCTCTTTATAAGTTTACTTAAATTTGAAATGTAGACATCAACACACTTTTTTTAATGTATCTTAAATTTTGATCAATGTGGGTCTTCCCAAAAGTATGCATAATGGGTACTCGTTGGATGTGGAGTTTTTAATTATGCATCAAACGAGTGTCTACACTTTAAAATTGAGTAAACCTATAAGGATATAAGCCAAAAATACAATTAAAAAAAGTAGTTTTTCTTGTTTTCCCTCTAAAATATTTACATGTGCATCTTTTTAAACATAAAGGATTTTGATTGGTTTACATATTATGACATGGAAATTATATGAAAATTTCATGGGCACTTTCAGGCTAAAATTTCCTCTAATGTATACACATGTTAAAGCATTCACAAACCTCAATCCATTAACCCTAGATTAGAACATAACCCTAGTTCCCTTGTCTGGATCTACGAAATACAATGGACAAAAAACCATCATGCCCAAAACCAATGTGCAAAACCCATGCATAAAACCATGGGTAAGTTTGCCCACCATCTTTGGGTCCGCATATATATAGAAAAAAAAATTCTTGGGCTGTTGCCCCAGACCCCATGCAATGGGGCTACCACTCCCTATAAACCCCTTGACATGGGGGCACTGCCGCCGGCCCTGTGACCCCACTGTTGTGCCCTGCACAATGAACAGGAGGGGCTTTCACCCCCCGTGCGTGCGACTAGTCATGGAAAGAATACAATACACAACTAATAATGATTCTCTCAATTGCATCGTATCGGGTTATATGAAAGCCAATCCCATGGATTCCAAGCTCTGCACATTTTCCTTAGCTCTTTAGGACGTCCTCGTCCTCGATCCAAAATTGGGGCCCATCGTATTCATGGCCCTAGGCAAGGTACTAACCATTCCCCTAAGTGTTTTCTCGAACACCCAAATGTGAGTTCAGTGTACGCACTTCCATTTTCCATGCAACTAAGGTTTTTTTTTTCAAATGCCCAAATGCAGTTTCAGTGTACCCACTTTGATTTTTTCATGCAACTCGCTTCACGAGTTTGTTTTGGTTACAACAACAAAATCATGCTCTGTGTGGTAAGAAAAAGCATGCAATATTTGAACAAATTCTTGAGCTAATGAAGTGGGAAGGAAGCATAGAAAAACCTTAGGATGATGAAGAATAAGCAAAGCCCATTTCTAGACCAAGCACTCCTAATCAATATTAGCCAATTCATCCAACCCTATAGGTAAATGATGCGGGAAATAAAAATCCATCATAGGGTGAATGACGCTCTGCATAAGAAATTTGGCATATTCCTTCCTCGTAAAATTTTTATGCTTCAATAAAATAGATCACAACATGATATTGAGAAATATATTATCTGGAATCACAACTCTAGGAACCAAGCATCCCAGGTATGTTTCAAATCTTTGCTTAGCCTTGTACAATTAGAAAATATTTCTTCAATTCATTTTGGTTTTTGACTTTTGAGCTAGTGAACCTGAGGGAGTTGGCTCAAACACAACTCTGTACCTATTAGGCCCCCACATTCATATCATGCTTTGACAGGTTTGCACCAACCCTTAGGTGGTCCATTTCAATATGCACGATAGTTTGGTTTCTGACCAATGTATTTTGTTACTATTAATGAGTTTGGATCCTTTAGCACTTGGGTGTTCAAACGAATGTCTGGAAAAAGAATGAGTTGATTGCAGCTAAGCCATCACTTTTCTGGTAATAGTTTAGTTAAACATATCTACCCCTTGAGAGATCCATTACCACATTGAAGGTGGTGCATTTATCAATTAATGTGTTCAATCTCTATTAATGAGTTTGGATAATTAACCATTGGGGAGTTCAAACCAATGTCTTTTAATAGCATGACCTGATTCCAACTATGTCATAAATTCCTGGTAATAGTGTAGTTAATCAATGGAAGAATCCCCAAATTTAATAAAAATTGTCACAACTCAAGCGGTCTAAAACCACATAATTGAACTGATGGTGATCTGAAGGAAAATACAACCATTGCACCATTATATCAAGCCCAATTCTACAAAGAATAAGGGGAGACTAGGCTGATACCTGCAATTATCCCTCCAGTGTGAAAGTTATTGGAGCTTAGGAGCTGCTTGGATTCCAGATAATTTTCTTAAAGAATAGGATGCATGTGTCTTTGTAAATATAATAGAATCAAGAGAAATAAGATCAATTTCTGAGTAGCATTTTTCTTTAACATGTGAGTCTAGGGAAGGGGATCAAAAATTCCATTGCCTCACCAACTAAAGCACCCATGTTATTGTTTTCAACAAGACTAGTTGCATTATCCTCCCTTGCCTTGTGAAGTTAATAGGTCATCAATTAAGTTACATGAGACTGGGATACAAGATACACAAGACATGTGGATATGAGCATCCAACATGGGACACTTTGACCCTTGAAATGTGACATGCAGAACATTATATACATGTGTGTGTGTGTGTGTGTGTGTGTGTGTGTGTGTGTGTTATAAATACAAAAAAAAACAAATATTGACATATAGATCCAAAATTTTAGAGCACCCACAAAATATTTATACAACTAATTACCACATTAAACACACAAAAAACTAGAATATTCATTACATAGAGGTTAGAACTGAAAATCTTAAATTGCCTTTTTTTCATTGAGTTATTTGATATCATCAAATGAAAGTGCATGGCATGGATTCTACTGATATTATAGATGACAATACCAATGAAAAATTACAATATAGGGTAGATACTAGAACTGTAGATGAAAAATCTCAAAATTCATTTGTTGTCCTCCTTGATGTTAAAATCACCAAAATCACCACCATTGCTATTGCGCTCTACTTCATCCTCTTCCCCCTCTAGATCCTATGTAGTACTTGCATCTAGTGGTGTTGAGGATGACCCCTCAAAGAGGATCACCATCATTAAAAGTGACTGGTTGTAGCATTGATTCATTGAGATCCAAGTTGGCTAATGCTAACTCAATGTTGTTGTAGAAAACCGTATTGTTAGGAAATACATTGCACATCTTTGTCTTTCTCTTCAACTCATGTCTTGCAGTGGTATGCCCATGGCATCTCTTTCTACATTGAATAAGAATGGACTTTTGTATGCCCAGGCCCATACCCGTTTCTTTTTGCATTGAATAGGCATGCAAGAAAGTAAAAATATTCCATGTTAATTGTGGTAGTAGCAGCACCGATGACAAACCACAGAGCTTTCTCGAAACGAGACATTTTAAAAATTCCATAGATTGTTTTTGTTTTGAGAAACTTACTAGATACATATTTATCTTTTCAACTCAGTGAAGACGAGAATGCATCAAACCCTATTTCTTGAAACCATTGTTAAAGCGATCATCTTTCAACAATATCTAGACCTATAAGAAAACAAGTAGTGAGAATAGTTCTAATTATCCACCCATTAAAGACAACAACATAACCCCCTTTGATTACAAATACTCGAGTGGTTTTGAAATGCAAAAGTCAAAACAATTTCATTCACTTCAACATGTCATTGTGCACACTATAAAGTGACATTGCTGTCAACGTTGTAATGTTGCTTTATGCCTCTCAATACAATTGTTAATTTAATATAGTATAACTAGATCAAAATTTAAAAACCAAAATCAAATCTACCTAAGATTGATTTTGAATCACCTAAAATATACCAACATAAAGAATGAGTTTGTCCCATTATGAACTCATCGTTGCTACAATTGAGATATTTAGAATAGTTGGTTGGCCAATTCACTTTTAAAAAAAACACATGTCAACCTATTTATAGGACTGTTTTGGAAATGCCAATCTTGCTTATGTTTTCGAGACTACCATAAAAGAATTGAATGGCCAGGTGGATCGGTGCCGAAATGCATAACGTAATCATCGAAATCAATCTGAACTTTTGAAAAATAAAAATGACCATATGCCAAAACAGCATAGTCGCGGATCTACATCATTAAGAGCCTGCTTCGTTCTTTCGCCGGGAAAAAGAATAAAAAAATCCAAAAATGGAGTGATTGCACCAGGCCCGCACTATAAATTAGAGTTTTGTTCGCCACAGTTTTATCCAAAATGAGTAATAGGAGTTCTTGTGCCAATAAATTAGGGGTGGAAAATCATTAGAAAGTTGTGCTTGCCTTTTTTTCTATTGCTTGTGAACAAAACAGTTTAGTCTTAGAACACTATAATGATCAGAGATTTATAGGTCAGCCATGGATCTCACACATGTGATACCCATGCCCAAAGCTTCGTCTGGGCTTCTACCCCAAATCTCCTCAGCATTCTCACCACTACTGCAGAAGTGTAAATGTGTTAGAAAACCTGCACAGATGAATCTAGCTAGTAAAGGTTGAATACATAGCTTTGTAGAGCAAAAACACTAAAAGAATCGAAAGAACAAAAAGAATGATTGATTCAGAAAATATGTTACAATGCTCATGATATAGCATTACTGGGTGAATATCCCAAGGTAATGCGCCATAGTGGTGATCAATGAGAGGACTCAACACCTACAGAAAGTTCCGAAGAGAACTAGCCAGTTACGGAGTGAAAGGAGGAGCAAATCAGGGAGTAAATCATGAAGAAGAACTAGCCAGTTGCGGAGAGAAAGGAGGAGTAAATCAGGGAGTAAATCATGTAAAAAATATCTTGCATGTAGTCCCACGCTCTAGCTAAGTGTCTGCATGTGCCAGTAATGAAGGTCCTAGGTGTGTAGTATCTCCAACACCCCCCTTAACACCACTATGGGGAAAAATAGAAAATGGGCCTTGGAAACTAAGGCCAAAGGTCACCCAAAATATAGTGAAAATTGTACTAGAATTGAGGAAAGAGGGAAAACCTCGTGGGAAAAACCCCCCCTCAAAATACAATGTAATCAAAAGAAAAGAGGAAGAAAAGACAGTTACTAAGCAACTGTGTCCTTCACTCCAAGACGATTGCGCAGAGAGTGAAACTTCTACTCAGTGAATGTCTTGTTGAAGATGTCTGCAGTCTATTCTGCTGAAGGACAGAACTGCAAATCAATGACCCGATCATGTACTAAGTCTCTGATGTAGTGCATATGGATCTTTATGTGCTTCGTCTGTTGTCACTGTACTGGATCCCTGCAAAATTTGAGAGTGCTCTGGTTGTCACACTAGATGACAATGGGCTGGTGGAACTGGATGCCCAACTCAGTGAGGAAGTACTGTAGCCACAGAGCCTGAATGGTGATGTTGACTACTCCTCTTTACTCGGCCTTAGCTAAAGAGAGAGCAATAGCAGCCTGCTTCTTGCTCGACCAACAGATAGGGCCAGACCCTAAACTAAGTGAATATCTGGAGGTGGACTTGCGATAAATGTTGTCACCCACCCAATCAAAATCTGTGAAGCCAAGGAGACTCAATGCAGTGTCTGTTACATAGTGAATCCCGAAGGTGATGGTGCCCTACACATATCGGAGGATGCGATTGGCAGCATTCCAGTGTAGCTCATGTGGCTCCTGCATGTATTGGGAAACTGCCCCTACTGCATATGAGAGATATGGTCTGGAGTGGGTGAGGTACAATAAGATCCCCACTAGCTGTCGGTAGAGAGTACTGTCAACTAATGGAGTGTCACCTCCATCCTCAAGGCGGACCCTAGACAGAAAAGGAGTCAGTGCTAGCTTGCAGTCAGTCATGTGAAATCTCTTGAAAAGATCTCGTGCATACTTAGCCTGAGAGAGTTTGATGCCTATGGCATCCTGTCTGATCTCAAGACCAAGAAAGAAGTGTAATGGACCCATGTCTGTCATCAAGAACCTATCATGCTAGGCCCTCTTGACTGTAGCAATGGCTGAAGCTGAGCTGCCGGTGATTAGGAGATCATCCACATACAAAACTAAGATAAGAAGAGAATTATGTGTCTTGAGCTTGTAAACATTTGGATCAGACTTACATCTTTCGAAGTTTTGTGATAAGAGAAAAGAATCCATCTTCGCATACCAAGCTCTCGGGGCCTGCTTCTCTGGGAGCGAGTTATACTCCTCCTCCATGGCGAACTCCCAAGAGGGATGCCTAGCAGCCTCAGCATAAGACTGTGGATCAGAAGACTGAACCAAATGACAATCGCAGGATGGCCTTGGTTCAGTGGTAGTGAGGGCAAGAGGAGGCTCAATAAACTCTGAGCTAGTCCTCTGCAGATCAAAATTATCCCCCACAAGACCATTTCTAGCAGCTAGGTGGTCTTGTGCATATATCTCACTTACGTTCCTTGTTCTCTGATTTATGACAGGGGAAGTTTATTCATTGCTGGAAGCCCGATCTGGGCTTGGATGTGGATCATCATATGCATGCATTAGATTTGTATCTGAAGACTCTGTCTCTACATCTGCATGCTCTACCTCGACATCTGCATGCTCTGTATCTGAATCTGAGTGTACTGAGTCATCATCTCGGACAAGAGGTAGATAAAAGGTGTTTGCATGAGGCAATTGAGGTGCATGCGGGAGACTTTCCTCAAATTTGACACTTCTCTCAATGATGAGCTTGTCTGTAGAGGAAATCAGGGGCTGATATCACTTCACACCATCAGGGTATCCAACAAACATGCACTCAATGCTCTGTGGATCAAGAGCTTTCCTCGTTTCAGAGGGGATCCTGGCCCATGCTCGGGAGCCGAAAGCATGGAAGTGGGTGACCTCCAGTTTAGTGCCGCTCCAAGCCTCAAAGGGGGTCCGATCCTTGAAAAACCTATGAGGAGATTTGTTCTAGATGTAGTTAGAACAATTAAGTGCTTCAGCCCATAGCTTATGAGGTAGTGACTTAGCATGTAGCATGCAGGAATCCATCTATTTGAGAGATCGGTTCTTTCTCTCAGCAACTTCGTTCTACTGCGGAGTGTATGAAATTGTGTGTTGCAAATGTATGCCAGACTCAGGGAAAAGGTTCTGAAGTGTTGTGTTAACATATTCCCCCCCATTATCTGTATGGACGGCTTTGATCTTTCTCTCTGACTGTGTCTCAACAAGTGCTTTGAAATCTTCAAAGTGCGCAAAAACTTCAGATTTGGCCCTGAGAAGATACACCCAAGTATACCGTGAGAAATTATCAATAAATGTAAGCACATATCTTGATTTTTTGATGGAAGGATGAGGAAAAGGCCCCATGAGATCACTATGTATTAGATCTAGAGGAGAGGATGCTCTGTGAGTCTTGCCGGTGTCAAACTTTTCTCTAGGATGTTTGCCAAGGACACATCCTTCACAAACTCCTTTGGAAAAACTGATATTTGGCAAGCCTTCCACCATTTCATGCTTGCTTAGCTACTGTATATACCTTTAATTTAAGTGACCAAACCTCTCGTGCCAAATCCTACTACTATCATCAGCATGTGTAAGCAATAAGGAGGATTTAGATTCAATAAATTCAGAAAATGTATAGAGTCTAGCTCCATTGTTTACCTCACCGGTTGCAATTTTGGAGCTGCTATGTAGGTCATATATGTTCACTGCATCTGGAGTGAATTCCACTCTCTTTCCGGTGCCGCAATGAGTGATTTGATAAACTGAAAGCAGGTTTACCAAAATTTTTGGAACATGAAGCACATCTTCAAAGCTTCCGTGTAAAAGTTCCACTCTACCTTTTCCGGTGACCTCAATAGGTGAGTCATCTCCCATGAGGATGGGAGGTCCTCTGCATGCATCCAAAGAGGAATAGACTTCCTTTACAGCAGCCATATGATATGATGCACCAAAATCTATAATCCATGCATCATGGGAAGAGTTAATTGCAACTAAAGCATGAAAATTGTTACCTTTCCCATGTGGCAGATCCTCAGTTTTCTTCTTGGCGCCCTGAGGGATGTGGTCCCCAAGGTTGTTCTTCTGAAGGATTTCTACCATTTGGTCAATTTGTTTCTTCATGGAAGAGGATTCCGGATGGAATCCTCGGTGACAGTAGGTGCATTGGTCTCCTTTATTCCCTTTCTCATTTCTAGAGCCGGAGGAGTCATTGAAGGGATTGGTGTACCCTTCCTTCTTTGGATGGGAATGTGCTTTTCCCTTGTCTTTTTGCTGCTGATTTTTCTGATTTGAATCAGATCTGTGATTTTTTTTGTGGTTTCCATCATGCACAGCAAGTGCATGCACTTTTGGAGGTTTGATTTTCCCCATGCCAATGAGTTTATCTTGCTCAAAAGTGAGGAACTCCATGAACTCTTTGAGAGAAGGCATAATGTAGGATTCACCTGTTGCGAGCCTTACTAAATGAAATGTAGGCACATAGACGAAGTATTCTAGTCCAATCTTTGACATAATAGAGAGAACTTGGCGACTCTCCTCCTTGGATTTGTCAATTCCACAACCCTTGAGTTGTAGCAATAGATCATTATATTTGGTGAAGAAGTCTTGAATTTTGTCATAGTTCCGTGGATCCAATGAGAGCAGTTCCACTTCGAGCAGATGTCCTTTCATCTCATCCTTTTTCCCGTAGATTTCTTCAACCTCTTTCCAAATCTCATTGGCAGTATTGTAGGCAGATAGATGAAACTGCAACTCTAGGGAGATGCACATGCATATGGATCCGTGGGCCTCATCCATGCGGTTGAGGTACTTGGATTTCTCTATGGCTGAAGTGGGTTCCACTTCTGCAGCCATGGTAATCCTATACAACCCTTTCTAATGAAGGTATCGAGCCATTTGGTCCTTCCATTCGTGATAGTTGTACGGTGTTAGGATCGATGCTTTGGGAAACTCCATTTTTCTGTCAATCTTCAATCTCCAAGCTGTAATACCTGCAAAATAAAGTACTAGTGTGCCTTTTATCTAGCAACTTGTGGGCTCTGATACCATATAAATGTGTTAGAAAACCTGCACAGATGAATCTAGCTAGTAAAGGTTGAACACACAACTTTGCAGAGATAAAACAATAAAAGAATCGAAAGAACAAAAAGAATGTTTGATTCAGAAAGTAGGTTACAATGCTCATGATATAACATTACTGGGTGAATATCCCAAGGTAATGCGCCATAGTGGTGATCAATGAGAGGACTCAACACATATAGCAAGTTCCGGAGAGAACTATCCAGTTGCAAAGTGAAAGGAGGAGCAAATCAGGGAGTAAATCATGCAAACGAACTAGCCAATTGTGGAGTGAAAGGAGGAGAAAATTAGGGAGTAAATCATGCAGAAGAACTAGCGAGTTGCGAAGTGAAAGGAGGAGAAAATCAGGGAGTAAATCATGCAGAAAAAATCTTGCATGTAGTCCCATGCTCTAACTAAGTGTTTGCATGTGCCAGTAATGAAGGTCCTAGGTGTGTAGTATCTCCAACAAGAAGCAGATTGGGATAGTTCACCTTCTTTTTGCTTCAAAGAGGGAGAGAAGAGTTAGCCAAAGGCAGTTTGTTGTAAAAGCTACAAACTTTGGAGAATATCGATTTTTTTTTTTAATTAATTTATTTATTCTTCATTACAGGATTTATGGTTATTTCTCTATAGATTGACCTCTCATACGGCTACACTAAGTCCTAAATTGTTTTGAATGTAGGCGGCCCGAACATGGTTGACTTGAATATGATACTTCTAAGGAAGCGAATTTTGGACCTCAAAATGCAGGAGAAGAATTATAAGACCCAAAAGGAGTATATGGAATGGGAAAAAGATTGGTATCCGACGTATCATGCGCACGTATTTATGGTAATGGAATGGTTGCAGTAGGCTTTGATCAACACTCGGTCGATTGTTGCAATCAGTGTTTTGAGTTTGATATCGGCTAGCATCTCCTTATCGATTATTATTGTATTTGCGACTGCCTTAAATAAACTGAGTGAAATTACAACTACAATTCTTAGCACTCTGAATGGATAATGGCGGAACTAAAATTTGTAATTTATTAGTGGTGGAAGAGAAAATAGTTACATATAGATATGTCATTTTTATACACAGGATGCTACAATTATTTTGTAGAAATCTATCTCGATGTATCTTCATAATATTCAGCATTGTCTTGTAAAGACACAAAGGGAAAACTATTAGTCAATTCCCAAATTTGAACCTATCTCAAATTTGGTGAAAGTTCGCTTAGCTACTGTTTATCATACCTGCATCAAAAGAGCCTCCCATTTATCTTGAATGACTCCAGCCTTAATGCTACTTTCACGCAACTGAAGATATATGTAACTGCTCCTTACGATATCTGTAATACCACTCATGGCTTGGTGAAGATCCTCGTACCCTGCTCCTAGCTTGCAAGGCACTAAGCAACTTCATTTGTTGAGCACATAATGAAAAATAAATTAGCACATAATCAAGAATAAATCAACACATAATCAAGAAAGGATGGAGCAAATCCATGCAAAGACAATTTCTAATCCTAGATTTCCTCTAGGTAAGAACTTATTGAAGAAGTGTGCTTTCGTAGAAGTATTTGTCACACGGGCTTTGCTACATATTTATTGAAGTAAAGTCCTATATTACATCTATAATACAAGGAAAAAATTGCTAGTTTTATTTGCTTGCCATGCAATATAATGAAATGATTTTTGTTACACTTGAAATATATATGACCCCATGTAGTTTACCCATCCATACCCATGGAACCCGACTTCTAAGGGTTTTATGGAATGTTCTTTTGATAACGATTCAGAAGATGCATTAAATAATTGGTAGGACATGACTGCGGGTATGTGAATGAACTACCAGATAAACATATTATTAAGTTCGTACCTTTGCCTCTGGTACTAATAGCTACGAGTCTTGTGCCTATGCTACTAGTGCTCCTAGTTAAGGTGATTTCTTTGTTAATGTTGCCAGCTTGGGTGTTGGTCTGGTTTGCTTTGATGTTTGTCCAACTAGATTTTTTGATGAACACTATGGGTTCTTATATTCACAAATTCGAAATGTTTTCCAAATGGTGCCCTAGATGAGATGGCTGTATAATAAACCCCAATTTCGACATCTTGTTTCAAATCACTTTGTTTAAGGGGCCAAGAGAAGGAAATAAACGTTAACCTTACCCGTGTAAACTGAAACCGAAATAAAAGAAGTAGCAATTCGACCCATAATGCTCAGCAAAAAAACCAAGGGAACAAACTACCAGTGGATAGAAGATGTTTGGCTTGTAAAAGCATAGATAGGGAGCATTCTGAATTAAATGAACTTAAGAGTAGTCAAGGGATCTGGCTTCTAGTGTCTTGCTTCTCACACCATAAGCACACTCTATCATACTTGAAAGGTAAATTGGGGCTCGATTTGATTGTGAATGTGTTCAATCTAGGGAGATCTTATTTTTGGGCTTGGTACTGAATCCACGCCTAGGAATAGATATGAAACTGGTAGGGATGCTTCACGGGGTGCTTTCACTTTCACTTTGGTTGGTAGTGATTCAGTGACGGTTCCAACTTCATCATCATCATTGTGCTCAATCTCCTCCTCAATGAGACCCCAACCACCATAGCCATAAAAAAATGGAGCTTGCAACTATCATATAGTCATTGTGCTCTCTTTTACCTAAACTATAAACAATCCACCCGTTCCACATCCACAGGAAAACAAACAAGATTGCTGAGAGACCAAAATATGAGGGGGTGCACTTACCATAGGGAGACCTAGATATGAATTGGAATAGCACTAAAAATAATGAGCTCATTTAAGGTGAATAACTTTAATGCATCAGAGCATGGTTTAAAATTTTAACTACAGAGGGATCCTACGAGCCAGATGAAGAGTTTGATCGAGTTGAAAATATAGAGGGCGAACTTGGCTACATGCAAACCCCACTTGGAAGTTGGGATTTTTTTTTTTCTTTTTCTATTTAACCTTATTTATTAGTTATTGAATTTACTCTTTTCATTTTCTTTAATTAAACTTTTTTTTATTTTAAATGTAAAACATCAAACACCAAACAAAATATTCATCGACTAGAAACTATGCAAACTACTCCAGAAAGTTATGTTGATAGTGGTTGAGAATTTATTTTGTTTAGCTTGCTTCCAGATGAGAAATATGTGTCAATATAATTTACATCTTCATATTGGACAAATCCCATTTGAGACCACACGAATTGCAAAGAACTCAAGGAGAAAACTCGCTGGTGGCTGTTGGAAGAATCACCGCACCTCTATGGAATCTGTAATTTCCACCCTGGGGATCCTAGTTACTGGTTTGGAATGTTTACCAACACCTGCAGATTTTGGTGTAATGGAAAACCTCCACATGGTATCAGAGCCTGGACCCAGGTTCGATTCTCCCAAGTTGCGTTTGAGGGGGGGTGTTGGAAAATCATTGCACCTCTATGGAATCCGTAATTTCCACCCTAGGATCCTAGTTACTGGTTTGGAATGTTTACCAACACCTGTGGGTTTTGGTGTAACAGAAAACCTCCACAGTGGCTTAACCAAATGGCACCTTAAATTTAAAGTCACTTCTTATACATAGCTTATGCGTATGCCCTTTATTCTAGGAAAACATATTTTTGGCTTGTAAATAAGCTTTCATCTCCCCTCTAAAGCAATCAAATATTTAGTTTGGCTAAAAATGCTTTATCCTCTAAAAAGATAAACATGCTTCCTCTCATCCTGAAAAACCAATCAAATTAAGAACGCAATACCGATTGGGGATGGATGGGGAGATGTGGCGCTAGGGTTTGCAGGCTAGGGTAAGCCGTCGGCGCAGCGCTTCGGAGCTGCAGACGAAAAACGTGGAGCAGAAGTCGAAGAGAGGCATGGCAGGCGGATTGAGCTAGATAAGCTCGCAGCATAAACGAGTTAAGTGATAAGTCTTCAAGCTAAGAAACGAGGTTAAGCATTAAAAGTATCAGAGCTGAGTAGGAAATGGAAAATCGGCAGGGGAGGGGAGAGATCCCCTCCTACAAAAATGTTGTAGCAGGTGAAACCAGTGCAAGTGGGATGCAGCGAAATCTGAAGGAAAACTATGCACCAGTGATGGGTAACCTATGGCAAAAGAGGATGGGTGGGAAATGCCTTCCAAGGGCACAAAAACAACCTAGATATGTCATTCCCTACAACAAACTTGAGGAATATAACTGCTACATGAAGGACCATGCGCTGATTTGCAAGTTTGTAGGGTATTGGCCAACTGAGAAAGAACTGCATAGGTGGATCTATCAAAGGTGGAGACCAAAAGGACATATAGATCTGAAACTGGGAGCAAAAGGGTTTTTTACAGCCATCTTTGCGAATCTGGAGGACAAAGAAAGGGTTTTTGAGGAAGGACCGTATTTTATGAACAATGCGGGTCTGTTTATGAAATACTGGGAAGAAAGATATAACCCTGAAAAAGAAAAAATGCTAGCCGCTCCTATCTGGATTAGATTGTTTGGTTTACCAGTGGAATTTTGGGACCCTGAAATACTAGAGGGGATTGGGAAAACAATCGGGGGCTTTGTCAAAATAGCAGAAGCAACGAAGCGAGGCAAATATACATCATATGCAAGGCTCTGTGTATACATGAATATAGCAGAACCCCTTCCAGAATATATTGAGCTGGAATATCATGATGAAATCTGGCAACAGCCAATAGACTATGAACATATTCCATTTAGGTGCCGAAAATGCCATGAATACGGCCATTTATATAGACAATGTCCGTTGAATAAGGAGGAAGGGTTAAAAAGAAATCAAGAAGAATATCAAAGAGAATCAGGAAAAATGGAAGAGGTAGATAGGGACTTTCAACAGGTTACAAGGAGGAAGAAACAAGGCAAAGATGGCTCCAAAACTCAGACACAGGAAGAACCCCTTAATACAGCGAGTCAAAACAAATTTCAAATTCTCCAGAATGAAAACGAGGATTATGAAGTGAACCTGGAGGATGACGAAGATCCTGGAAATACGCCAATGGAAATAGTTAAAGATATAAAAGGAAAAGAAGCAGATATAGGGAAAGCAGCTGAAGAAAGACCTGTAGGAGAGTCAGAAACAGTAACAAACCAAACCCAGATGGAGGTGGAAGGCCAGACGGAAAATGAGGTGGAGGAGGAAAAAATCATGAAACAGTTAATTCAGGAATGGAAAAACCTGGATAGCAGATTCATACCAGAGAAACAGAAACAACTATACAAAGAAGCATTTCAAAAATACAAAGAAAAAAAAGGGGAGAACATGGATAAACAGATAACCATAGCAAGCGAACAGGAGAATGGTCAAATGGGAATGGACGGCTCTGGCAAAAACAGCAGGAAAAGAGGACGGAAAACGTTGAGTGAAACCATTCAGACTGTGGGAGAAACGTTGATAAACTCAGGTAAAGTGATACCTCTGTCAGAGGTATTCTTCCCCTCCTATCAAAAGTTTTAAATGATTATTATCAGCTGGAATATTAGGGGTTTGAACAGTAAAGGGAAACAGAGGTACATGAAAGAGAAATTGAAAAAGGACAAACCGAGTATTATGATTCTTCAGGAAACGAAAATTACAGTGCAGCAGCTGGAAGTAATAATCAACAAGAATAAGCTTCAATACGAAGTTATGGGGCAAGATGCTATTGGATCTGCGGGAGGAATTGCAATTTTGTGGAACCCAAACGACATAATCCTAGAAGGCTGGACTAGTATGACCAGAATCCTTACAGGTATGGGTAGAATAGTAGGTACAAATGAAAAGGTAGTCATTTCAGGGGTTTACGGCCCACATACCCCAGGAGAAAAAGAAAGCTTTTTGAAAAATATGAAAGCCATTCGCAGAATGTATCCAGAGTCTGCTTGGGTTATAGGAGGCGATTTTAACCTAATCCGATCCCTAGGGGAGAAAAAGGGAGGGATAAGAAAATCAGATCAATACATGGACAGTTTCAATGATGTAATAGATGAGTTAAGACTTGTAGATATACACACTATCAATGGAATCTACACCTGGAATAACAGGAGAGGGGGTAAAAATCAGATAGCATCGAGACTTGACCGCTTCCTGGTTTCAGAAAGCATTATGAATAAGGATGTTTTTGTTGAAGCAAAGATCATGCCTTCTCTTGGTTCAGACCATTGGCCCATCAGATTGGAGGTGGATATTAAACGGAATCTTGGAAGAAGACCTTTTAGATTTGAAACCTTTTGGTTAAGGGATCCGGAATTTATAAAGAAAATGGAAGAATGGTGGACGCAAAGTACAGTGAAGGGTAAAGGAAAAATGCATACCTTCCAATTGAAACTTAAAGAGCTAAAAGGAAAAATCAGAAAATGGAACAAGGAAGAATTTGGTAATATTATGGAGGAAAAACAAAAACTTGAAGGAGAGATGGAGGCTCTTCAACAAAAAATTATAGTAGAAGGAAGGACAGTGGAGAGCATTCAGGAAGAAGGGATAATTCTTGGGAAATTGGAGGAAAGGAGGAAACAAGAAGAAATCCTCTGGAGGCAGAAATCAAGAATAAAATGGCTAAGGGAAGGTGAAAGAAACACAAAATTTTTCCATCAGGCTATGGTTCAGCACAGGCAAAGAAATAGGATATTGTCCATCAGAGACCAAAATGGTGAAAGAATAGTGGATCAGGAAGGAATAGAGCAAGTGCTGGTGGAATACCACAAAGACATTGTAGCGGAACCCTTAGTGGATAGAACAGAAGCAATAAAAGAAATATGCTCAGCCATTCCTCGACTAGTTACAGAGGACCAAAATAACGCATTGATGCGAGCAGTCAATATGGAGGAGTTAGATGAAATTGTAAAATCCATGAAAAAGGGTACAGCTCCAGGTCCTGATGGTTTTACGATTGAATTCTACCAAGCGGGATGGCATTTCCTGAGAGAAGAAATTCTGGATCTGATAGAAGAATCTCGGATGAACCAAAAGGTATGGCCTGCAATTAACTCTACCTTTTATGCTTTGATTCCTAAGAACGAAAATTTGGAAGATGCTAAGGGTTTCAGACCCATTGCATTATGCAATGTAATTTACAAGATAATAACAACTTTAATAGCCAAAAGATTGAAGCCCATGCTGGACAAGTTAATTTCCACGGAACAAACTGGTTTCGTTGAAGGAAGACAAATCCTTGATGGGCTGGTAGTGACCCAGGAGGTTATCCATTCTCTAAAAATGAAAAAACAGAAGGGTATGATGATTAAATTAGATCTGTCGAAGGCATATGATAGATTGAGCTGGAAATACTTAGAAGAAGTCCTAGAAAGTTTTGGTTTTTGTAAGAGATGGATTAACTGGATTCACAGTCTAATCTCAACTCCGAATTTTTCGATCCTTGTAAATGGCTCCCCATCAAAAGCCTTCAATGCTTCTAGAGGCATTAGACAGGGTGACCCGATATCCCCATTTCTTTTCATACTGGCTGCAGAGGGCCTGGGTAGATACATTAAGAAAGAAAGAGCAGCGAATAACATTAAGGGATTGAGACTTTGGGGTAATAATCTGCCAATAACTCATCAACAATTTGTTGACGATATCATGTTATTCGGGGAGCCAACGGTAAAAGAAATAAGGCAGTTGAAGAGGATTTTAGACTTATTTGCAGAAGCCTCGGGTCTGGAGATAAACAAAGATAAGTCCTGTGTGTTTATATTTAATACTATAGAACAAATCAGAATCCATCTCACAAGATTGCTGGGCTTCAAACAAGGAGAGCTACCTACGAAATATCTGGGGAATTTACTAGACTTCACTTCCAAAAAGTTGAAAAATTGGCAAGGAGTGTTGGATAAATTAAAAAATAAAATGATGAATTGGGCCTTCAGAACTTTGAACATAGCAGGAAGGGTAGTGCTGGCAAAATCGGTTTTACAAGCCATTCCCATCTATCCACTGTCAATAATGGCAGCCCCATCAGGAGTTTGTGCAAAGATTAGGGAGATCATGAGAAAATTTATTTGGGGAGGGACAGCCCAACGTAAAAAATGGGCCTTAGTTTCCTAGAATCGCTTAACAGAAAGAGAGGAAAAAGGAGGTCTAGGCCTGCAGGACCTAGAAAATCTGAACAGAGTGTTAGGTGCAAAGCTCTGGTGGCGATGGTTAAGAGGGGGCAACGACTTATGGAAAGCTATATGGACACACAAATACAACATGCCGAATACAACTGAGGACATTCTGAGATTGAAAGAAACTCTGAAGGGGTCAACAATTTGGGATTTAGCTTGGCAGAATAGAGATATAGTTGAAAGACATGCGTTCTGGGAAATACGAGGAGGTGAAGAAGCCAACTTCTGGGAGGAGAGATGGCAGCAAAAGGAAAGGATGAACAGAATTCAGAATGTCCATCAGTTACAGGACAAAATAGGGAGAAATCGAAAATGTGTTAAAGACTATTGGAAGGCAGATGAATTAGATGGAATCTGGAGGAAATGGATAGATCCAAAAGAATGGGACAATGAGCTAAATAGAGAGCAACAAGAAGCTTTCATGAAAGAGGTGAACTCCAGGAAGATAAAAGCTAGAATAGGAAAAGACATTCTGAGATGGGGAAACTCTGTGAAAGGATCCTTCACAGTCAAAGAGGCATACTACTTAACTGACTCCCAGGTTATAAATGAGGAGAATCAAGAATGGATGATAATCTGGAAAAGCAACTGGTGGCCGAAAATATCCCTGTTCACATGGCTTGCAGCCAAAAATAAGATCCTAACATGGGACAGAATTCAAAAAAAAGGTTTTAGCGGTCCTTCTAGATGTTGTCTTTGTAAAAAGGATGAGGAAACGCGAGATCACCTCCTTATTAATTGCATGTTTACCAGAAAATTATGGCTGGACACAAGAAAGATATTCTGTAAAACCGAGCTAGTCCCCGGCGATATTAAGGCAATAATCTTTCAATGGCATAAGGAGAAATACCAGTGTAGAGTGGTGCGCAGAGCTTGGGACCTTATTGCGGGATTTGTGTTATGGATGATATGGAAGGAAAGGAACCGGCAGATTTTCCAGGACAAAGTGAAGAAGCCGGAAATTGTATGGAGAAGAGCGATTAATCTCATGAGAGAAACAATCCTATCGGAGAAATGGGAGGCGGAAGATTGGAAGACTGATCCAATAGAGGGAGTAATCCTAAACAATTTAAGTTTAAATTATGAAATGGTTTATCAGAAGCAGGAAAAAAGGCATGGAGAGCGAACTCAGAGTTCAGACAAATTCAGTTATCCCAGGGAAAATTTTATCAAATTGAACTTCGATGGTGCTTCAAAGGGGAATCCGGGTAATGCCGGATTCGGAGGAATTTTCCGCGATGACAAGAAGAAGGTTAGATGGATTTATGCTGAATGGGGCGGGGAGATGACGAATAACGAGGCTGAACTCTGGGCGATTCATCAGGGGTTAAGGATCGCAATCAGAAATGGCTATACAAACGTGGAAATTGTAGGCGATTCGCAGATGGCGATTGAGATCATGAAAAAACTAAATAACGGTAGAGACTGGGAACAAATTACCAGCAGTTGGAGAACCGCTGGAATTGTCCAGGAGATAGCGGAACTGCTAAAACGACTGGATTACAAAATTCTCTACCACGTCAGAAGAGACGGGAATCGTGCGGCCGATTACCTGGCGAACTGGGGCTGCAATGGTCAGGGTAGCTTGGTGGACAGCCAATGGACAGCGGTGCAATACAAGAGGGATTGGGCGGACCTGGCAAACATAATTAAAGATGACCATGATCAAGCCACGAACGAGAATTCTGGGGGTAATCAATTGGATTGATGACTGGGTTGGGAGGTCCCAGATAATAAATGCAGGTAGGTACAGTCAGAGGAGTGGTATGATGAAAACGCAGTGGACATCACCCCGGCGGCCCGTGCGAACGGTATTACCGGATCAGCACTACCGCACAATAATTAAACAGTGCGATCGGAGAGGGTGGTCGAACGGCTTGTCAGAGCCTCGAATCAGGACAAGAAATCTAAGTAGGATGGATAGGAAAGGTAACAGCAGGGACAATAAATGGCGATGGTACAGCACCAATATAGAAACTCACCCCGAAATCGGAAAGAGAATAAGTATTCAGAGTGTAAAGGTAAGACAACAATTCAGCCTGTTTGACACCCAGCGAGACGAGATTAGAACAACGCAGAGGTTGCGATACAAGAGAGCTTCTATATCGCTGTGGTATATTCCTAGTGACAGAATTAGAGCCGACATGGAAACCCGAATGAAATCCAGGGTGACGGAAGAGCAGACGCTAGCTGATGAAAGAAACAGAGATAGGAAGGGTAAAATGACTGCAAAGGAGGAGGGGCCGGTAGAGATCTTTGAGATAACTGACGACTCGGAAGATGAAAATCCTTGTCGGGAAAGGAACAGAGCCTATTCAACAAAAGGCAAAGCCACAGGAGGCTCGGTTAACGCTCAGATGGCGGAAGATCAGCCAACATTACCAGTTGAACGGGTCAGGCGGTATGGCAGAGGAATGGGTAACAGAGGAATGGGTGGTAGAGGAATGGGTGGCAGAGGAACGGGTAACAGAAAGGTCGCGAGCGGCAGGAGAGGCCGGGGTCAGAGCAGAAGCGAAGGGGACAGAGAAGAAAAGACGGAGCAGGAAGCGGGGCCCGCAAAAAAAGCCAGAAGGTCGATGGAGAAAAGGATTCGCCAGGCGGAGAGAGCCTACCAGCATAACACTAACCCACAAGTCAGGCGACTCATACAGAATTTGGAGGAGGAAGCTCTGCAGGGCCAATCTGACTCCGAAATGGAGGATTGGGAATTCCTGCTGCATGATCCCAGAAATACCAGAGGAAGGATGTCTCTGTTTAAACAATCTCTTCATATTTACTGGGTTATGAAACGGTTATTAGCGAAGGCCCTTGAACAAGTTGCTACTGAAATGGAGGATATAGCTCAGGGAGGCCAGGAATGGAAAAGGGAACTGAGATTCATACACATCTCCTTAGAGATGCAGGAAAAGAAGTTGGATGAATTACAACAGATGCTGAAGGGAGAACAACGGGGCGCAGATGGAGAAGCTAGCCAGCAACCAGGAGCCGAAGACGATTGAGGAAAGATATGTATAATCTTGAGTATGAATCTACATAGCTTAGTTAATTGCAGGTTTTTGAATGCTTTAGATAAGGAAAAATGTTATCTGCAAACTAGTAGAATCAGGAACTCTCAGGACTGTATAGTTTATCTTGCTGCGATATTTAGACTTTGGACTTTTTACTTTTGGTCTGCCATAAAAAACTTGAGATGGCAAAATACTCGGTTTCCCCAAGAGGGCGAGTTATTATTTTTTTACAACATGTACTGCTCTGATTTTATATAAGTAATAGAAAGAGAACCACCCCAGCTTACAAAAAAAAAAAAAACATGCTTCCTTTCATCCTACTGTGCACTTGATAACATTTTCACATTGAGAGCCATGACTGAAGAAGCTAAGGAGAAACTAGTCTTTTGTTGCTCCATTAAATTTCATAAAGCATTTTACATAGTGCCCATATATGTTTTATTTGATTTGTTGCAATGTCTAGGAATGCTAGAGAGGTTTTCATAGTGGAGAAATGTTGTCACCTCTTGCTTATTTTAGTTGGCTTATATATTTATGTAGGACTATTTTCAGGTGAAATGAGGATAAAATTATGGCCACTACCTTCTTATATAATGATTATCCTCTAATTTTCTTTTGATGTTGATGGCTTGTAGAACCAAATAAACAACCTCTCTTCCTCATGGATTGGTTGGAAATTAATAATCAAACATGATATAACAACAATGTAAACTTTGAAACGGGAACCCATACTGTTACCCGTTTTGTAGAGATAGCAAAAAAGTGACCCAATTTCGAAAAGGGGTTATGCAGAACACACGTGTTTTTTAAAGCTTAGTTTTTGGCACTATAAATTTTTTTATGTGCATTGCGTTTTATAATAGTAGTCTTTTTTATGCTGATTTAAAAACGTGGTAATTCTGCACCAAGCACTTTTTTTAAAAGGTTTTTCTTTTTTAACTTTTTTAATTTTCTAACGTATGAAATGTAAACAATTATTTTGTAAATTTAATAATTTTTGAAGTGGTCTTTTTCTTTATATTTTCTTGTTTTTATTTTAATTTTATTTTTGTTGTAGTGAGGTTTTTATTGTTTCGCATATTTAAAGAAGAAGGCCGATATTTTGAATTTTCGATATTCTACATATTTATACATCGTTAATTAATTTTTCAATCCACAAGAAATAATTGTTTCTAAAAAACATTATTTTTTAACAATTGACATAAAAATAGCCATTTTTAACACAAATATAACTAAAAAACTACACGTTTTGATAATTTTTTGCTACAATTGACATGCAAAAATCACAATTTTTATACAAAAATTTTAACTAAAAATAGTTAAATAATAGTTTTTTTTATGAATTTCATGTCAAAAAAATAATAATAATCACTTTTTTTTTCAAAAAATAATGGTTAACTTAAAAATTAATGCGAAAATCACATATTACAAATATTAAACGCATAACAACCTTAATTGAGTGTATATTCTTCTCATAAAATGTCAAAGTCAAAACATTGCAAGTATAACTACTTAATAGTTAGAAAAAATGAGCTTGATTTCCAAGCATAACTTAAATTTAATCAACAATGTTACGTAATCCAAACTCTTCGCCCTCTAGAGTTTCATCATTGTTTTCTTCCTCAATATTTTCTACTTCCTTTTGCTCATTTTCATCTTCTAATGGATCTTTCATGTCTGCCAATCTCCCAATTTATGTCTTTCCAAACATCCCATGTAATGGTGGTTAAGGTTCCTTTGTCTTTTTTGCCACACGTGATTCACTAAAGTCCCCCTTCTTCAACTCAATTTCTTGCATTGCATCTAGAAGAAATTGAAGATCATTAATTCTTTGCTGAATGAAATTGCATTATAATGGATCTTTTTCAATTGCAATGCAATTTTTTCCTTTTTGAAGGCAGCATGCTAGTGTTGTACCTAATTATCAAGCACAAAAGAAATAATGAAGTAAATTAGTACAATGACATATTAATTAAAAAAATAACATATTGAAATTCAATTCTATATAATAAAACTTACCTGAGGCAGAAAATAAATCTAGAACCCAATCTCCTTCATTTGAACATATGTCTATAAGATAGTTAATCAATAATTGTGGTTTTTGATAAATGTTAAATATCTCTCTTTTTTATTCTTTGTCTTCATATGTTAGTTTTCTCACAACAGCATCATAACTCAGTATCTAGCTATGACTCTTTCCGTCCACCCGATTAAAAATCATAGACATATAGCTATCATCTTTTGCCCAACTATCAATATGAATGAACTCACAATCATCTATAAATACTTGATCGTCATGGTTAAGAAGATTTGACTTTTGCCTGTAACATGAAATTGTAAAAGTTCAATCAACTTGTACATAAATGAATTTTTCAACATTAATCAAATATACATTTTAAACATTTTACCATGTAAGCTGCATCCTTGAATTTGTTTTCCCTTTGAAGCTTGACAATATCATTGCCAATTGTGTGTCTGAATGAAATGTCACAAATCTCCATAATGGTGATGACGTGACTTCTACAAATCCCGCAACCACTTTACTAAGAGCTTGATAAGTATAAGGGTCACTATCATAGTCAATATTTGGAATATTGAAACCATGGGGAATATCTGCAATAACTAGGGCATACTCCCTTTTAGGTATGAGTTTAGCAATGTCTTCACAGTCGCCTTGTATTACTTGATATTGAACAGTGTCTAGCCCATTCCAAATGAAATGAGTAAGAGTTGGATCAAGTTCAACATTCTTAACACGTTGCTTCCTCAGTCTTTTGGTCTTTATTTTTTCAATAAAGGTTCTGAAGCTAGTTGGCGCTCCATTATCATCATTCTTCATCTTTTATAAAATAAACAAATATATGTGTAAATTATAAATTAAAAATAGTACACAGATGAATAAAAATGAATGTAATCAAGATACCTTTTTAAATGCAAGATAAAAAGCTTTTAATGTTGATGTAGAACTTGAATCTGGATAGTTGCATACGACATCATCCCAACTATCTTCATTCAACAATCTAACCATTTGTTCTTGAATTTTCATGTAAACTTTGTGACTACATAGATAAAGTAACAAAAAGTCAATATAATGATATATATAACAAATACTACCAACAACAACATGTTTTATTTAAAAGAAAATTATAATCTAGAAATAAATAAAAATAATTCAACAAACTTACTTTAGAAATTCCTCGGGCATTTCCTCCAATGATAATTCCCCTGACTTCACATGAGATAATATTATTTTGACAATTTTTTCATCTTTCACTCCTTTCATTGCTCTCCAAGGTGTGATAGTCATATCTTCTAGAAGCTATTTCAAGTCAGGACCTGTTTTACTGCTGCCACATATCAATGGCTTAGACTTTTTGACCTTCTGGTTTTTAATGCCAATGTTTTCCCACATGCTAAAAAGCTCATCAATCAAGTTCCAAACATCTCCAATTCTAAATGCCAATTGGAAAATGTTATCAACACCTCTGAATATATCACTAGGAAGGTTGCGTTTTCCACCTTTTGAATTGGGTTTCTCTTCAATTTGATAGCTATTTCCATACAACATTCCCTTCGGAAATCTGTAGTAACATTTATCCTATCCCCACCACATTTCTCTTGAAATTCACTATGAATAAATCTAACCCTTTGGATGAAAGTCATAGACATCCTATATTCATTATCTGAATTATGATCCCATGCTACTAACTTTGCTTCTGTATCCGATAAACCAGCATAAATGATACATTTCATTATTTAAAAACGTGGGTTATTGGGATATTCCTCCGTTAATTGTCTTTGAGCTTCTATAGAATGGTTCCCCCCAAGCACATAATAATTGTATTCAAAACATTTTGACTTATCAAATGCTTCCTTGTTGGGAACTTGAACTGGATCAACAAGAAGCACATAATTAACCACATGAGCATATGGATTATACCTCATCGATGTCTTCAAGTTGTGAACATGCAGATGGTGTGGCTTTCTGACTTGATATTGACATTGTCCTTCACTTGTCTTATAGGTTTGTCTGACATTAAGCTGAAATGTACGACCACCATCAATTAAGTTTTTCTTTGTCAAATTCTATCGAATGGCATTTTGTTTTGTTTTGATAATGCCATCCTCTAAATCAGCTCCTGGTGTAATGATTTCTCTGCTTTATTTTGAAGTTTCACTAGGTTCTTGACTGCTGGTAATGACTACTTCAAAATCTTCAACTTTACTTTTCTTCGTCATAACATTCTCAACAGATTTATTTTTGGGCATTGTTACTTTTGGTATTTTACAGCTCTTCTCAGTTCCAATGTCATCTTCAGTAATAGCAACATATGCTTCACTGTCAGTTTCAACTTCATCGCCCTCAAAAGTAACTTGTTTACCCTTGCTAGATTTATCCACTAGAGGCATTTTTTTTCTGATCCTTTGGATGTAGTTTTGTAGCATCATCAATTACTACATTTTGCTTGTTTTCCATATCTTCTTCTGACACTGAGTAAAAAATACTGACAACTTTCATGATATCATGCTCTATGAAATGAATGCCTCCCAACCTAATTGAACAACTTTCAACAAAATTCTTCCAGAAAAAATATCATATGTCAATAAAAACAAAGTTAAAAAAATATAGCGAGACACTTTCAAGAAAGCAAAATACAAATATAAATAGCAACACTTACGATGTTTTGTTTCATCTCATTTACGATTTGTTTACACAACTTTGTAGATACCTCTCTCGTGTCATACAATGAATATGTTAGTCGATATTTAATCCTTTCATGTGACTTGGGAGCTTTTGTAAGTATGTAAACAACTTCAGTGTCCAGTACTGAACACATATCTATGACTCTTCCCATCAGCTCAAAAATTCCATTTTCATTCGGTATATCAATATATAGATATATGTTCACATTTTGGCTTTCTCTTTCTTTCACATACCAGATTCTTGATGGGAATTTCACCTCTTTTGAATTCTTCCAGTCTGAAATCATCTTCTTATCATTTGAGGCACTTGAAAGATTTGTAGCCATGAGCTCAAGTGGAGTTCGTTCACCAATGTTTTTTGAAGATGCACCTTTAAGTGTCTTTGGTCCAGACATATTCACAGAAATCTTCTTTGATGCCATTTTCCTGAAAAATAGAAACACATAAATTAGTAAACAACGAAAACATATTAACTTAAATCCACAACGAAAATATATCCTAAATTTTTAATTTGTATAATCAGATAATTGAAATTAAAAAATATTAACACTAAGAAATGGCAGAAGCCCACTGACACCACCCCGTCCATCCGCGGAGTGGTGGGCGATTTCCCCACCCCTTACCCTGCACGCCCCCTACCCCTCTTTCCTCTCAATCGACCCATGCCACCCCACCCCGCAATCGGACGGCCATCCAGCCACACCCTTATCCCCCTTCCACACCTCCCCCCTACCCCCACGCCACACCACCCCCCAACCACTTCCCCTCCACACCCCGCCTCCACCCCTACCCCCCGGCCCATAACCCCCACGCCACTCCACCCCCTTCCCCCACTCCCTAACCCCCAACAGCCTACCCCCTTCCCCCCCAACCAAGCCACCCTACCCCGCAATCGGACGGCTACCCTAGCCCACCCTTATCCCCCTTCCACCTATTCCCCCTACCCACCTCGCCCTCGCTCCCAACCGAACCATCCCTTCCCACAATCAGACGGCCACCCCACCCCACCCTTACCCACCTTCCCCCTACCCTCCCCCCTTAAGCCGCCCCTCCCACCAACCCCCCCTCTCCCCTACCCCTTCAACCCCCTTGTCCCTACCCCTACCCCCTCTCCCTCGTACCTCCCTCCTACCCCCCTAACTCACCCCTTACCCTCCCCCTTCCCTCTGACGCTCCCTCTCACCCCCCTTCCTACCCACCCCGATCTCCCCCTCTCCCTCGGCCCTCCCTCCTACCTCGCTTCTCTACCCCCCTAACACCCCTCCCTTCCCCCCCCAACCCCCTACCCCCCGTACCCCCCTTGACCCCTCCACTCAACCCCCCTACGCCCCCCTCATCTTATCCCCAACCCTTCTCCCCTGCACCCCCCACTCCATCACCTAACACCCTTTCGGCCCCCTCCCCAAACTCAGCCACCCCTTTCCCCCTCACCCCTCAACCCCTATCCCCCATGGCCCCCCTACCCGACTCCCCTCTCCACAACTCTACCCGACCCTCCCCCTCACCCCTCGTTTCCTCCACCTCACCTCACCCCCCCCCCGCTACCCACCCCTCGTTCCTGCCCCCTCTCCCTACCCCCACCCCTCATCCCCCCCTTCCTGTCCTACCCACCCCTCCTTCCCCTCGTCCCCTCACCCTCACCCTCCCCCTCACCCCTCGTTCCTCCCCCCCCCCCCCCCCGCCCCCCACACCCTACCACTCCCCCTCATGCCTCGTTCCCCCTTACCTCTCCCCTCGTGGCCCCCCTCCCTGCTCCCTCACCCCTCATTCCCTCCCCCCTCACCCCTTTTGCCCACCCTCCCTCCCTCCCCCCCCCCGCTCACCCACCTTTGCCTCCCACATCCCCCCTCGTTCCCTAGCCTTCCCTCCCTCTCCCCCCTCACTCTCACCCTCACCTGCCCCTCCTTCCTCCCCTTCCCTCCCTCCCCCTCCCCCTCCCCCTCCCCCCTCGGCCCCCCTCCCTCCCCCCTCCTCCCTCACCCGCACCTCCCCCTCCCCCTCCCCCTCCTCCCTCACCCGCCCCTCCCCCTCCCCCGCTTCCTACCTCCCCCTCTCTCCCCTACCCTCGCCTCCCTGCCCCATCCCCTCCTCCCCCTCCCCCTCCCCCGCCTCCTACCTCCCTACCTCCTCCCCCTCAAACAACCACCCCGGCGGGCCGTCGGGTTGGCGCGGGGTGGGCGGCCATGCCCCACCCCACATTACCCCAACAACCCACCGGCCTGCCCGGGCTGGCCGTCTGATTCCCGGAATCGGACAGCCACCCCGGGTGCGCCGGTAGGTCGTCGGGGTGGCGCGGGGTGGGCAGCTGGAATCAGACAGCCACCTCGGGCAGGCCACCAGGTTGCTAGGGTTGTGCAAGGTGGGCAACAACGCCCCACCTCGCGCCACCCGCTGGCCCGCCCAGGGTGGCGTGGGGTGGGGTGCGGCCGCCCACCCCGCGCCACCCTGGCGACCCGCCGGTGTGCCCGGGTGGTCGTCCAAGGGGGTGGAGGTTGGGAGGCAGGAGGCGGGGGAGGGGAGGGGGGAGGCGGAAGGTAGGGGAGGGAGGAGGGGAGCGGGGGAGGGGAGGGGGGAGGCGGAAGGTAGGGGAGGGAGGAGGGGAGCGGGGGAGGGGGAGGTAGGGGGATGCAGGAGGCGGCCGAGGGGGAGGGAAGAGGGGGGAGGGAGGGGGGCCGAGGGGGAGGTGGAGGGGCGAGGGAGCGAGGAGGGGGGAGGGAGGGCAGCCGAGGGGGAGGTGGGAGGCGGGGGAGGGAGGGGGGCCAAGGGGGAGGCGGAGGGGGAGGGACAAGTGGGGGAAGGAAGGGGAGGAAGGAGGGGTGGGTGAGGGTGAGGGTGAGGGGGGTGGAAGGGAAGTGTGGCGAACGAGGGAGGGAGGATGAGGGGTGGAGCAAGTAGGGAGAAGGGAGGGGGGCCAAGGGGGAGGCGGAGGGGGAGGGACAAGTGGGGGAAGGAAGGGGAGGAAGGAGGGGTGGGTGAGGGTGAGGGTGAGGGGGGTGGAAGGGAAGTGTGGCGAACGAGGGAGGGAGGATGAGGGGTGGAGCAAGTAGGGAGAAGGGAGGGGGAGGTAACAGTGGGGTGGGCGAGGGAGGGTGGGATGAGGGGTGGGCGAGGGAGGGTGGGACGAGGGGTGAGGCGGAGGGGTAGGGTAGGGAATGAGGGGGGGAGGGTTAGGGACGGCGAGGGGGACGAGGGGTGAGGGTGTAGGGAGGCGGGGGGGACGAGGGGTGAGGGGGAGGGCTGGGTATGAGGGTAGAGGGGTGGGTCAGGGGGGTGAGGTAGGGGGCCGAGTAGGGATGAGGGACCGTGGGGGGTAGGGAGGTGGGCTGGGATAAGGGTTGAGGGGCGAGAGGGGGGTTGAGGGGTGAGGGGGAAAGGGTGGCTGAGTTTGGGGAGGGGGCCAGAAGGGTGTGCGAAGGGAGTGGGTGGCCGGCCGATTGCAGGATGGGGTTGCCCTGGGCCCACCATGCTCACGGCGGAAATATTTGTTAATTTGGTTGACAAAAAATTTTAAGTTTAGAAAAAAAAAATCTGGTGGCCGGCCGATTGCAGGATGGGGTTGCCCTGGGCCCACCATGCTCATGGTGGAAATATTTGTTAATTTGGTTGACAAAAAATTTTAAGTTTAGAAAAAAAATCTACTTCGTTAAACTAATTTAATATGATAAATTTCAAGGAAAAAAATTTAACTGACCTTTCAATTGCGAAAATTCTTCATTGAATATGTTGTTGATCCCAATGTAGCTGCTCCACAAATTTGCTCCAAGTCTTTCAACGAACCTCAAAAAACCTTAATGTAATGTGAGTAATAGTGATAATGGAATATATAGGTGAAATTACGGAGATGTTTTACTGTACGGTGAATGCGGGATTAATTAGTTTTAATAAATTTTAACATGTTAATTTTTTTATCGCGATGAATGAAAATATGATAAAGTGAATAGTATGGAATTTTTTTACAGCGGGGTGAATGTGGGATTAATTTGTTTCAGAATGTATTATAAAAACTAAAAAAAAACGTTCAATTGTTTAGTAAATATTATATACTTTGACTATTAAAGTAATTTAGGTAGAAGTTGTAGTTTAAAATGTATTATAAAAACTAAAAAAAAAACATTCAATTGTTTAGTAAATATTATATACTTTGACTATTAAAATAATTTAGGTAGAATTTGTAGTTTACAATTTTAACTTTAATAATTTATTTCATAAAAAAATTTAGTTTACATTTTTCATTAAATTGCAGAATAAAATAATGAAATGAAATAAATCTCACAAACTTTTAGGAGGGAAATATTTTCGCGAAATTTTTTGGGAGGAAAACTTTTGGAGGGAAATATTTTCGAGAAATTTGTTTTTGGGGGGGGGGGGTTTGGAGGGAAAATTTCATTCTCTAAACTATATAATATCTTTTGGAGACTCTCCATTTGTATCATTCAACATCTTCTATTTGAAAGGGATGGATTGTCCTGATAGTGAAGTTTCGATTTATACAGCATCAACATCTTCATCGTGTAACAACTCTATTCATATGGATGAATATAGCGGGAATTCTTCCACTATGAATAGAAAGTCAATTCTTCCACTTAGTCCTAATCCTAAGGACTATGAGAGTAGCAATGATGAAAGAGGGGATGGAGAATTTCAAATAAATAAAGAGTCATAGATTCCACTTAGTCCGAATTCGAAGGACTATGAAAGCAGTAGTGATGATGAGCTTGATGACAAATTTCAAAAGAATGGATTCTCACGGTGTCCACTTAGTCCTAATTCTATGGACTATGAAAGCAACAGTGATGAAGAGCATGATGGTGAAGTTAAAAAAAATGGAGTGTCACGGTGTCCACTTAGTCCTAATTCTAAGGACTATGAGAGCAACAGTGTTGAAGATCATGATGACGAATTTCAAAAGAATGGATTGTCATGGTGTCCACTTATTCCTAATTCTAAGGACTATGAGAGCAGCAGTGATGAAGAGCATGATAACGAATTTGAAAAGAATGGAGTGTCAAAGTGTCCACTTAGTCCTAATTCTAAGGACTATGAAAGCAGCAACGATGAAGTACATGATGATGAATTTCAAAAGTATGGAGTGTCACGGTGTCCAGTTAGTCCTAATTCTAAGGACTATGATAGCAGCTTTAATGAAGATCAGGATGATGAATTTCAAAAGTATGGAGTGCCATAGTGTCCAGTTAGTCCTAATTCTAAGGACTATGACAGCAATAGTGATGAAGAGCGAGATGATGAATTTCAAAAGAATGGAGTGTCATGGTGTCCAATTAGTCCTAATTCTAAGGACTATGAGAACAACAATGATGAAGAGTGCAATGATGAATTTCAAAAGAATGGAGTGTCACAATGTCCTCTTAGTCCTGATTCTAAGGACTATGAGAGTAGCAGTGATGAAGGACAGAATGATGCACTTAGTCCTAATTCTAATGAGTATAAAGGTAGCAGTGATGAAGGACAGGATGATACACTTAGTCCTAATTCTATGGACAATGAGAGCAGCATTGAAAATGCACATGAGGAATAATATCCAATAAACATCGAGTCAAATTTTCCATTGAGTCCGAATTCTATGGACTATGACAGTAGCATTGAAGAAGGGGAAGATGAAGAATATCCTCCAAGTCAGTGTTTGAAAAGCACAGTTGATCATAGTGTGGATAACATTCCTCTTAATGATGATGAAAATCCTTATACAAATGATGATCTAAGGATGGAGATGTTGTCAAGAAATATTGTATCGAGGAGTAGGAGCAGACCTTTTCGTATCAATGCAAGATGTTCTAGTTATACAAGGGGTAGAGCAGAATATCTGACGAGAAGAAGCTCTATCAGCGCACTCATTTCAAGTGAATGTTGCCAGAAAGATTGCTTGAAACATATGGATTTCAAATTTGCATTAGAGAGAAGGAAGAGATATTTGTCAATGAATAAAAGCATGAAAAATTCATATTTAGTTGGGTGCATGCAATCTACATTGTCAGGTTATGATTATCATATTAAGACTTTATTTATCTATAGAAAAGCTTTCAAAATGTTTCGTTCGATTGGGAATTTTCGTCTCTCGAGAATTCAAGAAAATTTGAAAAAGGATCCCACATTCTATTCTGAAGTACGTCATAAAAGATAGTTTGGGCCATTATCAAACACTGCAATGTCATGGATGAAAGATTTCTTTTCAAAGCATGGAGAGTGTGTGACAAATAGAGAGACAATACATATTCCAGATAATTTTTCGAGACGCGAAATCTACAACTTATACAAAGAATATGCAGAAGGTGCTAAGAGACATGGCCGGTTTATTACATATCAATATTTTGTGAAGATATGGAAGAAAGAATTCGACAATCTCTGTATTCCTAAGAAGACAAGGATGGGGATTTGCAGTACATGTGCTTCTCTTAAATCAAAAAGGGACAAATGTTAAGGGTCAGAAAGAGGTAGGCATTCATAACTTTAACTTTTCAAATTGTTTATTCATCAAGTATGAAAACATATTTCTTAATGGCTTTCTTTTATGTTGTGTAGATTCAATTGTCAAAGAACTTTAGGAGCATCGTGAACAACAAACAAATGAATGGAAAAAGTTGTACAAGCATCGAAAGAAGTGTTATGATAATCCGAATAAATATTTGGGTTTGATAATTGATGGTATGGACCAGAAGAAAACACTTTTACCACATTTTGTTCACACACCCAAAAATTTACAGGAGGAAAATTTTATTCAGTATCACTTGGTCGGTTGTATGGTCTTCAATGGGAAAATGTTGCCAAAGGTGTACTTCACAGCTCCAAATATTCATAATGATGCAAATCTGACCATAACCATAATTCATGATGTGCTTTCTCATTGGTTTGGTAATCTTCCTGAAGTTTTGTATCTACAATTGGACAACACTTGCCGTGAAAACAAAAATCAGGTTGTTTTTGGATATCTAAACATGCTTGTTGAATTGAGAATTTTTTAGAAGGTAAAGGTTGGTTTCCTTCTTTTTGGGCACACTCATGACCATATTGATCAGATGTTCAGTCGTTTTTCAGTCACATTGAGGAGGAAGCAAGCTAGAAGCTTGCCATCATTAATTGAATGTATTAAGAAATCATACATGCCAGAGCCTACTTTTGATGTGTTGGAAGAAATTATTGACATGCGAAGGTTTATTATGGGATCATATGGTGAGGGAAATGCATTGAACAACTTAATGACATTAGCTTACATCAATTTCGTATCAAAAAAATTGAAGGGAAACACTAATATGGGGCAAGAAGTATTCAACTACTACAGAATGGGCACCGTCATCAAGTTTGCATTTTTGAAGTTCATTCCAGATCATCCAATATTTGCATCAAAAATATTGTTATTACAATCAGTTGGTGAAGTTCATAATGCACGCAAACAAAACAGAGATATAAATTATTCTGATTACCTACAAGAAATTAAAAAATGTATTAGATATACATATGAGTACTTTGACATTGCTGATTCAGTTTGGTGGGAGTCATTTTTCAATAATCAAAGTGATATCATTTCAACAAGAACAAATGAAGATATACCTTTGAAAAATCCATTTATTTGGCCACAAAATGTGTCGAATGAACATGAGGAAATAAACATTGTTGAACAGCAACAATCTCAAGGTATCATTAATTCTTCACAGGCAGAGGAAAGAGAGATGTATATTGGTTCCAAAAGATATCATGCACAATGTGAAGCCATGGAAGACCTCTACAGGGGTTTAGTACAGGATATTAAGGAGGGTTGCATGATCGTAGTGCTAGCAGATGGAGATCTCAATTGCTATCCATTCTGGGTTGCTAAAGTTATAAAGGTCTTTACAGAAAATGAGGATGTTACAAGTGTTGAAGTACATTGGTATGCCACAAATACACACCCATTCAATGGTGTGTATAAGCCAGAGATGGTAGTTGACAAAAAAAATGGCGGAAAGAGAAAAAGAAAGGGTACGAATATAAATTGTCGCCGCACAGACATATTGAAATTGAAGGATGTTGACATACTTGTTTATGACTTCAATTTAACAAAGAGGGGAAATCTTCGCTTCAAGACGATAGATATTCTGAAAAGGTTGTTACCAGAAGGAACAGTGTTGAGATGGGAGTCTGCTGAAACCAGTCTAGATCTAGAAGAATTTTGAAACCTGAAATGATGGGCATGCATGTGGACTCAGATGGGGCACTAGTTGACGAAAGAGAAGAATATGGAACATCTTTGTTAGCATCTACTCACTCATCTGAAGATGTGAATTCTGATGGTGTGCAAGAAAATATGAGTGATTTTGAATAATTGTTTAAGACAGTTTATCTAACTGATGTATGCATCATATCTTGAAATAAAAAATTTTATTTCCATATGGTGTTAAATGAGAAGTTCTGAGTCATTTTTATGTTGTTGGATCATTTTACTAGCATTTTTTTTAAATTTTGAAGATTGAACCTAAAAAAAAAATCATCGTTTCGGTATAATCACTTTTTCGTTTTCAAGGTATGTTTTGCACAAAAAAAAAAAATTCACTGCCATTTTTAAAACATGTTCAAAATTGTCCCTAAAAAAAAAAACCATCGTTCCAATATACACACTTTTCGTTTTTAGCACTGTTTTTGATGTTTTTTTGGCATTTTTTGGCTAGAGTTCCCATTTTGAGTTTATAGTTCCCGTTTCAAAGTTTACATTGTTTAACCAAGGTCATGGATTTCAATATTCCAAAATTAGAGGCTTTGTGTAACCAGTTTATTTTTTAGGAACATGCAATTGTGGTAGTCATTTCATATGCATATTTGGGAGATTTTTTCTCTTATCCTTCTCCATGCATCTAGATTTTCCCTTTCATGAGGGGTAAACTGTCATTTCTACTAAAAATTGGAATCTCCCTCCACTTTCACATATTTAAAATTTATCCTAAGATCTTATTATTTAATACAATTGTCCATCTACGATTCTTTATGTCTTAGAGATTGATTTCGGCTTTGTTTAGTTAAAATGGTGGAAAGCCATGTTGTGCAAGATTATAAGGAATTAGTGAAAAACCCCATTCAATGTTATATTGGCCAAGTAGTCTCACCATTATTCATGAGATCACCTTTTTTCAATTATTTTATTTGTACATCAGATTAGAGGCATGACAAATACATCATGGAGGGGAATATATTCTTATCAGCAGTTGTGCTCTTCCATGTCCCTTGTATCAGAGGGGCATAAATGCTTATACGTTGTTGTGTTCTTCCATGCCCCTTGTATTAGAGGGATATAATGGGTGTTGGTATGCAAAGGTGACTACCTTAATGGCAAAACTTGGCAATGAGATTGAAAGACTCCTTCCTATTCACTTCTCCACCGATGTCCCTTGGGTGGCCCCATAGAAGATCAAGAAGGAAATTATAGATTATATATCTTGGTGTTATACAATTCAAACTAGATTCCTCGCAACTGCCCCCTTTCAACCAAAATGGACAACTATTTCTAGACATATTTCCATATGTTAGATGGGTGAATTTTCCATTTGGGTTGTGTGATGCTTCACTCACTCTAAAGTCTAAGATGCACAATATGTCATTTAAAAGAGGGTTCCAACCAAACTTGGATAGATATTGAGGCAGAAAATAGTTTTAACTTTTGTTGTTCATTGTTCAGCCCACTATGATACATTTACACTTTTCTCAACATTTATCAAGGATCTAAACCAATCGTGCCTTGATCACATCTCGTGGGAAATAAGTAAATCAATCCCCACCTTTGCAGTCTATTGAAACCTAAGGATTGAGTATATGGATCTAGATATCAAAAAATTACTTTGTTCTCCACCTTATTATGGAGATTCAAGGGAAGAAGTTCTCACTTAATTAGAATAGATAAACTTAGAGTATTCTTTGGCATTTTACCATCCATTGATTTACCTCCACACCCTCTACACCTACTTATAGGGGACACATCGAAGGAGCTCCTTATGCGAGAGCTATGCCTAGGAAAATACATGACCAATTTTTTCCATCTTACTTTGGCCTGGATTGTGGACAAATATTCGTTCTACTCTAGCTTCGACTTCAACATCACTATGTAGACAACTAACAGAGCAAGAGAGTCAACTTGTGATCCTTCTAATGTCAATACACTTATTAGTTTACTCTCAATGATGTGGGATTTATTTTCTTTTGAGGTTCTTTAGCTTGTGATTACCTTTTGATCATATTGATGGCGTTCATAATTTTAGCATGGACTCTATTGGGATTAAGGATGTGGCTATCCAATTTTTCAATAAGGAATTAGAGTGAATTTTTGGTATTTCAAGGGACAACTGTAGTGGTTTTGGCAGGGTTGGTTGCATCATTAAAGGTGACTAGTGGAATATTCATTGATCATACCTCCCTCTGCCTAGGAGTCGGAGAGGTAAATCGAGATATATGTGTGAACCATGCAAATGACAATGCAAATGAGATAGAGACAAGGTACTTTACACTTAGTTGAAAATAATGGTGACCTTATCTTTCAAGCATGTATGTAGAATTTCTAGGTTGAGCACCAATTTCAACCTGCGGAGCTGGGTTTATGAGAAATTTTTTTCATGTTATGAAATTAAAAGGTTTTACTTACGTTATGTCTCCAATCGATGCAACATTATATATTTCAAACCTACACAAAATTATATTAGAGTTTCAAAGCCAAATTGTTTTCAAGATTATGACTCTTTCTAAAGTGATTATTCCAAGTTGTGGCCATTGTTTACTTCCAATTTCTTCTTATCTATATTGGAGGAAGCTTCATTATACTAGTTTCCAAGCTCCATTTCCACTTTCTAATCCTGCCTAAACTCGTCTTCCTCTGAATTTTTTAAATTTTGTGTGCATTCTATATCTTTATTTTCAAGAGCACATATGGTGCTTCCCATGTATATCAACTATAGTTATTTGTTTCTTTCTTGATCTAAATGGATCCTAGAATACTCGCTAAGTCTTCAAATCGCTTAAAATATCAAAACAAACACATGGGAAGAACACTTAGAATGGCGAAAAACACTATCAGGAGACAATGATATATAGAAAACATCAAAAACAGAGCTATCGGCGATGGCAACAATTAATGCACAGGGGCCGTCGGATCTGGCTGATCAACGGTCCAGATCCGATTGGTGAATTGCAATCGGCGGTGGAAAAGGGAGGCTATTAGCGGAGACCCCTTGACATATGTGAATGCAATGAGCGGAGTCAATGAGGACCGTCGATCAAGCGCGCAAATCGACGGCCCACGTTGCATCGCAATATCACTATTGGAAAATACAAAGAACGCTTAAAATGGCCCGGGGTATGAGCGATATGCGATTGCGATTAATCGCATCGCAATATCGCAATCGACAAACACACCGGTGCGGGGCCTATACACATATATATGCGCAATGCGGTCAAGCGGACCCGATAACATTATGAACCATATTATATATATATTGAAGTATGGAAAACGCCAATTTCCTTTGTATTTGTGTATTTTGTTTATTAAACGAAATACAAAGGATGAAGCGCCGATGCGACATTACGGACCTAAAAGGGTTTATTACCACTGTTACATATGATTTCAAGTCTGATAAGCGGGAATTTCAATGTTTTTTAATGTATTTTCAATACGAAGAGAAATTACGATATGAGCGAGATTTCGGGCGGGCCAAGGGCGGTAAGTGGTTTGGGCCGGGCTCCGCCCGATCCCATACAACGGCTGCCACATGTCCAGGCTAAGGAGAGAAAAAACCACCCTCATTGGGTGATTAACTCCTAAACGAAAGAGCTGCCCGAAATGGATCTCAACCATTGGATTTGGATCTCCCAGATCAACGGTGGAGATGTGATATCGCTACAAAGGCAGATTCGATAGGAGAATAGGGCAAAATTATGGATATTTGAAGTTCGATAGGTAATGTTTGGTGGAATTTTCCTGTTTTTGAGTGTGTTTCTCTGTATTAATAGAAAGCGGCTGTTTTAGGGGTTCTAAAGGCCCGAGGCACTCTTACATTGCAGAATAGGTGGCCACCTCCCCTTAATGCATTATGCAATGATTGTGTAACGCTAGAAGGGGGATTCGAGCTGACAGAGGCCGGGAGACAGAAAGCTGGGAAGAGGAAGTGAACAGATAGTGCAGATTGGCTTTAAATTCAAAGAAGACAGAAACAAAGGTAAGCAGTATTGAAGCCAGTGCCAAGACAGAGACAAAGAGTGATTGGGAGAGTCTATGTACTCAGAGAAGCTTGAGAGGTTCAAGAAAACTCTTGCTGTTGTATCTGTTATGTATTGAGTCTCAAATTGAGCTCACTATTGTAAAACTCTGTTTTGAAGACATAATAGAGAGGTCACCACTAAAAGCTAGACCAAGAGATGTAGCCCAGGAGTATTGGGTGAACTCCTTATTAAACTTGTTTTGTTTATATGTGTTTGTCTATTATAGTCTTTTACTGCTTCAGAGCCTATGTATTTCACAATTTGATTGATCCATTACATAAAGTAACATAGGCATATCCATATACATGAGTCTGTAATACCTTATTAATTGTCTTAGATCTCATTATCAGATCAAGTGTTATCAGAGCTTTAGGTTGCTAAGGTTAGACAAGCTTGTGCTGGATTGTTGAATGCTAACTAGGTTAAAGCTCAAATTAGGAGAAGGAGAATTGGTTGAGGCTAACCCAGAAATTGGTAGAGTCTATCCTAGGAGGAAAATGACAGAAGAAATTCCCTTGGAATCAGACTCTCAGTTCATGGACAGTTTCATGACCATGAGAGCCATGGTAGAAGAGATGTATCGAGAATTTAAGAAAGGTAGAGGTGAAGATTCTTCAACCTCCAAACAAGACAAAGGAACAGAAGAATCTCTTCTAGATGGCCATTCTGAAGGCAAAGGGAAAGGAAAAGAGGCTCCTCTATCCACACCTCCTGATAGCCCTGAAAATAAAAAGAAGAAAACATCTTTGATTAAGTTAGATGTAAAATTTGATTTTCCAATATATGATGGAGAATTAAATGCAGAAAAACTAGATAACTGGATTAGACAGATTGATGTGTATTGCAGGGTGTAGAATATTGATTTAGACAGGAGTAAAATTCAGCTGGCCAGCCTACGCCTTGGAGGAACTGCCTTAGTATGGTGGGAAGGCAAGACACAAGCTGACTTGAAGAAGCATGGTAAAAATCTTTCTGACTGGAGGGAATTTGTTTCTACCATTAAAAAACAGTTCTATCCACTAGCTTATATGCAGAAAGATATGATGAGTTAGAAAAATATTCGCCAATTAAAGGGGAAAAGTGTACAAATCTGCACCCAAGAATTTAGAAAAAGAGCTTTAATTCTAGGCATTTCTTTAGACTCACCTAAAACTTTGTTGAAGTATATAGGTGGTCTGCATAGTTATTTGAGGCACACCATTCTCATGTTTAACCCTACTAGCATAGATGAGGTATCTGTTCAGGCTACACATCTAGAGGCTAGAGGCAAGAATGTGAACCTAGAGATTGGGGGATCATCAAAACCCACTACAAGCAAGAACAAGGAAAAGAGGAAGCAAAAATAGAAAGAGAGGATGGCAAATTCTGTACATAAAGCCAAACCTTCATGCACTCACTGCAAGAAGGATAGACATGATGATGAACATTGCTGGTCCTTGCATCCGAAGCTAAAACCCAAGAAGTTTGATGGCAAGAAGAAGAAGACTGCTGCTGCTATATAGAAGGATTTGGGGTCAGACTCAGGTGATGAAACAACAATCACAGCTACAGGTATAAAAGGTAAAAATTCTGAAGCATCTACTAGTAATTCTGCACAAACTATTGATAATGAAGAAAATGAGAGGAAAAGGCATGAGCTTTTTCATATTAGAGTTATTTCCAAGCATCAAAAGATTGATAATTTGTTTGATAGTGGCTCACAAGTAAACTTGATTTCTGAAGCAATTGTAAAGAAGTTGGGATTACTAACCACACCTCACAAGAAGCCATATCCATTAGGTTGGGTATGTGATAAAGCAAAGCTACAAGCGACTAGACAATCTAAACTTAGGTTTTCTTTTGGGTCAACATTTGTAGATGAGGTTGAGTTAGATATCGTTCCCTTGGATATAAGTGGAATTGTTTTAGGAAGTCCTTACTTGTATGATAGAAAAGTCATTTTCTATAGAGCTGAAAAAAATTATCAACTTGTTAAAGAGGGAACAGAATATATTGTAAGAGCTCATAAACTCAAAAATAATTACACTCTCATAAACTCAGGGCAAATGAAAAGAATTGTAAATTCATGCAAGCAATTTTTACTGATGGTTGTAAAGGAAAAGAAACCTGATAAAACTAATTTATTTGAGGGCTATGATGCTAAACAGAAATCTGATTTAGAAAAAGCTGTTTCAAAATATGATATCCAATTTCAAGAACCTAAAGGTCTGCCACCCAAAAGGGAAATTGTACATGATATTCATTTGCAGCAAGATGCTCCATTGCCTAACATCGGAATGTATAGGTTATCTGCTTTAGAGAATGCAGAGATCAAGAAGCAGGTACAGGAGCTGCTCGAGAAAGGGTTCATAAGACCAAGCACATCACCATGTGAATCTCCAATTGTGTTGGTGAGGAAGAAAGATGGTTCATGGAGGATGTGGATTGATTACAGGGCACTGAATAAAATAACTATCATGAATCGTAATCCCCTTCCTCGCATTGATGATCTATTGGATCAGCTGAAATAAGCGGTTTAATTTTCCAAGTTGGACTTACGTAGTGGTTACCATTAGGTCAAAGGAGTAGAGCAAGATGCATGGAAAACTGCTTTCAAAACAAAGCAAGGGCTGTATGAATGACTAGTTATGCCTTTTGGCTTAACTAATGCTCCTGCCACTTTCATGAGAGTTATGAATGATGTACTCAACCCTTTTATTGATGATTTTGTAATTGTATATCTAGATGGCATTCTTGTTTTCAGTAAAACATGGGAAGAACATTTAAAGCATGTAAAGTAGACTCTAGATGTTTTCAAAGGAGAAAATCTCTATGTTAAGTTATCAAAATGTGAATTTGGAAAAACATCTTTGAATTATTTGGGTCATATAGTAGGGGGTGGTGAATTGAAGATAGATCCCTCTAAGGTTGAAGTCATTGTAAACTAGCCTAAACCCAAATCTGCTACAGAAGTTAGAAGCTTCCTAGGGGTAGCACAATATTGGAGAAAGTTTATTGCTAACTTTTCCTTGATTGCAACTCCCTTACATGCTTTAACAGGATTAGACAAGTTGTTTTAGTGGCGAGGCAAACAACAGAAAGCCTTCGATACCTTGAAAGAAAAAATTAGTACAACACCAATACTAGCATTGCCAGATCTTCAAAGACCATTTGAGATCGAAATAGATGCCAGGGACTATGCCATGGGAGCAGTATTGATGCAACATGGTAAACCCATATGCTAACATTCTGAGACATTTAATTCTGTAGTAGTTAATTATCCCACGTATGATAAAGAATTCTATGCATTAGTGTAGAGTGTGAAAAAGTGGAAACATTACATAATGGGCAAAGAAACAATTATACATATTGATCATCAACCACTTCAATACTTGCACTTAAAAACTAAATTACAGCAATCAAGACACTATAAGTGGATGGGTTTCCTACAACAGTTTCATTTAGTCATCAGATATAAGAAAGGCATACACAATAAAGCTGCAAATATGTTGTCTAGACCAATCATAAATGAATCTACTATACTTAAGCATAACTTAGTAATGCATGAAAGCTACATTGAACAGTGTGCTCAAGATATAGATTTCAAAGATGTATATGCAGCTTTATGTCATGGCAAACAAGTAGAAGAATTGGATTATCATGTTAAGGACCAACTCTTGTATCGTTTGGGAAAGCTATGCATTCCACAAACTGAAAGAGTTAACATAATTAGGGAAACACATACATCTCTGATATTAAGTCATTTTGGTGTAAGTAAAACAGTTGCACAACTGCAAAGATACTGCTATTGGCCAAAAATGTATGAAACAGTTTCTAGATATGTAAGAAGGTGTACCATTTGACTTAGTTTCCGGAGAATCCACAGTAAGAACCATTTTCTGCCAACGTTTCAAATCCCAACCGGGATCCATCATCAGGACATCTTTGAATGATTGATAGAAGAAGAGCTAAATTGAGAGATTAAATAGTAATGAGGAGAGTAAATTGAGATGAATGTTGGCTCTCTTTTTTTGAATAATGATGAGAGTAAATTGAGAAGAAAGTTGGCTTTCTTTTTGAATAATAATTGATTTTAAGTTAATATAAATTATTATTCTGCTAATCATTATCATATTTAAAAATTGTTATTTAGACGTTCTCATCATCAGGAAAGAGGATGGCTCCCTAGGGCATAAGGTTTTCAGGAAGTCAACCCACACAGAAAGCTACCTCCACGCTGATTCCCACCATCACCCAGCCCAGAAATTTGGTGTTCTAAACACTCTTGCTATCAGGGCCCTTCGAATTTCTGACGCTGAGCATCTGAATGAAGAAAAGAAGCATTTAGTCTCAACCTTTAAGAGTATAGGCTACAAAGAAAATGAGATTAAAAGAGCAATAGAGAAAGCCGAGAGAAGGATGTTATCTCATGAACCTAAGGCCCAAGACCAACCTCAGTGTGGTAGGGTATTTCTACCTTATATTCATGGAGTTACAGATAAGATTGCTAAAATCCTGAGGAAGAAAAACATAAACACGCAATTCTCAGCACCTGGAACTATTAGGCAAGGTATGAGATCTGTCAAGGATAGTATTGATAGACATCAACTTAAGGGAGTCTATAAAATAGATTGCTCGTGTGGAAAAAGCTACATTGGTGAAACAGGTCGCTCCCTGCAGACCAGACTCAAGGAACATGGAGCTGATATTAAGAATGAAAGGTCTCGTACTTCAGCCCTCGCAGAGCACTCCTCAAAAACTAAGCACCATCTCTGCTTGGAAAACGCCTCAATTATCGCTAAGGAAGAACAACATCATAGGCGAAAGATTAGAGAAGCTATTGAAATTATCAAACATCCACATAATCTCAACAGAGACAATGGTATGGAGATTAGTGGAAGCTGGCTTCCCCTGATCAGAAAAATTAACGTCACAAATACTTCTCAGGTCTAGCATTTAGTGGTAGAATTACCTCTCCCTTTCTAATCTTAGTAGTTAGTGACCTCGCTATAATTATTTAAGTATTATAATAATAATAATAATTAGTACATAATTAAACATTTACAATAGTAATTATGATCATAAGCTATTTCTATTATCATTAACTATTATTATAAATTGTGATTATTAAGTATTAATTAGGATCTATTAATTAGTTAAACTATTTATAAAAATTGAAAATTTACTATTTTAGTTATTAATATTAATTATTATGTCTTGTTATTAATTATCAATTATTAGTACTAATTAATTATTAATTATTAATTATTAATCATTTATAATTATTCTTAAGATTATAATATTAATTTTAACATAATAATAATAATTATTAATATTAATACATTTTAAATAAATTCAATACACTAATAATATCACTTCTATTTCTTAATAAAAATTGTACTAACACATATTATATATTATATATATTAAATATTAAATATTAAATATGAATACAATATACTAGGGTTAATAGTATTAATATTAATTATGATAAATATTAATATTATCAATATTAATATTGGTTAGCATTATTAATTATTATATTAATAATAATTATTAAATTAAATTAAAAGTAACTAATTATTAATAATACTATAACTAATTAATTAATAACAATTAATAACAATTTTTAAATATGATAATGATCGGCAAAATAATAATTTATATTAACTTAAAATCAATTATTATTCAAAAAGAAAGCCGACTTTCTTCTCAATTTACTCTCATCATTATTCAAAAAAAGAGAGCTGACATTCATCTCAATTTACTCTCCTCATTACTATTTAATCTCTCAATTTAGCTCTTCTTCTATCAAGCATTCAAAGATGTCCTGATGATGGATCCCGGTTGGGATTTGAAACGTTGGCAGAAAATGGTTCTTATTGTGGATTCTCCGGAAACTAAGTCAAAAGATATTAACCACAGAGGTCTTAAATCCAAAAGGTGTACCATGTGTGCTAAAACCAAGCCCAACGATAGAAAACTAGGCTTGTACACTCCACTTCCAGTTCCTTCTTATCCTTGGGAAAGTGTTTCCATATATTTTGTAGGGGGATTGCCAAAATATAGAAAAGGTCATGACTATTTATATGTTATTGTGGACAGGTTCAGCAAAATGTGTATTTTAATACCTTGTAACAAGCAGATTTTAGCTGAACAAACAACAAAGTTGTTCTTTCATCATGTCTGGGTGCACTTTGGGTTACCCACTTCCATAGTATCTGATTGAGATTCCCGATTTGTTGGGAAGTTTTGGTCAAGTCTATGGGAATTGATGGACACCAGATTGAAGAAGAGCACTACCTTTCACCCAAAAACAGATGGCCAAACAGAGGTGGTCAATAGGACAGTGATACAGTTGCTCAGAGGTTATTGCAGCAAGCATCCCAAGCTTTGGGATGAACATTTATGTTATGTGCAACATGCTTACAACCGAGCTAAACATTCCTCTACACAAAGATCTCCTTTTGAGACTTGTTTTGGTTTTATACCAAGGTCTCCCTTGGATTTTGTCTTTGAAAAAGACATAGCAATTGATGGACACAGTGATGTGGACAAAGCAACTAGGTTCATTGAACAAATCCAAGAAATTCACCAGATAGTGCAAGAATAGCTAGAAAAGAGCCAAGCCAAGTACAAGGCAAGGCATGATAAGCATCGAGTGGAACACAACTTCCAAGTCGGTGATCAAGTCTGGTTGTATATCAGCAAGGACAGAATGCAAGGTGAAGGAAAGAAGCTGAAGCTAATAAGGTATGGGCCTTTTAAGGTACTTGAGAAAATTGGTGAGAACACTTTCCGCCTTGATCTGCCAGCATACATGCACATCTATTTAGTGGTAAATGTAGAAAATTTAAGACTGTTTGAACCTTCATTAATTGAGGATCCCGAAGAGAAAAGTCAATTTCCTTCCATTGATGATCTGTTGCCTGAATATCTCAATGAATTGTAGGAATATATAGTTCTAGATAGGAAGGTGAGGACTACAAGCAGAGGGGATGTTGAGTACCTAAGGATTGGACTCAAAGGTTCAAAACCCAGTAGTGCAAAATGGTTGGAAATTGGGCAAGTGAAGGAGTTGTATCCTCACTTGATTGATGCTTAAAAACCAACTTTTGGTGGTCCAAAAGCCTTTTCAGTGGGAAGGCGTGATCCAAATGGATCCTAGAATACTCTCTAAGTCTTCAAATTGCTTAAAAGATCAAAACAAACGCATGGGAAGAACCCTTAGAATGGCGGAAAAACACTATCGGGAGGCAAAAATACATAGAAAACATCAAAAACAGAGCTATCGGCGGTGGCAACAGTGAATGCACAGGGGCCGTCGGATCTGGCCGATCAACGGTCCAGATCCGATCGGCGAATCGCAATTGGCAGTGGCAAAGGGAGGCTATCGGTGGAGACCCCATGACATATGCGACTGCGATGAGCGGGGTCAACGAGGACCGTCGATCAAGCGCGTAGATCGACGGACCATGTTGCATCGCAATATCGCTATTTTAAAATACAAAGAGTGCTTACAACGACCCGATGCATGAGCGATATGCAATTGTAATTAATCACATCGCAATTGGCAATATGCAGTCAATCGGACCCAATAACATTATGAACCATATTATATATATATTGAAGTCTGGAAAATGCCAATTTCCTTTGTATTTGCGTATATTTGTTTATTAAATGAAATACAAAGGATGAAGTGTCGATGCGACATTACGACCCGAAAGGGTTTATTAACACTGTTACATATGATTTCAAGTCCGCTAAGTGAGAATTTCAATGTTTTTTAATGTATTTTCAATACGAAGAGAAATCACGATATGAGCGGGATTTCAGGCCAGCCAAGGGCGGTAAGTGGTTTGGGCCGGGCTCCGCCTGATCTCATACAACGGTTGCCACGTGTCTAGGCTGAGGAGAGAGAAAACCACCCTCATCGGGTGGTTAACTCCCGAATGAAAGAGCCGTCCGAAATGGATCTCAACCATTGGATTTGGATCTCCCAAATCAACGATGGAGATGTGATATCGTTACAAAGGCGAATTCGAGGAGAATAGGGCACAATTATGGATATTTGAAGTCTGATAGGCAATCTTTGGTGGAATTTTCTTGTGTTTGACTGTGTTTCTCTGTATTAACAGAAAGCGGCTGTTTCAAGGGTTCCAAAGGCCCGAGGCACTCTTACGTTTAGAATAGGTGGCCACCTCCTCTTAATGTGTTATGCAATGATTGTGTAACGCTAGAAGGGGGATTCAAGCGAACAGAGGCCGGGAGACAGAAAGTTGGGAAGAGGTAGTGAACAGACAGCGCATATTGGCTTTAAAGTCACAGAAGATAAAAACAAAGGTAGGTAGGATTGAAGGCAGTGCTAAGACAGAGAGCAAAGACAAAGACAGAGAGCCATTGGGAGAGTTTGTGTACTCAGAGAAGCTTGAGAGGTTCAAGCAAACTATTGTTGTTGTGTCTGTTGTGTATTGAGTCTCAAATTGGGCTCACTATTGTGAAACATTGTTTTGAAGACATAATAGAGAGGTCACCACTGAAGGCTGGACCAGGAGATGTAGCCCAGGAGTATTGGGTGAACTTCTTATTAAACTTGTTGTGTTTATATGTGTTTGCCTATTATAGTCTTTTACTGCTGCATAGCCTATGTATTTTTCAATCTGATCGATCCATTGCATAAAGTAACATAGGCATATCCATGCACATGAGTCTGTAATACCTTATTAATTGTCTTAGATCTCATTATCAGATCATTTCCCCACAAACCCTACTTCCTCAACACTAGCATAATTCAGTTAAATGAATTAAATCTGAAGAACTTATATAGATTTTCATTATTTCATGTCTTTGTTCTAATTCTTATAGTTTATTTAAGCCTCGCAATCCTATTTGGATTCTTGTGTTGCATCCTTAAGGTGTGTCCTTAATCATTTAGGAATTAAGAGAACCCACAATCAAATCAATTGAATGCAAATATTTATTGCTCCTTAAAGTGTCTGAACTATGGTGAAATTCTTTCTAGGTAGGAACAGGTATTGCAGAGCTTATAGCACTTGAAATGACGAAACAGGTAATGAAAGACGTCAGTTTCTTCTATAAGTTTTGGCTTTCTGAGCATATATTTTGTTGTTTTCCTTGTGCAAATATTCCCGAGGGTACATACTAAGGTATTTTTACTCCCGTGGAGTAATAAATCACTGATAGAGGCTTGCGAGAAGATATGGATGGTTGACTCCAAGGTATTTTAAAATTTAACACAAACCCATAAATGTGAATGAGATCACTGTATTATTTGTACATTGAGAGCACTTCTAATAACTAATGTTTTAAGGAATCCTTGTCGTGTGTTACAGGGACTCATAGTAAAGTCAAGAATGGAATCTCTTCAACATTTCAAGAGGCTATGGGCACATGAGCATGAACCCTGAAAAGATCTCTTGGATGCTGTGAAGGTTCTATCTGAGTTCTTAAAAGATACATTTTGAATGATTGTTAATTGAAAGTTTTGTTTCTTAATTTGCCATAGACATCCAATATGATGCAAAATACTCTTTTATTGGTTTGAAGTTGCTATTTGATTATCTTTACGAGCGAAAAATGCAAATAAGTCTCAACATTTTATGGTTACATATGATTTTTTTTTAAATATAAAAATATTAATATCTAATTATTTTTATTGTTTATAAATTTATGATTAAGATAAGTATATATTTATTATATATTTTTTGTAAGTTTGGCAAGACTACATCTTCAGCTTGTCCAATATATTATCTGAATTGGGTTGGGGAATTGAACTAATGACTTCACATCAAAGAGTGCCTTAAGAAAACACTAAATCACCATCTATCCAAAACCCCATAACCATATATTTATTATATAATTAAAATAAATATTTTTAATAATACAAAAAATCATTTTCACATTAATATTATATTTATTTATTATAAATTTCATTGTATAATATATTTATAAAAAAAAATTACTTATGATTCAATAATTTAATTTAAAATAAATTTAAACTAACTCATTTGTGAGATAGTGATAGTGATATAATATTGTGGTCATTCAGAGTAATACATTTCTCCTATACTCGTTCACTAGTGATATCACCCAAAAATTATTTATATAATACAATAGATTTGAATTTTTTTAATGGATAGTAAATATAAATTTAAAATAAAGTGTCATTTTATATATATATATATATATATATATAAATATTAACGTCATTAAAACATTCATTATATATAATTTAAAAAATAGTTTATATTGTATGTATATATATATATATATATATATAGAGAGAGAGAGAGAGAGAGAGAGAGAGAGAGAGAGAGAGAGAGAAAAGGAGAAGACCCTAACAAAGCTAGACTTTGGTCCCTGGCAATACCTCCTTTCAAGTACTCTGGAAAGACGCCCAAGTCACCCCGGTTGAAGACCTAGGAATACTATCATAGTATGCAGGAGCTTATGCTAGTGCAACAATTGATAAGGCGTCAGAAGTGCAACATATCCTTAGGGAGAAGGATGAGAAAATAAGGCAGCTTGAAAAGAGTTTGGAAAGTGAAAAGTAGGGAGTCACTTAGCAATGGCAAGCTCAGCTTGCACAATTTCAAACCCGTTTTGATAACCTGAAGATTCAATATGAATCTGATATGAAGAGCTAAGATTCCCACGTACAGGAGTTGCAACAAAAAATTGAGCAACTAAAAGCCCATCCTAAAATCGTAGAGTTCAAGAAAGAAGTAACAAAGCTAAACAACCTACTTGTTGAACATCCGATTGTATTCTGTAAAAGGTTGACCATTATCCAAGACCTATGCCAATTGAGTGATTCACTTTTAGATCAATTGTCTGATATGAGGACATATTACAGAGAAAGATATTGTCTTTCAAGAATGGGAGATTAAGCTTAAACATGCGGAGATGACGATCTATAGTTCCAGGGATATATCAAGTAACATCATAAAATCAATCAACGATAGCCTATTGCAGCCTAATATCATTTCGGACTTCCCTGAAGATACCTTGCCCGATGTAAAATTGCTAACAAAGACTTGGGAAGAATCATCAAAGAAGAAGGCCGAGGGAATAAATTCCCTATCAAATATTGACTTAGAATGCCATTGGCATTTCCTAGTCAAACGTCACAGCTAGTGGTTGATGCTGAGGTGTCTTGCAAATACCACTAGTCATCTTCTTCCACCACTCAAAAATGCATTATTCAATGCTCGAATGCGCATTGATCCTCACCATCCACCTCAATTGAAGCCGATGACAAACATATGAGAGCTTCAACAACGAATTGAAAAGAAGTCCTCCTCCCAATCATGATCAAAGTTGTTATAACAACAAGCTATTTTTATCTTGTATTTTATTTTAAGTGTGGTTTGTTTAAACTGCCGAGCACTTTGTGGAACTTTTCTATATTTTGGTTTTGACTTCAAACTATAAATCTCATTCAATGTTATGAAGAAGGGGTTTTAATTTCCCAAGATATTTTTTGGTTTTCACTACTGTAGCTGAAAATAAGTCTTAATAGAAAGAAGAATCACTCCAATTTTACTTATGAGGAGAGTTAATGTGTATCGGGTACTATTATCTATATACTAATGCTATGTTTATGAGTTGAATTATTATTTATTTTCAAGTTTGTCATATATTATTGCATATAATTGAACACTTATCACTATTGATGTGTTTTAATTAGAACCTTCTAAGTGTATAAACAAATAATGATATCTTATATGTGCAGTGAATTATATCAACTAATTTAATTAACTATTTAATTAAATTAGTTGTTGTTACTCATTTTATAGTCATGAATGGTTTGGTGATCTACATTGTCATATTATGAATGAAATATTTAAGTCACATATATAGAAGATATATTGTCCCGAGAATGATATTGTAAGGCCTTTAATTACATTCATGTTTTATCTACATCCATCAAACTTCACACCTATATATCTTTTATCTGCTTTCATATATATATTTTTAAGGGAAATTAGTCCCATCAACCCAATCGGAGCCACCATCTCAAATGGAAAAGGCGCTGCTCTAAGTTCTCAACCAGGTTGTTTTCCCCAATGTTGAGGCCAAGATTTTCGAGCCCACAATAGGGTCTAGTCTGGGTGGTTATGTAATGGGCTTCTATCCTCCCTACCTAAGTTATATTCTAGTGAGTGACATGTTAAAATCATAATGAAAATATTTTTATAGTGAAAACATGAATCTATGGTAGATTGTTGGTAACATTTCAACCCAAGTTCTATTCTAGTAAGTGACATGTTAAGATCATAATGAAAAAATATAAAAGTATCAATCTATTTCTTACAATGTGTTGGGCCATAGAAAAGGTATGTTTTATCCTCACATTAGCTTAATTAATAATTCATTTTTATATGTTTATCTTCATTTTAGAAAAGAATTTAGAAGAAACGATTGTAGAAGCTTAATAAAATCAATTATTAATGAATTGTATAATTTTGGGCATTAAATCTAACTTTAGCTATTTTTATATGCAAGACTATGAATTGAACGATTGTTGTTCAAACGATGGAACAAAAACGACCAAGAAAAGAAAAAGGACAATGTCTCACTCATGAAGGCTAGCGGAAGAATAGGGGAATTGAGTTTATTTTGTAATAAAATCCGATTCTCAGTTGTGAAATCCTCAGGATCTCCTGATCCTGAGGATTCACTCCTATCCGTTTGTCTCTCATAGATTATATAAAGCTGGTAGACAAAATAGAATATGCTAGTTAGGAATGGAGAGATTGTAACTTTCATTTTTGACACAGAGTATTCTCACTACAGTGATGTTGTATCTTTATTATTGAATTTAATGAGAAAGACTGTGTTTTACTTGTAATCGCATTCTGAGTGTCTTTCAGCACTGACTTCTGGAGACTCTGAGCCCAGTCGCTAGGGGATTTACTGCTTTTCTTGTGCCATACTTATTTCTTTTTACTCTTACAATTGTTTATTCCTGTTATTTCATGAAACTAGAATTATTCTGATTGTTGTGAGTATTGATCTTTATGATTTACCTTTACCGTTCAAAGTAGATTCTAGATGTTTCTATGTTTACATTTGTGTGTTAGTCTTTAATGAATTTATCAGATTAGTTTAAGTATTTGATTGGTGCTCCTTCTGAGTAGTGTTATTAGAGCTCTTGAGTTTATAGTTGTTATTTTCAGTTAAAAGCTTAAATAGTTGCTTCTTGTTTATTTGTTGTAGTTTTCCTTCTCGCTGAATGAATTATTGTCGATGCTAGTTAGTAAATCTACTAAGAGTGATTCATTTAGCATACTTGCATTCAGATTCAGTTTTCCGCACAATAGATTAAAATAGATTTGAAAATGCTTTAAGGTTTGCCTTCATATTTGTTTTGGATTGAACTTCGAGAATTAGATATTAATTATTGCAACGATTTGAAATCATTTCATTATGAATTAGCCTCTGAATTCACTTGCATAGACAATGCTGAACACTCTTGAAATAAATAGACTTACCCTGGGTTGATAATTAATGTAGGTATTAAGATTTCTTTTAATAGTCATCTTAGTGCACCAACATTTTGGCGCCATTGCTAGAGAGAGTGTTTCAAAGTGATTTCTTTTTATTTTTCTTGCTATAAAAGAATTGGGTATTAAAAACAGGAGGTAAGAACCTACGTAACCAGCAAGTAAAGTGCTTGCTCAACAACTCACTTTCAGCAAATGCATAGAGGTTAAATAGGAGTAGGGGTTTTTATGAATGACTAAGAAGAAAAAGATAGAAAAATATTAGACCCCCCAACCAAATCCACAAAACCCAAGGGATCGATGAACCTTGGAAGATCAACTTTTATAGATGAAATCATAAGAAAAGCAGAATCTCAGACATCATTAGGACCCCAAACTATATATGGGAAAAGCCCTACTGTAATCCCTCAGGAAACAAGCTCACCATCTGTAGCCTACGCTAAGATTCATAGCCAAACTGAAGGATCTAAACAAAGTTTTCAGGGTATCGAAAATTTACATTCTCATCCTTCACAAGAGGGAAAATCGTGCAATTTAAGAGAAGGAGAGGGAGAAATCAGTGGAGCTACTAGGTCAGAGCCACGGTTGTATGAACTAGGATCTCCTGTGATCCCATATCTGAGCAGTGATGTAAAACCCCTTCGGATTGAAAACACTCCACTTACTCAGATAGCATCCCCTAAAGTCCCTAAAGGATATTGACACATTTTCGACCAAATGGCGAATCAACCACATCAAGTTGAGACCTCGACATTGGAATATCCCATAGTCGACCCAGTAGCCAACACCCTGATGAAATCTATTCCCTTGCAAAACATCCCAACCTTTCATGGGATGACCATAGAGGATCCATATGCCTTTTTATTCGAGTTTGACATCCTCTGCAGAGGATACGATTACACCACCGATGCTCAAAAATTGAAGTTGTTCCCTTCTACCCTAAAAGGAGTAGCTTTGCGGTGGTTTATGGTTTTGGGTGGACACACTATTAACTCTTGGGATGACATGAAACTTATTTTCTCATGAAATATCAAGACTGCTGTAGGAATAGGGAATTAAAAGACGAAATCTTTAAAATTTCTACGAAGGATAATGAAACTCTAGAAGAATATGTTAAACGGTTTCACTACAATTTACAGATATCCCCTCACTACACATTACCAAAAGTCGTCCTGAAAGCCATCTTAGCAAAAGGAATGAAATAAGAAGGGATAGAAACTTTAAATCTGATGGAAAGGGAGACATTTCTCAAGAGGATTACGATGAAATTGTTCGATTGTGTATTAGGTGTTCGCGAGGTAGCACACACACCGGGTAAGGAAGCCGAGATTCTATGACTAGAGGAAGAAAAATGCCCAGTGGAGGCGTGACAAGAGTAGAAATTGATAACCTCCTCGAGGAATTCAAGACAGACATCTTAGGCACGCTAACTACACAGTTAGATGTCCTGCAGGCCAAACAAAAACAAGCCTTAGCAGAACAGAATTTGGCCGTTTTTTCTCACACTGCTGGAAGAAGCATAGTCAACAGGAGTGTCCATTGGACATGGTCCAGACATGTGCTATCTGCACCAAGGACCATGCCACTGAGCAGTGTCCATCACTTCCAGGGCTGAAAGTAGTTTTTAAAGAAGCAGAAGAAGAGATAGAACCAGTGTACTTAATGAACCAGCGTCGACAGTGGTAAGGCCGACCCACAGGTATGTCACAAGACCCATCTCAGTTCTTTCCTTCTTCTCCATTTAATCAGCGGTAGAATTCTGGAGCAGTGTGGCAAGCTCAATCACCTTTCTCGACTTGGCAGCCCCAACCATTTCCTATGTTTCCTTGGCCAAATTAGTCCTTTCCAGGTAATGTTTGGCTGAATTGTCCTTTTTATACTCCTTTTTGGAAAATAATCCATACCCATCCTAGTGGCCTGCCTCTACTCCACAAAATTCGAACTAGTCTCCGAATTGGCAGCGACCTCTAGGGATAACCAATTCACCTATGGGGACAGGTATTCAACCTCAACCTACATTATCAGCCCCATATCCATTACAGAAAAATCCTTAGCCCCTTCTACGTCCCCAACTACCAGCTCAACCAAATCCAAACCCCAATAACAGACCAGTTCAGTTGATACAAATTGTTGAAAACTCAGACCTTGAGACCGAACAAAAAGAATGCAGTGAACTTAGGTTGAGGTCAGGATGCATTATCACTCCCAAGGAAGACAAAGACCAACCACCAAATGAGTTAGAAACATCACCTGTAACTACACCTTCGACTGTGACTAACACAGAAATAAAACAGGGAGAAGACACAGTCGAACAAAAAGATCCTGAAAAACTCATAATTACTTCTCCCCTGTTCCCTAAAATATTAGCAATACCTAAACCAATTGTTTATCCAAACTTTTATCTCTTAGGGGAACTTAAAAATCTTTGCATTAAAATTCCTCTCCTCCAGGCCATCTAAGATATTCCTATTTATGCTAAAATGATTAAAGAACTATGTGTGAAAAAGCCTGTGAGGAAAATAAAAGCTTCACCAACTATCCATGTCATAGGGACCTTGTTTGATTTACTTTTGGGCGGGGAAACACCGATAAAATATGAAGATCTAGGGAATCCCATAGTTACAGTCCAAATATATGGTTGCTCCTTTCCAAACACACTAGTTGACTTGGGCACAACCATTAACATCTTAACCGCGGAAACTTGTGAGACACTTGGTATCACAGATCTGGAACCAACCAACACCTTGCTATAACTCGCTGACCGTTCAGTGGTAAAACGGAGGGAACTTTATAGGACATTACAGTTTTTGTTGATTCATGGGAGTACCCAATGGATTTTCTAGTTGTCAACCTAAAAAGTCGAGTAGATGGGCACCCTTTAATTTTGGCCTGACCTTGGTTGGCAACAACCGATGCTTATATAGGTTGTCGTACGGGCAACATGACCATTGCTAAGGGAGACACTATAAACAATCTTGTTTTATATCCTCCTGCCAAACCAAGTCTTCCCATTGTGAAAATACATAAACAATCACCCACATACCTAGAAGAAAGTATTCATTCACCACTTACAATAGCACATGCACTTGAGTTAAAGAATCAGACTAAAGACAATGTAATCAGTAATTTTATTAATCAGCTAACCACTGTGAACAATGTAAAATGTCAAATGTTAAAAGTTATTCTTGACAATGAAGCCTTGGAAGACCCTTTGAAAGATACTGATGATCAGCATATTCCGACAACTTCCGTTCATAACAGCAAGCCTGATGAAATTGAACCAGACAAGATTTTAAACTTCAATGATAGTCTGGACATTGACCAACATCAAAATCTCATTCAATTTATGCAAAAATATAAAGGGGATTTTGCTTGGGACTATCCATACATGAAGGGCATAGACCCACAAATATGTACACATCATATCTACATCGAAAATGATGCCCATCCTATCCAAAAACCTCAACGGAGACTAAATATGTTCTCAAAGATATTGTAAAAGAAGAACTACAGAAATTGTTGGATGTGAATTTTCTTTATCCCATTTCAGATAGTAAGTGGGTCTCTCCGCTGGTAGTTGTTTACAAGAAAAATGGGAAGCGGCGCATCTATGTGGATTATAGGGAATTGAACAAAGCCACATAGAAAGATCACTTCCCTCTTCCATTTATTGATCAGGTCCTTGATACACTAGCAAGAAATCAATTCTTTTCATTTCTTGATGGCTTCAGTGGCTATAATTAGATCCAAATTTCCCCCGAGGACCAAGACAAAAACACTTTTACCTTCCATGGGGTACGTTTGCTTACAGAGTGTTACCGTTTGGTTTATGCAATGCCCCAGCTACATTTTAGAGGGCCATACTTAGTATTTTTGCTAATCTGATAAATGAGGGACTTGAAGTTTACATGGATGACTTCACCCCATATGGGGACGACTTTGACCAAGCGCTACAAACATTAGAGAAGGTTTTGGAACGATGCATCGCCACCAGGCTGTGTTTAAGTAATGTAAAGTGTCACATGATGATGACAGAAGGCGTAATCCTAGGACACTACATTTCTGCGGTTGGGATATAGGTAGATCCAGTGAAGATAGAGGTAATTCTCCTACTACCTACACCCTATACTCAGACAGAGGTATGTAGCTTCCTTAGATATGCAGGTTACTATCATAGGTTCATAAAAAAAAATTCACAAATTGTTGCGCCTTTGTATGCTTTAACGAGAAATGTTGAATTTAAATGGTCTGATAAATGTGGCAGTGCTTTTACAAATTTGAAGAAATTAGTTTCGACTACACTAGTATTGCGTGGACCCAACTAGGAGCTACCCTTTCATATCTCTACAGATGCGTCAGATGTAGCAATAGGTGTTGTCCTCAGCCAAGAGGAGGACAGAAAGCCTTATGCTATTTACTATATCAGCAAAAATCTTACTACTATTGAACTTAATTATACAGTAACAAAAAATGAATTTTTAGTTGTTGTTTATGCCATAAACAAATTTATACATTATATAACTGGCTATCAAGTTTTTCTGTATACTCATCATTCTGCCATTAGATACTTAGCTAACAAAGAAATTACAAATGGGTAAGTGGCTTTTTGGTTGTTACTTTTGCAGGAGTTTGATATCACCATTAAAGACCATCCAGGGAAGGAAAACCCAGTCACGGATTTTCTATCTCGGGTTCCAAAGATAAATGATCTGCTAGCAGTGGATGACCAGTTTCCAGACGAACATTTGTTTTCCATAGCAGTTAAAATGCCATGGTATGCAGATGTAGCAAACTATCTGGTGGTAGGAAAGCTTCCCAGACACTTGACAGCAAGGGAAAGGAAACAGATTGTCTAGCATAGCGCCTGATTTTCTTGGATTGGTGGATACCTTTTTCATATAGGGTCTAATATGTGCATACGTAGATGCATTCGTGAAGATGAAATCTATAACATCCTCAAGGCCTGCCATGACAAGCCTTGTGGAGGAAACTTCGTAAATTGCAAAACTAGGAATAAGGTACTACAGATGGGCTATTATTGGCTCACCATTTTTAAAGACACTAAGAAATATGTCGAGGCTTGTGATAGCTAACAGAGGATGGGTCGTCCTAGTCAATCTGACAAAATGCCGTTGTAGCCCCAATTTGTAATAGAACCTTTGGAACAATGGGCATTGGATTTGGTTGGCCCATTTCATCCTCCATCAAACCAAAAGGCCTACATACTGGTTGCTATAGACTATGTAACAAAGTGGGTAGAAACAATGGCTTTGCCAAGAGATACGGAAGAAACTATAATTAATTTCCTTTTCGAGTTATTTGTGCGGTATGGTTTACCTACGGAGTTGATAACAGACGGAGGGGGGGAATTTGTAGGACATAAGATTACAACCACTCTACGGAACCACCACATCACACATAGAGTCACTTCCCTGTATCACCTACAGGCGAACGGGCAGGTTGAAGGCACTAATAAGGTCATTGAAGCAATTTTGACCAAGACAATTTTGACACATCAGCGGGACTGGGTTGCTAGACTGCCAAAGGCCTTGTGGGATTATCTCACAACTTGGCGAAATACTATTTGATATTCTCTGTACCAACTTGTATTTGGAAAAGAACCCATCTTTCCTATTGAATTTGAAATAAAGACTCTTAGAACAGCCTAGGAAGTGCAACTGGATTTGACAGAGGCACAAACTAAATGACTTCAACAAATAAATGAATTGGATGAAGCTCAACTACTTGCTCTACAATGCACTGCAATTACTCATCAGGAAAGGGCTAAGTGGCACGATAGTCCTATTAAAAAGAATACATTTTAGAAAGGAGATTGGGTGCTCCTCTATGATTCCAGATTTCAAGACTTTCCGGGTAAGTTACAGACAAGGTGGCTTGGCCCATATGAAATTCAAGAGGTGCACAACAATAACACTCTCACTCTGACCACCATTGATGAGTCTAGCCATTCTTTCTGGGTGAATGGACATCGGGTACATCTTTATCATAAACCACTCACCAAAGAGTCTTTTTTCCAACAGGTACATGATGATCCCACTATGCAAATTTTAGCTGCAGGGAGTAATGACCTGACAATTTTACTCTCATAAAAAATTCTCTCTTCAACTGTAAATAATGTATATATTTTTCTTATAGTTGGTTGTAATTTATTTTAGATAGGCATCACTGTGTAAATACGGGGATTTCTCTTGTTTTTTTGGTGTGTTTAATAATTGTTGTTCAATCAATTGAACAACTGTTGTTCAGTCAATTGAACAGTTGTTGTTCGGTAGAACGAACAGCTCTAATTTATTTTTGGTGTGTTTATAATTGTTGTTCAATCAATTGAACAATTGATGTTCAGTCAATTGAACAGCTATTATTCGGTAGAACGAACAACTCCGATTTCTTTTTGGTGTGTTTATAATTTTTGTTCAATCAATTGAACCACTGATTTTTAGTCAATTGAACAGCTGTTGTTCGGTAGAATGAACAACTCTGATTTATTTTTGGCGTATTTATAATTATTGTTCAATCAATTGAACAACTATTGTTTAGTCAATTGAACAACTACTGTTCGGTAGAACGAACAACCATGATTTCTATTTCTTATAATCAATAATTGATGTTCAATCAATTGAACAACTGTTGTTCAGTCAATTGAACAGTTGTTGTTCGATAGAACAAATAGTTGTGATTTCTTTTTCTTGTGATCAATAATTGTTGTTCTAATAACCACACAATTGCCGTTCAATTTTAATCAAGCAACCATTTTTCACTTCCATGATTTCCTATCAAAACCATCTTTTTGGATTGGGAATTTGTACCCAAGATAAAGGAAAAACGATAATATTAATACCATTATGACTTGTAAAATCTTTGATGGTTATCTTTATTCTGAAACTGACCTGGTTCATCTATATAATGACTGGATGAATATCTTCTCTTTAGACATACCATAAAATGATTCACTATCTTAATACCATGCTGCTTTATCATTTACACTTTCAATTGATAATTCCCTCTGGTATGATGATATAGGGATAAAAGCATAACTTTCAATGGAATTTTTTACTTCTCACATCATCCCTAACTCTTAAGGAGTAAATGAGCCTCCCTCCCTTTACAATAAAAATATGGAGATACAATACAAATCTTCTTAAAGAGGATATGGGATGTCATTACTAGCCATCCTACCATGATCATAAGGATGTAACAAGTGACATTCCATTATGGCCACCACACCAGGGTAATGGCCTTCTAGATAATCAAAACTATCAGAAGGACAAGAGGTCTCATCATGAGCCGACCTGATCACCTTGTTATACCCTGGTGAATGGCACTATGATTATCTGGTTACCATGCCAGCATAGTGATCTCTTTATAGCAATAAACAACCATCTAAATACTCAAAGGAGGATTCTGGCTCACTTTTGGGTTAAAAAGCAACCCCTTCAAGGCTATGAATGCCTGTTGCCAGCAGTGGCTCTGCTTGTAGTATTGAAGTTCTATGTTACATTTCCAATTATTATTTATCCCATTATTTCCTATTGATTCATTTCTAAAGGTAAATTTACCATTTGAATGACGTTTATAACTATATTAACCAATATGCATGGTAAACTATACTTTTATATGAATTATATCAATACTATCTGATCAATTGATACCAACAATGGTTATTATCTATCGCCTGTCATGATTTCATCATATATTTTTCCACCTAAGGAAACATATCTTCACATAATGATCAATTCTCTGTTTTATTCCTTTTGTGGTCATTTCCCATCTTTGTGATTTGTACTTCTCTGACTGTTTTTTGTCATATTTACTCTGCCCTGACTATTGTCCTACCCCATTTATGAATCCCTAACTTCCTTTCCTTTTTCCTATGATTTATGGTCGTGGATGCCCTTTTCTGATTGGAGGGGGGAAGGTATGCATTATGGATAACATGCATAATAATTATCAAGCCGCGCCAAGAACCACTAATGTGACAAACAACATCATTTCCTTTTAATAACAACTTTAAAACAACATCATTTCTCTTTTAATAACAACTTTAAAGTTTTGTATATAGTTTATTGTGTTGTTCCAAACTGAGAAAAATTGTGAGAAAGCACATGCAAAAGTGCGAAGTTGGGCTACTGAGACACAGAAACCATGGGAGAAAAAGTTGTCCATAGTGAATCTAAAGTACTCCAAGTAACATAAGAGGCTCACAAAATTCTTGAGTGCACCAACTGGCTCTAGTACCTAGCCAAATTATAAGGATTCCATAATGAAATAACACTTGAATTCTTGCAAAATCTACAAGATGGACGCACGACGGTGAAGGAAAAAAATATAACAGTTTTTGAAGCAGTGATAGCTGAAGTCTTTGGACTTCCAACATAAGGCACAAAATGGACTGATAAGCATGTTCTCCTGCATGACGCAGTTGAGGTATTCCAAGACCCAAATGAACAATTAGTATGCAAAGGCAAAGGGATTCACCCCACATCTTTAAAGAAACCATGGCAGGAATTGGTGACCATTGTTCAGAGGTACATCACTTGTGACAGACGTCAAGATGTGGTAAAACCTCAACAACTCAAATTGTTAGCCATTCTTAAGCAGAAAATTACGGTTAATTTTCCATTCTTTTTAAATTCCTTATTGCATGACATTGCTAGTCGGGTTAGGAAGGCTAAAGATCCACATTCTTTCATCAGCCATCATGGTTTGATTAAGTTAATTATTATTCATGGATTAGCCCAACAATAGTTAGCTTGGGATAACTTTGTAAATCCTGCCTTAACTCCACTAGAAGAAAACCCAAATGCATAGATAGGGATATATGATAGAAACATTGATAACACATATACTAAACAACAGAGAGTAGAGGTAACAAGCCCAAAAAGGGTAAGAAAAAGAAGGAATCCATCTTTGGCCTTAGGCCCAATAAAACGTAGGTGTTCTACAAGAACAAATTCACAACAACGCACCCCAATTCCAATATAAGAAGCAGGGTGGCCTCATATGCCCTCTCTAAGCCCGCAAGAATGAATTTCTGCAGGAATATGAGGAAGAAATGGCTCGAGTATTAGAGAATTTGGGTATATACTGTGTAGAAAGGGATCCATCTAGAAAATCTATAAGAAAAAATCATTCCCTTAACCAGTCCGCCTTTGGTGACAGTTCTGGCCATACTGAAATTTTACCATCTACCAATGATTTGGAGGATCAGAGGGAATCATTTCCCTCTGTGAATGAGTCCCCTAAGAAAGAAGCCCATGCAAAAGAAGACCTGGAAAATGAAAATAAATCAGGAGATACTGTTCCATTAGAGTCCCCTGAGAAAGAAGCCCATGCAGAAGAAGACCTTGAAGACAAAAATCAATCACGAGATATTGTTCCATTGGAACATAACCCTGATATTGGCACAACTCCTCATGAACCCGAAATAAACACAATTGTGCCATCTCCAATCGAAAACCCCACGAAGAAGAAAAAATCGTACAAGGCCAGATTAAGGAAGTTGATTAAGAAATACAAGAAATTGAAGAAAACAGTGAAATAATTGAGAGAATGGTTAAAAGAAGCAGATAAGGCCCGGAAACTAAAAGTGGATTTAGAAACTATGGGGACCTAAACAGAACAATGTCCTTTGGAGGATATTGAGACTCGGACTGAAATTACTTGTATTTGTTTAATGGAGACCCAAATGGACTTCCCTACCACAGATGTTGTTGTTCAAACCGATTTTGAGGAGAATGCCCAGGCAGATTGATGTATGCCCCAAGAAACAACCGAAGTTGATGTTCAAACTAATTTAGTGATAACACATGATAATGAAACTCAGACATAGGAAACACCTCACTATGTTCCTCTGGTAAAAGAAGTGTTATCCTGAAATTGCATAATGAATTAACAAAGACCCAACAGGAGTTGGCTCAACACAAGAAAGAAGTAGTACCGTTACAGATACACCAAGAGTTGCGGAAGAAATTCAATGGACATACTGCAACAAAAGACAAGACTTTTGTCAGCTTCAAATATGAGCAGAAGAAATTAGAGAAAGCATAAGCCTAGCTTCAGAAGGCCATGGAACAAACTGAAACTATTTGTTCTCTTTACTTTGATGCTTTCTCTTGCCGGTCACCTACCACTAATTATGAGTTATTCTTGTTGGAAAGGTACCTATTGCTGAAAGTTAAAGTAGCCAGGGCTGGTAAGCTAGCAGAATTCAAGACCACTTCAAAATTCATCCAATGTTGTAAGGAACAAAATGAGCAAGTACACCACCTTCTATGCAAATTATACCTGTACAATTTTTTCTTGGAGGATGAACGGGATAGTAATCCTAGCCCCTTCATTAGTAACATTCAATTTCAAGCTTTCCTCTCTTTTTCTTCCAATTAGGTTAAATGGGCTAAAGCCTATAACATTTTTCAGAAAGGGAACATGGTGTAGATTTATGGGTCAAAGGAGAACCCACAAAACCCTTACATCTTTTCATCCAACATAAAAGGTTTATGCAACAAGAGGGAGTTGTGGCTAAATTGGGACCACTCCATACATATATTATACAGGCAGAAAGAGAATATTTTTAGAACATGAAGATGGAAGCTTTGTTGGCAGTAAGGCAAAGATGGGAAGTTTCCGCTAACAATATAAAAAACCGAAAGCCATTTGGGTACATAAACTTTAAAGTTGTTGTTGCTTGCCTAAACATGTACAACAATATAGTCCTAGGCATCGGTCCTACCTGGAGAGGATTCCGTTACAGATGTCCTATTATTTGGTACCCCCCTGAAGGGTATTATTGTGATTGTGATTTTTCAGAGTAGCGTACAAACTAGGCTTTTGAAATAATTAAACAAAAAAATGGTTTTAGGCTATATAAGAAAGAATTTTATCCTATCTATTCTTTGACACAACTACACCTCAATCATCTTATTACATGAGGACATGCAAAAAGGTAAGCATAGGAGTATGTTGGGCCATAGAAAAGGTATGTTTTATCCTCAAATTAGCTTAATTAATCTTTCATTTTAGAAAATAATTTAGAAGAAACGATTGTAGAAGCTGAATAAAATCAATCATTAATAAATTGTGTAATTTTGGGCATGAAAGCTAACTTTCACTATTTTTATATGCAAAACTATGAATTGAACGATTGTTGTTCAAACAATGGAACAACAACAACCAAGAAAAGGAAAAGGACAATGTCTCGCTCATGAAGGCTAGAGGAAGAATAGGAGAATTGAGTTTATTTTGTAATAAAATCTGGTTGTCGGTTGCGAAATCCTCAAGATCTCCTGATCCTGAGAATTTGTTCCTATCCATTTGTCTCTCATAGATTATATAAAGTCGATAGGTGAAATAGAACAAGATATCTAGGAATGGAGAGATTGTAACTTTCATTTTTGACACAGAGTATTCTAACTACGGTGATGTTGTATCTTTATTAGTGTATTTAATGAGAGAGATCGTGTTTTACTTGTAATCACATTCTAAGTTTCTTTCGACAACGACTTCTAGAGACTCTGGGCCCGGTCGCTAGGGTATTTACTACTTTTCTTGTGCATTACTTATTTATTTTTACTCTTGCAATTGTTTATTCTTGTTATTTCATGAATCTAGAATTATTCTAATTGTTGTAAGTATTGATCTTTATGATTTACCTTTATCGTTCAAAGTAGATTATAGATCTTGCTATGTTTACATATGCGTGTTAGTCTTTGATGAATTTATCATATTAGTTAAAGTATTTGATTGGTGCTCCCTCAGAGTAGTGTTATTAGAGATCTTGAGTTTACAGTTTTTACTTTCAATTAAAAGCTTGAATAGTTGCTTCTTGTTTATTTGTTGTAGTTTTCCTTCTTGCTGAATGAATTATTGTCGATGCTAGTTAGTAAATATGCTAAGAGTGATTCCTTTAGCATACTTGCATTCAGATTCACTTTTCCGCACTATAGATTAAAATATATTTGAAAAATCTTTAAGGTTTTCCTTCAGATTTGTTTTGGATTGAACTTTGAGAATTAGATATTAATTATTGCAACGATTCGAAATCATTTCATTATGAATTAGCCTCTAAATTCACTTGCATAGACAATGTTGAACACTCTTGAAATAAACATACTTACCCTAGGTTAATAATTAATGTAGGTATTAGGATTGCTTCTAATAGTCATCTTAGTGCACCAACGCCATGGGTAACATTATTGAAATGAAAGGGACCACTCGAGAGTTTCCCCCAAATATTATTACCTAGAAAATGAAAGATCCATTAGCTTTGTGGAACATGGATTATATATATATATATATATATATATATATATTCATGTTAGCTATAATTTGTAAGTCATAATGCATTAACAAGATTATGACAACTAGTTTAACTAGGAATTCTACTAACCTTATTTTCATTTCTAGTTTCCAAAACTAAAACATTCAACATTGGAATAATTAAAGTTAATTCTAAGATTATAATTGCTACATTGACATCACCCTCTTAAACCTAATCTTGAACAATGTTAGTAGTTTTTTAATTTTTTGGTTGCCATTATGTTTTCCATAATACCCTAACTTCTCTAAGTTTAATGATTGGATATTACAAGGAAATTTTCTATAAACACCTTTACATAAAAGGGAATAAATATAATTGTAGTTTCATTATTTATGTAATTAATTATAATCACAATCAACAACTCTCTTTTGAATTCTCCCCTTATTTTTTAATACTATGACTTATGTGTTATAAGAGAAAATATTTATCCCTATTTGTTGGGTTGTGTTATATTCTTTCCACGACTAGCCTACATAGTTAACCAGGGGGTTAGAGAGGGGGAGGAGCCCCCCCTTCATTGCGCTGACTGCGCAACGAAGGGTTTGAGGGGGGCGGTTAGCCCCCCTCTACGGGGTCTGGGGCAGTGCTTCGGGGAAAAAAATTTTGGACCCTATATTAGGTTGGGGTGACCTACCTATGGTTTTGTGCATGGCTTTCACACATGGTTTTGGACACGATGGTTTTCGGTCCATGGTGTTGGATGCTTCGGCATGTATAAATATGTATTGTAACATTGAAAGGAACATAATGAAAAATCAAGTTGGTAGTCCCGGTTTTGGGATCCATGGGAAAATCTTTGTGTATATGTGTTTTATGTGTTATGCTCTCACATTGTTTATTTTTTGTGTTTTAGAATTCGTATGGAGGTAATTTCTGTATGGGGTTAAAACCTACATTTGATATCAGAGCTATTTTGGCTTCAAGGGGACGCCTTTATTCCTGAGGGATTTCACTCGGGCCTGTGGTAGACCCTGTTCAGTGGGAAATCTGCAGGATCAATTCTGGTGGTGAAAGAAGATGGCAAGCAGTGGAAAAATAAAGATCGAGAAATTTAATGGTCAGAGTTTTGAGTTGTGGAAACTCAAGATGGAGGATCTGTTGGTGGATAAAGATCAGTGAGTCGTGGTAGATTCGAGTACTAAACTAATGTGAGTGTCCGATGAAGAATGGAAGAAGTTGGATCGAAAGGCTAAGAACATAATACGATTGTGTGTCTCAGATTCAGTATTGCTGAATGTATCAGGGGAAGCTACGACGAGGGATTTGTAGGACAAGTTAGGGACTTTGTACCAATCTAAGTCTCTGGTGAGTAAGCTGTTCCTACGTAAAAAGCTATATAACCTGAGGATGAAAGATGGAGACTCGGTGGCAAAACATCTGAACGCATTTAATACTGTGGTAAGTCAGTTATTATATGTTGATATTAAAATTTCAGATGAAGATAAGTGCATCAGTTGGTTGTGTTCTCTACCAGATTCATGGGATAGCCTGGTTATTGCAATAGGTAGCAATGCAACTATCTTGTAGTGTGATGAAATAGTCTCATCCTTGCTGACGAAGGAGATGAGACAGAAAAATATGGAGAGACAGAATGGTGATGCCTTGTCTGTACGAGGACGGTACCAGAACAAAAACAAAAATAAGTCATTGAGTGGGAGATCTAAATCTCCATGAAAACCTGTAAAGGTGGTTTGCTGGAAATGTGAAAAGGAAGGACACTACAAAAGGGACTGTAAATCTAACGCTCCTGACAAAGGAAAGGGATCTGATGATGCTCCTTCTGCAAAGGCGAAAACCACCTCAGATGAAGGTGGGGATGTGTACTTGTCTTTTTCAAGTACACATGTAGATCATGAGGCATGGTTGATTGACTTAGGTGCATCCTTTCACTTCACTCCCCATAGAGAGTGGTTCTGCGAGTATGAGCAATATGATGGTGGTGATGTCTTCTTGAGGGATGACAAGAAGACTAGAATCGTTGGTCGTGGAAAAGTAAAGTTGAAGTTGCAAGGTGGAAGGGTTAGAACACTTCTCAGTGTTCTACATATTCCTGCATTGGCCAGAAATCTGATTTTCGTAAGCAAGATGAATAATGCAGGTGTAAAAATAGTGTTCGAGAAGGATACCTGCAAGATGGTTCAGGGAGAATTGGTATTGATGTGGGGAGTTCGGATTGGAACTCTGTACAAGCTGCAAGGTAGCACTGTTGTTGATGGGTGCAACAGTTCTGTGGTTCCTGAAAGTGAAGCAGAAAATCTAGTGGTCTCTCGAGAGAATACCATGCTGTGGCATTAAAGGCTTGGACATATTAAAGAGAAGGGCCCTTGAATACTTCATGGTAAAGGTATGGTAGAAGGTATGAGTAATAGCTCTCTAGATTTTGATTCCTGTGAAAATTGTGTATATGGGGAGCATAATCGGGAGAGTTTCCCCTCTGCTGGTAAGAGGGAGAAACATATATTAGAACTTGTGCACAATGATGTGTTTGGACCTGTGAAGGTTCCATCATTGGGTAAGTCTGTGTACTATGTATCATTTATAGATGACTTCTCAAGGAATACATGGATATATTTCCTTGAGAAAAAATCTGAAGACTATGATAGGTTTAAAGAATTTAAAGCTCTGGTGGAAAACCAAACAGAGAAGAAGATGAAGGTGTTGAAGACAGATAACAGTGGAGAGTTTTGCAATAAGGAATTTGAAGAATTTTATAAGAAGTGTGGTATAGCATGGCAGAAGACTACTCCATACACACCTGAGCAAAATGGAGTTGCAGAAAGAATGAACAAGACGTTGATGGAAAGGGCAAGAAGCATGCTCAGTAGTGCCGGGTTAGGATAGGAATTCTAGGCAGAGGCGGTAGAGACAAGATGTTACCTGGTCGACAAGTCACCTTCATCAGCGTTGGAGGATAAGACTCTGCAAGAGGTATGGACTGGTAAGAAACCCTCTCTTTCACATCTGAGGGTATTTGGATGTGATGCATATGTACATGTTCCAAAGGATAAAATAACCAAGTTGGATAGTAAATCTAAAAAGTGCATTTTTATTGGGTATAAGGATGGTTTAAAGGGTTATAAGCTTTGGAACCCAGTAACAAGGAAGGTTGTGTACAGCCGAGATGTGGTGTTAATAGAGGTGAAATATGTTATTAAACATGAAGTCCAACTAAAGGAACCTGAGAAGATAGAGTTTAAGCTTAAGGAGGAAGAATCAGGCTCTACAGTAGAGGAAGAATCAAAAGATGAAGAGCCACAAAATCCAGGTGTGAGAAGATCAGTTCAAGAAAAAAGGCAACCAGAAAGTTATAGTCCATCTGCTTTCTGTTCAAATTTTTCTTTATCTATCACTGACGATGATCCTAGAACTGTGAAGGAAGGAGTAGATTCAGAGGATGGAAAACTATGGAAAGAGGCCATGGTTGATGAAATGGGATCTTTGCACAAAAATGAGGCATGGGATTTGGTGGAGTTGCTGGCTGGAAGGAAACCCATTGGCAGAAAATGGGTGTTCAAAAAGAAGACAAATGCATAAGGAAAGGTGGAGAAATACAAAGCTTGGTTGGTAGCAAAAGGTTATTCCCAGGTGCTGGGAATTGATTTTGGTGATATTTTTTCTCATGTTTCCAAGGTAGCTTCTATTAGATTACTTTTATCTATTGTTGTTGCTTTTGATTTTTAGGTAGAATAGATGGATGTGAAGACAACATTTCTTCATGGGGATCTGGAAGAAGAGATCATGAAGAAACCTGAAGGCTTTGCGGTGAAGGGTAAGAAAGAACTGTTATGCGAGTTAAAGAAGTCTCTGTATGGGTTAAAACAATCACTAAGGATGTAGTATCATAAATTTGATACATTTACACGAGGACTTGGCTTCACCAAAAGCAAAGCACATCACTATGTGTATTTTAAATTAATTGGCGACCGTGTTATTTATCTGGTCTTGTATGTGGATGATATGTTGCTAGTTGGAAATGACAAAGAAATTATCTAGGATTTGAAGACCCAATTGTCCTCCAAATTCGACATGAAAGATCTTGGTGCTGCAAACTATATTTTGGGCATGGAAATTAAAAGAGACCAGGCAAAGAGGAAGCTTTGGTTAAACTAGAGGATGTATGTCGAGAAAATATTGTAGAGGTTTAATATGCAGGATAGTAAATCGGTGAAGTTTCCTATTACCATAGGTGTAAAGTTATCTGTTGAACAGTGTCCCAAGACATAAGAAGAGGAAGATGACATGTCCCATGTTCCATATGAAAGTGCAGTCGGTAGCCTGATGTATGCGACGGTTTGTACTAGACCAGACATTGCACATGCAGTGGGAGTATTGAGCAGGTTTATGTCAAAACTGGGAAGGAGCATTGGACAGCAGTGAAGCGGGTTTTTAGGTATTTGCGTGGCACTAGTGATTATGGTTTGTGCTACCAAGGAAGACCAGGATTGGACAGAGTTTTGGATATCTGTGGCTTTATTGATGTAGACTGGGCTGGAGATCTGAATCAGAGAAGATCTACAAGTGGGTATGTGTTTAACCTATTTGGAGGTGCAATCAGCTGGATGAGTAAGAAACAATCTGTAGTGGCATTATCAACTACAGAGGCAGAATACATGGTAGCCACTCATGCAAGCAAGGAAGCAATTTGGTTGCAGAGATTGTGTTCAAGTATGGGGTTAATACAGGGAGCTATAATGATAGACTGTGACAGCCAAAGTACAGTTTTCTTAGCAAAGAACCCTGCTTATCAATCAAAGACAAAGCACATTGATGTTCAGTATCACTTTGTGAGGGATATGATAGAAGACAAAAAGGTGTTGCTGGTAAAGGTGGGCACTTTGAAGAGTATTGCAGATGCATTGAAAAAATCTGTGAGCTTTGAGAAGTTCTCATGGTGTAGAGAAACAAGAGGCATTTCAGGGCTAGATAAATGACTAAGCTCCCCTGTGGCCCACTGTGGAAAGAAAACAACAAGTGGGAGAATGTTGGGTTGTGTTATATTCTTTCCACAAGTAGCCTACGTAGTTAACTAGGGGGTTAGTGGGGGGGAGGAGCCCCCCCTTTGTTGCGCTGACTGTGCAGCAGAGGATTTGTGGGGAGCGGTTAGCCCCCCTCTAAGTGGTTCGGGGCAGCGCCCGGGGGAATTTTTTTTTTGGACCCTATATTAGGTTGGGCGGACCTACCTATGGTTTTGTGCATGGTTTTCACACATAGTTTTGGACGTGATGGTTTTCGGTCCATGGTATTGGATGCTTCGACATGTATAAATATGTATTGTAACATTGAAAGGAACATAATGAAAAATCAAGTTGGTAGTCCTCGTTTTGGGATCCAGGGAAAATCTCTACGTATATGTGTTTTATGTGTTATGCTCTTGCATTGTTTATTTTCTATGTTTTAGAATTCGTATGCAAGTAATTTCTGTATGGGTTTAAAACCTACACTATTCTTATTTAAAAGTATATCTACGATGAAATTGAATACACCGTAATAATGCATAAAAAATGATAATATTTATTAAGTTGTGTTCAAAGGTCATGTGTTTCACACAAAAGTTGTGCTTGCCAACACGGTGATGAACCATATGTTAAATAATAATTTAGGCATAGATGTTGTTCCCTATTCTACATTTATTCATAAACACTCATCATTAATAATTCCTAACTAGTTTTGCTAAAAGAATATTATTTAATGAACATATTTGGCCCATCAAAACTTTCCTTTCATATGTTGATGTAAGATCTAAACATCAAGCAATTGTATACCATGTGATTCTTTTTTTATATAAATTGCTTTTGTAATTGCATATTATCATTACCTGGAGAGATATTTGTTTTGCTAAAAAAAATAACATGTTTATGTGAAAATGTGTCCATATAAGATCTAAACATCAAGTTAGTGTATACCATGTGATTCTCTTTTCTATATAAATTACTTTTGTAATTGCACATTATCATTACCTTGAGAAATATTTGCTTTGCTAGAAAATAACATGTTTATGTGAAAATATTATCCTTCATATTTGTCATGCTAAAATGTTAGGTAATGAATTAATGGAATAAGTCTCTTTTCTAAAATGTTAGGTAATGAATTAATGAAATAAATATCTTTTCTACTTCTTTAGAGCACTTGGAAACTTTGTTACCTTGTTTCTGGCCAACATTTAATTCAATCATTTCTATCATGCATTTTTACTATTATTTAATTCAATGAATTATCCTTTATACTTTACTTTTATAACTAATTTTGTATCTTTCGACTAAATACATTAGACTATATTTACAAATTTATTAAAAATACACTTGAAAAACATCCTAAATTTTCACGTATGCAGCAATGACAATTGAAAAAGAATTAAATATCTATGATAATGGTACCCATATAAAAGTGAAACTGTATATAAAACAAGATACCATGTTCGGAACATGTGCACGACATTTAATATAAATGTGAAACTCTATATAAAACTACATTCCATCTTCATAACATGTGCACGACATTTAATGTGTGCACCAAAGTTCATTGACCATTTGGAGGTGGCACTCGCGAGTACAGTATTACTTTGGTTCAGTGTGAATCAAATTATAAATTTCAACATACACGTCATGTCCCCCGGAGAAGTAAAGAATATACGTAACGCAAGATCCACCTTTGTTATTTCAGTCTTAATGTCCTTTAAGCGGGGACGCTAGTCTGTTTGTTCATTCGATCTCTCAAATAAATTAAAGGAATTTATCCACCTTAAAAATCATTACAAAATGATTGAAAATTATTAGGGATGAAAAGTCCACTAATTGGATTCGCTTATATTAATGGTTTGAAGATTAGTTTGAGAAATAAAGAATACTCTAGTTAGTAATTTAGGTTTACTCAAGTTATGGTTTGAAATTTATTTGGAAAGACGGATAGATAGATAATTTTTTAAGTATCATTTAACTGGAAGTTTGGGTTCAAATCTTGTGCTACCCCTTAGTTCAGTGAATAATGGACATGTAAACACTCAAGTGGCCGTGGCTGTGGAAATGAAGTCTCACCTCACCCGAAGTCTTTGGTTCAAATCTTTTGCTACCCTCCCCCCTAGCTCGGTGAATAATGGACATGTAACCACGAAAATCAGGGAGTCCTACCAAGCTTACCAAAAAAAAAAACTAACTCATTTGTGAGATAATGATATAATATTATGATCATTAAGCCTAATACCTTTTCCTACATTCACAAAATATATATATGGAAAGACAAAATGATCTATATTTCTATAGATTTGGAATCAAATCAAATCCTTATTAACATTAAAATAATATATTAGATGTTCTTGTTTTTGTGTGATTATTTGATTGTTAAAGTTTATGGAGATAAAGGCCTTGTTGCCTCTTAATAAGGATTTTATTTGTTCCAAATCTATAGAAATATAGATCATTTTGTCTTTCCAAAACAAGCCTAAAATCTATGAAAAGAAAACACAGTGTTTAACTCTATAGAAATATAGATCACTTTGCCTTCTCAAAACAAGCCTAAAATCTATGAAAAGAAAACACAATGTTTAATTGGTAAACCTATTCAAACTATAAAGACTTATAATTACAATTTAATTATAAAATTTTAAATAAAACAATTATTAAAAATATTAATATCAAAATTTAATTTATCTTATTTTTAGGAATCAAATTATAATCTAATTAATCTTCATATCATTACAAATAAAAAAACTTATAATTAATTACCATATTTACATTGATAAGCATTTCATTATGGGTTTGAGTGGGTAGAAATTGTTCACCCCAACCAATAGTAGATCTTCATATTCGTCTGCCTCACTGCAATCAAAATCTAACATGTTGTGGTTCTTATCACCATTTTCCAACTACATCATAGGGACTAACATCACAACCATCCCAGCTTGTTGCAACACCTTTGTGTCCATCATCATAAACAAGGCAGTGATCTTCCTTTTCCATTTTCCCAACACTCATAATCCTCTATGTTCATTCATCAGCGAAACACATGTTCTCGTGCTTCCTGCGACATGTAATGTTACCACTCTGTCTCTTACAACCCACTTATCCACATAAATTTCTTCGATGGAAATTCAGTTAGCCACTAAATTCTCTACATTGAAAAAACCCCATAGACTAACAAATGCTAAAATGGATCACCCCATCCCGTGACCATCTTCATATACAAAAATATAGACTTGAAAATATTTCTAAATTTCATATGGTGTCTTGAAGCTACTTCTTCTATAGGTGTAGGGTTCTATTACTGCTATGGACGAGGGTGCGCCTGTCAAGGCACCTCTCCCCTGCGACTGCTCCTCTCCCCTTTGACTACTTTGGTGAAGCGAATGTAGTTATTTACTGTTAAGCCGACTTTTCCAAGCTCTTCCTGTCATGTGATCACCATGTCGATTTTACCAATGCCCTGTCCAAGAAGCATGTACGATCCAATCTATGTGATAGCTGCAAAGACAAACCCATTACAGTTTACTATACAACTAATGATGCAATTCTTTACCAATAATTCATCTGAGACACCCATGCAGGAGCCTACATTTGCCACTACTAGCACCACTCTATTGAAGGCTTCACAACCTGTCCCCCTGCTAAAATTCTTGCCACCAGGTGGGATTTTAATCTTAGTGATAAATATCTCAATAACTCTACTTCGGCCCTCGGGCTCTCTGATCTCCAATGCAGGAATTCCCTCGTTTGGGGAGTGTTTGATTATTCTCTCAATTGCATCATATTGGGTTATATGAAAGCCAATATCATGGATTCCATGGCTCTACAATTCATCCTTAGCTCTTTAGGATGTCATCGTCCCTGATCCAAAATTGGGACCCATCGTATTCACAACCCTAGGAAAGGTATTGGGAATTCCCCTAAGTGTTTTCTCGAACACCCAAATGTGATTTCATTGTACGCACTTCCATTATCCTTGCTACTAAGGTTTTTTTTTTCAAACACCCAAATGCCGTTTTAGTGTGCCCAGTTCGATTTTTTCATGCAACTGCTTGAGCTAATGAAGCAGGAAGGAAGCATAGAAAACCCTTAAGATGATGAAGAATAATCAAAGACTATTTGTAGGCCAAGCACTCCCAACCAATATTAGCCAATTCATCCAATCCTAGAGGTAAATGACGCGTGAAACCAAAATCTATCGTAGGGCAAACAACGTTTTGCATAGGAAATTTGGCATATTCCTTACTCATCAATTTTTTATGGTTTAATAGAATAGACCATAATGTGGTATTGAGTAATATATTAAATGGAATCACAGCTGTAGGACCCCAACAAGCCAAGTATGTTTCAAAGCTTTGCTTAGCCTTACACAACTAGAAAATATTTCTTTAGTTCATTTTGGTTTTTGACTTTTGAGCAAGTGAAGCTGAAGGAGTTTGCTCAAACACAACTCTGTACTTCTTAGGCCCCCGCATTCGTATCATGGTTTAACAGGTTTGCATCGACCCTTGCGTGGTCCATATCAATACGCACGGTAGTTTGGTTTCTGACCAATGTATTTTATTACTATTAATGAGTTTGGATCTTTTAGCACTTTGTTCAAATGAATTTCTGTTCAAACGAATGTCTGGCAAAAGTATGAGTTGATTGCAGCTAAGCCATAGCTCTTCTGGTAATAGTATAGTTAAACATATCTACCCCTTGAGAGATCCATATCCACATTGAAGGTGGTGCATTTGTCGATTAATGTGTTCAATCTCTATTATTGAGTTTGGATAATTAACCACTGGGGAGTTCAAACCAGTTCCTTTTAATAACATGGAGTTTAAACCAGTTTCTTTTAATAACATGACCTAATTTCAGCTACGTCATAAATTCCTGGTAATAATGTAGTTAATCTTATGGAAGAATCCCCAAATGTACTAAAAAAGTTGTCACAACTCAACTGGTCTAAAACCATAGAATTGGACTCATCGTGATTTGAAGGAAAATGCAACTGATGCATCATTATACCAAGCCCAAGTTTACAACGAATACAGGGAGACTAGGTTTGTACCTCTAATTAGCCCTACAATGTGATAAGTTATTGGAGCTTAGGAGCTTATTGGATTCCAGATAATTTTCATGAGGAATAGGATGCACGTGTCTCTGTAAATATAATAGAATCAAGAGAAATAAGATCAAGATAATTTTAATTAAGAATAGGATGCATGTGTCTCTGTAAATATAATAAAATGAAGAGAAATAAGATCAATTTCTCAGTAGAATTTTTCTTTAACATGTGAGTCTAGGGAAGGGGATAAAAAATTTCATTGCCTCACCAACTAAAGCACCCATTATATTTTTTCCAATAAGACTAATTACATTATCCTCCCCTGTCTGGCCAAGTTAATAGGTCATCAATTAAGTCACGTGAGACTGGGATATAAGATACACAAGACATGTGGATACGAACGTCCAACATGGGACACTTTGACCCTTGAAATGTGAGCTGCACAACATTATATATATATATATATATATAGATATATATATATATATATATATATATATATATATATATATATATATCACAATTACAAAAACAAAATATAGACATACAATCCAAAATTTTTAGAGCACCCACAAAATATTTATACAACTAATTACCACATTAAACACATAAAAAACTAGAATATTCATCACATATAAAATAGAGGTTAGAACTAAAACCTTAAATTGTAGCTTTCTCATTGAGTTATTTGATGTCATCAAATCAAAATACATGGAATATATTCTACTGTTACTATAGATGACAATACCAATGGTAAAACAGATACTAGAACCTAGATGGAAAATCTCAAAAATTATTGGTTGTCCTCCTCAATGTCAAAATCATCAAGATCACCACCATTGCTATTGCGCTCTACTCCATCCTCTTCCCCCTCTAGATCCTATCCAATACTTGCATCTAGTGGTGTTGAGGATGACCCCTCAAAGAGGATCACCATAATTAAAAGTGACTAGTTGTAACATTGGTTCATTAAAACGAGAATGCATTGAAACCTATTTTCTGAAACTATTATTGGAGCTAGCATGTTTCAACAATATCTAGATGTATAAAAAAGCAAGTGATGAGGATAGTTCTAATAGTCCATCCATTAAACTCAACAACACAACCCCCTTTGATTAGAATCACTGGAATGGTTATGAAATGAAAAAGTAAAAAAAAAAATCATTCCCTTCCACATGGCATTGTGCGCACTATAAAGTGACATTGATGTTGACGTTGTAACATTGCATTACGCCTCTCAATACAATTGTTAATTTAATATAGTATAACTAGATGAAAATTAAAAAACCAAAATCAAACCAGCATAGAGAATGATTTTGTCCCATTATGAACTCACTATTGCTATAGTTGAGATATTTAAAGTCGGTGGTTGGTGAACTCAGTGTCTCTACAATTGACATATTTAGAATAGTTGGTTGGCCAACTCATTTTTAAAAAATGCATGTGTCAACCTATGTATAAGACTATTTTGGAAATTCTAATCTTTCTTATGTTTTCGAGAATACCGTAAAAGTATTGAATGGCCAGGTAGATTGGTGCCGAAATGCATATCAAAATCATCCAAATCAATATGAACTTTTGAAAAATAAAAATGACCATATGCAAAAACATCGTAATCGTGGATCTATATCATTGAGAGCCTGCTTCATTCTTTCGCCGGGAAAAAGAACAAAAAGAAAAACAAACAAAAAAAATCCAAAAATGGAGTGATTGCACCCGACCTGCTCTATAAATCAGAGTGTTGTTCTCCGCAGTTTTATCCAAAATGAGTAACAGGAGTTCCTTGTGCCAATAAATTAGGGGTGGAAAATCATCAGAAAGTTGTGCCTGCCTTTCTTTCTGTTCTTTGTGAACAAAGCAGTATAGTCTTAGAATACTATAAGGATCAAATATTTTCAATTTAACCATGGATCTCACACACGCGATACCCATGCCCAAAGCTTGGTCTAGGCTTCCTAGAGGAAATAGTGGAGAGTGAGAAGAATCTTGACCATTTGGGTCAAGCTTTTGAGGGAGTAGAGCATGAGGATGTGTGTCTGAGCATGGGGGATGAAGAGCCTCAAAATAAACCCTCTTTTAACACATCCCAACCATCTATCAGAGACTCAAAACCTTAAACCTTGCCTCTTATTTCCTTACACTTTACTACTATTTCTTGTTGTTTTATGCCTTTAATCACAAATTGACTATCAAAGGTGATTGTCGTTTTTTATGTCGTTTCTCATTAAATTGGTCCGCATTTTAGTAAATTCGCTTATCTAATGGTTGTAAGACTTTGTAGCCCTCTTTTTCCTACAACCTAGGGTGGATGACCATTGGTTACCAAATCAAGCATTATATCATAATCTATCAGAATGAGCCATCCTTGATAGTTATGGGAGGGAAAGATGTAATGTCTAGTTTATATGCTAGGTTGGATACTTTGTCCATGTCATGCACATTCAAATCAAATTTTATTTTGTTATCTTTTATATTTTGTTTGATTTTTATTTGGAACAAGATTGTTGGCAGTTTTATCCACTATAGTTTTTGTAAAATATTGGTCGTTGAGTTAGAACGCTTCTCCTTACTCTTCGAGATGGATTGATCGATAATTGCTAATATATTTTATTGTAACCAATTGAAGAAATCTAGCCATAATGTTACTGCAATATTATTGACACAACTAAACTAAGTTCTGGACTTTGTATTACATTTTTGTTGACTTTATAATATAATTCACACTGTTTCTAGTCAATTTATTAGAGTAATGCTATCTTTTACCTACAATTCTTCCTGCCAGGAAGGGCCCCTTGGTTTGGAATGCACTTGCATAGATTTTGTGTGCTTAACAAATTCAATGTGGTTCTTTACAATTTTCTATAAACATGTACCATTAGTGTTGTGAATTATTATTTCATATTCTTTCCATCATAGTTATATAATGTTATCGATTCATTTATGAGCATTGCATTTCAATTAAAATAAGTTGGATTGCTATTGCGTGTTAAGGGCCCTAATTGCATGCGTTAAGATACTACTAGGCCAGGGATCCACAAAAGGGTTGAGATACACCCCTAGGACTCGAACCTATAGTCCTCTTGAATTATTTGGCCTTGTTTGTTCTTTTCAACATAAGTGTTAATTGATTGAGTAGTTGTTACTCTTACTAGACTTTGTTGAACATTGATGAATGCAAATTGCTTTTGGAAATTAATGTATATTGAATATTTGTTAACTAAGAGAAGCATAAAAACATGTCCAATAGAAAATATTTTTTATTCAAACACCGCAGCATGTGATATAGTTTTCCAATCAGATCTAATTATGAATAGATTGTGCCAATGCCTCATTAGCCTACATGCCTTGGTCGATAACTTAATGAACTCCCAATTTAAGAAATTATATTTCCCATTAGAAGTATAATTTGTTTCATAAAGTAAGATAAGGATTAAGTATTCTAGATAGATCCTACTACAAACAATCTAATTCCGCACATACAGTGTTTTCAATTCACAAGTTTTTGAACTTCAAATAAATTATAAAATGTTACACAATTTATGTAAACAAATTTCCTTACATATAGTTAAAAGGAAATCCATAAATCATATTTATTGAAAGTTAGACCACATTTTTTTTTACCAGTTCTCAAAAATAAAAATTGAGGGTCTTGAAATCTAGGAAATTTAGGGAGGTTTTAAGGCCTCAATAATGACCTAGGTGTAAATTATAAATATAGATGCTAGATCAATTATCTATGTAATCTTATAATAACTTTTGTGGTCACTAGTTCATGGGAAATAATATTTTTGTGATCTTCTGTGTTTAAAAATTGATTAGATAATTTACTAATTTACATGAATGACCAAAAAAATAGCTCATTTAAGTAAATTTCCAATGGTGGTATTTCTTTCTTTCATTTTCAAACTATTTATTTAACAAAATCGCCTTCACAAAAAGAAATTACAAGAGAAATATTGTAGCCAATTTTTCAGGCTCAATAGAGTGATGAAATTACATGCATATAGCCACTTGGAGCACATGATATTGCATGGTTCTTTTGGATAACTAGGTGACTTTATGTTCACTTAAGTAAATTCTTCCAGTAAATTAAATTAGTTAAAAATTGCATCGATTCTCAACTTTTCCAAAATACAATTGCTTTCTTTACAAGATTATACTCCCACGACTATAGCCAAAGCAAGAGGAAGTTGTCAAACATAGAAATTCATTTCTTTAGGAAGGTAAGATAAGGAAAGTTCAATCTTGTTGCTATTGTTAGAATATTCTACATCATTAATATGGTTAACTGTAGCCGTGAGTCCAAGATATACAATGTTCTTATTTGTTTTTGTGTTCTAGGTGTGCCTTATGTTTGAAATCCCATTTCATGTGATCATAATGTTATTTTTATTTTTCTTTTTTCAGATTGATTAAACAATGTCTTATGTATTGTTACGTTAATTTAATTTTCTCATATTTATTTTTGAATTGATTGGTTCCATTTTTATACATGTTCATTTCACTTGTTCTTGGAATGTAAATAAGTAGGAAAGAAAATTACACATGTTAGCATTACTCCTTAATGTCTAGGAAACACATCATTTTTTAGTAGGTTTTCTAGAAAATATATAGTTTTTTCATATGGCTTATATTGATTTGGACATTATATCTATATTCATTCAAAATGTGCAACCAAACATCCATCTTACAATTGATACTCATATGCATACAATTGATACTCATATGCATAAAAACTTGTAAAATTATATAATAACATAATTTTTTGATCTCTTAAATTCTTTTCTAAACTAATTGAAATTATATATGCATCGCAAAGTACAATATGTTTGTTATAAAATAATATTTTATATTACTATAAACATGTGGTATGTAACTATGGAAGTTCCTCTTTCTAGACTAACCCACCAAAATATCTCCCTCCAAAATATACATATGACATTTTTCATTTAGATTCTTAACTAATGGAAATCATATATGCATTGCAAATTACACTATGTTTATTATAAAATAATATTGGTTATTACTATAAGAACATTGTATGCAACTATGTAGTTTCTTGTTCCTTTGACATATAGGTTTTAAATGTCCACCTTCTTTTATATATTATATGCAGATGTTTTGCTAGTCTAATAATTTCATCGATCTTACTACATTGTGAATATAATATCTATTAGCTTTATCAATTGTGGGTCTAGTCCGGGTGGTTATGTGATGAGTTGTTTTCCTCCCTACCCAATTTATATTCTAGTAAGTGACATGCTAAAATTATAATGAAAATATAGCTATAATGAAAAAATCAATCTATCGTCTACCATTAGTAACATTTCAACCCCAATTCTATTCTAGGAAGTGACATGTTAAGATCAGAATGAAAATATTGTTATAATGAAAGTATCAATCTATAGTTTACCATGGGAAACATTATTGAAATGAAAGGAACCACTCAAGGGTGTTCCCAAATATTATTACCTAGAAAATGAAAGATCCATTAGCTTTATGGAACATGACTTTTATATATATCCATTTGGAGGTGGCACTCGGGAGTCCAGTATTAATAGTATTACTTTGTTTCACCGTGGATCAAATTATAAATTTCAACATGCACATGATGTCCCTTGTATAAGTAAAGAATATGGGGAATGCTACAATATATAAGTCATAATGCATTAACATGATTATGACAACTCTTTTTTTAAGGTTCAAGTAAGAATTCTACTGACCTTATTATCATTTCTAGTTTCCAAAACTAAAGCTATGTCCAAGATTATAATAGCTACATTGACATCACCCTCATAAATCTAATCTTGAACAATGTTAATAGTTTTCTATTTTTTGGTTTCCATCATGTTTTCTTTAATTCCCTAACTTCTCAAAGTTTAATGATTAGATATTACAAGGACATTTTCTATAAAAACCTTTACACAAAAGAGAATAAATATAATTGTAGTGGCTTTGTTTATGTAATTAATTATAATCATAACCAACAACTCTTTTGAATTTTCCTTTTTGATAAAAAAAAAAATTCAGTAACATAACCTATATGACCTATATGTTATAACTGAAAATATTTATCATTATTCTTATCATATAAGCATATCTATGATGAAATTGAGTGCACAATAATAATGCATAAAAATTGACAGTATTTATTAAGTTGTGCTCAATAACCGCGTGTGATTCACATAAAAATTGTGCAAGTTGTGCTTACCAACATGGTGATGAACCACACAAAAATTGTGCAAGTTGTGCTTACCAACATGGTGATGAACCACACAAAAATTGTGCAAGTTGTGCTTGCCAATATGGCAATGAACCATATATTGAATAATAATTTAGACATAGATTTAGTTCCATGTTCTACATTTATTCATAAATGCTCATCATTATTAATTCCTAACTAATTTTGCTAAAAAATATTAGTTAATAAACATATTTGACCCATCAAAAATTCCCTTTCATATATCCATGTAAGATTCAAACATCACGTTATAGTATACAATGTAATTATTTTTTCAATGTGAATTACTTTTATAATTGCACATTATCATTACCTTGAGAAAGATTCGCTTTGCTAAAAAAAAGTAACATGCCTATGTGAAAATATTATTATTTATATTCGTCAATCTAAAATGTTAGTCTAAAATGTTAGGTAATGAATTAATGAAATAAATTTGTTTTCTTTCTGCTTCTTTAGAGCACTTGGAAACCTCGTTACCTTGTTTCTATCATGGTTACGTGACAAAAAGTTAATTCAATTATTTCTATCATGCATTTTTACTATTATTTAATTCAATGAATTATCCTTTATACTTTGTGTTTATAACGAACCTTTTATCTGCCTATTTGATTTAATTATATTTCGACTAAACACTTCAAACTATACTCACAAATTTATTAAAAACACGCGTGAAAAGCATCCTAAATTTTCCCGTCTTTAGAAATGAAAATTGAAAAAGAATTAAATATCTATGATCACTGTAACATATAAATGGGAAACTGTATATGAAACTAGATACCATGTGGGAACATGTGCAGACATTTAATATGTTCACCAAACCTTGTTGACCATTTGGAGGTGGCACACGGGAGTCCAGTATTACTTTGTTTCACTGTGGATCAAATTACAAATTTCAACATGCACGTGATGTCCCTTGGATAAGTAAAGAATATGGGGAATGCAGGCTTCCCACAACACATATCGCACTCATATTAAGTTTATAAAATGTAAAGCTGCAGCATAAAAATATAATTTTAACGTTGTTGGTTGTTGATCATTTTTTTTATAAAAATATAAACATTTTTGTATGCCTCAAGTTCGCGAACATTAAAACCCTTAAAATTTCCAAAATCCACCTTTGTTATTTCAGTTTTAATGTCTTTCAAGCGGGAACTCTAGTCTGTTGTTAATTCGACTTCTCAAATAAATTAAAGGAATTTATCTACTTTAAAAATCATTAAAAAATAATTGAAAATTATAGGGATGAAAAGTCGACTAATTCGATTCACTTATATTAATGGTTTGGAGAATAGTTATAAAATAATTGAAAATTACTGGGATAAAAAAGTCGATTAATTGGATTCACTTGTATGAATGGTTTGAAGATTAGTTTGAGAAATAAGTAAGAGTACGTATATGTATATATAGTTAGTAATTGAGTTGAGAAGTTTATTGAGCGGAAAGGTTTATTTTACATTCCAGTATGATAATTAATTTTATGTTAAGTGTCATAGGAATATCACACTATAATAACCCACAGAGCTTTCTCAAAACAAAACATTGCAATAAATTCATAGATTGGATTTTTTTAAGGGTTTGCTAATAACACCTTGGTTTTTTTTGACTCAATGAAAGCTAAGATGCATGTTTCCTGAAACCAAAAAGTGAAAATGCATTCAAACATGTTTCCTAAAACCAAAAAACGAAAATGCATTCAAACATGTTTCCTGAAACCATTGTTGGAGCTGGCCTCTTTCAACAATATATGGACATAAAAAGAAAAGGTGGTGAAGATGATTAAACTCAACAACATGACCATTTGATTGCAAACATTAGTGTGGTTCCTCAAATACGAAAATAAAAAAATTCTTTCCCTAGCACCGTAGTGACATTGATGTCGATGTTGTAACGTTGCTTTACGCCTCTCAATACAACTGTTGATTGAATATAGTATAACTGGATCAAAATTAAAATACCAAAATCAAATCTACCTTACATTGATTTTGACTCACCTAAAAGATACCAACATAAAGAATGAGTTTGTCCCATTATGAACTCGCTGTTGCTAGAGTTGACATATTTAGAGTGGGTAGTTAGTGAACTCAGTGGCTCTACAGTTGAGATATTTAGAGTAGGTCGTTGGCCAACTCGCTTTAAAAAAAAACGTGTCAACCTATTTATAAGGCTGTTTTGGAAATGCTAATCATGCTTATGTTTTCGAGAATACCATAAAAGAATTGAACGGCATATCGAAATCATCCAAATCAATCTGAACTTTTGAAAAATAAAAATGACCATATGCCAAAACAGCGTAGCCGCGGATCCACATCATTGAGAGCCTGCTTCGTTCTTTCGCTCCCGAAAAGAAAAAAAAAAAAAAATCCAAAAATGGAGTGATTGCACCCAGCCTGCACTATAAATCAGAGTGCTGTTCACCGCAGTTTTATCCCAAATGAGTAACAGGAGTTCGTTGTGCCAATAAATTAGGGGTGGAAATCATCAGAAAGCTGTGCCTGCCTTTCTTTCTGTTGCTGGTGAACGAAGCAGTATAGTCTTCGAATACAATAACGATCAGAGATTTATAGGTCAGCCATGGATCTCACACACGCGATACCCATGCCCAAAGCTTGGTCCGGGCTTCTACCCCAAATGTCCATAGCGTTCTCACCACTACTGCAGAAGCAGATTGGGATAGTTCACCTTCTTTTTGCTTCAAAGAGGGAGAGAAGAGTTAGCCAAAGGCAGTTCGTTGTAAAAGCTGCAAGCTCTGGCGAATACCGATTTGGTTCAGGTAGTGTTTTTTTTTATTCTTCATTGCAGGATTTATGGTTATTTCTCTATAGATTGGCCTCTCATACGGTTACACTAAGTCCTGAATTGTTTTGAATGCAGGCGGCCCGAATATGGTTGACGCGAATATGATAGTTCTGAGGAAGCGAATTTTGGACCTCAAAATGCAGGAGAAGAATTATAAGACCCCAGAGGAGTACATGGAATGGGAAAAAGATTGGTATCCGGCGTATCATGCGCGCGTATTTATGGTAATGGAGTGGTTGCAGTCGGCTTTGATCAACACTCGCCCCATTGTTGCAATCAGTGTTTTGAGTTTGATATCGGGAAGCGTTTCCTTATCGATTATTATTGTATTGGTGACTGCCTTAAATCGACTGAGTGAAATGACGACTCCAATTCTCAGCACTCTGAAGGGATAATGGCGTAACTGGAATTTGTAATTTAATAATGGTGGTTGAGAAAATAGTTACATATAGATATGTCATTTTTATACAAAGTATGCTACAATTATTTTGTAGAAATCTACTCATAATATTCAGCATTGCCTCGTAAGACACATGGGTAAAAACTATAAGGCAATTCCGATACTTGAACCTTTCTCAAATTGTTTGTAAAATTCATCTGCCCATTACTCGATTCGATTCGCCCTACAATTTGTTTTCTATTTAAATTTTGTAAAGTCCAAATCTCAGTAGCAATATTAAGGATACGAGGACTAACTTCACTATTTCAAATTATTTTATTGCACACTAACTTTAATGTGGGTGGATATATGCCATTAAAAATTTGTGTTTTTATTAATTATTAGCTGTTATTTTGTGGTTAAATTCGTTTAGGATTTAGTAAGGATTTAGTGGAATTATAATTTTGAGTTGTGCAGTTTTATTAATTTTTTACAATTTTAAAATCTAAGTTTTTTTAAGTGTTAAATTGATATATACAATCAAAAATACATTTTAAATAATCACATATCGTAATTCAAAAATACTTTAAATTTATTATAATATTAAAATAAAAATTTATTTTTTAATTAATTAAAAAAAACTATCATACATATTTATTTATGGTGAGTGACAACTGATTATGAAAATCATCTTGTTGTCATTGCTAGTGACAACTAGTGGTTGTTCTTGGCCAATATTTTTTTATGGTGAGTGACAACTGGTTATGAAAATCATCTTTGTTAATATCAAATTCATTAGAAATTGTTATGTCATTGCTAGTGACATCTAGTGGCTGTGCTGGGTCAATATTTTTTTTCCCTTATTGCTTAATTTTTGTCAGGCCAGGTTAGCTCAGAAATTAATGAGCGCAAATCAACTTAGTGATATTATTCATTCAACTATTATTATTTATACATGTACAGAAACGGATCAGTTCATCTTCTAGATGACTGTCCGGCTTCACCTGATCCGTTTCGGATTAGGTGTCAACATTCCCCCCCTTAATCTGAAGGGATGTTGGTGAGTCCAAGCATCGTTCTGAATCTTTCAAGCTTTTCTCTTCCAAGCGCTTTGGTGAAGATGTCTGCAATTTGCTCGTTCGTGGAACAATGACGGAGATGGATTGTTTTGGCCTCAACATGATGTCGGATCAGATGATATTTAGTATTGATGTGCTTAGTACGATCATGGAACTTTGGATTCTTGGCCAACTTTATTGCAGATGTGTTATCAATCATGAGTGGAGTAGATTGTATTTGTTTTACTTGCAAATCTTCAAGAATTTTCCTGAGCCACACAATTTCTTTCGTTGCTTCAGCTGCTGCCACATATTCTGCTTCTGTTGTGGAATCTGCTGGTACTGATTGTTTGCGTGATCTCCAGGAGACAGCTCCTGATCCAAGACTCATAGCATATCTTGAAGTAGATACCCCAGTTTCTTTGTCTCCATCGAAGTCTGAATCAGAGTATCCAATCAAGTTGAAGTCGTCCACCTGTGTATACTTGATTCCAAGGTCTTGAGTCCCCTTCAAGTACCTTAGAACTCTTTTTGCAGCAGACCAATGTCCTTCACAAGGCTTTTGCATAAACCTGGAGAGGATTCCAACAGCAAATGAAATGTCTGGTCTGGTAGTAGTGAGGTAGATGAGACTTCCTACAAGCTGTCTATACTTTGTTGCATCCTCAAATTCTTTTCCTTCAGTAGATGTGAGCTTCAAGTTTTGTTCCATTGGAGTAGAAAGGGGATTGCACTCTGTCATGCCAAATCTGTATAACAAATCTCCAATGTATTTCTTTTGAGAAAGAAATATGGACTTTGGATGTTGGGTTACTTCAATGCCAAGATAGTAATGAACATAGCCCAAATCAGTCATTTCAAAAAAATTTCCTAATTCTTTCTTTATGGATGCAATATAGCTTTCATTGTTCCCTGTCATTAAAAGATCATCTACATATACCACAAGATATACAACTGTTTTGCCAACTTTCTTGACAAATAAAGTTGCATCATCAAGATCAAAATGTTTGAAGTTGAGTTTCAGAAGATGCTCAGTTAGTTTTTCATACCAGGCTCGTGGTGCTTGTTTGAGGCCATACAAGGACTTCACAAGTTTGCATACTTTGTGTTCATGTCCTTTCACAGCAAATCCTTCAGTCTGGGACATAAAAACATTTTCTTTTAGATCTCCATTCAAGAATGCAGTTTTTATATCCATTTGATGGACTTTCCAACCGTTCTGAGCAGCTAGTGCAAAGAGTGTCCGGATGGTGGCCCATTTTGCTGTGGGAGCAAAAGTTTCCTCATAATCGACCCCTTCCTTCTGTGCAAAACCTTTTGCCACAAGCCTAGCTTTGTGCTTGTCAAGTGAGCCATCAGCTTTGTACTTGTTCTTGTAGACCCACTTGCAGCCAATTGGTTTGGTTCCAAATGGAGGATCAACCAGCTTCCAAGTGCCATTCTTTATGAGGGCATCATACTCCTTCTGCATCGCTTCTTTCCATTCATCATGAGAAGCAGCTTCTTTGAAGGAAGTTGGTTCAAAATCTGTAGACAAGTTCAATTCACAATCATAAGTAACATCCATATCAACAGGTGAATTAGAGTTATCTACATCACCTCCATCTTGTCGGTTTGAATTTCGGGTTCCTGTTTTTCCAATTTCATCAGGATGAACACTTTCAAGTGTCTTTGTCAGCCACTTTGGGGGACCTTTCTGAGATGGTCCAGGCTGTTCTGTTGATGGAGTTGGGTCTGAATCAAGATTGAGTCTCCCAATTCTATCAATTACATCACTTAAAGCATCATCCGTTGTTGGAGTGTCATGCAGGGGAGATTGTTCTTCAGAAGAAGATTCCACATGTTGATCTAGTATAGGAATCCCCCCTTCAAGATGTGGAATCTGATTATCAAACTCTTGAAATGATTTTGGTTTTGTGAATCTATCCAAGCGATCAAGTTGCCGCTCAACAACACTGTCAGATTTAGATGATTCAAGAAAAATGACATCTCTAGATAAAACAAACTTTTTATTTACTTCATCATAAAGGCGGTATGCTTTAGATGTGTTTGAATACCCCAGGAAGATACACTTACGACTTCTAGCACCAAGTTTGTTTCTATGTACCTTTGGTATTAAAGCATAACAGGTGGAACCAAATATCCTGAGATGTTTTACCGAAGGAACATGTCCATACCACAATTCATAAGGAGTCTTGTTTCTTATAGCACTATATGGACATCTATTCTTTATATATGCAGCACATAGAACAGCATCAGCCCAAAACATTGTCTTTACATTTTTGAAGAAAAGCATGGATCGTACCATATTCAAAATTGTTCTGTTCATTCTTTCAGCTACACCATTCTGTTGAGGATTATAAGGCACAGTTGTTTGATGTTTAATCCCATGTTGGCGAAGATAGTGTTCAAATTCATTTGATGTATATTCTTTTCCATTATCAGTGCGAATAGACCCAATATGAGATTGTGCATCATTTTCAATCCACTTATGAAAATTCTTGAATGTTTGAAAAGCATCAGATTTGTTCTTCAATAAATAAACCCAACATATTCTGGTGTAATCATCAATAAATGTCATGATATACTTATTTCCATTTGCAGAAGGAACAGGCATTGGACCACATAAATCTGAATGAATAAGTTCAAGCTTCCTATGTGCTCTTGAATGTGAATCATGAAAACACTGTTTGCTATGCTTTCCTAGAATGCAAGCATCACATTGTTTATGTTTTCTAGGAATTGTAGGCAAACCAGCAACACCATTTTTCTTCAACAAGCGGAGACTATCATAGTTTAGATGTCCAAATCTAGCATGCCATAATAAACTTGATGGAAGTGTACCTTCATCATGATGAGAAATATATGAAAAATGTTGTGCATGAGCAGAGGTTCCTTGCAGTTTAAGAAGTCTTTCTTCTTCTATACCCCTCATGACAAGTGAATGGTCAGATGCCTTTCTTACCTCAAGCTTTCCATCAAACATATGAATGGAGTGACCTTGCTGGCGGATGTGGACCAGGGACAGCAAGTTTCTCTTGAGCTGTGGGAGATATAGAACATGATCCAGAAGAAAGTCTGGAAGACCAGGCAGTTTAAGCCTGACTGTGCCAAGCCCTGATGGCTTGATTTTTGACTGATCTGCAAAGTATACTGCTCCATCAACATTATCAGTGAAATCTTCAAAAAAATCTTTCCTATGAGTCATATGACAGGTTGCTCCTGAATCAAGCAACCAGTCATTTTTCGAAGAAGTAAGTGAAGCATTAAACAGATCTTCATTTACTCCAATGTTACATTGTGCCTCAATATAGTGAGCGGATTCAAGTGCTTTACCTTTGTCTGAGTCATCAGTTTTACCTTTCTGCTGATCTCTGGATCATGCAGGGGAGATTGTTCTTCAGAAGAAGATTCCACAAACGCCAAGGCTACAGAATCCAAAGCCATGCCTTAGCTTCTGACCCAAAAGCTTTGAATTTGTGAATTTGTGCTCGCACCAGACGTATAATTATTATAAAAGATATTACCATTTAAATAAAATTTAAGAAAATCATTGCTTTTAATAAATAGTTTGCCTATGTCTAGTTTCGTTCACGTGCTAATGTCATAGAGACGAAAGACGAAAGTACTAGAGTAGTCATACTGGATATTATTTTAGAATGCTAGGTTTCCAGGTCTCGCATTTTTTACATGCATAGGTTGCAGGGTAATTATAATACAAGGTAGATATGGTCGAGACGTGTGCAAACTATAATATAATCCTTTTATAGAAATTAGTGCAAATTATATACATCCCCGAAACTGTATTTTGTATGTGATATCAATGACCGGTTTAATTAGAAAAAAATAAATACCGAATGAAGGGAGATGTGTGCAAATTAGTTATAATATAATCTTTTTCTAGAAATTAGTGCAAATTACATACAGTAATGTGTTTGTAAAATTTTGAAACTGTGAAGAATTAGAATCAGATCCCTATCTCCCAGAATGATTGTTTATTGAATGTCAAGTTAAACTTGGTATATAGGTAACTTACATAAAGTTTAATATCAATATTGACTTCAATTTTGGTATTCCCATTAATTTTAATTATTAGAGGTGAGTGATTTTTATTTAGAACGAGATTGTTGGTAGTTTTATCCACTATTGTTTTTGTAAAATATCGGTTGTTGAGTTATAACGCTTCTCCTTACTCTTCAAGCTGGATTAATGGTCGATAATTGCTAACATATTTTATCATAACCCATTGAAGAAATCTAGCCGTAATGTTACTGCAATGTTATTGACATAATTAAACTAAGTTCTAGACTTTGTATTACATTTTTGATGACTTTATAATATAATTCGCACCGTTGCTAGTCAATTTATTGGAGTAATGCTATCTTTTACCTACAATTCTTCCTTCCAAGAAGGGCCCCTTGGTTTGGAATGCACTTGCATAGATTTGCATAGATTTTGTGCGCTTAACAAATTGAGTGTGGTTCTTTACAATTTTCTATAAATGTGTACATTATTGTTGTGAATTATTATTTCATATTCTTTCCATTGTAGTTATATAACATTATCCATTTATTTATATAACATTATCCATTTATTTATGAGCATTGCATTTCAACTAAAATAGGTTGGATTGCTACTGCGTGTTAAGGACCCTAATTGCACGCGTTAAGATATTACTAGCCCAAGGATGCACGGAAGGGTTGAGAGACACCCCTAGGACTCAGACCTATAGTCCTCTCGAATTATTGGCCTTGTTTGTTCTTTTCAACATAAGTGTTAATTGATTGAGTAGTTGTTACTCTTACTAGACTTTGTTGAACATTGATGAATGCAAATTGTTTTTGGAAATTAATGTATATTGAATATTTGTTAATTGAGAGAAGCATAAAAACATGTCCAATAGAAATTAATTGTTATTCAAATGCTGCAACATGTGATATAGTTTTCCAATCAAATCTAATTGTGAATATATTGTGCCAGTGCCTCATCAGCCTATGTGCCATGGTCGATAACTTAATGAAATAACAATTTAAGTAATTATGTTTCCCATCAAAAGTATAATGTGTGTTTCATTTTATGCAATTTATTTCATAAAGTAAGATAAGGATTAAGTATTCTAGATAGATCCTACTACAAACAATCTAATTCCGCGCATACAGTGTTTTCAATTCACAAGTTTTTGAACTTCAAATAAATTATAAAATGTTACACAATTTATGCAAATAAATTTCCTTACATATTGTTAAAAGGAAATTCATAAATCAAATTTATTCAAAGTTATACCGCATAAAAATTTACCAGCTCTCAAAAATAAAAATGGAGGGTCTTGAAATCTAGAAAAGTTAGGGAGGTGTTAAGGCCTCAATAGTGACCTAGGTGTAAAGTATAAATATAGATGCTAGATCAATTATCTATGTAATCTTATAATAACTTTCGTGGTCACTAGTTCATGGGAAATAATATTTTTGTGATCTTATGTGTTTAAAAACTGATTATATAATTTACTAATTTCCATGAATGACCAAAAAATAGCTCATTTAGGTCAATTTTCAATGGTGGTATTACTTTCTTTCATTTTCAAACTATTTATTTAACAAAATCACCTTCACAAAAACAACTTACAAGAGAAATATTGTAGTCAATTTATCAGGCTCAATAGAGTGATGAAATTACATGCATATAGCCACTTCGAGCACATGATATTGCATGGTTCTTTTGGATAACTAGGTGACTTTATGTTCACATAAGTAACTTCTTTGAGTAAATTAAATTAGTTAAAAATTGCATCGATTCTCAACTTTTCCAAAATACAATTGCTTTCTTTACAAGATTATACTCCCACCACTATAGCCAAAGAAAGAGGAAGTTTTCAAACATAGAATTTCATTTCTTTAGGAAGGTAAGATAAGGAAAGTTCAACCTTGTTGCTATTGTTAGAATATTATACATCATTAATATGGTTAACTTTAGCCATGACACCAAAATATACAATGTTATTATCTTGGGTTCGAAAGATAAATGATCTACTGGCAGTGGATGACCAGTTTCCAGATGAACATTTGTTTGCCATAGCAGTTAAAATGCCATGGTATGCAGATGTAGCAAACTATCTGGTGGTAGGAAAGCTTCCCAGACACTTGACAGCAAGGGAAAGGAAACCGATTGTATAGTGTAGCGCCTGATTTTCTTGGATTGGTGGATACCTTTTTCATATAGGGTTTGATATGTGCATACACAGATGCATTCGTGAAGATGAAATCTATAACATCCTCAAGGCCTGCCATGACGAGCCTTGTGGAGGAAACTTCACAAATCGCAAAACTAGGAATAAGGTACTACAGATGGGCTGTTATTAGCTCACCATTTTTAAAGACGCTAAGAAATATGTCGAGGCTTGTGATAGCTAACAAAGGATGGGTCATCCTGGTCGATCTGATGAAATGTCGCTGCAGCCCCAATTTGTAATAGAACCTTTGGAACGATGGGCATTGGATATGGTTGGCCCATTTCATTCGCCATCAAACTAAAAGGCCTACATACTGGTTGCTATAGACTATGTAACAAAGTGGGTAGAAACAATAGCTTTTCCAAGAGATACGGAAGAAACCGTAATTAATTTCCTTTTCAAGTTATTTATGCGGTATGGTTTACCTAAGGAGTTGATAACAGGCGGAGGGCGGGAATTTGTAGGACATAAGATTACAACCACTCTACGGAACCACCACATCACACATAGAGTCACTTCCCTGTATCACCTATAGGCGAACAGGCAGGTTGAAGGCACTTATAAGGTCATCGAAGCAATTTTGACCAAGACAGTTTCGACACATCAGTGGGACTGGGTTGCTAGACTGCCAAAGGCCTTGTGGGATTATCTCACAACTTGGCGAAATACTATTGGATATTCTCCGTACCAACTTGTATTTGGAAAAGAACCCATCTTTCCTATTAAATTTGAAATAAAGACTCTTAGAACAGCCTAGGAAGTGCGACTGGATTTGACAGAGGTGCAAACTAAATGACTTCAACAAATAAATGAATTGGATGAAGCTCAACTACTTGCTCTACAATGCACTACAATTATTTGTCAGGAAAGGGCTAAGTGGCACGATAGTCTTATTAAAAATAATACGTTTTAGAAAGGAGACTGGGTGCTCCTCTATGATTCCAGATTTCAAGACTTTCTGGGTAAGTTACAGACAAGGTGGCTTGGTCCATATGAAATTCAAGAGGTGCACAACAATGACACTCTCACTCTGACCACCATTGATGAGTCTGGCCATTCTTTCTAGGTGAATGGACATCGGGTACATCTTTATCATAAACCACTCACGAAAGAGTCTTTTTGCCAACAGGTACATGATGATCCCACTATGAAAATTTTAGTTGCAAGGAGTAATGACCTGACAATTTTACTCTCATAAAAACTTCTCTCTTCGACTGTAAATAATTTATATATTTTTCTTACAGTTGGTTGTAATTTATTTTAGATAGGCATCACTGTGTAAATAAAGGGATTTCTCTTTTTTTTTGGTGTGTTTAATAATTGTTGTTCAATCAATTGAACAACTGTTGTTCAATCAATTGAATAGTTGTTGTTCGGTAGAACGAATAGCTCCAATTTATTTTTTGTGTGTTTATAATTGTTGTTCAATCAATTGAACAACTGATGTTCAGTAAATTGAATAGTTGTTATTCGGTAGAACGAACAACTCCGATTTCTTTTTGGTGTGTTTATAATTTTTGTTCAATCAATTGAACAACTGTTGTTCGGTAGAATGAACAACTTTGATTTCTTTTTGGCATATTTATAATTATTATTCAATCAATTAAACAGCTGTTGTTCAGTCAATTTAACAACTACTGTACGGTAGAACGAACAACCATGATTTCTATTTCTTATAATCAATAATTGATGTTCAATCAATTGAACAACTGTTGTTCAGTTAACTGAACAACTATTGTTCGGTAGAACAAATAGTTGTGAGTTCTTTTTCTTGTGATCAATAATTGTTGTTCCAATAACCACATAATTGCCATTCAATTTTAATCAAGCAACCATTTTTCACTTCCATGATTTCCTATCAAAACCATCTTTTTGGATTGGGAATTTGTACCCAAGATAAAGGAAAAACAATAATATTAATACCATTATGACTTGTAAAATCTTTGATGGTTATCTTTATTCTGAAACTGACCTGGTTCATCTATATAATGACTAGATGAATATCTTCTCTTTAGACATACCATAAAATGATTCACTATCTTAATACCATGCTAGTTTATCATTTACACTTTCAATTGATATTTCCCTCTGGTATCATGATATAGGGATAAAAGTATAACTTTCATTGGAATTTTTTGCTTCTCACATCATCCCTAACTCTTAAGGAGTAAATGAGCCTCCCTGCCTTTACAATAAAAAAATGGAAACACAATACAAATCTTCTTAAAGAGGATAGGGGATCTCATTACGAGCCATCCTACCATGATCATAAGGATGTAACAAGTGACATTCCATTATGGCCACCACACCAGGGTAATGGCCTTCTAGATAGTCAAAACTGTCAGAAGGACAGGAGGTCTCATCATGAGCCGACCTTATCACTTTGTTATACCCTGCTGAATGGCACTATGATTATCTAGTTACCATGCCAGCATAATGATCTCTTTATAGCAATAAACAACCATCTAAATACTCAAAGGAGGATTCTGGCTCATTTTTGGGTTAAAAAGCAACCCCGTCGAGGCTATGAACACCTGCTGCCAGTAGTGGCTTTGCTTGTAGTATTGAAGTTCTATGTTACATTGCCAATTATTATTTATCCCATTATTTCCTATTGATTCATTTCTAAAGGTAAATTTACCATTTGAATGACGTTTATAACTATATTAACCAATATGCATGGTAAACTATACTTTTATATGAATTATATCAATACTATCTGATCAATTGATACCAACAATGGTTATTATCTATCGCTTGTCATGATTTCGTCATATATTTTTCCACCTAAGGAAACATCTCTTCGCATAATGATCAATTCTCTGTTTTATTCCTTTGGCGGTCATTTCCCATCTTCGTGATTTGTACTGCTCTGACTGTTTTTTGTTGTATTTACTCCACCCTGACTATTGTCCTGCGGAATTTATGAATCCTCGACGTCCTTTCTTTTTTCCTATGATTTATGGTCGTGGATGCCCTTTTCTGATTGGAGGGGGGAAGGTATGCATTATGGGATAACATGCGTAATAATTATCAAGCCGTGCCAAAAACTACTGATGTGACAAACAACATCATTTCCTTTTAATAAAACTTTAAAACAACATCATTTCTCTTTTAATAACAACTTTAAAGTTTTGTATACAGTTTATTGTGTTGTTCCAAACTGAGAAAAATTGTGAGAAAGCGCATGCAAAAGTGCGAAGTTGGGCTACTGAGACACAGAAACCATGGGAGAAAAAGTTGTTCGTAGTGAACCTAAAGTACTCTGAGTAACATAAGAGGCTCGCAAAATTCTTGAGCGCGCTGACTGGCTCCAGTACCTAGCCAAATATAAGGATTCCATAATGAAATAACACTTGGATTCTTGCAAAATCTATAGGATGGAGGCACAATGGTGAAGGAAAAAAATATAACAGTTTTTGAAGCAGTGATAGCTGAATTCTTTGGACTTCCAACATAAGGCACAAAATGGATTGATAAGCATGTTCTCCCGCATGACGTAGTTGAGGTATTCCAAGACCCAAATGAACAATTAGTATGCAAAGGCAAAGGGATTCAACCTACATCTTTAAAGAAACCATGGCAAGAATTGGTGACCATTGTTCAGTGGTACATCACTTGTGGTAGACATCGAGATGTGGTAAAACCTCAACAACTCAAATTATTATCCATTCTTAAGCAGAAAATTATGGTTAATTTTCCATTATTTTTAAATTCCTTATTGCATGACATTGCTAGTCGGGTTAGGAAGGCTAAAGATCCACATTCTTTCACCAGCCATCATGGTTTGATTAAGTTAATTATTATTCATGGATTATCCCTACAATAGTTAACTTGGGATAACTTTGTAAATCTTGCCTTAACTCCACTAGAAGAAAACCTAGATGCACATACTGGGATAGATGATAGAAACATTGATAACACATATATTAAACAATGGAGAGTAGAGGTAACAAGTCCAAAAAGGGTAAGAAAAAGAAGGAATCCTTCTTTGGCCTTTGGCCCAATAAAATGTAAGTGTTTTGCAAGAATAAATTCACAACAACGCACCCCAATTCCAATATAAGAAGCAGGGTCGTCTCATATGCCCTCTCTAAGCCCGCAAGATGATTTTCTACAAGAATATGAGGAAGAAATTGCTCAAGTATTAGAGAATTTGGGCATATAATGTGTAGAAAGGGATCCATCTAGAAAATCTTTAGGAAAAAATCATTCCCTTAACCAGTCCGCCTCTGGTGACAGTTTTGGCCATACTGAAATTTTACCATCTGCTGATGATTTAGAGGATCAGAGGGAATCATTTACCTCTATGAATGAGTCCCCTGAGAAAGAAGCCCATGCAGAAGAAGACCTTGAAGATGAAAATAAATTAGGAGATACTATTCCATTGGAGTCCCCTGAGAAAGAAGCCCATGTAGAAGAAGACCTTGAAGACAAAAATAAATCAGGAGATATTGTTCCATTGGAACATAACCCTGATATTAGCACAACTCCTCATGAACCCGAAATAAACACAACTATGCCATCTCCAATCGAAAACCCCACGAAGAAGAAAAAATCGTACAAGGCCAGATTAAGGAAGTTGATTAAGAAATATAGGAAACTGAAGAAAACAATCAAACAATTGAGAGAATGGTTAAAAGAAGCAGATAAGGCCCAGAAACTGAAAGTGGAATTAGAAACTATGGGGACCCAAACAGAACAATGTCCTTTGGAGGATATTGAGACTCAGACTGAAATTCCTTGTGTTTGTTCAATGGAGACCCAAACGGAATTTCCTACCACAGATGTTGTTGTTCAAACCGATTTTGAGGAGAATGCCCAGGAAGATTGTTGTATGCCCCAAGAAACAACCGAAGTTGTTGTTCAAACTAATTTAGTGATAACACATGATAATGAAACTCAGACAGAGGAAACACCTCACTATGTTCCTCTGGTAAAAGAAGTTGTTATCCTAAAATTGCATAATGAATTAACAAAGACCCAACAAGAGTTGGCTCAACACAAGAAAGAAGTAGTACCATTACAGATACACCAAGAGTTGAGGAAAACATTTGATGAACATACTGAAACAAAAGACAAGACTTTTGCCAGCTTCAAATATGAGCAGAAGAAATTAGAGAAAGCACAAGCCCAGCTTTAGAAGGCCATGGAACAAATTGAAACTATTTGTTCTCTTTACTTTGATGCTTTCTCTTGCCAGTCACCTGCCACTAATTATGAGTTATTCTTGTTGGAAAGGTACCTATTGTTGAAAGTGAAAGTAGCCAGGGCTGGTAAGCTAGCAGAATTCAAGACCGCTTCAAAATTCGTCCAATGTTGTAAGGAACAAAATGAGCAAGTACATCACCTTCTATGTGAATTATACCTGTACAATTTTTTCTTGGAGGATGAACGGGATAGTAATCCTAGCCCCTTCATTGGTGACATTCAATTTCAAGCTTTCCTCTCTTTTTCTTCCAATCGGGTTAAATGGGCTAAAGCCTATAACATTTTTCAGAAAGGGAACATGGTGTAGATTTATGGGTCAAAGGAGAACCCACAAAACCCTTACATCTTTTCATCCAACATAAAAGGTTTATGCAACAAGAGGGAGTCGTGGCTAAATTGGGACCACTCCATACATATATTATACAGGAAAAAGGAGAATATTTTCAGGACATGAAGGAGGAAGCTTTGTTGGCAGCAAGGTAAAGATGGGAAGTTTCCGCTAACAATATAAAAAACCGGGAGCCATTCGGGTACATAAAATTTAAAGTTGTTGTTGCTTGCCTAAACATGTACAACAATATAGTCCTGGGCATCGGTCCTACCTAGAGAGGATGTCGTTACAGATGTCCTATTATTTGGTACCCCCCTGAAGGGTATTATTGTGATTGTGATTTGTCAGAGTAGCGTACAAACTAGGCTTTTGAAATAATTAAACAAAAAAATGATTTTAGGCTATATAAGGAAGAACTTTATCCTGTTTATTCTTTGACACAACTACACCTCAATCATCTTATTGCATGAGGACATGCAAAAAGGTAAGCAGAGGAGTATGTTGGGCCATATAAAAGGTATGTTTTATCCTCACATTAGCTTAATTAATCATTCATTTTAGAAAATAATTTAGAAGAAACGATTGTAGAAGCTGAATAAAATCAATCATTAATGAATTGTGTAATTTTGGGCATGAAAGATAACTTTCGCTATTTTTATATGCATAACTATGAATTGAACGATTGTTGTTCAAACGATGGAACAACAGCAACCAAGAAAAGGAAAAGGACAATGTCTCGCTCATGAAGGCTTGCGGAAGAATAGGAGAATTGAGTTTATTTTGTAATAAAATCTGGTTGTTGGTTGCGAAATCCTCAGGATCTCCTGATCCTAAGGATTTGTTCCTATCCATTTGTCTCTCATATATTATATAAAGCTGATAGGTGAAATAGAACAAGATAGCTAGGAATGGAGAGATTGTAACTTTCATTTTTGACACAGAGTATTCTCACTACGTTGATGTTGTATCTTTATTATTGTATTTAATGAGAAAGATCGTGTTTTACTTGTAATCACATTCTGAGTTTCTTTTGACAATGACTTCTAGAGACTCTGGGCCTGGTCGCTAGGCGATTTACTGCTTTGCTTGTGCCATACTTATTTATTTTTACTCTTGCAATTGTTTATTCTTGTTATTTCATGAAACTAGAATTATTCTGATTGTTGTAAGTATTGATATTTATGATTTACCTTTACCGTTCAAAGTAGATTCCAGATCTTGCTATGTTTACATCTGCGTGTTAGTCTTTGATGAATTTATCATATTAGTTAAAGTATTTGATTGGTGCTCCTTCTGAGTAGTGTTATTAGAGATCTTGAGTTTACAATTTTTACTTTCAGTTAAAAGCTTGAATAGTTGTTTCTTGTTTATTTGTTGTAGTTTTTTTTCTTGCTGAATGAATTATTGCCGATGCTAGTTAGTAAATCTGCTAAGAGTGATTCCTTTAGCATACTTGCATTCAGATTCACTTTTCCGCACTATAGATTAAAATATATTTGAAAAATCTTTAAGGTTTTCCTTCAGATTTGTTTTGGATTGAACTTTGAGAATTAGATATTAATTATTGCAACGATTTGAAATCATTTCATCGTGAATTAGCATGTAAATTCACTTGCATAGACAATGTTGAACACTCTTGAAATAAACGGACTTACCCTAGGTTGATAATTAATGTAGGTATTAAGATTGCTTTTAATAGTCATCTTAGTGCACCAACACCATGGGTAGCATTATTGAAATGAAAGGAACCACTCGAGAGTTTCCGCCAAATATTATTACCTAGAAAATGAAAGATACATTAGCTTTGTGCAACATGGATATATATATATATATATATATATATATATATATATATATATATATATATATATATATATATTCATGTTAGCTATAATATATAAGTCATAATGCATTAACAAGATTATGACAACTAGTTTAACTAGGAATTCTACTAACCTTATTTTCATTTCTACTTTCCAAAACTAAAACATTCAACATTGGAATAATTAAAGTTAATTCTAAGATTATAATCGCTACATTGACATCACCCTCTTAATTCTAATCTTGAACAATGTTAGTAGTTTTTTATTTTTTTGGTTGCCATTATGTTTTCCATAATGCCCTAACTTCTCTAAGTTTAATGATTGGATATTACAAGGAAATTTTCTATAAACACCTTTACATAAAAGGGAATAAATATAATTGTAGTTTCATTATTTATGTAATTAATTATAATCACAATCAACAACTCTCTTTTGAATTTTCCCTTTAATTTTTAATAATATGACTTATATGTTATAAGAGAAAATATTTATCCCTATTTGTTGGGTTGTGTTATATTCTTTCCATGACTAGCCTACATAGTTAACCGGGGGGTTAGAGAGGGGGAGGATCCCCCCCTTCGTTGTGGCGATTGCGCAACGAGGGGTTTGAGGGGGGCAGTTAGCCCCCCTCTACGGGGTCTGGGGCAGTGCCTCAGGGAAAAAAAATTTAGACCCTATATTAGGTTGGGTGGACCTACCTATGGTTTTGTGCATGGTTTTCACACATGGTTTTGGATGAGATGGTTTTCGGTCCATGGTATTGGATGCTTCAGCATGTATAAATATGTATTGTAACATTGAAAGGAACATAATGAAAAATCAAGTTGGTAGTCCCAGTTTTGGGATCCATGGGAAAATATTTGTGTATATGTGTTTTATGTGTTATGCTCTCGCATTATTTATTTTTTGTGTTTTAGAATTCGTATGGAGGTAATTTCTGTATAAGGTTAAAACCTACATTTGGTATCAGAGCTGTTTTGGCTTCAAGGGGACGACTTTATTGCTGAGGGGTTTCGCTCGGGCTTGTGGTAGACCATGTTCAGTGGGAAATCTACAGGATCAATTTTGGTGGTGAAAGAAGATGGCGAGCAGTGGAAAAATAAAGATCGAGAAATTTAATGGTCAAAGTTTTGAGTTGTGGAAACTCAAGATGGAGGATTTGTTGGTGGATAAAGATCAGTGGGTCACGGTAGATCCGAGTACTAAACCAATGTGAGTGTCCGATGAAGAATGGAAGAAGTTGGATCGGAAGGCTAAGAGCACAATATGATTGTGTGTCTCAAATTCAGTATTGCTGAATGTATCAGGGGAAGCTACGACGAAGGATTTGTGGAACAAGTTAGGGACATTGTACCAATCTAAGTCTCTGGTGAATAAGCTGTTCCTATGGAAAAAACTGTATAACCTGAGGATGAAAGATGGAGACTTGGTGACAGAACATTTAAATGCATTTAATACTGTGGTAAGTCAGTTATTATCTGTTGATATTAAAATTTCATATGAAGATAAGTGCATCAGTTTGTTGTGTTCTCTACCAGATTCGTGGGATAGTTTGGAGAGCCAGAATGGTGATGCCTTGTCTGTACGAGGACGGTCCCAGAACAGAAACAAAAATAAGTCATCGAGTGGGAGATCTAAATCTAGAGGGAGATCTAAATCTCCAGGAAAACCTATAAAGGTGGTTTGCTGGAAATGCGGAAAGGAAGGACACTACAAAAGGGACTGTAAATCTAAAGCTCCTGACAAAGGAAAGGGATTTGATGATGCTCCTTCTGCAAAGGCGGAAACCACCTCAGATGAAGGTGTGGATGTGTACTTGTATTTTTCAAGTACACATGTAGATCATGAGGCATGGTTGATTGACTTAGGTGCATCCTTTCACTTCACTCCCCATAGAGAGTGGTTCTACGAGTATGATAAATATGATGGTGGCGATGTCTTCTTGGGGGATGACAAGAAGACTAGAATCGTTGGTCATGGAAAAGTAAAGTTGAAGTTGCAAGGTGGAAGGGTTAGAACACTTCCGGGTGTTCTGCATATTCCTGCATTGGCCAGAAATCTGATTTCCGTAAGCAAGATGGATGATGCAGGTGTAAAAATAGTGTTCGAGAAGGATACCTGCAAGATGGTTCGGGGAGCACCGGTATTGATGAGGGGAGTTCGGATTGGAACTCTGTACAAGCTGCAAGGTAGCATTGTTGTTGATGGGTGCAACAGTTCTGTGGTTCCTGAAAGTGGAGCAGAAAATCTAGTGGTCTTTGGAGAGAATACCATGCTGTGGCATCAAACGCTTGGACATATTAAAGAGAAGGGCCTTCGAATACTTAATGGTAAAGGTATGGTAGAAGGTATGAGTAATAGTTCTCTGGATTTTGATTCCTGTGAAAATTGTGTATATGGGAAGCATAATCAGGTGAGTTTCCCCTCTGGTGGTAAGAGGGCAAAATAGATATTAGAACTTGTGCACAATGATGTGTTTGGACCTGTGAAGGTTCCATCACTGGGTAAGTCTGTGTACTATGTATCATTTATAAATGACTTCTCAAGGAATACATGGATATATTTCCTTGAGAAAAAATCTGAAGTCTTGATATGTTTAAAGAATTTAAAGCTCTGGTGGAAAACCAGACAGAGAAGAAGATAAAGGTGTTGAGGATAGATAACAGTGGAGAGTTTTTGCAGTAAGGAATTTGAAGAATTCTGTAAGAAGTGTGGTATAGCATGGCAAAAGACTACTCCATACACACCTGAGAAAAATGGAGTTGTAGAAATAATGAACAAGATGTTGATGGCAAGGGCAAGAAGCTTGCTCAGCAGTGTCGAGTTAGGACTGGAATTCTAGGCAGAGGCGATGGAGACAACATGTTACCTGGTCAACAGATCACCTTCATTAGCGTTGGAGGATAAGACTCCGCAAGAGGTATGGACTGGTAAGAAACCCTCTCTTTCACATCTGAGGGTATTTGGATGTGATGCATATGTACATGTTCCAAAGGAGAAAATAACCAAGTTGGATAGTAAATCTGAAAAGTGCATATTTATTGGGTATAAAGATGGTTTAAAGGGTTATAAGCTTTGGAACCCGGTAACAAGGAAGGTTGTGTACAAGCCGGGATGTGGTGTTCATAGAGGTGAAAGATGTTATTAAACATGAATTCCAACCAAAGGAACCTGAGAAGATAGAGTTTAAGCTTAAGGAGGAAGAATCAGACCCTACAGTAGAGGAGGAATAAGAAGATGAAGAGCCACAAACTCTAGGTGTGAGAAGATTAGTTCGAGAAAAAAGGCAACCAGAAAGGTATAGTCTATCTGCTTTCTATTCATTTTTTTCTTTATCTATCACTGATGATGATCCCGAAACTGTGAAGGAAGGAGTAGATTCGGAGGATGGAAAACTCTGGAAAGAGGCCATGGTTGATGAAATGGAATCTTTGCACAAAAATGAGGCATGGGATCTGGTGGAGTTGTTGCCTGGAAGGAAACCCATTGGCAGAAAATGGGTGTTCAAGAAGAAGACAAATGTAGAAGGAAAGGTGGAGAAATACAAAGCTCGGTTGGTAGCAAAAGGTTATTCCGAGGTCCTGGGAATTGATTTTGGTGATATTTTTTCTCATGTTTCCAAGGTAGCTTCTATTAGATTACTTTTATCTGTTATTGCTGCTTTTTATTTTTAGGTAAAACAAATGGATGTGAAGACAACATTTCTTCATGGGGATTTTGAAGAAGAGATCTTCATGAAGAAAAATGAAGGCTTTGCAGTGAAGGGTAAGAAAGAACTGGTATGCGAGTTAAAGAAGTCTCTTTATGGGTTAAAACAGTCACCAAGGATATGGTATTAGAAATTTGATACATTTACACGGGAACTTGGCTTCACCAAAAGCAAAGCACATCATTGTGTGTATTTTAAATTAATTGGCGACCATGTTATTTATATCTGGTCTTGTATGTGGATGATATGTTGCTGGTTGGAAATGACAAAGAAATTATCTAGGATTTAAAGACCCAATTTTCCTCCAAATTCGACATGAAAGATCTTGGTGCTGCAAACTATATTTTGGGCATGGAAATTAAAAGAGACCAGGCAAAGCGGAGGCTTTGGTTAAACTAGAGGAAGTATGTCGAGAAAATATTGTAGAGGTTTAATATGCAGGATAGTAAACTGGTGAAGTTTCTTATTCCTGTAGGTGTAAAGTTATCTGTTGAACAGTGTCCCAAGACACAAGAAGAGGAAGATGACATGTCCCGTGTTCCATATGCAAGTGCAGTTGGTAGCCTGATGTATGCGATGGTTTGTACTAGACCAGACATTGCACATGCAGTGGGAGTATTGAGTTGGTTTATGTCAAAACCAGGAAAGGAGCATTGGACAACAATGAAGTGGGTTTTCAGGTATTTGCGTGGCACTAATGATTATGGTTTGTGCTACCAAGGAAGACCAAGATTGGACAAAGTTTTGGATATCCGTGGCTTTTTTGATGCAGACAGGGTTGGAGATCTGGATCAGAGAAGATCTACAAGTGGGTATGTGCTTAACCTATTTGGAGGTGCAGTCAGTTGGATGAGTAAGAAACAATCTGTAGTGGCATTATCAACTACAGAGGCAGAATACATGGTAGCCACTCATGCAAGCAAGGAAGCAATTTGGTTGCAGAGATTGTGTTCAAGTATGGGGTTAGTACAGGGAGCTATAAGGATAGACTGTGACAGCCAAAGTACAATTTTCTTGGCAAAGAACCCTGCTTATCATTCAAAGACAAAGCACATTGATGTTCAGTATCACTTTGTCAGGGATATGATAGAAGACAAAAAGTTGTTGCTGTTAAAGGTGGACACTTTGAAGAATATTGCAGATGCATTGACAAAATCTGTGAGCTTTAAGAAGTTCTCATGGTGTAGAGAAACAATGGACGTTTCAGGGCTAGATAAATGACTAAACTCTCCTATGGCCCCCTATGGAAAGAAAACAACAAGTGGGAGCATGTTGGGTTGTGTTATATTCTTTCCACGAGTAGCCTACGTATTAACTAGGGGGTTAGAGGGGGGAGAGGAGCCCCCCCTTCATTGTGTTGACTGTGCAACGGAGAATTTGAGGGGGGGCAGTTAGCCCCCCTCTATGGGGTTCGGGGCAACGCCCCGGGGAATTTTTTTTTGGACCCTATATTAGGTTGGGCGGACCTACCTATGGTTTTGTGTATGGTTTTCACACATGGTTTTGGACGCGATGGTTTTCAGTCCATGGTATTGGATGCTTCGGCATGTATAAATATTGTATTGTAACATTGAAAGGAACATAATGAAAAATCAAGTTGGTAGTCCCGGTTTTGGGATCCAGGGAAAATCTCTATGTATATGTGTTTTATGTGTTATGCTCTTGCATTGTTTATTTTTTGTGTTTTAGAATTCGTATGCAGGTGAGTTCTGTACGGGGTAAAACCTACACTATTCTTATTTAAAAGTATATCTATGATGAAATTGGATGCACAGTAATAATGCATAAAAAATGATAATATTTATTAAGTTGTGTTCAAAGGCCACGTGTTTCACACAAAAGTTGTGCTTGCCAACACAATGATGAACCATATGTTAAATAATAATTTAGGCATAGATGGTGTTCCCCGTTCTACATTTATTCATAAAGACTCATCGTTAATAATTCCTAACTAGTTTTGCTAAAAGAATATTAGTTAATGAACATATTTGGCCCATCAAAAATTTCCTTTCATATGTCCATGTAAGATCTAAACATAAAGTTATTGTATACCATGTGATTCTTTTTTTATATAAATTGCTTTTGTAATTGCATATTATCATTACCTGGAGAGATATTTGTTTTGCTAAAAAAATTAACATGTTTACGTGAAAATGTGTCCATGTAAGATCTAAACATCAAGTTAGTGTATACCATATGATTCTTTTTTCTATATAAATTGCTTTTATAATTGCACATTATCATTACCTTGGGAAATATTTGCTTGGCTAGAAAATAACATGTTTATGTGAAAATATTATCCTAAATCTCTTTTCTAAAATGTTAGTTAATAAATTAATGAAATAAATCTCTTTTCTACTTCTTTAGGGCACTTGGAAACTTTGTTACCTTGTTTCTCACAAACATTTAATTCAATCATTTCTATCATGCGCTTTTACTATTATTTAATTCAATGAATTATCCTTTATACTTTACTTTTATAACTAATTTTGTATCTTTCGACTAAATACATTAGACTATATTTACAAATTTATTAAAAATACACCTGGAAAACATCCTAAATTTTCACGTATGTAGCAATGACAATGGAAAAGGAATTAAATACCTATGATCATGGTACCCATATAAAAGTGAAACTGTATATAAAACAAGATACCATGTTCGGAACATGTGCACGACATTTAATATAAATGTGAAACTGTATATAAAACTACATTCCATGTTCATAACATGTGCACGACATTTAATGTGTGCACCAAAGTTCGTTGACCATTTTGAGGTGGCACTCGCGAGTACAGTATTACTTTGGTTCAGTGTGAATCAAATTATAAATTTCAACCTGCACGTCATCTACCCCGGAGAAGTAAAGAATATAAGTAACGCAAGGCATTCCCACAACACGTATCGCACTCATATTAAGTTAATTACTTGTAAAGCTGCAGCATAAAAATTTAATTTTACTGTCGCTGAGGTGGTATAATCATTTTTATATGCCTCAAGTTCGCGAACATTAAAGCCCTTCATATTTCCAAAATCCACCTTTGTTATTTCAGTTTTAATGTCCTTTAAGCGGGGACGCTAGTCTGTTTGTACATTCGATCTCTCAAATAAATTAAAAGAATTTATCCACCTTAAAAATCATCACAAAATAATTAAAAATTATTAGGGATGAAAAGTCGACTAATTGGATTCGCTTATATTAATGGTTTGAAGATTAGTTTGAGAAATATATGATAGTAACTTTACGCATATGTAGTTAGTAATTTAAGTTTACTCAAGTTATATTAATGGTTTGAAATTTATTTGGACAGAAGGATAGACAAATATTTTTTAAGTCTTACTTAACCGGAAGTTTGGAAGTTTGGGTTCAAATCTTGTGTTACCCTTCTCTTTAGCTTGTGAATAATGGACATGTAAACACTCAAGTGACAGTGGCCGTTGAAATGAAGTCTCACCTAACTGAAAGTCTCCTAACCGGAAGTCTTGGGTTCAAATCTTGTGCTACCCTTCCCCTAGCTCGGTGAATAATGGACATGTAACCACGAAAATCAGAGAGAGACCTACCAAGCTTACAAAAAAAAAAAAAACTAACTCATTTGTGAGATAATGATATAATACTGTGATCATTAAGCCTAATACCTTTTTCCTACATTCACACAATATATATATATATATATATATATATATATATATATATGTATGTGTGTGTGTGTGTGTGTGTGTGTGGAAAGACAAAATGATCTATATTTCTATAGATTTCGAATCAAATCAAATCCTTATTAACATTAAAATAATATATTAGATGTTCTTGTTTTTGTGTGATTATTTGGTTGTTAAAGTTTATGGAGATAAACGCCTTGTTGCCTCTAAATAAGAATTTTATTTCTTCCAAATCTATAGAAATATATATCATTTTGTCTTTCCAAAACAAGCCTAAAATCTATGAAAAGAAAACACAGTGTTTAACTCTATAGAAATATAGATCACTTTGCCTTCTCAAAACAAGCCTAAAATCTATGAAAAGAAAACACAATGTTTAACTCATAAACCTATTCAAACTATAAAGACTTATAATTACAATTTAATTATAAAATTTTAAATAAAACAACTATTAAAAATATTAATATCAAAATTTAATTTATCTTATTTTTAGAAATCAAATTATAATCTAATTAATCTTCATATCATTACGTATAAAAAGTTTTATAATTAATTACCATATTTACGTTGATAGGTGTTTCATTATGGGTTTGAGTGGGTAGAAATTGTTCACCCCAACCAATAGCAGATCTTCATATTCGTCTGCCTCACTGCAATCAAAATCTAACATGTTGCGGTTCTTGTCACCATTTTCCAACTACATCATAGGGACTAACATCACAACCATCCCAACTTGTTGCAACTCCTTTGTGTCCATCATCATAAACAAGGCAGTGATCTTCCTTTTCCATTTTCCCAACACTCATAATCCTCTATATTCATTCATCAACCAAACACATGTTCTCGCGCTTCCTGCGACATGTAATGTTACCACTCTATCTCTTACAACCCACTTATCCACATAAATTTCTTCAATGGAAATTCAATTAGCCACTAAATTCTCTACATTGAAAAAACCCCATAGACAAACAAATCCTAAAATGGATCACCCCACCCCGTGAACATCTTCATATACAAAAAGATAGACTTGAAAATATTTCTAAATTTCATATGGAGCCTTGAAGCTACTTCTTCTATAGTTGTAGGGTTCTATTACTGCAATGGATGAGGGTGCACCTATCAAGGCTCCTCTCCCCTGTGATTGCTCCTCTCCCCTTTGACTACTTTGGTGAAGCGAATGTAGTTATTTACTGTTGAGCCGACTTTTCCAAGCTCTTCCTGCCATGTGATCACCATGCTGATTTTACCAATGCCCTATCCAAGAAGCATGTACGATCCAATCTATGTGATAGCTGCAAAGACAAACCCATTATAGCTTACTGTGCAACTAATGATGCAATTATTTACCAATAATGCATCTGGGACACCCATGGAGGAGCCTACATTGGCCACCACCAACACCACTCCATTGAAGGCTTCACAGCCTGTCCCCCTGCTAAAATTCTTGTCACCAGGTGGGATTTCAATCTTAGTGATAAATCTCTAAATAACTCTACTTCGGCCCTTAGGCTCTCTGATCTCCAATGCACGAATTCCCTCATTTGGGGAGCGTTTGATTATTCTCTTAATTTCATCGTATTGGATTATATGAAAGCCAATCTCGTGGATTCCATGGCTCTACAAGTCATCCTTAGCTCTTTAGGACGTCATCGTCCCCAATCCAAAATTGGGGCCCATCGTATTCACAACCCTAGGAAAGGTATTGGGCATTCCCCTAAGTGTTTTCTCGAACACCCAAATGTGAGTTCATTGTACGCACTTCCATTTTCCTTGCTACTAAGGTTTTTTTCAAATGCCCAAATGTGGTTTTAGTGTACCCACTTCAATTTTTTCATGCAACTATCTTCGCGAGTTTGTTTTAGTTACAACAACAAAATCATCCTCTGTGTGGTATGCAGAAGCATGCAATATTTCAACAACTACTTGAGCTAATGAAGCAGGAAGGAATCATAGAAAACCCTTAAGATGGTGAAGAAAAATCAAAGCCTATTTGCAGGCCAAGCACTCCCAACCAATATCAGCCAATTCATCCAATCCTAGAGGTAAATGATGCGTGAAACCAAAATCCATCACAGGGCAAACAATGTTTTGCAGAGGAAATTTGGCATATTCCTTCCTCATCAATTTTTTATGCTTTAATGGAATAGACCATAATGTGGTATTGAGTAATATATTATATGGAATCACAACTCTAGGACCCCAACATGACAGGTATGTTTCAAAGCTTTGCTTAGCCTTATACAATTAGAAAATATTTCTATAGCTCATTTTGCTTTTTGACTTTTGAGCTGGTGAATCTGAAGGAGTTGGCTCGAACACAACTCTGTACTTCTTAGGCCCCCGCATTCGTATCATGGTTTGACAGGTTTGCACCAACCCTTGCCTGGTTCATATCAATACGCACAGTAGTTTGGTTTCTGACCAATGTATTTTATTACTATTAATGAGTTTGGATATTTTAGCACTTGGGTGTTCAAATGAATGTCTGTTCAAACAAATGTCTGGCAAAAGTATGAGTTGATTGCAACTAAGCCCTAGATTTTTTGGTAATAGTGTAGTTAAACATATCCACCCCTTGAGAGATCCATATCCACATTGAAGATGGTGCAATTGTTGATTAACGTGTTCAGTCCCTATTAATGAGTTTGGATAATTAACCAGTGGGGAGTTCAAACCAGTGCCTTTTAATAACATGTATTTTAAACCAGTGTTTTTTAATAACATGACCTGATTTCAGCTTCATAAATTCCTAGTAATAATGTAGTTAATCATATGGAAGAATCCCCAAATGTACTAAAAAAATTGTCACAACTCAAGTGGTCGAAAACCATAGAATTGGCCTCATGGTGATTTGAAGGAAAATACAACTCATGCATCATTATACCAAGCCCAAATTTACAACGAATATGGGGAGACTATGCTTGTACCTCTAATTAGCCCTCCAATGTGATAAGTTATTAGAGCTTAGGAGCTGATTGGATTCCAGATAATTTTCATGAGGAATAGGATGCATGTGTCTCTGTAAATATAATAGAATCAAGAGAAATAAGATCAAGATAATTTTAATTAAGAATAGGATGCATGTGTCTCTGTAAATATAATAAAATGAAGAGAAATAAGATCAATTTATAAGTAGCATTTTTCTTTAACATGTGAGTCTAGGGAAGGGTATAAAAATTTCATTGCCTCACCAACTAAAGAAACCATTATATTATTTCCAATAAGACTAATTACATTATCCTACCCTGTTTGGCCAAGTTAATAGGTCATCAATTAAGTCACATGAGACTGGGATACAAGATACACAGGACATGTGGATATGAACATCCAACATGGAACACTTTGACCCTTGAAATGTGAGCTGCACAACATTATCTATATCTATATATATATATCTATATATATATATATATATATATATATATATATATATATATATATATATATATATATATATATAGATATAGATATATATATATATATATATATATATATATATATACAAAAACAAAATATAGACATACAGATCCAAAATTTTTAGAACACCCACAAAATATTTATACAACTAATTACCACATTAAACACACAAAAAACTAGAATATTCATTACACATAAAATAGAGGTTAGAACTAAAACCTTAAATTGCAGCCTTCTCATTGAGTTATTTGATGTCATCAAATCAAAATGTATGGAATATATTCTACTGATACTATAGATAACAATACCAATGGAAAAACACAAATACGGCAGATACTAGAACCTAGATGGAAAATCTCAAAATTCATTTGTTGTCCTCCTCAATGTCAAAATAATCAGGATCACCACCATTGCTATTGCGCTCTACTCCATCCTCTTCCCCCTCTATATCATATCTAGTACTTGCATCTAGTGGTGTTGAGGATGACCCCTCAAAGAGGATCACCATCATTAAAAGTGACTGGTTGTAGCATTGGTTCATTGAGATCCAAGTTGGCTAATGCTAACTCAATGTTGTTGTAGAAAACCATATTGTTAGGAAATATATCCCACATCTTTGTCTTTCTCTTCAAATCACGTCTTCCAGTGGTATGCCCATGGCATCTCTTTCTACATTGAATACGCATGGAATTTTGTATGTCCAGGCCCATACCCGCTTCTTTTTGCATTGAATAGGCATGCAAGGAAGTAAAAACATTCCATGTTAAGTGTCGTAGTAGCAGCACCGATGACAACTCACATAGCTTTCTCGAAGCGAGACATTGCAACAATTTCATAGACTGTTTTTGTTTTGAGGGGCTTACTAAATACACGTGTCTTTTCGACTTAGTGAAAACGAGGATGTATTGAAACCTATTTTCTGAAACCATTATTGGAGTTGGCATGCTTCAACAATATCTAGATTTATAAGAAAGCAAGTGATGAGGATAGTTCTAATAGTCCATCCATTAAACTAAACAACACAAACCCCTTTGATTAGAATCACTGGAATGGTTATGAAATGAAAAAGTAAAAAAAATCATTCCCTTCCACATGGCATTGTGCGCACTATAAAGTGACATTGATGTCGACGTTGTAACGTTGCTTTATACCCCTCAATACAATTGTTAATTTAATATAGTATAACTAGATGAAAATTAAAAACCAAAATCAAACCAGCATAGAGAATGGTTTTGTCCCATTATGAACTCACTGTTGCTATAGTTGATATATTTAGAGTCGGTGGTTGGTGAACTCAGTGTCTCTATAGTTTAGATATTTAGAATAGTTGGTTGGCCAACTTATTTAAAAAAAACGCATGTGTCAACCTATTTATAAGACTTTTTTGGAAATTCTAATCTTTCTTATGTTTTTGAGAATACCATAAAAGAATTGAATGGCCAGGTAGATCGATGCCAAAATGCATATCGAAATATGGAAATCAATCTGAACTTTTGAAAAATAAAAATAACCATATGCCAAAACATCGTAATCATGGATCTACATCATTGAGCCTGCTTCATTCTTTCACCGAAAAAAAAGTAAAAATAAATAAAATAAAATAAATCCCTTTCTTTCTGTTGTTTGTGAATGAAGCAGTATAGTCTTAGAATACTATAAGGATCAAATATTTGTAAGTTAGCCATGGATCTCACACAAGCGATACCCATGCCCAAAGGTTGGTCTGGGTTTCCTAGAGGAAATAGTTGAGAGTGAGAAGAATCTTGACCATTTGGGTCAAGCTTTTGAGGGAGTAGATCATGAGGATGTGTAACTGTCTGAGCATGGGGGGATGAAGAGCCTCAAAATAAACCCTCTTCTAACACATCCCAACTATCTAAGAGAGACTGAAAACCTTAAACCTTGCCTCTTATTTCCTTACATTTTACTACTATTTCTTGTTGTTTTATGCCTTTAATCACATCTTGACTATCAAAGGCGATTATCATTGTTTTTATGTCTTTTCTCATTAAATTGGTCCACATTTCAGTAAATTCGCTTATCTAATGGTTGCAAGACTTTATAGCCCTCTTTTTCCTATGACCTAGGGTGGAAGACCATTGGTTACCAGATCAATCATTATATCATAATCTATCAGAATGAGCCATCCTTGATAGTTTTGGGAGGGAAAGATGTAATGTTTAGTTTATATGCTAGGTTGGATACTTTGTCCATGTCATGCACATTCAAATCAAATTTTATTTTGTTATCTTTTCTTTTTTGTTGAATTTTATTTGGAACGAGATTGTTGGTAGTTTTATCCACTATTGTTTTTGTAAAATATCAGTAGTTGAGTTAGAACGCTTCTCCTTACTCTTCGAGATGGATTGGTCAATAATTGCTAATATATTTTATTGTAACCAATTGAAGAAATCTAGCCGTAATGTTATTGCAATATTATTGACACAACTAAACTAAGTCCTAGACTTTGTATTACATTTTTGTTGACTTTATAATATAATTCACACTGTTGCTAGTCAATTTATTGGAGTAATGCTATCTCTTACCTACAATTCTTCCTGTCAGGAAGGGCCCCTTGGTTTGGAATGCACTTGCATAGATTTTGTGTGCTTAACAAATTCAATGTGGTTCTTTACAATTTTCTATAAGCGTGTACCATTAGTGTTGTGAATTATTATTTCATATTCTTTCCATTGTAGTTATATAATGTTATCGATTTATTTATGAGCATTGCATTTCAATTAAAGTAAGTTGGATTGCTACTGCGTGTTAAGGGCCCTAATTGCATGCGTTAAGACACTACTAGACCATGGATACACAAAAGGGTTGAGAGACACTCCTAGGACTCGGGCCTATAGTCCTCTTGAATTATTTGGCCTTGTTTGTTCTTTTCAACATAAGTGTTGATTTATTGAGTATTTCTTTCTTTCATTTCAAACTATTTATTTAAAAAAAATTCCTTCACAAAAAGAAATTACAAGAGAAATATTGTAGCCAATTTTTCAAGCTCAATAGAGTGATGAAATTACATGCATATAGTCACTTGGAGCACATGATATTGCATGGTTCTTTTGGATAACTAGGTGACTTTATGTTCACATAAGTAACTTCTTCTAGTAAATTAAATTGGTTAAAAATTGCATCGATTCTCAACTTTTCCAAAATACAATTGCTTTCTTTACAAGATTATACTCCCACGACTATAGCCAAAGCAAGAGGAAGTTGTCAAACATAGAAATTCATTTCTTTAGGAAGGTAAGGTAAGGAAAGTTCAATCTTGTTGCTATTGTTAGAATATTCTACATCATTAATATGGTTAATTGTAGCCATGACTCCAAGATATACAATGTTCTTATTTGTTTTTGTGTTCTAGTTGTGCCTTATGTTTTGAAATCCCATTTCATGTGATCATAATTTTTTTTTTCTTTTTTTTCTTTTTTTTTTCAGATTGATTAAACATTGTCTTATGTATTGTTACATTAATTTATTTTTCTCATATTTATTTTTGAATTGGTCAGTTGCATTTTTATACATGTTCATTTTACTTGTTATTGGAATGTAAATAAGTAGGAAAGAAAATTACACATGTTAGCATTGCTCCTGAATGTCTAGGAAACACATAATTTTTTAATAGGTTTTCTAGAAAATAATTTTTTCTTTTCATATGGCTTATATCGATTTGGATGTTATATCTATATTCATTCAAAATGTGCAACCAGACATCCATCTTACAATTGATACTCATATGCATAGAAACTTGTAAAATTATATAATAACATAATTTTTTGATCTCTTAAATGTTTTTCTAAACTAATGGAAATTATATATGCATCACAAAGTACAATATGTTTGTTATAAAATAATATTTTCTATTATTATAAACATGTGGTATGTAACTATGGAGGTTCCTCTTTCTAGACTAACCCACCAAAATATCTCCCTCCAAAATATACATACGACTTTTGTCATTTAGATTCTTAACTAATGGAAATCATATATGCATTGCAAATTACACTATGTTTATTATAAAATAATATTAGCTATTACTATAAGAACATTGTATGCAACTATGTAGTTTCTTGTTCCTTTGACATATAGGTTTTTCATGTTTACTTTCTTTTATATATTATATGTGGCTGTTTTGCTATTCTAATAATTTCATTGATCTTATTACATTGTGAATATAATATCTATTAGTTTTATTAATTGAGGGTCTAGTCCAGGTGGTTATGTGATGAGTTGTTGTCCTCCTTACCCAATTTATATTCTAGTAAGTGACATGTTAAAATTATAATGAAAATATTATTATAATGAAAAAATCAATCTATCATCTACCATTGGTAACATTTCAACCCCAATTCTATTCTAGGAAGTGACATGTTAAGATCATAATGAAAATATTGTTGTAATGAAAGTATCAATCCATAGTTTATCATGGGAAACATTATTGAAATGAAAGGAACCACTTGAGGGTGTTCCCCAAATATTATTACCTAGAAAATGAAAGATCCATTATCTTTATGGAACATGACTTCTATATATATATATATATATATATATATATATATTCTCATTCATGTTAGCTACAATATATAAGTCATAATGCATTAACATGATTATGACAACTTTTTTTTTAAGGTTTAAGTAAGAATTCTACTGATCTTATTATCATTCCTAGTTTCCAAAACTAAAGCTATGTCCAAGATTATAATAGCTACATTGACATCACCCTCATAAATCTAATCTCGAACAATGTTAATAGTTTTCTATTTTTTGGTTTCCATTATGTTTTCTTTAATTCCCTAACTTCTCAAAGTTTAATGATTAGATATTACAAGGACATTTTCTATAAAAACCTTTACACAAAAGAGAATAAATATAATTGTAGTGGCTTTATTTATGTAATTAATTATAATTGTAATCAACAACTCTTTTGAATTTTTCTCTTTGATAATTTCTTTTTTCATTAACATAACCTATATGACCTATATGTTATAACTGAAAATATTTATCATTATTCTTATCATAGAAACATGTCTATGATGAAATTGAATGCACAATAATAATGCATAAAAATTGACAATATTTATTAAGTTGTGTTCAATAACCACGTGTGATTCACATAAAAATTGTGCAAGTTGTGCTTACCAACATGGTGATGAACCACACAAAAATTGTGCAAATTGTGCTTGCCAACATAGCAATGAACCATATATTGGATAATAATTTAAAGATACATGTAGTTCCATGTTCTACATTTATTCATAAATACTCATTCCTAACTAATTTTGCTAAAAAAAAATAGTTAATAAACATATTTGACGCATCAAAAGTTCCCTTTCATATATCCATGTAAGATTCAAACATAAAGTTATCGGATACAATATAATTATTTTTTCAATATAAATTACTTTCGTAATTGCACATTATCATTACCTTGAGAAAGATTTGCTTTGCTAGAAAATAACATACTTATGTGAAAATATTATTATTTATATTCGTCATTCCAAAATTAGGTAATGAATTAATGAAATAAATTTCTTTCCTGCTTCTTTAGAGCACTGGGAAACCTCGTTACCTTGTTACTATCCTAGTTACGTGACAAAAAGTTAATTCAATCATTTCTATCATGCATTTTTACTATTATTTAATTCAATGAATTATCCTTTATACTTTGTATTTATAACGAACGTTTTATCTACCTATTTGATTTAATTATATTTCGACTAAACACTTTAGACTATATTCACAAATTTATTAAAAACACGCGTGAAAAGCATCCTAAATTTTCCCGTATGTAGAAATGAAAATTGAAAAAGAATTAAATATCTATGATCACGGTACCATATAAATGGGAAACCGTATATAAAACTAGATACCATGTGGGGAACATGTGCAGACATTTAATGCGTGCACCAACCCTTGTTGACCATTTGGAGGTGGCACTCGGGAGTCCAGTGTTACTTTGTTTCAACATGCACGTGATGTCCCTTGGATAAGTAAAAGAATATGGGGAATGCAGGCTTCCCACAACACGTATCGCACTCATATTATGTTTATAACATGTAAAGCTGCAGCATAAAAATATAATTTTAACGTTGTTGGTTGTTGATCATTCTTTTATAAAAATATAAACATTTTTGTATGCCTCAAGTTCGCGAACATTAAAACCCTTAAAATTTCCAAAATCCACCTTTGTTATTTCAGTTTTAATGTCTTTCAAGCGGGAACTCTAGTCTGTTGTTAATTCGACCTCTCAAATAAAGTAAAGGAATTTATCTACTTTAAAAATCATTAAAATAATTGAAAATTATAGGGATGAAAAGTCGACTAATTGGATTCACTTATATTAATGGTTTGAAGAATAGCTATAAAATAATTGAAAATCACTGGGATAAAAAAGTAGATTAATTGGATTCACTTATATGAATGGTTTGAAGATTAGTTTGAGAAATAAGTAAGAGTAAGTATATGTATATATAGTTAGTAATTGAGTTGAGAGGTTTATTGAGCGGAAAGGTTTATTTTACATTCCAGTATGATAATTAATTCTATGTTAAGTGTCATATGAGTAGCACACTATAACAACCCACAGAGCTTTCTCAAAGCAAAACATTGCAATAAATTCATAGATTAGGTTTTTTTAAGGGTTTGCTAATAACACCTTGGTTTTTTGACTCAATGAAAACTAAGATGCATGTTTCCTGAAACCAAAAAGCCAAAATGCATTCAAACATAATTCCTAAAACCAAAAAACGAAAATGCATTCAAACATGTTTCCTGAAACCATTGTTGGAGCTGGCCTATTTCAACAATATATGGACATAAAAAGAAAAGGTGGTGAAGATGATTAAACTCAACAACATGACCCTTTGTTTGTGAAAAGGTGGCGAAAATGATTAAACTCAACAACATGACCCTTTGATTGCAAACATTAGAGTGGTTCCTCAAATACGAAAATAAAAAAATTCTTTCCCTAGCACCGTAGTGACATTGATGTCGATGTTGTAACGTTGCTTTACCCCTCTCAATACAACTGTTAATTGAATATAGTATAACTGGATCAAAACTAAAATACCAAACTCAAATCTACCTTACATTGATTTTGACTCACCTAAAAGATACCAACATAAAGAATGAGTTTGTCCCATTATGAGCTCGCTGTTGCTACAGTTGACATATTTAGAGTGGGTGGTTAGTGAATTCAGTGGCTCTACACTTGAGATATTTAGAGTAGGTCGTTGGCCAACTCACTTTTAGAAAAAAAACGTGTCAACCTATTTATAACACTGTTTTGGAAATGCTAATCATGCCTATGTTTTCGAGAATACCATAAAAGAATAGAACGGCTAGGTGGATCTGTGCCGAAATACATATAGAAATCATCCAAATCAATCTGAACTTTTGGAAAATAAAAATGACCATATGCCAAAACAGCGGATCTGTGCCGAAATACATATAGAAATCATCCAAATCAATTTGAACTTTTGGAAAATAAAAATGAGCTTGTTGTTGGGAATTTTTCTGGTAAAATTCCAAAAACAAATTAATTGAACACAGAGACAATGTTCTGTTTATTTATTACATACACCCATAAAAGTTTTGTATTCATTAAAATATAATGCCTGATACAAAATTCATCCTCTTACAGAGGGATTACACAGCTTCTGTTACAAAAGAGTCTTCCTCTTAACAGAGCGATTCACCAACACTGCTTCAGATGCAGTTCCACGAACAACAAAAGAGTCTTACTCACACAGAGGAATTCACCAGAGATTATGCTGAAGAGCATCTTCCTCTTAACCAGAGGGATTCACCAGTCTATGCTGAAAAGCATCTTCCTCAGAGGGATTTCACCAGCACTGCTTTTACAAAAATATTTTCCTCACACAAAGGGATTCTCCAAGAGATTATGTTGAAGAGCATCTTCCTCTTAACCAGAGGGATTCACCAGTCTATGCTGAAAAGCATCTTCCTCTTGACAGAGGGATTCACCAAGAGACTGTGTTGAAAAGCACCTTCCTCTTTAACAGAGGGATTCACCAAGACACTGTGCTGAAAAGCACCTTCCTCTTTAACAGAGGGATTCACCAAGAGACTTTACCTTCCTGTTTAACAGAGGGATTCACCAAGAAAACATTTCAACAAAAAAATATTACTCTGTCTCCTCCTAAGATTTTACACTGCTTTGTGTAAAAATCTCTTTTACATTCACTGCTATAAAAAGGGACTTTTACATATACTTCTGTAAAAACAATTCTTACATATGCTGTAAAAAAATTTTACATTACATTCACTGTGAGGTGAAAAACCATTTCTTTACTCACACCATTTACACTGCTGTGTAACACAATTCTTCATTCCATTTACACTGCTGTGTAACACAATTCTTCATTCGCTTGCATTGCAGCTTGCTTCCCTTCGTTTGAGCAACCAACAAAAAATTACATTTCAACCTCTGGTCTTCTTTATGTTTCGCACTGCTGTGCGTTATTCGCCTTGCATACAATACACATCGAATTCATCTTCGTCTTCACCCACGCACTGTGCGTTCTACCGCTTCCATCACACAATGGTCAACGCCACACAAAAAACATATATCATACAATGCATATGCTTCACATCGAATTCGTTTTCACACTGTTGTGCGATATCCATTCTTCACATTACATTTCACTGCTATGCATTTCAATGCATGAGCTCAACACAAAAATTACCACGCTGCTCCCTGTGCTTCTCTACTCGCACTGCTGCGTTTCACAATATATCTTCAATACAATATCAACCTGTTCAAAAAAATTCTCCCCTACATCTTCTAAAAAATTCTACCCTGCTTCTTCTACACACTGTTGTGCGTTTTACACCATATTCACAATGCATCGTCAACACATCATGAAAAACATATATGTCATACGATTCATATGCAATTAAAAAAAATTACATACCCTTTTTACGCCCATACTTTTGTAGAATGTCATTGAACTTCATTTAATGTTTTTCTGAAACGCTGGTCAACCAAACTTTTACTCCACGTAACATTTATTTGCTGCAGGTCGGTTGTTGTCCGTCAACCGTTGATCTGCCCTCAAGAAATCGAACGGTTGCAATCAATATCGGGCGGACTTTTCTGACTGACCTTTATGCTCCGATGAAGAGTTGTTTTGGAAACGTACAATGGACGCGCGTCAAGTTTTCATTGCATCGGAGCGATTGAGGGAATACCGCTTGGTGAGCAAAAGCGGTCCGATAAGGTAAGGCGGTTTTCCAGAATGGTTTGCTGCTGCACGATGGCGGATTCGGCAAATGTCTGCGCTGCCGTCGCTGTCCCTGCACGGCAGTTGGAATTAATATTCCAACACCTGCTTCGTTCTTTCGCTCCCTAAAGAAAAAAAAAATCCAAAAATGGAGTGATTGCACCCGCCCTGCACTATAAATCAGAGTGCTGTTCACCGCAGTTTTATCCAAAATGAGTAACAGGAGTTCGTTGTGCCAATAAATTAGGGGTGGAAATCATCAGAAAGCTGTGCCTGCCTTTCTTTCTGTTGCTGGTGAACGAAGCATTATAGTCTTCGAATACTCTAACGATCAGAGATTTATAGGTCAGCCATGGATCTCACACACGCGATACCCATGCCCAAAGCTTGGTCCGGGCTTCTACCCCAAATGTCCATACCGTTCTCACCACTTCTGCAGAAGCAGATTGGGATAGTTCACCTTCTTTTTGCTTCAAAGAGGGAGAGACGAGTTAACCAAAGGCAGTTCGTTGTAAAAGCTGCAAGCTCTGGCGAATACCGATTTGGTTCAGGTAGTGTTTTTTTTTATTCTTCATTGCAGGATTTATGGTTATTTTTCTATAGGTTGGCCTCTCATACGGTTACACTAAGTCCTGAATTGTTTTGAATGCAGGCGGCCCGAATATGGTTGACGCGAATATGATAGTTCTGAGGAAGCGAATTTTGGACCTCAAAATGCGGGAGAAGAATTATGAGACCCCAGAGGAGTATATGGAATGGGAAAAAGATTGGTATCCGGCGTATCATGCGCGCGTATTTATGGTAATGGAGTGGTTGCAGTCGGCTTTGATCAACACTCGCCCCATTGTTGCAATCAGTGTTTTGAGTTTGATATCAGCAAGCGTTTCCTTATCGATTATTATTGTATTGGCGACTGAGTGAAATGACGACTCCAATTCTCAGCACTCTGAAGGGATAATGGCGTAACTGGAATTTGTAATTTAATAATGGTGGTTGAGAAAATATAGATATGTCATTTTTATACAAAGTATGCTACAATTATTTTGTAAAAATCTACTCATAATATTCAGCATTGCCTCGTAAGACACACGGGCAAAAACTATAAGGCAATTCCCACACTTGAACCTTTCTCAAATTGCGGCCTTGAAATTTTTGTAAAATGTATCTGCCCATTACTCGATTCGATTCGCCCTATAATTTGTTTTCTATTTAAATTTTGTAAAGTCCAAATCTCAGTAGCAATATCACGGATACGAGGACTAAGTTCACTATTTCAAATTATTTTATTGCACACTAACTTTAATGTGGGTGGATATATGCAATTAAAAATTTGTGTTCTTATTAATTATTAGCTGTTATTTTGTGGTTAAATTCATTTAGGATTTAGTAAGGATTTAGTTGAATTATAATTTTGAGTTGTGTAGTTTTATTAATTTTTTACAATTTTAATATTTATTTTTTATTTTTATTTTTTATTGTTAAATTGATATATACAATCAAAAATACATTTTAAATAATCAAATATCATAATTCAAAAATACTTTAAATTTATTATAATATTAAAATAAAAATTTATTTTTTAATTATTTAAAAAAAACTATCATACATATTCATTTATGGTGAGTGACAACTGATTATGAAAATCATCTTGTTGTCATTGCTAGGGACAACTAGTGGCTGTGCTGGGCCAATATTTTTTTATGGTGAGTGACAACTGGTTATGAAAATCATCTTTGTTAATATCAAATTCATTAGAAATTGTTATGTCATTGCTAGTGACATCTAGTGGCTGTGCTAGGTTAATATTTTTTTTCCTTATTGCTTAATTTTCTAGGCCTGCCACCAACGCCAAGGCTACAGAATCCAAAGCCATGCCTTAGCTTCTGACCCAAAAGCTTTGAATTATTATAAAAGATATTAGTCGTTACCTTGTTTAAAAACTTAGTTCTGCGCTATTTATCTAATATGTAAAGCTAGATCTGTTCATTCAACTTGTCCTGATGATGAACTACACTGGTTGGTTAGAAATGCGTCGACAAAAATATTTCTATGTGATTTTCGCCCGAAAAATCTTCTCAACTTCATATGAATCACAAAAACTTAAATTCAATAATAAGAGATATTACAATTTAAATAAAATTTAAGAAAATCATTGCTTTTAATAAATAGTTTGCCCACGTCTAGTTTCGTTTACGTGATAATGTCATAGAGACGAAAGACGAAAGTGCTAGAGTAGTCATACTGGATATTATTTTAGAATGCTAGGTTTCAGGTCTCGCGTTTTTTACCATATTTCATTCACGCGGCAATGACATTGATGTATAGGTTGCAGGGTAATTAGTGCAAACTATAATACAATCCTTTTATAGACATTAGTGCAAATTACATACATCCCTGAAACTGTATTTTGTATGTGATATCAATGACCGGTTTAATAGAAAAAATAAATACCGAATGAAGGGAGACGTGTGCAAATTAGTTATAATATAATCTTTTTCTAGAAATTAGTGCAAATTACATACAGTAATGTGTTTGTAAAATTTTGAAACTGTGAAGAATTAGAATCAGATCCCTATCTCCCAGAATTATTGTTTATTGAATGTCAAGTTAAACTTGGTACATAGGTAACTTACATAAATTTTAATATCAATATTGACTTCAATTTTGGTATTCCCATTAATTTTAATTATTATAGGTGAGTAAAAATGATTTAATAAAAAGAATTTTGTTTAAATAAAAATGTTAAAAGAATAAGATTATTGTGATTAAAGGAAAATTGTAAAAGTTTAAAATGACTAAAGAGATTAGAGATAAAGGCACTCCAAAGAGAGAGGGATTGTCATATTGCATGATTTTTATATAACGAAATATTGAATATTTATTTTTAACGTCACAACCAAGCTATGTATGAGACTCTTTTGTTTGTGAGACAAGGGACCCACCTCCGCGCAGAGATTTGACTGCTAAGTGTACAAAGGCATACATACTCTACCCCTTGGGTTTGAACTTGTGAGCTCTTAGGAGGAAACACATACTCTTAACCATTAGGCATTGTCATATTGCATGACCTTTATATAACTAAATATTAAATGACTATACGATTTTGTTAAAAAAAATAAAAATGATTTAAACAGCGTGGAGATTAATAGCTTGTTTTTGGTGTCATAACTGTCATTAAGCCACCATTAACACAGTTAAGAATAAAAACCATTCTAATTGAAAGAGAATTCTAAAACTCTAAAATGACTAAAGAAATTAAAGATAAAGGCATTCCAAAAAGAGGGATTGTCATATGGCATGAGGAGCATGTACCGAAATATTAAATAGCAATACAGTTTAGTTAATATATATATATATATATATATATAGAGTTCAGAGATTTGATTAATGGCATGTTTTTAAGCTGCATTGAATGACGTCCTTTAGTCCTTTTGTGTCACACTTGTAATTAAGCGGACATTAACACATCGATCAACGGTGCTGGATGCATATTAGAAACATGAGATTGAAAGACTCTTTCCTATTTGCTTCTCCACCGATGTCCCTTGGGTGTCCCCAGAGAAGATCAACAAGGAAATTATAGATGATATATCTTGGTGTTATATAAGTCAAACTCGATTCGTTGCAACTGCCCCCTTTCAACCAAAATGGACACCTATTTTTGGACATATTTCCATATGTTAGAGGGGTGAATTTCCCATTTGGGTTGCATGATGCTTCACTTACTCTTATGTCATTTAAGAGAGGGTTCCAACCAAATTTGGATAGATATTGACGTAGAAAATAGTTTTAACTTTTGTTGTTCACTGTTCAGTCCACTATGATACATTTACACTTTCTAAATGTTTATCAAGGAAACCAATGGTGCCTTGATCACATCCTTTGGGAAATAATTAAATCAATCTCCACCTCTCCAGTCTATTGAAACCTGAGAATCGAGTATATGGATCTAGATATCAACAAATTACTTTATTCTCCACCTTATTATGGAGATTCGAGGGAAGAAGTGCTCATTTAATTAGAATAGATAAACTTAGAGTATTCTTTGGAATTTTACCATCCATTGTTTACCTCCACACCTTGTACACCTACTTATAGGGGGCACATCGAAGGAGTTCCTTATGCCAGAGCTATGCCTACGAAAATACATGACCAATATTTTCCATCTTACTTTGGCCACCTACTTATAGGGGGCACGTCAAAGGAGTTCCTTATGCCAGAGCTATCACTGTGAGAATACATGACCAATTTTTTCTTACTTTGGCCACCTTCTTATAGGGGGCACATCGAAGGAGTTCCTTATGCCATAGCTATCCCTCGCGAAAATACATGACCAATTTTTTCCATCTTACTTTGGCCTGGATTGTGAACAAATATTCCTTCTACTCTAGCTTTGACTTCAAGATCACTATGTAGACAACTAACAGAGCAAGAGAGTGACCTTGTGAGCCTTGTAATGTTAGTACACTTACTAGTTTACTCTCAGTGATGTGGGATTTATTTTCTTTTGAGGTTCTTTAGCTTGTGATTACCTTTTGATCATATTGATGTTGTTCATAATTTTAGCATGCACTGTGTTGGGATTAAGGATGTGGCTATCCAATTTTTCAATAAGGAATTAGGTTGCATCTTTGGTATTTCAAGGGACAACTACAACGGTTTTCACAGGGTTCATTGCATCATTAAAGGCGACTAGTGGAATATTCATTGAACATACCTTCCTATGCCTAGGAGTCGGAGAGGTAAATCTAGATCTATGTGTGAACCATGCAAATGGCAATGTGAATGAGATAGAGACAAGGTACTTTACACTTAGTTGAAAATAATGGTGACCTTATCTTCCAAGCATGTATGTAGAATTTCTAGGTCGAGCACCAATTTCTACCCGCAGAGCTAGGTTTATGAGATTTTTTTCCGAGTTATGAAATTAAAAGGTTTTACTTATGTTATGTCTCCAATCGATGCAATATGATATATTTCCAACCTACACAATATTATATTAGAGTTCCTGAGCCAAATTGTTTTCAAGATTATGGCTCTTTCTAAAGTGATTAGTCCAACTGGTGGCCATTGTTTACTTCCAATTTATTCTTATCTAGATTGGAGGAAGCTTCATTGTACTAGTTTCCAAACTCCATTTCTGATCTAAAAATGGGGCACTTAGGCTTCTTGTTTAACTTACAAGAACCTCTCCCACTTTCAAAGCTTAAATATTCCCAAGTCTTATTGATTAACCAATGCGGAATTAAGAAATGCTTGACAATATAGTGTATGCTGATAATTGTTTTAGACTGATTATATGTTTTAAAATCTGATGTTTGTGCTGATATGTGAATGTGCTTAAACTGATATATAAATGCATATAACAGTGAATAATGCAGCAGTAAAAACAAACACATAAGACAACAAATTAATTAGGAGTTCACCCACAACTCTTGGGCTACGTCTTCGTGAGCTCTAGTCAACTCGACTAGGCTCTCTGGGATTATGGTATAAGTCCTTTTTACAAGCTCTTGGCTCAACTCCTGCTGTTCTACACAGAAACAGTGGGTTCAGACACAATTTTATCCCTTGGCTCTTGAAGCTCTGGCTCTTTGGCTCTTGGTTTTGTCTCTTGGCTCTGACTCTAGCTCTTCGGCTCTAGCTTTGGCTTCTTTCTGCCTTTTATCAGGTTACAGCACTCTCTGGGCTTTTCACTTGAACTTCAAGTGACTCCCTTGGCTGTTCTGTTGCTTCTGTACTACCTCTTTGGCTTCTGTGCTGCCTCTTTTGCCTTAGCTTCCTGCTTTGGCTTCTGCTTCAGCAGCAAACCACTCAAGGATCAACAACAGCAACCAACCACAACCCAACAGCCCTCTGTCTTTGACATTCATCACTTTTAAGCCAAATCGCGCTCCCTGTTTATTTTCCCTCTCGGTCTCTGCAACTTCCGGCTTTGGTCCACTCAAATCCCTCTTCTAGTGTTCAATAATCATTGCATAACGCCTTTAGGGCAGGCGGCCACCTGTTTTTCAATGGATGAGGGCGTTGGGCCTTTGGAATCCCTGAAACAAACATTCTTGGCTTCCACAGGAAAAATGCACTAACACGGGAAAAATCCGTAGAAAACATTGTCTTTTGGCCTTCAAAAGTCCTTAATCCCGCCTTATTTTTCTATTGGGTATGCCTGGGAGTTGCTATCGCATATCGCAAATGGCCTGGTTCCAAGGTTTCCCTTTGTATTTCATTTGATAACGAAATATACGAAAATACATTAAAATTGCCTTTCGGCGGATCTCAAATCTTATGCAACAATGTTTATATATCCATCGGGTCCGTAATATCGCTGTCGCATATCGGGGGGACTCATGGTAAGCCATATGGCGTGACTGATGCCAATGCCGACTGCAATCTTCCAATATCGGCGATCGGCACATCACGCGTCGCGGGGTCCTGTCTTTGCCTCGTGGCATCACTGATTGCGATCTGCCGATATCGACGATCGGAATATCGCTCGGCCTGATCCCATCGCATCTTTGCCTTTGATATCTGCTGACTGCCACCGTCGATTGCATTTGTCGGTCCAATCTGGACCGTTGATCGGCTAGATCCAACGACCCCTGTTCACTCACTGTTCAAGCCTCCGATAGGCCTCATTTTCATTGTTTTCTCTATGTTTTCGCGTCTTTCCCAAAGAACAAAAGGGGAACTTCTTTTTATGATAAATCCTTCATCTAAAGTCTGTTTTCACCCATTCAAGTTGTGTTGGATTCGAAATGAGGAGATCTTTGCAATGAGACTATTTCTGAGAGTAGCCTGCAACTTTCATTTTCCTTTGATTTACAAAGGATTTGTGCCATTTGGCACCTTTCATCTCTTATATGAAGTCTTTTATACTTAGAGGTTTATCCAGGATCCATTTTTGGATCAATTTCCACTTTCTAATCCAACCTAAACTCGTCTTCCTCTGAATTTTTAAAGTTTTTGTGCATTCTATATCTTTATTTTCAAGAACACATATGGTTCTTCCCATGCGTTTCAACTATAGTTATTTGTTGCTTTTCCCCACAAACCCTACTTCCTCAACACTTGCATAATTTAGTTAAATGAATTAAATCTAAAGAAATTATATAGATTTTCATTATTTCATGTATTTGTTCTAATTGTTATAGTTTATTTAAGCCTGGAAATCCTATTTGGATTATGTTGCATCTTAAGGTGTTTCCTTAATCATTTAGAAATTAAGAGAACCCACAATCAAATCAATTGAATGAAAATATTTATGGCTCCTTAAAATGTCTGAACTATGGTAAAATTCCTTCTAGGTAGGAACAGGTATTTCAGAGCTTATAACACTTGAAATGATGAAACAGGTAACGAAGGACGTCAGTTTCTACTGTAAATTTTGGCTTTCAAATCATATATTTTGTTGTTTTCCTTGTGCAAATATTCCTAAGGGTGCATACTAAGGTATTTTTACCCCTGCGTAGTAATAAATCAGTGAAAGAGGCTTGCGAGAAGATATGGATGGTTGAATCCAAGGTATTTTAAAATCTAACACAAACCCATAAATGTCAATGAGATTATTGTATTATTTGTACATTGAGAGCACTTCTAATAACTAATGTTTTAAGGTATCCTTGTCGTGCATGTCAATGAGATTACTATATTATTTGTACATTGAGAGCACTTCTAATAACTAATGTTTTAAGGAATCCTTGTCGTGCATTATAGGGACTCATAGAAAAGTCAAGAATGGAATCTCTTCAAAAATTCAAAAGCCTATGAGCACATGATCATGAACCATGAGAAGATCTCTTGGATCCCATGAAGTTTGTAATTGAGTTCTCAAAATATACTTTTTGAATTAATGCTATTTGAAAGTTTGTTTTCTTAATTTGCTACAGGAATCCAGTATGATGCAAAAAGCTCTTTTATTGGTTTGACATTGCTATTTGATTATCTTTACGAATGAAAAATGCAAATAGCTCTCAAAATTCTATGGTTGCATATGATTTATTTTTTTAAATATAAAAATATTTATATCTAATTATTTTATTGTTTATAAATTTATGATTAAGATAAGTATATATTTATTATATTCTTTTTTATAAGTTTAGCAAGATTATATCTTCATTCCAATATATTATCTGAATTATAAAAGTAAATTGAACTAATAATTTTACATCAAAGAGTGCCTTAACAAAACACTAAATCATTATCTATCCAAAACCCCATAACCATATATTTATTATATAATTAAAATAAATATTATTAATAATACAAAAAAAATCATTTTCACATTAATATTAGATTTATTTATTTATTTATTATAAATTTCATTGTATAATATATTTATAATTTTTTTTTTACTTATGATTCAATAATTTAATAATTTAAGTTTAAAATAAATTTAAACTAACTCATTTATGAGATAGTGATAGTGATATAATATTGTTTAATAATTTAAGTTTAAAATAAATTTAAACTAACTCATTTATGAGATAGTGATAGTGATATAATATTGTGGTCATTCAGAGTAATACCTTTCTCCTATACTCGTTCACTAGTGACATCGCCCAAAACTGATTTATATAATACAATAGATTTGAATTTTTTTAATGGATAGTAAATATAAATTTAAAATAAAGTGTCATTATAACATACATATATAAACGTCATTAAAAAACTTATTATATATAATTTTAAAAACTTATTACCTATAATTTAAAAAATATTTTATATATATAGAGAAAAAAAGAAGATCCGAACAAAGTGATCTAGTCTTTGGCAATGTTTTTTTTTAGGTAATCTGAAAAGACGCCCAAGTCACCCTGACTGAAGACCTAGGAAGACTATCACAATATGCAGGAGCTTATGCTAGTGCAACAATTGATAAGGCCTCAAAAGTGCAACATCTCCTTAGGGAGAAGGATGAGAAAATAAGGCAGCTTGAACAAAGTTTGGAAAGTGAAAAGCAGGGAGTCACTTAGCAATGGCAAGCTCAACTTGCAAAATTTCAAACCCGTTTTGATAACCTAAAGATTCAATATGAATCTGATATGAAGAGTTGAGATTCCCAAGTACATGAGCTGCAACACGGAATTGAGCAAGTAAAATCCAGTCCTGAAATTGTAGAGTTCAAGAAAGAAGCAGCAGAGCTAAACAACCTACTTGCTCAACATCAGGTTGTATTTTGTAAAAAGTTGGCCATTATCCAAGACCTATGCCAATCGAGTGATTCACTTGTAGATCAACTATCCAATCTGAGGACATATTACATAGAAGTAGAGGAAAAGATTGCCAACTTCATTGATTGGCAGAACAACTCTGAGGGTCGATCGACCAATCACCCTAAAAAAGAAGAATCTAAGAAAGATATTGTCTTTCAAGAATGGAAGATTAACCTTAAACATGCGGAGATGATAATCTATAGTTCTAGGGATATATCAAATAACATCATAGAACCAATCAATGATAACCTATTACAGGCTAATCTCATTTCGGACTATCGTGAAGAAACCTTTCTCGATGTAAAACTTCTAACAAAGACTTGGGAAGAATAATTAAAGAATAAGGTTGATGGAATACAGTCCCTATCAAATATTGACTTAGAATGCCATTGGCATTTCCTAGTCAAACCTCACAATCAGTGGTTGATGCTGAGGTGTCTTGCAAATACCACCAATCATCTTCTTCCAACACTCAAAAATGTGTTATTCAATGCTCTAATGCGCATTGATCCTCACCATCCACCTCAATTGAAGCTGATGGCAGACATATGCGAGCTTCGACAATGAATGGAAAAGAAGTCCTCCTCCCAGTCATGATCAAAGTTGTTATAACAACAAGCTATTTTTATCTTGTATTTTATTTTAAGTGTGGTTTGTTTAAACCACCAAGCATTTTGTGGAACTTTTATATATTTTGGTTTTGGTTTCAAACTATAAATCTCGTTGAAGGTTATGAAGAAGGGGTCTTAAATTTTTGCAAGAAAGCTTTTGGTTTGCACCACTGTAGTTGAAAATAAGTCTTAATAGAAAGATGAACCACACCAATTTACTTATGAGCAGAGTTAATGTGTATTGGGTATTATTATCTATATACTAATGGTATGTTTATGAGTTGAATTAGTATTTATTTTCAAGTTTGTCATATATTATTGCATTCAATTGAACAATGATATCTTTTATGTGCAGTGAATTATATCAAATAATTTAATTAACTATTTAATTAAATAAGTTATCGTTACTTGTTTTATAGTCATGAATGGTTTGACGATCTACATTGTCATATTATGAGTGAAATATTTAAGTCACGCATATAGAAGATATATTGTCCCAGGATCGATACTGTAAGGCCTTTAATTATATTCCTTTATGTTTTATCTACATCCATCAACCTTCACACCTATATATTTTTTATCTGCTTTCATATATATATTTAAGGGAAACTATTCCCATCAACCCAATCGAGGCCACCATCTCAAACGGAAAAGGAGCTGCTCCAAGTTCCCGGCCAGGTGGTTTTCCCCGATGTTGAGGCCAAGATTTTTGAGCCCATAACAAGGTCTAGTCTGGGTGGTTATGTGATGGTCTGTTATCCTCCCTACCCAAGTTATATTCTAGTAAGTGACATGTTAAAATCATAATGAAAATATTGTTATAATGAAAACATGAATCTATGGTAGACTGTTGGTAACATTTCAACCCAAGATCTATTCTAGTAAGTGACATGTTAAGATCATAATGAAAAATAATGAAAGTATCAATCTATTGTTTACCATGGGTAACATTATTGAAATGAAAGGAACCACTCGAGGGTTTCCCCCAAATATTATTACCTAGAAAATGAAAGATCCATTTGCTTTGTGGAACATGACTTATATATATATATATATATATATATATATATATATATATATATATATATATATATATATATATATATATATATATATATATATATATATATATAAGTCATAATGCATTAACAAGATTATGACAACTAGTTTAACTAGGAATTCTACTAACCTTATTTTCATTTCTAGTTTCCAAAACTAAAACATCCAACATTGGAATAATTAAAGCTAATTCAAATATTATAATAGCTACATTGACATCACCCTCTTAAATCTAATCTTGAACAATGTTAGTAGTTTTCTATTTTTTTGGTTGTCATTATGTTTTCCTTAATGCCCTAACTTCTCTAAGTTTAGTGATTGGATATTACAACGAAATTTTCTATAAACACCTTTACATAAAAGGGAATAAATGTAATTGTAGTGTCATTATTTATGTAGTTAATTATAATCACAATCAATAACTCTCTTTTGAATTCTCCCCTTATTTTTTAATAACATGACCTATATGTTATAAGAGAAAATATTTATCCCTATTCTTACTTAAAAGTATATCTATGATGAAAATGAATGCACAATAATAATGCATAAAAAATGATAATATTTATTAAGTTGTGTTCAAAGGCCATGTGTTTCACACAAAAGTTGTGCTTGCCAACATGGTGATGAACCATATGTTAAATAATAGTTTAGGCATAGATGTTGTTCCATGTTCTACATTTATTCATAAACACTCATCATTAATAATTCCTAACTAGTTTTGCTAAAAGAATATTAGTTAATGAACATATTTGGCCCATCAAAACTTTCCTTTCATATGTCCATGTAAGATCTAAACATCAAGTTATTGTATACCATGTGATTATTTTTTCTATATAAATTGCTTTTGTAATTGCACATTGCACATTATCATTACCTTGAGAGGTATTTGTTTTGCTAGAAAATAACATGTTTATGTGAAAATATGTCCATGTAAAATCTAAACATCAAGTTACTGTATACCATGTGATTCTTTTTTCTATATGAATTTCTTTTGTAATTGCACATTATCATTACCTTGAAAGCTATTTTCTTTGCTAGAAAATAACATGTTTATGTGAAAATATTATCGTTCATATTTACCATTCTAAAATGTTAGTTAATGAATTAATGAAATAAATTTCTTTCCTATTAGAGCTCTTGGAAACCTTGTTACCTTGTTTCTATCATGATTACCTGACAAACATTTAATTCAATCATTTCTATCATGCATTTTTACTATTATTTAATTCAATAAATTATCCTTTATACTTTACATTTATAACTAATTTTGTATCTTTCTACTAAACACATTAAACTATATTTACAAATTTATTAAAAATACACGTGAAAAACATCCTAAATTTTCCTGTATGTAGCAGCAATGACAATTGAAAAATAATTAAATATCTACGATCATGGTACCATATAAATGGGAAATTGTATATAAAACTAGATACCATGTTCAGAACCTAGGCACCAAGTGCCTCTGAAGATAAATTAGTAGGAGCAATTCTAGTAAAATCTAGACATCAAGTTATTGTAAACCATGTGATTCCTTTTTCTATATAAATTCTTTTGTAATTACACATTATCATTACTTTAAAAGATATTTACCTTTGTTAAAAATAACATGCTTATGTGAAAATATTATCATTCATATTTATCATTTTAAAAATATTATATAATGAATTAATGAAATAAATTTACCTTCTAGTTGCCTTGTTTCTATCCTCGTTACTTGAGGAACATTTAATTCAATCATTTCTATCATGCATTTTTCCTTTTATTTAATTCATAAATTATCCTTTATACTTTGCGTTTATATTGCGTTTATAACCAATTTTGTATCTTTCGACTAAACACATTGACTATATTTACAAATTTATAATTTATTAAAAATACGCGTGAAAAACATCCTAAATTTTCCCGTATGTAGCAATGACAATTGAAAAAGAAGTAAATGTCAATGATCATGGTACCATATAAATGGGAAACTGTATATAAAACAAGATACCATGTTCGGAACATGTGCACGACATTTAATGCGTGCAACTAAAGATAGTTGACCATTTGGAGGCGGCACTCGCGACTCGCACGTCATCTCTCCCCGGAGAAGTAAAGAATAGGCAGTAGTCTATAACGCGACTTTTTGAAAGCTTTTCCGGCGGATTTTTCCGGTCGAAATCCGGCAGGAATTATTGGAATTGCAAGTTTGATAGCTAGTTTTTGCACAATGAAAGCCTCCCAGGGGTTATTCAGGGTGCTGAATCCAAATATGTAGTTAAAAAACCATTTTAACTGCAAGAAATCAAGATTTGACCTCAATTCTTCCACCGGATTCCGTCACCGGAATCTTCAAAAAGTCGCATTATAGACAACTCCTAAAGAATATAGGTAACGCAACACGTATCGCACAATATCGCATCGCACTCATATTAAGTTTATAACTTGTAAAGCTGCAGCATAAAAATTTAATTTTACTGTGGCTGAGGTAGTATAATTATTTTTGTATGCCTCAAGTTCGCGAACATTAAAACCCTTCATATTTCCAAAATCCACCCTCGTTATTTCAGTTTTAATGTCCTTTAAGCGGGGGCGCTAGTCTGTTTGTTCATTCGATCTCTCAAATAAATTAAAGGAATTTATCCACTTTAAAAATCATTACAAAATAATTGAAAATTATTAGGGATGAAAAGTTGACTAATAGGATTCGATATATTAATGGTTTGAAGATTAGTTTGAGAAATAAATAAGAGTAACATATGTACTTAGTAATTTAGGTTCATTCAAGTTATATTAATGGTTTGAAAATTATTTGGACGGACGGATGGACAGATAAAGGGAGGATATTTTTTTATCAAAGCTATAATTTAAATTACTGTTTTTTTTGTCTTAAAAATTAGGGAAATTTTAGTAAAATTTTGATAAAATTTGGCACCGATTTTTGTAAATCTAGGTTAGAGTAATCAAATTTCAAGATTTTAGGCGGCCCAAAGGTTTTTGATGGCGTAGAATCTATTTCCACCATAAAAAACATGATTCAAACAATGTTATTGCAAGATTTTTTGAATTTTTTTCCCGAATTCTTGCCATTTTTTACCGGCAGTTCCTTCGCCTCGGTATCCTTCTTCAATTTGTATTTTCTCGGAGAATCTGTTACAGTTCTTCGTCAATGAAAAAATAATGCCGAGTTTAAACAAACTGCTTTTTTGCCTTGAAAATCATGGAAATTCCTTCTTCAATCTGTATCGTCTCGGAGGATCTGTTGCAGTGCTTCGTCAATGAGAAACTAATGTCGTAGTTTGTAATAATGTCGTAGTCTAAACAAGATGCTTTTTTTCCATTCTTCGTCAATGAGAAAATAAGGCCTTAGTCAAAACAAACTGCGCTTTTGCCCTGAAAATCATAGAAATTCGTTCTTCGTCAATGAGAAAATAATGTCGTAGTTTGTAATAATGTTGTAGTCTAAACAAATTGCTTTTTTGCCTTGAAAATCATGGAAATTCCTTCTTCAAACTGTATTGTCTCGGAGGATTTGTTGCAGTTCTTGGTCAATGAGAAAATAATGCCTGCTTTTTTTCCCTTAAACGCTGTATTGTCTCAGAGGATTTGTTGTAGTTCTTCGCCAATGAGAAAATAATGCCTGCATTTTTCCTTTAAATGCTTGTATTTTTGCCCTAAAAGTCATGGAAAGACTTTGATAAAATCTGGCAGAATTTTTTTTTGTAAGTTTGGCAAGACTATATCCTCAACCTATCCAATATATTATATGAACTGGGACGGGGAATTGAACCAATGACTTTCCATCAAACAGTGCCTTAACAAAGCACTCAATCACCATCTATCCAAAACCCCATAAACATATATTTATTATATAATTAAAGTAAATATTTTTAATAATACAAAAAATCATTTTTACATTAATATTACATTTACTTATTTATTTATTATACATTTCAAAACTATATATATGTATATGTTTAAAATAAATTTAAGCTAACTCATTTGTGAGATAGTGATAGTGATATAATACTGTGGTCATTCGGTCTAATACCTTTCTCGACATCGCCCAAAAATAATTTATATAATTCAATAGATTTGAATTTTTTTAATGGATAGTAAATATAAATTTAAAATAAAGTGTCATTAAAAATATGTATGAACGTCATCAAAACATTCATTATATATAATTTAAAAAATATTATATATATATATATATATATATAAAACCTGAATTTAACATATTTAAATATATATGTATAATAGAGTATAGTATATATTTTTAATAAAATTTTAATAATTAATATTAACATAATATATTAGATGTTTTTTTTGTGATTATTTAATTGTTAAACTTTATGGAGACAGCGGTTTTGTTGCTTCTAAATAAAGATCCGATTTGATGTCAAATCTATAGAAATATATATCATTTTGTATTTTCACAACAAGACTAAAATATGTGAGAAGAAAACACAATGTTTAACTCTAGAAATATAGATCACTTTGCCTTCCCAAAACAAGTCTAAAATCTATGAAAAGAAAACACAATGTTTAATTGGTAAACCTATTCAAATTATAAAGACTTATAATTACAATTTAATTATAAAATTTTAAATAAAACAATTATTAAAAATATTAATATGAAAATTTAATTTATCTTATTTTCAGAAATGTAACTATAATCTAATTAATCTTCATAACATTACAAATAAAAAGTTTTAAAATTAATTACCATATTTACGTTGATAAGGGTTTCATTATGGATTTGAGTGGGTAGAAATTGTTCACCCCAACCAATAGTAGACCTTCATTTTCGTCTCCCTCGCTACAATCAAAATCTAACATGTTGCGGTTGTTCTTACCATTTTCCAGCTACATCACAGGGACAATGTCACAACCATCTTGGCTTGTTGCAATGCCTTTGTGTCCACCGTCATAAACAAGGCAGTGACCTTCCTTTTCCAATTTCCCGACACTCATAATCCTCTACGTTCATTAATCAACCAAACACATGTTCTTGTCCTTCCTGCGACATGTAATGTTACCACTCTATCTCTTACAACCCACTTATACACATAAATTTGTTCAATGGAAATTCAGTTAGCCACTAAATTCTCTACACTGACAAAACCCCATAGACGAACAAATCCTAAAATGTATCACCCCATCGCGTGGCCATCTTCTTAGATAGAAATATAGACTTGAAAATATTTCTAAATTTCGTATGAAGCCTTGAAGCTACTTCTTAGATAGAAATATAGACTTGAAAATATTTCTAAATTTCGTATAAAGCCTTGAAGCTACTTCTTCTATAGGTGTAGGGTTCTATTCCTGCTGTGGATGAGGGTGTGCCTGCCAAGGCTCCTCTCCCATGTGACTACAGTGGTGAAGAAAATGTAGTTATTTACTCTCGAGGTCACTTTTCCAAGCTCTTCTTGCCATGTGATCACCATTTCGATTTTATCAATGCCCTGTCGAAGAATCATGTACGATCCAAGCTCTGCAATAGCTGCGAAGACAAGCCCGTTACAGTTTACTGTGCAACTAATGATGCAATTATTTGCTAATAATGCATCTGGGACACCCATGGAAGAGCCACCAACACCACTTCATTGAAGGTTTCACGGCCTGTCCCTCCGTTAAAATTCTGTCCACCAGGTGGGATTTCGATCTTAGTGATAAATCTCTCAATAGCTCTACTTCGCCCCTTGGGCTCTCTGATCCCCAATGCAGGAATTCCCTCATTTGAGGAGCGCTTGATTATTCTCTCAATTGCATCGTATTGGGTTATATGAAAGCCAATCTCGTGGATTCCCTGGATTTGCATGTCATCCTTGGCTCTTCAGGACGTCCTCATCCCCGATCCAAAATTGGGGCCCATTGTATTCACAACCCTAGGAAAGGTATTGGGCATTCCCCTAACTGTTTTCTCGAACACCCAAATGTGAGTTCACTATACGCACCTCCATTTTCCATGCTACTAATTTTTTTTTCAAATGCCCAAATGTGGTTTTAGTATACCCACTTCGACTTTTTCATGCAACTAACTTCACGAGTTTATTTTAGTTACAACAACAAAATCATCCTCTGTGTGGTAAGAAAAAACATGCAATATTTAAACCACTGCTTGAGCTAATGAAGGAGGAAGGAAGCATAGAAAACCCTTAAGATGATGAAGAATAAGAAAAGCTTATTTCCACACCAAGCACTCTGAATCAATATCAGCCAATTCATCCGACCCTAGAAGTAATGACGCGTGAAGCCAAAACCCATCACATGGAAAACAAAGCTTTGCATAGGAAATTTGGCATATTCCTTCCTCATCAATTTTTTCGTGGTATTGGGCAATATATTATATGGAATCACAACTCTAGGACCCAAGCATCCCAGCTATGTTTCAATGCTTTGATTACCCAATATATAACTTGAAAATATTTATTTAGTTCATTTTTGTTTTTGACTTTTGAGCTGGTGAATCTGAAGTAGTTTGCTGGAACACAACTTTTTACTTCTTAGGCCCCCACATTCGTATCATGGTTTGACAGGTTTTCACCGACCCTTGGGTGGTCCATATCGATATGCACCGTAGTTTCGTTTCTGACCAATGTATTCTATTATTATTAATGAGTTTGGATCTTTTAGCACTTGGGTTTTCAAACGAATGTGTGGCAAAAGTATGAGTTGATTTCAACTAATCCTTAGCTTTTTTGGTTATAGTGTAGTTAAACATGTCTATCCCTTGAGAGATCCATATCCACATTAAAGGTGGTGTATTTGTCGATTAATGTGTTCAATCTCTATTAATGAGTTTGTATGATTAACTAGTGGGGAGTTTGAATATCCACATTAAAGGTGGTGTATTTGTCGATTAATGTGTTCAATCTCTATTAATGAGTTTGGATGATTAACTAGTGGGGAGTTCAAACCAGTGTCTTTTAATAACATGACCTGATTTCAACTATGTCATAAATTCCTGGTAATAGTGTAGTTAATCATATGGAAGAATCTTCAAATGTACTAAAAGAAATTGTCACAACTCAAGTGGTCTAAAACCACAGAATTCGACTCATGGTGATTTGAAGGAAAATACAACTGATGCACCATTATACCAAGCCCAATTTTACAACGAATAAGGGGAGACTAGGATTTTACCTCCAATTAGGCCTCTAGTGTGATAAGTTATTGGAGCTTAGGAGTGGCTTGGATTCCAGATAATTTTCTTAGAGAATAGGATGCATGTGTCTCTATAAATATAATATAATCAAGAGAAATAAGATCAATTTATGAGAAGCATTTTTCTTTAACATGTGAGTCTAGGGAAGGGGATAAAAATTCCATTGCATCACCAACTAAAGCACCCATGTTATTGTTTCCAATCAGACTAATTACATTATCCTCCCCTATCTTGCCAAGTTAATAGGTCATCAATTAAGTCACATGAGACTGGGATACAAGATACACAGGACATGTGGATATGAACGTCCAACATGGGACACTTTGACCCTTGAAATGTGAGCTACCCAACATTATATATATATATATATATATATATATATATATATATATACAAAAACAAAATATAGACATACAAAGCCAAAATTTTCAGAGCACCCACAAAATATTTATACAACTAATTACCACATTAAACACACAAAAGATTAGAATATTCATTACACATAAAATAGAGGTTAGAACTAAAACCTTAAATTGTAGTTTTCTCATTGAGTTATTTGATTGCATCAAATCAAAATGTATGGCATAGATTCTACTGATACTGTAGATGACAATACCAATGGAAAAACACAAAAGAGCGCAGATACTAGAACCATAGATGGAAAATATCAAAATTAATTTGTTGTCCTACTCAATGTCAAAATCATAAAGATCACCACCATTTCTATTGCGCTCTACTCCATCCTCTTCCCCCTCTAGATCTTATCCATTACTTGCATCTAGTGGTGTTGAGGATGACCCCTCAAAGAGGATCACCATCATTAAAAGTGACTGGTTGTAGCATTGGTTCATTGAGATCCAAGTTGGCTAATGCTAACTCAATGTTGTTGTAGAAAACCGTATTGTTAGGAAATACATCCCACATCTTTGTCTTTCTCTTCAACTCACGTCTTCCAGGGGTATGCCCATGGTGTCTCTTTCTACATTGAATAAGCATGGAATTTTTTATGCCCATGCCCATGCCCATACCCACTTCTTTTTGCATTGAATAGGCACGCAAGGAAGTAAAAATATTCCATGTTAATTGTCGTAGTAGCAGCACCGATGACAACCCACATAGATTTCTCGAAGTGAGACATTGCAACAATTTCATGGATTATTTTTGTTTTGAGGGGCTTGCTAAATACACCCGTGTCTTTTCGTCTTAGTGAAAGTGAGAGTGCATTGGAACCTATTTCCTGAAACCATTATTGAAACCGAAATGTTTCAATAATATCTAGACGTATAAGAAAGCAAGGGATGAGGATAGTTCTAATAGTATATCCATTAAAATCAACAATATAACCCATTTGATTACAATCACTGGAATGGTTTTGAAATGCGAAAGTAAAAAAATTCATTCCCTTCCACATGGCATTGTGCGGACCATAAAGTGAATTGATGTCGACGTTGTAACGTTGCTTTATGCCCCTCAATACAATTGTTAATTTAATATAGTATAACTAAATCAAAATTAAAAAACCAAAATCAAACCAACATAAAGAATGAGTTTGTCCCATTATGAACTCACTATTGCTACAGTTGAGATATTTAGAGTCGGCGGTTGGTGAACTCAGTATCTCTATAGTTGAGATATTTAGAAGAGTTGGTTGGCCAACTCATTTTTAAAAAAAGCACGTGTCAACCTCGTTATAAGACTGTTTTGGAAATGTTAATCTTACTTATGTTTTCGAGAATACCATAAAATAATTGAACGGCCAGGTAGATCGGTGCCGAAATGCATATCGAAATCATCCAAATCAATTTGAACTTTTGAAAAATAAAAATGATCCTATACCAAAATAGCGTAGACGCGGATCTACATCATTGAGAGCCTGCTTCGTTCTTTCCCCAGGAAAAAAAGAAAAAGAAAAAGAAAAAATCCAAAATTGGAGTGATTGCACCCGGCCTGCACTGTAAATTAGAGTGTTATTCGCCGCGGTTTTATCCAAAATGAGTAACATGAGTACCTTGTGCCAATAAATTAGGGGGTGGAAAATCATCATAAAGTTGTGCCGACCTTTCTTTTCGTTGTTTGTGAAAGAATCAGTATATTCTTAGAATACTATAAGGATAAAAGATTTGTAGGTTAGCCATGGATCTCACACACAATACCCATGCCCAAAGCTTGGTCCGGGCTTCCTAGAGGAAATAGGTGCAGAGTGAGAAGAATCTTGACCATTGGGTCAAGCTTTCGAGGGAGTAGAGCATGAGGATGTGCAACTGTCTAAGCATGGGGATGAAGAGCCTCAGAATCAACCCTCTTCCAAAACATCCCAACCATCTTCTATGACTCAAAACCTTAAACATTGCCTCTTATTTCCTTACACTATACTACTATTTCTTATTGTTTTATGCCTTTAATCGTATCTTGACTATCAAAGGTGATTATCGTTGTTTTTATGTATTTTCTCATTAAATTGGTTCGCATTTTAGTAAATTCGCTTATCTAATGGTTGTAAGACTTTGTAGCCCTCTTTTGCCTACGACCTAAGGTGAATGATCATTGGTTACGAGATCAAGTATTATATCATAATTTATCAGAATGAGCCATCTTGGATAGTTATGGGAGGGAGCGACAAATGCAATGTTTAGTTTACATACTAGGTTGGATACTTTGTCCATGTGATGCACATTCAAATCAATTTTTATTTTGTTATCTTTTATATATTGTTTGATTTTTATTTAGAACAAGATTGTTGGTAGTTTTATCCACTATTGTTTTTGTAAAATATTGGTCGTTGAGTTATAACGCTTCTCCTTACTCTTCAAGTTGGATTGGTCGATAATTGCTAATATATTTTATTGTAACCAATTGAATAAATCTAGTCGTAATGTTACTGCAATATCGCTGATAAAAGTAAACTAAGTTCTGGGCTTTGTATTACATTTTTTTATGACTTTATAATATAATTCGCACTGTTTCTAGTCAATTTATTGGAGTAATGCTATCTTTTACCTACCATTCTTTCTACTAGGAAGGGCCCCTTGGTTTGGAATGCACTTGCATATATTTTTTGTGCTTAACAAATTCAGCGTGGTTCTTTACAATTTTCTATAAATGTGTACCATTAGTGTTGCGAATTATTATTTCATATTCTTTCCAGTGTAGTTATATAATGTTATCAATTTATTTATGAGCATTACATTTCAATTAAAAGAATTTGGATTGCCACTACATCTTAAGGGCCCTAATTGCATGCGTTAAGATACTACTAGCTGAGGGATCCATGGAATGGTCGAGAGACACTTTTAGGACTCAAACCTATAGTCCTCTTGAATTATTTGGCCTTGTTTGTTCTTTTCAACATAAGTGTTAATTGATTGAGTAGTTGTTACTCTTACTAGACTGTGTTGAACATTGATGAATGCAAGTTGCTTTCGGAAATTAATGTATATTGAATATTTGTTAACTGAGAGAAGCATAAAAACATGTCCAATAGAAAGTAATTGTTATTCAAACGCTGCAACATATGATATAGTTTTCCAATCAAATCTAATTATGAATATATTGTGCCAGTGCCTCATCAGCCTACGCGCCCTGGTCGATAACTTAATGAACTCACAATTTAAGAAATTATGTTTCCCATAATAAGTATAACGTGTTTCATTTTATGCAATTGATTTCATAAAGTAAGTTAAGGGTTAAGTATTCTAGATAGATCCTACTACAAACAATCTAAATCCGCATATACAACGTTTTCAATTCACAAGTTTTTGAACTTCAAATAAATTATAAAATGTTACACAATTTATGCAAATAAATTTCCTTACATATATTTAAAAGGAAATCCATAAATCAAATTTATTCAAAGTTAGACCACAGAAAAATTTACCAGTTCTCAAAAATAAAAATGGAGGGTCTTGAAATCCAGAAAATTTAGGGAGGTGTTAAGGCCTCAATAGTGACCTAGTTATAAAGTATAAATATAGATGCTAGATCAATTATCTATGTAATAGTATAATAACTTTTGTGGTCACTAGTACATGGGAAAAAATATTTTTGTGATCTTCTGTATTTAAAAATTGATTAGATAATTTACTAATTTCCATCAATGACCAAAAAAATAGCTCACTTAGGTCAATTTTCAATGGTGGTATTTATTTCTTCCATTTTCAAACTATTTATTTAACAAAATCGCCTTCACAAAAAGAACTTACAAGAGAAATATTGTAGCTAATTTATCAAGCTCAATAGAGTGATGAAATTACATGCATATGGCCACTTGGAGCACATGATATTGCAGGGTTCTTTTGGATAACTAGGTGACTTTATGTTCACATAAGTAACTTCTTCGAGTAAATTAAATTAGTTAAAAATTGCATCGATTCTCCACTTTTCCAAAATACAATTGCTTTCTTTACAAGATTATACTCCCACCACTATAGCCGAACCAAGACGAAGTTGTCAGACATAGAATTTTATTACTTTAGGAAGGTAAGATAAGGAAAGTTCATTCTTTTTGCTATTGTTAGAATATTTTACATCATTAATATGGTTAACTATAGCCATGACTCCAAGATATACAATGTTCTTATTTGTTTTTGTGTTATAGGTGAGCGTTATGTTTGAAAGCCCATTTCATGTGATCACAATTTTCTTTCTTTCAGATTGATTAAACATTATCTTATGTATTGTTACGTTAATTTAATTTTCTCATATTTATTTTTGAATTGGTCAGTTGCATTTCTATACATGTTCATTTCACTTGTTCTATGAATGTAAATAAGTAGGAAAGAAAATTATACTTGTTAGCACTGCTCCTGAATGTCTAGGAAACACATAATTTTTTAGTATGTTTCCTAGAAAATATATAGCTTTTTCATTTTGCTTACATTGTTTTGGACATTATATCTACATTCATTCAAAGTGTGCAACCAAACATCCATCTTACAATTGATACTCATATGCATAGAAACTTGTAAAATTAAATACTAACATAATTTTTTGATCTCTTAAATGTTTTTCTAAACTAATGGAAATTATATATGCATCACAAAGTACAATATGTTTGTTATAAAATGATATTTTCTATTACTATAAACATGTTGTATATAACTATGGAGGTTCCTCTTTGTAGACTAACATCTGCTTGAATCTACCCCACCAAAATATCTCCCTCCAAAATATACATGCAAATTTTGTCATTTAGATTCTTAACTAATGGAAATCATATCTACATGACAAATTACACTATGTTTATTATAAACTAATATTGGTTATTACTATAATCACATTGTATGCAACTATGTAGGTTCTTGTTCCTTTGACATATAGGTTTTTCATGTCTACTTTCTTTTATATATTATATGCGGATGTTTCGCCAGTCTAATAATTTCATTGATCTTATTACATTGTGAATATCATATCTATTAGCTTTATCAATTCAGGGTCTAGTCTGGGTGGTTATGTGATGAACTATTGTTCTCCCTACCCAATTTATATTCTAGTAAATAACATGTTAAAATTATAATGAAAATATTGTTATAATGAAAAAATCAATCTATCATCTACCTTTAATGTGCAGACATTTAATGTGTGCACCAAACCTTTAATGTGGGGAACATGTGCAGACATTTAATGTGTGCACCAAACCTTGTTGACCACTCGGGAGTCCAGTATTACCAGTATTACTTTGTTTCACTGTGGATCAAATTATAAACTTCAACATGCACGTGATGTCCCTTGGATAAGTAAAGAATATGGGGAATGCAGAGCTTCCCACAACACGTATCGCACTCATATCAAGTTTGTAACAGGTAAAGCTGCAGCATAAAAATATAATTTTAACGTTGTTGATCATTTTTGTATGCCTCAAGTTCGCGAACATTAAAACCCTTCCAATTTCCAAAATCCACCTTTGTTATTTCAGTTTTAATGTCTTTCAAGCAAGAACGCTAGTCTGTTGTTAATTCGATCTCTCAAATAAATTGAAGGAATTTATCCACTTTAAAAATCATTAAAAAATAATTGAAAATTACTAGGATGAAAAGTCGACTAATTGGATTCACTTATATTAATGGTTTGAAGAATAGTTACAAAATAATTGAAAATCACTAGGGATGAAAAGTCGACTAATTGGATTCACTTATGTTAATGATTTGAAGATTAGTACGAAGATTAGTACGAGAAATAAGTAATAGTGATTTTATGTCTATATAGTTAATAATTAAGTTAGAGATTTATTGAGCAAAGAAGTTTATTTTACAATTCAGTATAATAATTAATTTCATGTTAATTGTCGTAGTAGTATTGACAACAATTCACACAACTTTCTCAAAGCCAGACATTGCAACAAATTCATAGATTTGTTTTTTTAACACCTGTATCTTTTTTACTCAATGAAAGTGAGGATGCATTCAAACATGTTCCCTGAAACCAGAAAGCGAGAATACATTCAAACATGTTTCCTGATTGGAACTTGGCTCTTTCGACAATATCTAAACATATAAGAAAGAAGTGATGAAGATAATTCCAATAATCCTTCCATTAAACTCAACAACATGACTCTTTGATTGCAAGCATTAGAGTGTTTCCTCAAATACGAAAATCAAAAAAATCTTTCACTTCAACATGGCATTAATTAAACTCAACAACATGACCTTTCAATTGCAAGCATCAGAGTGGTTCCTCAGATACGAAAATCAAAAAATTCTTTCACTTCAACATGGCATTAATTAAACTCAACAACCTGACCCTTTGATTGCAAGCATGAGAGTGGTTCCTCAAATACGAAAATCAAAAAATTCTCACTTCAACATGACATTGATGTTGACATTGTAACGTTGCTTTACGCCTCCCCATACAATTGTCAATTTAATTTATGAACTCACTGTTGACGCATTTGAGATATTTAGAATAGTTAGTTGGCCAACTCACTTTTAAAGAAAGCACGTGTTAACCTATTTATAAGACTATTTTGGAAATGCTAATCATGCTTATGTTTTCAAGAATACCATAAAAGAATTGAACGGCCAGGTGGATCTGTGCCGAAATACATATCTAAATCATCCAAATCAATCTGAACTTTTGAAAAATAAAAATGACCATATGCACCCGGCCTGCACTATAAGTCAGAGTGTTGTTCCCCGGCTCGTTTTATCCAAAATGAGTAACAGGAATTCCTTGTGCCAATATATTAGGGGTGCAAAATCATCAGAAAGCTGTGCCTGCCTTTCTTTCTGTTGCTTGTGAACGAAGCAGTTTAGTCTTAGAATACTATAAGGATCAGAGATTTGTAGGTCGGCCATGGATCTCACACATGCTATAGCGATGCCAAATGTTTGCACCGGGCTTCTACCCCAAATCTCCTCACCGTTCTCACCACTATTGCAGAAGCAGATTGGGATAGTTCCCCTTCTTTTTGCTTCAAAGAGGGAGAGAAGAGTTAGCCGAAGGCAGTTCGTTGTAAAAGCTGCAAACTCTGGCGAATACCGATTTGGTTCAGGTAGCTTTTTTTTCAATTCTTCATTGCAGGATTTATGGTTATTTCTCTATAGACTGCTATGGCCATGATTGGCCTCTCATACGGTTACACTAAGTGCTGATTTTTTTTTAATGCAGGCGGCCCCAACATGGTTGACGCGAATATGATACTTCTGCGGAAGCGAATCTTGGACCTCAAAATGCAGGAGAACAATTATAAGACTCCAGAGGAGTATATGGAATGGGAGAAAGATTGGTATCCGGCGTCTCATGCGCGCGTATTTATGGTAATGGAATGGTTGCAGTCGTCTTTGATCAACACTCGCCCCATTGTTGCAATCAGTGTTTTGAGTTTGATATCGGCCAGCGTTTCCTTATCGATTATTATTGTATTGGCGACTGCCTTAAATCGACTGAGTGAAATTACGACTCCAATTATCAGCACTCTGAAGGGATAATGGCGTAACTGGAATTTGTAATTTAATAATGGTGGTTGAGAAAATATAGATATGTCATTTTTATACAAAGTATGCCACAATTATTTTGTAGAAATCTACTCATAATATTCAGCATTTGCCTGGTAAGACACATGGGCAAAAACTATAAGCAATTCCCATACTTGAACCTTTCTCAAATTGCGGCCATGAAATTTTTGTAAAATTTATGTGCCCATTCATCGATTCGCCGTAGAATTTGTTTTCCATTTAAATTTTGTAAAGTCCAAATCTCAGTAGCAATATTAAGCATACGAGGACTAACTTCACTATTTCAAATTATTTTATTGCACACTCACTTTAATGTACTTGGATATATGCTATTAAAATTTTGTGTTTCTATTAAGGGTTGTTATTTTATGGCTAATTTTTTTTTTTTTTTATAAATTTTGTGTTTCTATTAAGGGTTGTTATTTTATGGCTAATTTTTTTTTTTTTTTTTTTTAAATTTAGTAAAAATTTATTGGAATCATAATTTTGAGTGGTGTTGTTTTACAAATTCTTTACAATTTTAATGTCTAAAAAGTTTTTCTTAAAATATTAAATTGATATTACAATCAAAAGTACATTTTAATTAACCAAATATCATAATTCAAAAACACCTTAAATTTATTTATTATAATATTAAAATAGAAAATTTATTTTTAATTAATTATAAAAAAACTACCATACATGTTCATTTATGGTGAGTGACAACTGGTTATCAAAATCATCATCGTTAATATCAAATTCATTAGAAATTGTTATGTCATTGCTAGTGACAGCTAGTGGCGGTGCTGGGCCAATTTTTTTCTTTATTGCTTATTTTTTCTACATTGTTATAGTCAGACTTTAGTCTACAACGCCAAGGCTACAAAATCCGAAGCCATGAGTTAGCTCCTGACCCAAAAACTTTGAATTTGTGAATTTGTGCTCGCCCCAGAAATATAATTATTATAAAAGATATTACAATTTAAATAAAATTTAAGAAAATCATTGCTATTAATAAATGGTTTGCCCATGTCGAGTTTCGTTTACCTGCTAATGCTAGGTTTCCAGGTTTCGCATTTTTTACCATATTTCATTCACGTGGCAATGACATGGACGCAAAGGTTGCACGGTAATTATAATACAAGGTAGTCATGCTCGAGATTTGTGCAAATTAACTATAATATAATCATTTCATAGAAATTAGTGCAAATTACATACATCCCTCAAACTGTATTTTGTTTGTGATATCAATGATCTATTTATTTAGAAAAAAATAAATACCAAATGAAGTAAGATGTGTGCAAATTAACTATAATATAATCTTTTTCTAGAAATTGGTGCAAATTACATAGTGTTTGTAAAATTTTGAAACTGTGAAGAATTAGAATCAGTTCCCTATCTCCCAGACCACTATATCCAAGACTCAAAAGTACATAGTCTATGATGGAAATATTCAAATGGGAAAGTTGTTCCAGCATATGAATGGTGTGGTATAGCCAACATGAGTGGTGAAGGATCCAAGGACAACACAATAAATGTTTGTGCGAGTTAGTGTGAGTTTGTGGAATAGACTCACTAGCATGTTGTATTATGAGTCACACATTGTATTAGTAAGAAAGTCTAGGGTGTTTTGTAGTGGTCTTTATAAAGTATGTACCTGGTAAATCTAGAGTTGGAGCTGTGTTGTAAGCCTTGTAAGGCATGTGTACCCCCATACAGTTCATGGTAATCTAAAAACCACTTTGTATATGCAGTGTCGGTTTTTGGTAAGCCAAAAACAACATGTAAGAGTGAAGTGGGACAGATATTCCTGTTGGCATGGTTTAGGGTTAGTCGAGAAAACCCTCAGCCTGGTTGAGTCGGGTCTTTGGTGAGCCTTAGTGGCAGGTTTGTAGCCCAGAGTGGCTGGAGTGCCCTAGTGGCACGTTTGTGGCCCAGAGTGGCTAGAGTGCCTTAGTGGCAGGTTTGTGGCCCAGAGTGACTATGGTGAACCTTCGTGGTTGTGTTAAGCCTTCGTGGTTGTGTTAAGCCTTTGTGGCTGAGTTGAGCCTTGGTGGTTGTGTTTACCCTTGGTGGCTCAGAGTCCTTGGAGGCATGGTTTAGGGTGATCTGATAAAACCCAGAGCATGGTTATGAGTAATCCGATAAAACCCGTGATGATATTGGAGGGGGATTTACACGTACAGGTACATGTATGCAGTTATATGGTTGATAGAACCACGTATGCGAAGGACATCGTACAAGGCTGGCGGTTGTAGCAGTTGGCACCCATGCATTCCGGTGGATGGTTGCTCCTTTATATGGACATCAACATATTTTTTATGTTTGACCACAACTAGACTTTGCAAATTGATATCGAGACAAGTACTTGATATGTAATATCTTTTTTTATTAATGAGATAGAGATTTCCCTTATGAAATCTTAACAGATAAAAAATAGATTTGGTCTTTCCCTGTATCACTACGGGGAAATCATGCTTCGGTAATTTTCTCAAATTCGTAATGGCTAACCCACGACGGGGAAATCAAATTCATAATGGCTAACAAGGATAATTTTAGGGGCGAATGTTCGCCCTTTGGCGAAATTAAGGGGTTTTAAATTTTTAGTGGGCGAATATTTTGTATCATAGTACATTTTTACAAATCACCTCAAATAGCCCACCTTATTTTAAGGGAGAGGGTAAAAAAGATAAATTTAGCCCTTGAAATTAGGACTTACAACCTTCCATTCGCCCATTTTCAAGAATAGGTTTTATTTAAGTGAATCCATTCGCCCATTTTCAAGAATAGGTTTTATTTAAGTGAATCCTATGGGCCAAATACCATATTTATAAAAGAGGTATGGTAAATTAATAAAAATATAAATAAATGAGAGGTATGGTAAATAAATAAAACATTTTTTATATTTACTCCATAAGTCACCTTATATACATGTAAGGGTGTAAACAAATAAAAATATAAGCAAAGTGGAGGTATGGTAAATAAAGAAAACGTCTTTTTATACTTACTCAAAAGGTATGGTAAATAAATAAAAATATAAATAAACTAGACGTATCGTAAATAAATAAAACCTCTTTTTATATTTAGTCCTTAACCCTCGTTCTATTTATGAAGGCTCTAAAAAGAGGTTTTATTTAAGTGAATCCTATGGGCCAAATACCATATTTGTAAAAGAGGTATGGTAAATTAATAAAAATATAAATAAACAAGAGGTATGGTAAACTAATAAAACATTTTTTTATATTTACTCCATAAGTCACCTTATATTTACGAACACTCAAAAAATGGGTTCTATTTAGGTGAAACCTATGGCCAAAATACTATGGGACAAATACCATGGACTAGATTGTTATTAATACCATGCAAAAAACCATTATTAACCCTAATATTAGAATTAATAAAAATAAAAATGGCACATGGTATTGACCCATGGTATTCACCAAAATGGCACATGGTATTGACCCAGGGTATTCACCTAGAATGTAGCCTATTTAAATGGGGGAATTAAACCAGCATGTAGCCTATGCTAAGATTCACTAGGACTTTACAAAGTTTTATTATTTAGTGAAAGACTCGCCAAGATCTTACAAGATTTTATAATTGAGTAAAATATTCGCCATGCCTGGTGAGAGATTCGCCAAAAAATTATATATACATATTATATTATTGATAAAATCGCCTTCCATTTTTCCTATATACCATGGAGATTCGCCCATTTATTATATTTATAAATTTAGGGGGGGTTCTTAAAATTTTCCCTGATGGCTAACTCACGGTGGGGAAATAAAATTCATAATGGCTAACACACGATGGGAAATTAAATTCATAATGGCTAACCCACGACGGGAAATCATGCTTTAGTAACTTCCTCAAATTCATAATAGCTAACCCACATGGTAGCAATGTCCAAAAACAAATGGTAGGAACATTGCCACCACGTGGCTCTTGTTATGAAAAATATCACATTATGTTCACTAGTACTTGAAATAATCTAATCTAATCCATAAACTCCCGTGGATATTCTACTGGACAGTTCGCCACAACATATCTGATAATATTATATTAAAAATCTGAGATTCTACACTATTACAGATTTATTTAATTTCTAGATCTGTCAAATTAACTGTAATTAGTGCATGCATGTAAAATTAAATCAAGAAGAAAAGCAAAGAATGACGAAATAAACTCACACACACATAATACACAAGATATGCTCTTTGGGAAATCCTTTCGGGAGAAAACCCAACTGGAAGGTGAGGCTGCTTTGCTCTCTTTCTTTGTCTGGAAATATGGCTACATATACAAAGAAGTAATATCTGTGGCTCGTGGGCTACTACAGTGAATATATCCCCTCTCTGTGCTCTACCTCCTATCTCTGCTGGCTATTTTTGCTCAACTATGGAAAAAAATGCTCTCAAAAGAATGGAATGCCTCTTCCCCCTACTGGCCCAGTTATAACACAACCTGATAGCTTACTAGTGGTTAAGTTTGACTACATCGACTCTTAACTAGAGTTAAAAAATAGACTCTTCTATAGTCTTTTACATCACAAAAACATGGCTAGCCCCTTTTCGATGCATAATGGGGGCTGATGCAACATCATCTCGAACTATATGTATGAAAACAGGAAGATCAATTTCTGAGTGGCATAAATTTTGCATACAGGCTCCGATTGATGTGATTCTTGTGTCGTTAGAAATATATTTGTGTGTAGAATAGCATGAAAATATTATGCGCTTCAAGGCAGTTTTACCTCCAAAAAATGTCGTTTGATGCCTCAAAACGCTCCCAGAAGGTTTCAGACCCTATTTCGCCAAACTGTGTCTCGCTGGTAAAAACGATCCATGACCTGATTCCTCCACTTTTTCCACTCCAAATGCACCGAGATGGATGAAAAAAATATAATGATCTAATTCGGATCATAATCTCCGATAAGAAATATCAAGGTTGACTCAGGATGATAGGTTTATAGTTTATCTTCATCCAAAAACCTATGCTCCCAACTTTGTTGATAATTGATGCAAAATTGTTGATGTACTTCAATGTCATGCATTTAATTTTTTTTGGAGTAGTATTGTTTTTATTTTTCATATATATATATATATAACTTGAAATACCCGAAAAACTGCCAAAAATAGTAAATTGTGCTACAAATAAGGAAAGTGAAAAACTGAAAGAAATGATGGTGGGGTTCCACGTGAAATAGGCGAGTGGCCACCAATATCCACCTGGATCAATCAATATATATATATATATATATATATATATATATATATATATATATTCATGTTAGCTACAATATATAAGTCATAATGCATTAACAAGATTATGACAACTAGTCTAACTAGGAATTCTACTAACCTTATTTGCATTTCTAGTTTCCAAAACTAAAACATCAAACATTGGAATAATTAAAGATAATTCCAAGATTATAATAGCTACATTGACATCACTCTCTTAAATCTAATCTTGAACAATGTTAGTAGTTTTCTATCTTTTAGGTTGCCATTATGTTTTCCTTAATGCCCTAACTTCTCTAAATTTAGTGATTGGAGATTACAAGGAAATTTTCTATAAACACCTTTACATAAAAGGGAATAAATATAATTGTAGTGTCATTATTTATGTAATTAATTATAATCACAATCAACAACTCTCTTTTGAATTTTCCCCTTATTTTTTAATAACATGACCTATATGTTATAAGAGAAACTATTTATCCTTATTCTTATTTAAAAGTATATGTACGATGAAATTGAATACACAATAATAATGTCTTTTCAACTCAAGTTCATAGGAGGTAGATCTAGTGCGGGAGGCTCTGCAACTTGATATAGGGTTAGGGTTTTGACGTTGGGCACCATGGCAGGACGTGCAGGGGGGAGTGCTGCTCCCTCCTACAGTCAAGTAGTTATGGATAGAAGCAAGGACACATGAAAGCGATGTTTCAAGAAACCTCTAGAGAAGACAACAGTGGCAAGTAACATGGACACATTGGGAGGAAACAAACCTCAAGAACAGGAAGGGGAGCAACAAGAAGCTAGTAAGGAAAAGGAGAAAGGGGATAGTAGTAAAAAATCTACTTCTATAAGAACATCTGGGGTCTACAAACCTAATTCGAATATCATTCCTCGGGTCATCTTGAGCGACCCTGCGTTACAAGCGCATAGGGATCATATGACAAAACATGTGGTCATCTACAAATTCATGGGAATATGGCTGATGGAGAGGGCGTTTCATGTATGGATAAGGAGCCACTGGAAGCCAAAGGGGGAAATACACCTTCATCTGGGATCCAAGGGCTTCTTCACAATAGTATTCACAAGCCTAGAGGATAATGACAAAGTGTTTGAAGGAGGACCATATTTATATGATGCTGCATGCCTCTACATGCAACCATGGATAATGAAATTTGTTTCGGAACATGAGACATTTACATCGGTACCGGTATGGATCAGACTATACTCCCTTCCTCTGGATTATTGGCTACCGAAATTGCTGAAAGCAATAGGCAACAAACTGGGGCATTTTCTAAAGATCTCATATGCGACTCTAAAAGGAAAATACACCTCCTTCGCTTGGATATGTGTGGAAATGGACTTATCTGGAGCACTTCCAGATGCAATAATTTTAGAAGTATATGATGAAGAATGGGTACAGGTGGTGGACTATGAGCACATCCCATTTAGGTGCCGCAAATGCCATGAGCATGGGCATCTATATAGAGACTGCCCAACAAATAACATCGAGAGAAATGTGAAAACCACTATGGATAAAAATCCTGAGGGTTTTACCAAGGTTGGGGGAAAAGGGAAAGACGTCGCAAAAGAAGATCAATGAGGAAAGACAACCGAGCCAAAATAGCTTTAAGATCCTAGAAGAAGAAGAAGGAAACAAAGAAACAAACCAGGAAATGGAGAACATTATCACTGAGAAGGAAAGGGATGAAAGCATGGAAGATATCATAGAAAACATGATGGAGATAAATAGGGACCATGAAATGACTCCAATTGAGGCGGGAACGGAGTACCATGAACTGCAAGAGATTCTAGATGGGAAAATCTGGATCTAGAGAAACTTTTGGAACAAGGAATGACCAAAGGAGTGAACTCCCTACCAAAAGAGGAATACGACAGGGTTCAACAGCTCTTCCTATGGAGATCACAATCGAAGGGAACTGGAGTCAAAATAAATCATGAAATCCAGGAACATAGAGGGGTCAAAATGATGGAGGAGACACAGGCACAATCTCCAAAGAACCCAGGCAGGAAAAGAGGAAGAAAAAGACAGGAGGAGTTGCTGAACGAATGTGGGAAACTATTGATTAACTCAGGTTAGATGAAAGAGATCACCAGTTACTCCTTTACAAACCTTTCTTAATGAATCTCACAACCTGGAATATTATAGGCATAGGAAATAGAAGGAAACAAAGGAATCTCGGTACTAGAATAGTAGAAGGAAAACCAGATATGGTTTTTATTCAGGAGACAAAATGTTCAATGGATAAGATTAGAGAAATTCATAGTAAATGGCTAATCAAGTATGAGTATCTAGAGGTTAAAGCAAAAAAATCAGCGGGGGGAATTCTCACGCTGTGGTATCCACAAAAATTTGGAATCCTGGATGCTGAGGCATCTAGGAACTATCTTTCTTTGGTTTGTCAACCTTTAGGTGATAAGGAGATATACATGATTACAAATGTCTATGGACCTCAAAAGCAAGAAGACAAACTCAAGCTTCTCACCTCCCTCGAGGAACTAAGAGCAAGACACCCTAATATGCCATGGATTGTTGCAAGAGATTTCAATATGATAAGATCTCTTACAGAGAAAAAAGGCGGTATCAGACAGCTAGGTAGAGACTCCATGGCCTTCCAGAACTTCATAATGAACATGGGGTTAGTGGACACTGAACAATAAATGGGAGCTTCACCTGGAACAACAAAAGAGGAGGGGCTTCACAAGTTGCATCTAGAGTAGATAGATTTATTATCTCAGAGGACCTCTTTCTCTTAGGCCCTGCCATAACAGCTTCTATTCTTCCCTTTGGAGGTTTGGATCATTGACCTGTACAGCTGGAAGCCACTTTTATGGGTACACCAAGAAACAGACCTTTCAGGTTTGAGAATGCCTGGCTCTCTCACACTGAATTCACCAGTAATATTGACAAATGGTGGAGAGAGGATCTAAACATTCAAGGAACTAGAATGTTCCTGCTCCAACATAAACTTAAACATATCAAATCCAAGCTTAAAGGTTGGAATAAAAAGGAATTTGGCAATATCTTCAAAGCCAAAAGAGAAGCTGAGTAGAAACTCCAGGAGATCAATCAGATCAACATCACAAAGGGTTTTACAGAGGAACATAAAAAGCTAGATGATTATTTGTAGGAAGAATGGGAAGAACGGTGCTTGCAAGAGGAGATTTTCTGGAGATAGAAATCAAGGATACAGTGGATTAGAGAGGGAGAAAGAAACATGAAGTTCTTTCATAAATACACAATGGATCACAGGGCACACAATAGAATCACAAAGCTCAAAGACTCTCAAGGGAGAGAAATCATCTCTTACAAAGACATGGAATCAGCCTCTGGGGGATAGATCCAGGTTCATCAACCATTTCACTCAGTATATCCCTCAACTGGTTACCAGAGAAGATAACCACAATCTCAATAGGCCAGTGTTGGAAGAGGAGGCTAATGAAGTGATCAATGAAATGCAAAATGGAAAAGCTCCAGGCCTGGATGGGTTCAATGTAGACTTCTTCAAAGCATGTTGGAAAACAGTCAAACATGATATCCTTGAGGTGGTGGAAGACTCAAGAAGATACAAAAAGGTTCTGAAGGCTTTTAATGCTTCCTTCATAACTTTGATCCCAAAACAGGAAAAAGCCATGACTCCGGATGGATTCAGACCCATAGCTTTATGTCCTGTGGTGTATAAAATTATTTCCAAGGTTATCGCCAATAGAATCAAGCCCCTTTTACCATCTCTCATCTTAGAGGAGAAAACGGGCTATGTGGAAGGAAGACAAATCCTCAATAATATCATCCAAGCTCATGAGGTGGTACACTCTCTCAAAAGAAACAAACAAGCTAGTATGATCATTCAACTGGACCTAGCAAAAGCTTATGACAAGCTAAGTTGGTCTTATATAAGGGCAGTTCTAAGAGCCTTTGGCTTCGACCAAAACTGGATAAGATGGGTTATGGCACTAGTTACCACGACTAGTTTCTCCATCCTACTTAATGGTGCTCCTTCAAGACTCTTCACACCCTCCAGAGGTCTCAGACAAGGGGATCCAATCTCACCCTTCCTCTTTGTTCTTATGATGGAAGGGCTAGGCAGAGCGATTAAAATGGCAAATGCTGAAGGAAGAATCCAGGGCATAAAACTCACCTTGGATGGAGTGGCTAACACTCATCAACAATCCGTGGATGACACAATGCTGCAGAGCATACCCACAGTCAGGGAATCCAGAACGATCAAACAGATTTTGAATGACTTTTCTATGGTTGCTGGCACAGAGGTAAGCCTCAACAAATCAAAAGTTCTTTTTTTTAACACTGACATTGCTATTCAAAGAAATATCACCAGAATTCTTGGGTTTCAAAGGGACTAGCTACCTTCCAAGTATATGGGCATACCTCTCACAGATAAACCTCTCAGCAAGGAAGTGTGGGAGCCAATTATAAATAAACTTCAAGACAAGATCAGAAAATGGACATGTAGGTCTTTAAATTTGGCGGGGTGCCTTGTGCTCACACAGGCTGTCCTACAGGCCATTCCCATGTTCATGTTCTCAACTCTTCCTGCTCCTAAAGGAATTAAGCAACAGATCAAGAGCATACAAAGGGACTTTCTATGGGGTAGAGGAGAAGAGAAAAAGAAATGGGCTTTAGTTTCCTGGGACAAGATTTGCAAACCCAAGAGCCATGGTGGCTTGGGGCTTCATGATCCTGAAACCATCAGCAGAGTTTCGGGAGCTAAACTCTGGTGGAGGTGGATCAAGGAATTGGCAACTCCCTGGGCTAAGCTTTGGAAACAAAAATATGCCAAGCATTGGCAGGAGAAGGATCACATTAGAATGTCAGGGCATATTAAGGGCTCCCACATTTGGAACCTTGCCTGGGAAAATAAAAGTATTGTTCAGCAACATAGTTTCTAGGAAATTCGAGCTGGGAACCTAGCTCGATTTTGGGAGGACAACTGGCAACAAGAACCCAACTTGTATAAGGATGAATTAGCAGCTCTCAAGAATGACACAGAAAACAAAGGTATACTTATGGTAAAAGACTTCTAGGACCAGGATAGGAACAATGGAAAATGGAGAACTTGGAAGGATCTAGGCCATAGTGAAGAGAGTCCTCTGAAGGCCCAGGCAGACTCTCTTACCCAGGATCTAGAACATAGGAGGATTCTGGTATCCTCGTTGTCTGACCAACTAATATGGGGAAAGAACACCGAAGGAAACTTTAACCTCAAAGAAGCTAAACAGGTAGTAATGGGATTTAACTATCTAAACCTTCATCAAGTTTGGAAGAATCTTTGGCAGAGCCCCCATTGGATGAAAATAAAGTTATTTATTTGGCTAGTTCATCAAAGGAAAATCTTAACTTGGGAGAATCTCCTGAAAAAAGGTTTCACTGGACCATCCAAGTGCTACCTTCATGGCTCACAAGAGGAGATGATGGATCACCTTCTCAACCTCTGCCCTTTCACCTCCACCGTGTGGGAATGGGTGGCCTCAATCTTTAGGTACACTGATAGGGACAAACTCAGCATCTCCAACACTTTGAAGAATTGGAGGAAAAATTTCTCAGGGAATGAAATCATTAATAAAGCCTAGAATCTGGTTCCAGGATTTTTCATTTGGAATGTTTTAAAAGAGTGCAATAGTCAGATCTTCAAGAATAAAGCAAGCAAGCCCCAACACATAATTGACCAAATTTTAAGGCAGCTTAAAGACACAGTCAGTAGCTTGTTGAGGACACTTCCTAAGGACCCTCCTCTGCCCCAAGATGTGAGTATTCTACTACATTTGGGTCTCTAGTCTATAAGCCCACAAGGCATAATCAAGGGTGTGAGCCAAACAAATGCAGATATAAATATTTGGAAGCCTCATCCACATGGTTTCTTAAAGGTTAATATAGACGGAGCTTCTAAGGGAAACCTAGGGTTAGCTGGTTTTGGGGGCGTTATAAGAGATGAACATGGTCAAATAAAGAAGATCTTCAATGGCCACTTGGGGAAGGCTACTAATAACATGGCGGAACTCATGGCCTTAGAGCAATACTTGGAAATCTTGGTGGATTCAAATTCACATAATGTCATCATTAAAGCAGAATTGGAATTGATTGTTAGAGCGGTCAAGAAAATATGTAATGGTACATCACCGAATAAAGTGTCGAAACACTGGAGGTTATCGCAGGTCTTCTGCCATATCTACACCCACCTGCAAACCTTAAAAACTGTAAGCTTTTTCCATGTGAAAAGAAAAGCTAACATGTTAGTTGATCATTTGGCGAATGAAGAAGTGACTAATAAGGAAAGGGACACTCGGCACGTTTGGAGTTGTTACCCCCAGGTAAACTATTAGAGGATTGTCTTCGTCAGTCTGCCAAAGATAGGGAGCAATGGATTGACAAGATAGATCGAAGAGGATCAGGAGACGGGTGGGAGGATAGGGAAGCCTAAACTGTTTACCTGTTGTTTGGCAGAAGTCCGAAGATTGTGTTGGCATTAGTATTCCATTGGATTTGAGTGGAAGGTTGAGATCAACGGAGGTTAAGTAAGGTTGCAGTGGCGTGAGGACCGATTCTGGAAGTGCTGCAACTTTAATTGACCATCGATCACTGTGTGGATCGATGGCAACTCATTGATTAACGAAATATTGTTATCTATGAGTGTCTATGTGTTAAATGGAGTATGGCAGAGAAACTGGGGTTTTAGCGCAAATCCAGCGATTAGCAGAAGATCAACGACGCAGGGAGGAAGGAACAAGAATCGTCCAATGGGATAGATTGACGGTCTTCGCTTGGCGGAAGAGCGCGGAAATGGTTTCTCAAACCACAGGTGGTATTTCGGGCGGGGTCTAAGTGGTAATCAGCTTTTCGAGTATGGCTTCCGATTCCACTCTTCAAGCAACATGTAGCAGCAAGGAGGAGAGAGGAAACCACTTTTCGGGCGGTTAATCCTCGTGTTACTTGTCCACCCGAAATCAGCGTGGACTGTTGGTTCCACGAAGGGTAGATCAACGGTGGAGGTTCGGTCATGCAAGTGGTTGTTCGGCGATTAGAGGAAGGAGGTGGAGTTGGAATTGCGATTCGCTGATATGCGATTTAGCGATTTGACATTAGCTGTTGGATCATTGAATGAAATGGAGACAATTTTTTATGGTCGCGGATGTATTATTTTTGAAGTCAAACCTTATGGGTTGCGGGTCGGGTTTTTTGTATTCCCTGTGTAATCCTTATTTTCCGATAGAGTGAATGGTTCCGAGTTTTAGAGGTTTAAAGCCAATAATGCCTCTGATAGGTTATGTGGACCATTTTTTGGCAAACAAAAGGACTTTGGTTTACCCTGTAACATATGTAATGTACTTGTTTAGTTAATAAAAAACTCCATTCTTACTTGACCGAAAAAAAAAAAAAAAAATACACAATAATAATGCATAATAAATGATAATATTTATTAAATTGTGTTCAAAGACCACGTGTTTCACACAAAAGTTGCGCTTACCAACATTGTGATGAACCATATGTTAAATAATAATTTAGGCATAGATGTTGTCCCATGTTCTACATTTATTCATAAACACTCATCATTAATAATTCCTAACTAGTTTTGCTAAAAAAAATATTAGTTAATGAACATATTTGACCCATCAAAACTTTCCTTTCATATGTCCATGTAAAATCTAAACATCAAATTATTGTAAAGCATGTGATTTTTTTTTTAATGAATTACTTTTGTAATTGTACATTATTATTACCTTAAAAGATATTTACCGCTGTTAAAAATAACATACTTATGTAAAAATATTATCATTCTAAAAATATTATATAATGAATTAATGAAATAAATTTCTTTTCTTCTTCTTGAGAGCACTTGGAAACTTAGTTACCTTATTTCTACCCTCGTTATGACAAACATTTAAAATATTATCATTCTAAAAATGTTATATAATGAATTAATGAAATAAATTTCTTTTCTTCTTCTTTAGAGCACTTGGAAACCTAGTTACATTGTTTCTACCCTCGTTACGTCACAAACATTTGATTCAATCATTTTTATCATGCATTTTTACTATTATTTAATTCAATAAATTATCCTTTATACTTTGCGTTTATAACTAATTTTGTATCTTTCGACTAAACACATTAAACTATATTTACAAATTTATAAAAAATAGACGTGAAAAACATCCTAAATTTTCCCGTATGTAGCAATGACAATTTAAAAAGAATTAAATATCTATGATCATGGTACCATATAAATGGGAAACTGTATATAAAACTAGATACCATGTTCGGAACATGTGCACGACATGTAATGTGTGCACCATAGCTCGTTCACCAAGGTGGCACTCGCGAGTACAGTATTACTTTGGTTCAGTGTGAATCAAATTATAAATTTCAACATGCACGTGATCTCCCCACGAGAAGTGAATATAGGTAATGCAAGGCATTCCCACAACACGTATCGAACTCATATTAAGTTTATAACGTGTAAAGCTGCAGCATGGAGTGCCTTAGTGGCAGATTATTTTGCTTTTCCAAAACAAGACTAAAATTTATGAAAAGAAAACACAACTCTATAAAAATATAGATCACTTTGACTTCCCAGAACAAGCCTAAAATCTATGAAAAGAAAACACATTGTTTAACTCATAAACTTATTCAAATTATAAAAATTTATGATTACAATTTAATTATAATTTTAAATAAAACAATTATTAAGAATATTAATATCGAAATTTAATTTATCTTATTTTTAGAAATCTAACTATAATCTAATTAATCTTCATATCATTACAAATAAAAAGTTTTAAAATTAATTACCATATTTACGTCGATAGGTGTTTCATTATAGATTTGAGTGGGTAGGAATTGTTCACCCCAACCAATAGTAGACTTTCATTTTCGTCTGTCTCACTGCAATCAAAATCTAACATGTTGCGGCTCTTGTCACCATTTTCCAACTACATCATAGGGACTAACGTCAAAACTATCCCGGCTTGTTGCAATGTCTTTGTGTCCATCGTTATAAACAAAGCAGTGACCTTCCTTTTCCAATTTTCCAACACTAATAATCCTCTATGTTCATTCATCAACCAAACACATGTTCTCATCCTTCTTGCGACATGTAATGTTACCACTCTATCTCTTACAACCCACTTATCGACATAAATTTCTTCAATGGAAATTTAGTTAGCCACTAAATTCTCTACATTGACAAAACCCCATAGACAAACAAATCCTGAAATGGATCACCCCATCCCGTGGCCATCTTCATATACAAAAATATAGACTTGAAAATATTTCTAAATTTCGTATGGAGCCTTCAAGCTACTTCTTCTATAGGTGTTGGGTTCTATTCCTATTATGGATGAAGGTGCGCCTGTCAAGGCTCCTCTCCCCTATGACTATCGTGGTGAAGAGAATGTAGTTATTTACTCTCGAGTTGACTTTTCTGAGCTCTTCTTGCCATGTGATCACCATTTCTATTTTACCAATGCCTTGTCCAAGAAGCATGTATGGTCCAAGCTCTGCAATAGTGCAAAGATAATCCCATTACAGTTTAGTGTGCAACTAATGATGCAATTTTTTACTAATAATGCATCTGGGACACCCATGGAGGAGCCTACATTGGCCACCACCAACACCACTCCATTAAAGGTTTCACGGCCTATCCCTCCACTAAAATTCTGGCCACCAGGTGGGATTTCGATCTTAGTGATAAATCTCTCAATAACTCTACTTCGCCCCTCGGGCTCTTTGATCCCTAATGCAGGAATTCCCTCATTTGAGGAGTGCTTTATTATTCTCTCAATTGCATCGTATTGGGTTATATGAAAGCCAATCTCATGGATTCCGTGGCTCTGCATGTTGTCCTTAGCTCTTTAGGATGTCCTTGTCCCTGATCCAAAATTGGGGCCCATCATATTCACAACCCTAGGAAAGGTATCGGGCATTCCCCTAACTGTTTTCTCGAACACCCAAATGTGAGTTCACTATACACACTTCCATTTTCCATGCTACTAAGGTTTTTTTTCAAATGCCCCAATGAGGTTTTAGTACACCCACTTCGATTTTTCCATGCAACTAACTTCACGAGTTTGTTTTAGTTACAAAAACAAAATCATCCTCTGTGTGGTAAGCAAAAGCATGCAATATTTAAACAACTACTTGAGATAATGAAGCAGGAAGGAAGCATAGAAAACCCTTAAGATGATGAAGAATAACCAAAGGCTATTTCCACACTAAGCACTCTGAATCAATATCAGCCAATTCATCCAACCCTAGAGGTAAATGACGCGTGAAACCAAAATCCATCACAGGGCAAACAATGCTTTGCATAGGAAATTTGGAATATTCCTTCTTCATCAATTTTTTATGCTTCAACAGAATAGACCATAACATGGTATTGAGCAATATATTATATGGAATGACAACTCTAGGGTCCAAGCATCCCATGTAGGTTTCAAAGATTTGTTTAGCCTTATACAACTAGAAAATATTTATTTAGTTCATTTTGGTTTTTGGATTTTGAGTTGGTGAATCTGAAGGAGTTGGCTCAAACACAACTCTGTACATAGGCCCCACATTCATATCATGGTTTGGTAGGTTTGCACTGACCCTTGGGTGGTCCATATCGATATGCTCGGTAGTTTGGTTTCTGACCAATGTATTCTATTACTATTAATGAGTTTGGATCTTTTAGCACTTGGGTGTTCAAACCAATGTCTAGCAAAAGTATGAGTTGATTGCAACTAAGCCCTATCTTTTCTGGTAATAGTGTAGTTAAACATATCTACCCCTTAAGAGATCCATATCCACATTGAAGGTGGTGCATTTTTCGATTAATGTGTTCAATCTTTATTAATGAGTTTGGATAATTAACTAGTGGGGAGTTCAAACCAGTGTCTTTTAATAACATGACCTGATTTTAGCTATGTTAAAAATTCCTCGTAATATTGTAGTTAATCATATGTAATAATCAGCAAATGTACTAAAAAAATTGTCACAACTCAAGTGGTCTAAAAACACACAATTGGACTCATGGTGATTTGAAGGAAAATACAACTGATGCACCATTATACCAAGCCCAATTTTACAACGAATAAGGGGAGATGAGGCTTGTACCTCTAATTAGGCCTCCAGTGTGATAAGTTATTGGAGCTTAGGAGCTTCTTGGATTCCAGATAATTTTTTTGGAGAATAGGATGCATGTGTCTCTATAAATATAATAGAATCAAGAGAAATAAGATCAATCTATGAGTAGCATTTTTCTTTAACATGTGAGTATAGGGAAGGGGATAAAAAATTCCATTGACTCACCAACTAAAGTACCCATGTTATTGCTTCTAATACAACTAATTACATTATCCTCCCCTGTCTTGCCAATTTGATAGTTCATCAATTAAGTCACATGAGACTGGGATACAAGATACACAGGACATGTAGATATGAACGTCCAACATTGGACACATTGACCCTTGAAATGCAAGCTGCAAAACATTATATGTATATATATATATATATATATATATATATATATATATATATATATATATATATATATATATATATATATATATATATATATATATATATAGATATATATCACAGATACAAAAACAAAATATGCACATATAGATCCAAATTTTTTAGAGCACCCACAAAATATTTATACAACTAATTATCACATTAAACACAATATCACAGATACAAAAACAAAATATGCACATATAGATCCAAATTTTTTAGAGCACCCACAAAATATTTATACAACTAATTATCACAATAAACACAATTAAAAACTAGAATATTCATTACACATAAAATAGAGGTTAGAACTAAAAACTTAAATTGCAGTTTTCTCATTGAGTTATTTGATGTCATCAAATCAAAATGTATGGAATAGATTCTACTGATACTATAGATGACAATAGCAATGGAAAAACACAAGATAGGGCAGATACTAGAACTGTATATGGAAAATTTCAAAATTCATTTGTTTTCCTCCTCAATGTCAAAATCATTAAGATCACCACCATTGCTATTGTGCTCTACTCCATCCTCTTCCCCATCTAGATCCGATCCAATACTCATCTAGTGGTGTTGAGGATGACCCCTCAAAGAGGATCACCATCATTAAAAGTGACTGGTTGTAGCATTGGTTCATTGAGATCCAAGTTGGCTAATGCTAACACGATGTTGTTGTAGAAAATCGTATTGTTAGGAAATACATCCCACATCTTTGTCTTTCTCTTCAACTCATGTCTTGCAGTGGTATGCCCATGGCGTCTCTTTCTACATTGAATAAGCATGTACTTTTGTATGCTCATGTCCACACCGCCTCTTTTTGAATTGAATAGGCATGCAAGGAAGTAAAAATATTGAATGTTAATTGTCATAGTAGCAGCACCGATGAAAACCCACATAGATTTCTTGAACCGAGACATTACAACAATTTCATAGACTGTTTTTGTTTTGAGGAGCTTGCTAAATACACATGTGTATTTTCGACTAAGTGAAAGCGAGGATGCATTGAAACCTATTTCGTGAAACCATTATTAGAGCTAGCGCGTTTCAAAAATATCGAGACGTATAAGAAAGCAAGTGCTGAGGATAGTTCTAATAGTCCATCCATTAAACTCAAAAACATAACCCCCTTTGATTACAATCACTGGAATGGTTATGAAGTGCGAAAGCAAAAAAAATCATTCCCTTCCACATGGCATTGTGCGCACTATAAAGTGACATTGATGTCGACGTTGTAACGTTGCTTTATGCCTCTCAATACAATTGATAATTTAATATAGTATAACTAGATCAAAATTAAAAAACAAAAATCAAGCCAACATGAAGAATGTGTTTGTCCCATTATGAACTCACGGTTGCTACAGTTGAGATATTTAGAGTCGGTGGTTGGTGAAATTAGTGTCTCTATAATTGAGATATTTAGAATAGTTCGTTGGCCAACTCATTTAAAAAAAAACACACGTGTCCACCTATTTATAAGATTGTTTTGGAAATGCTAATCTTGCTTATGCTTTCGGGAATACCATAAAAGAATTAAATGACCATGTGGATCGGTGTTGAAATGCATATTGAAATCATCCAAATCAATTTGAACTTTTGAAAAATAAAAATGACCATATGCCAAAACTGAGATAGTAAACAAATGTTTGGAAGGATATCTTCATTGCTTTGTATCTGATAAACATACACGATGTGTCAAATGGTTTCCTCTCGCTAAATGGTGGTATAACACTTCCTTCCATACTGCAACAAATATGACCCCATTTATGGCACTTTATGGATATTTTCCACCATCCATCACATCATATTTAAGAGAAAATTCTAAGGTTCAAGCAGTGTAATATCACATCGAGCATTTGCAACAAGTTCTCCAACTCTTAAAAGGACAACCTCACTTTGGCACAAAATAGAATGAAATAGCTGGCAGATCAACATCGCAACAAAAGAAGTTCTGATGTAGGTGACTGGGCATTCCTACAGATACAACCATATAAAAAAATGTCCCTCAAGCAAGCTAAGAAGGATAATAAATTATTACCAAAGTATTATGGTCCATACAAGGCGTTGCAAATGGTAGGTACTATGGCATAAAAATTGGAGCTTCTTGCAGCTTCCCGAGTGCGCTTAGTTTTCCATGTTTCATGCTTAAACAAGGTTATAGGTGACAAGCTTCCAGTTCAAACAATATTGCCAGAACTTGATGAGGAAGGAAAATCATATTGGAACCTAAAGCAGTCAAAGAAATAAGAACTCGACAGCTACGAAATCGATCAATTTCAGAGTATCTCATCAAGTGGAATAACTTACCTGTTGAAGGTTCCACATGGGAGGGTGAGAATTTTATATAGAAGCATCCATAACTACTCAAGCGTTGAGGACAAAACTTTTTTGAAGGAGAGGGGCATGTTAGGTCCCTATAATAATAGTGATTCCCCAATTACTACTGTCGTTGTATCCCTTGTTGTTATTTTTGTGCCCCTATTGTCCCCATATTGTTATTATTGTGCTCCATAGAATCCGTCTATTGTTATTTTTGTTCCTTTATATTATTATTGTTAGGTCGGCTTGGTTATATTGTGACCCCTTAGACTCCTATATATAGAAAGGAGGCTTTTTCATTTGAATCATCCAAGAATTGTTCATTTGTGTAATGTAAAGGAGGTTGCCCCCTCGAAGAGGTTGAATTCTAAGGCGTTGACCTATATTTTCTATCTTTTTGTGTGCTAGTTTCATAACAAGATGTTACGCCGTTTGGAGTAGGAGCCCCATCTAGATTATCAACCTAGCCACCATAACAATTAGGTTCATATTGGTTTCAATGGATAACATAAGATACTATATGCATAAACCTTGAACAAGCAAGTAAGTTGACACTGTGAAACACCAATTATAATGTATAAAAAGAGACTCTCACGAAAGGGAGATAAAAAGTGAGCCTATAGAAGGAAGTATTAGTACTAACCTAAGAGAGACACACAAGCAAAGAAATATTTGTTAGTTATCTAGTGGAATAGTTCACTTAGACACAACAATCATTAAACCACATACAACAAACCTTTAACAAGATAAGTATCGAGGCCATTGAAATAGTTCAATTTCCTTAATACGTATGAACAAAACATATATAGAAAACATCTGAAGAATAGTCCTAAGACATTCACAATGCATGCATCAAAATGAATTGGCTCATAGAGCTTCAATATTAGGTGAAAGATCCAAGTACACAGTTACAATGGTGAGACACTAGTTCCAATAATGGAACATTAAGTCACTTCTTGATTCTCCAAATAATAGTTTTCTCTCCTACGCCATGTAAAGAAGCCAAGACTAGCTCTCCAAACCTTAAGCCTCCAAAAGGCCTTTTGTTTGAGTTATGAGGTTGCTTTTATAATAAGGGAAATGACCTTTCATATCCCCATGACTCTTGAATTTTTCTCATGACTCTTGGACTTCTAATGTGTCCTTTCTACTTCTAAACAACTCTTGAACTTCTAATGACTTTTTGACCTATCCTAAAGACATTTTGTCCATATATGACTAAGTGACTTTTCATATTCCACATATGACTCTTGGACTTCAACACATTACATTTTTTCCTTTTATTGAGACTACATCATTACATTCCACATGATGATGTGGCATGACTAATGGACACATATTGAACATTATGATAACACTTGTACAAACTACAACTTCACCATGATGACACTTCTCTACAGGTGTTTCTTTATGATTTCTCTTTGTTTTGTGCTCTTGAGAATTACCTTGTCATTCTATGAAGGTATTCCTATGAATTAAAATCATTCATGATAGGGCAAGATCAGTATTAAAAGGTCATGGGATGATCTGCTCACTATAGGCCTATGAGAGGATGTGGTAGTGGTTGCCACACCCCCCAAAATTTTGGCTTGCACTTAAATTTCGGAGCCTTCCTTGGTCTTCCACTCTATTGTTGCAAAAACTTGAGCTCATTTCATGAGCTTTCTTAGAGTCTTTTCACCCCTTTCGCTTGTTTGATCAACTGTCGTCTTTTGGCATGTTTGATTGTTTTACCATGCTTGTGGTCCTTTTTTGGTGATTTCGAAGGTTAGTATTTGTGTATTCGAGTTGTCCTATCTATGTAAACATTCATTGCACTCATATACAAATTTTTAAGCACTATCACACAAGTGTCGTCACGGTCTTCCTATGTCCATATTAAGTGTTACACTTATCGCTTTTCGTTCTAGGACATTCTCACAGAGGGTATTGTTTTGTCCTTTTGTCCCGGTGGTCTATGTTGTCATGTCGTCGAAGTATGCTAAGTGTTTGATCATAAGTTCAAGTTCCTCACATGTTTACTTTCCTCCCGCACTTAGCCATTTATTTGAAAATCCTTCCAACTGGGCATCTCACTTTCACCTGACCCTGACTAAACTACACACAACACAGTCTCAGCCCTCAGTGATGCAACCTTGCTGCATGGAACTGCATAGTGTGTAGTCATTGTTCCCCAGGGAAGTTGCATTGCACAATTCCAGAGCTGAGAAGCCTGCCTTCATCCCCAAAATTGCGCAATAACTCTTCCCATGGAGACTTGAACTGTGCATTTCACAAGATTAGTCCTCAAGCTCCCCCCCTTACCTGCTGGGACCCCACAATGTGCAGAGAACCGAGCCTGCCTTGCATCCCATAACTACGCAGAAGTGTCACCTACTATCTTCCCTCAGCTAAGACTCACTGATCTCAACGACTGCACAAATTTATCTTGTAGGCCCCTCTACTACTGAGTCCTTCCTTGCCTCTTAAAACTGCACAGACCTACCTCCTAGGGTCCCATAATTCATTAGCTAATGAATGTCTCAACTGTGCAATCATATCTCCCATTGGCCCGCTGCGCAATTTTTCCCCGCAGTGAGGACTATGCTTAGAAGTCCCTCAGCCAAGTCTGAGTTGCGCTCTGTGCAATCTTAGTGACCAACCTCCCTGCCTGTCACATGGAACTACGCAATGAATAGTTATTGGGCCTTCTTTCCTAGCATGTAACATGTCCCAGGCCTAGTACATGTGTAATAGTGCATCATCTTAGACTAGGGAGTTTTTGGATTTGATGTTGTCCCGTCATGAGTGAATTGCAAGAACAGGTACACTGTTAGATCATGGTGAGAAGATGAAGAAGGGGAAGAAGGAGAAAACATGATAGAGGCCTCACTCACAACTAGGTGGAGAAAGAAGCTTATCAAGAACAAGAAAATGGAACAAATGCATGCAACCACCTCTCAATATCAAATATCATTGAAGACCGCGCATCATCAAGCTATGCAGAGGAGAAGAGCAAGCACATCCATGAACACATCTATCACCTAGCAACAACAACAACTTGACATTGCCACCTCAGCAAGCTAGTCCATGTTTGCAGTGTCATGTCAAGTCGTGTCATGAGTTGTCAAAGGCCACAACACTATTTGGAGCCATTTTTATTGTAAATATGTAACACCCTCCTCCCACATCTACCCAAGCAACTGGCCAACTGAGGTAAACATGCGACGGGAGGCCACTATGATATGATTCGACCTCCTAAGTCATGTTAAGGAAGTGGAACTGATGGAAACACACCATAAAAACATTAATTATCAGCTACAAGACCCTTAGGAGACATCTCAACCACTCAGACAACGTGTCCCTGAGTCCCACTGATGTTCTGGATGTCGTAGGCCACAATCACTCTCGTGCTATGGGCAATGGAGCAACCAGAAACCCAAAGTCGCTCTCATAGGCTTGCCTGCCAGTGACTAGAGACTAAAGTTGTTAGTGTTATGCTAGCGACTCTGGTATTTGAGCCACTTTTTTACACCCAGAGCCCAAGTCACTTCCCAGAATTGATCCACCTCTTCAATCAGCAAAATAACATGGAAGTGACAGTACTAAAGAAATCACTTGCTCAAGACCTTGACTGGAACCCTACTAGCCATGACAAGCATTTCATCAAACATATTACAAATGTGTAATCTACATGAGTAATTAATAGTTCTGAGCATAGGGGTCTCATACTTAATGTGTAATCTACATGAGTAATTAATAGTTCTGAGCATAGGGGTCTCATACTTAGCTGAGAATCGCTAAGGACCATTGATGCCTCAACACATCAACTGCCATTCCATCCATTAGGTCATAGATAAGTTTATCATTCAATTACAAGTAAAAACATGATGAGAGCCACACATCGTTGTTGTCATAAAACATATAACTAACCAACATAATAACAACAGAAATACTCATGAAAGTATAGCCATATAAATCACATACAATCCATCAAAATTCTCATAGAAATACAAGGAAAAATAACCTTTTATTAACTATGAAAAATCAAAACTCGGGATGGGACTTCCACATTCTACCTTATCGTAGAATGGCTGAGCCAAATCTCTCTTCATTTATTCACCCCCGTTCCATATTCCAAGCATGAATGTTGAATCTCATAGAAAACATCAATAAAAAATCATCCAGGGATCCAAAGGCCATCCACCTCAACCCATCAAACAATGATTCCACCTCACGGTCAGAAATCGCCAAAACCATCATCAGATTGGTCTCCAAGCCTTCCAGGGTTTCCAGAGCGTTTTTTCCAACCAAGGCTTCCAGGACTAGTAACTCCACCCACAGGTGTCTCCAGGCTTCCAGAGCATTTTTCCAACCAAGGCTTCCAAAACTAGTAACTCAACCCACCAAGGGATTCCAGAGCCTTTGTCCAACCAAGGATTCTAGGACTAATAACTCAAACCAAGTTGTTATAGGGCTTCGAGATTGTTTTTCCAACCAGGGCTTCCAGGAACTAATAACTCAACCTAATCTAAGGAAAAATGAGAACCAACCAAAAATAAACAATGAAAGTAAACCCATAATCACCATGGCTATCCAGGAAATGGAAAGGCTAGGAAATCCACTGTCAATCCAGGCAATCCTCCATGCTAATGACAAATCACAACCAAGAAACCACATGCACGTGCCATGCATGCCAAAAATAGTGAAGGAAACATACATGCAACTCAATACCTGCAAGTAAATCTGATGTAGTTGTTGATATCGATGCCTTCTTGCTCCAAGAATCAAAGTATGTCACACCCACCAAGAGTTCTCCAAGAAAACTCTAAGTCTCCAAGAGTGTTGGCTTATTGGAGCCTAACCCAGGTTTGGAGTTAATTATCCAAACAAATCCCGGTACTACTGGCCCTTTTGGCAACAGTCCGCGGAGCGCGGACTGAGGTCTCACCCGAAGTAGTATGGGAGGGTGCTAGAACCAGGTTTCCGCACCCTGGAGATGTCTAATGAGTTCGACTGGTCCTTCGTTTGTCCCTGCACGTAGGTGGCTTCGTGCACTTTCCCGTTCCTCGTGGCCTGGTACACTGCCTTCGCAGCCCTAACCAGGGGCTATACCGCACTTTGCGCTATTACCCGAGATCTTATTTATCTTCTAGTCTTGTTTAAGCACCTTTGCCTACTTAAGTGTTTTAAGTTATACTTAACAATACAAAACATTCATACAGGTGCATGCAGTAAATAAACAGTATATTTACAAACTATATCAATCATGCATTAAACCAGGAAAAGATACACAAAATTATAGCAAAACTTCTCTTTATTGATTCGTCCAACGGTTACAGACTCGACCTGCCCTGCGCACTCAGCTACAGGGGTCCATGCACTCAGTTGCGGACTACTAGGCCTCTGCGCACTCAGCTGCAGAGCCTTCTCCTACTCTACGACCCACAGACACACTTTACACTTTGGCTCAATCACTTAGACTTCCTTATTCCTTCATTATTAGTTAGTTTTCTTTTACACTTAGAGCCTCACTCTATTTATACAATCCCATGGTCCGCGGACCATGGGTAGGTCTATCCAGCTGACATTACATTACAAAACTAGGGCGGACAACCCTGTGACTCTATCATACTCTCGCGCCCCGCACCCGCAATTCGCGGAGCTTTTACAACAAGATTTGGTCAAAACTTGGGCTTTAAGCCCCAAAACATGCCTTGGGGGAGATTCCATGCCCAACAGTCCCCCAACACAAGCATCGTGACTTGCCCTCAAGTCATTCTGTCGGTGCGGAGTTCCTCCAACTATTCTCTAACTGCGGCAAGGTTAGTAGCACACTAAGGTGCTGCTTGCTAGATCTGCTGCATTCGTTGTTCTGAGACCTCTGTGTCAGGAGTGCTTCTCTACATCAATACGTGCATCCCCTGCAAGTGTGAGAGCTTGCCTTCGATTTCTACCGTGATGGTGAAGGCCTCGTCGATCCAAGGCTGAATGTGCACCTTCAGGACTACTTCCTTATGTCGTGCCGCATCCACCTGCTCCTTCAGCGCTTTAGCCTGCTGCATCCGCGCAAGCCTCTGAGTGAGGACCACCGTCTGCGCAGTTCCTCAGATGTTTTCATACTACTATTGGAGTTCTCGCACCTCTGTCTCTAAACACTGGATGTTGGGGTCCTCTTGCAGATTTGTGAGGACCTCAAGTGATACTTCCAACATATTGGTGCAGTCTCGCACTGCACCGCCAATCTCCTCCAGTCCGGCTATGATAGTGCTAGCGCACTGTTCTCTGACTTATAGGGGAGTGAACGACTATGCCTTCAACCGCAGCATGGTGATCTGAAGGTTCAGCTCCAGCTGAACCTTTTTCATTTCTTCCCTCGCCTCGCGGACCCCTGCTGCTAACCTGTGGATCCGCGCCTCTGTTGGCATGTCTGCTGGGATGGCCAGCTCTGGGACGCTTTGGCAAGCATCGTCTATCACCTGTACCAGTTGTTGATTCTGCGACACTACTACGTCGTGTTGCAAGCTTAGTTGTTCCATATTTATTTTCTTCTCACTAAGAACTTGGAGCGTGTGGCTCTCACTAGTGCGCAGTTCTGCAACTATCCCATCATGTAAAACATATAAGGTCTCTCGCGGAAGTGTAGCCATATTGAGACTGAGACCTTTCAATGCACTAACCGTAGGCCTGTCGACCTCATTTGATGTCACTAGTGCCCCTTCCGGCAGCACTATGGTATTCGTCATCTGTGCGCGCAACATCTGCTCTGTTGTTGTTGAGCCGACGGTGAGGCTAGTCGAAAGGGTACCAACCTGAGGAGGGTGCACCTGTAATTCCTGCAACTGTGCTCTGAGGGCCCCCAACACAATCTGGTTCTCCTGCATGAAATCTTGGAGAGCCTCTGAGGTGACATTGCACACTATTTTGCCGATGTCATGCAGATCACTCTTGGTTAGGGTGATCGGGTCAATAGACAACTTTTATGCCTTGACCTTCTTACGTGACCCTGCCTGCTCTGTTGGGTACTGGCACTTTAGCTGTGTTGATGCGGTTCATTGGTCCACACCTCCCTCTTCTGTCTCTACTTCCTCTCCTTCCTGCCCCTGCGAAGGCATCGTTTGGCCCTCACCCGCCTTCGCGACTACCTCCTGTGCTGCTTCGGCCTTGTCCTGCTCAGTTGCTTTTTGTGCAGCGTCCCGTGCTATCGGTACTTTTGCTGCCACTTCTTCTTTCCTTTGCTTTTCGGCCAATTGTGCGATGCACAGCTTGGCCTTGTCTTTCTTTCTTTGCGTCGCCGACTTCTCGATCTCTGTGATGTCTGGGGCACGCCATTCTAGCAGCCATGCCTCCAGTACATTGAAAATGATGACGTCTGTGGCTACAAAGGGTAGCTTTGTCCACTATTTAGTTGGGTCCTTGTGTACTCTGACATAAATGTTATGGATTTCCACTTTGAATTCTGAAAAACTCTGTAGACTGTTGTAAATAGTGGGTGGTTGATCCCCATTCTGAGGTTCATCTCCATGAACACCCAAAAGATTTTACTATCACGGATCCTCTTAGCATCCTTTGTAGCCCAAAGCGAAGCGTACTTTGTGGCCTTCGGTAAATCCCACCTAGGCAGTCCTTTGTAATTTATAGTGCTTTTTGAATTTGAATTCGACCGTTCCCCCAAAATTCGGTTCATTAATGCTCCCTTGGCGATAGATTTTCCCAAATCTTGCCCATAAATCACGTCTTAAATGCCTACTGCCCGCTCCATTTGGCCTCAAGTTGAGCATCCCATCGTTAATAGTAACTTTAACGGTCACTTTCTTGTCAACCTGCGCGGCAGCGCAACCCCCTGTGCGTGGTCGCAGAGCTTATGACTCTTTGGTTCTGCGCGTAGCTCCCAGGCAGAATAGTTTATAGTCCCGTGCTCCCTTTCAACTGCCTGGAGTGCTAAGACTGTCCTTCCTTCGGCTAGTCAGGTGGTCACACCACCCATGAAAAGTTCCATCCTATCATCCATCATGTCTCCTGGAGAATCCCCATCTTTTATTGTTACGGTCATCATCGCACACTTTACCATTTGCAATGCGGTACCCTGGTCACTATGCTTAGCAATGTGTGGTCCAAGCCAAGGCATCAGACTGATCAATTCGTGGAAATAGGCCTTAAACCTGTCATCGTGATCATACACATCCGACCTTTCCACCCTGGTCTTTTTGCCAAGAAAATCTTCCTTTATCTCGTCCTCTATCTTCTTAACTTTCGCGTCTGCCAGGGCACTTTTCTTCCTTAATCATACCCTTTCTTCTTCAATTTCTTGGATTCTAAGATTTCCCTGTTGGATTTTTGCTTCCAAGATTCTGCAAACCATCGTATCTATTGGTGTTTTCAACTGCGGTCTAAGTTCCTCAATTAATATTGGGCTTACTACGGTTGCTTCATACTCCAACCTTGGTAGTGCCTGCATGGCCAGGCTTTTGCACACAGTCCTATAAGCCCAGAGAACCACTGGTACGTGCAAGTCCTAGTCAGTCCGCTTCACATGGTGGACCTTGTTCAGTGCTTCACGTACTTTGGTTAACGCTTCTGCGTAGATATTCTTCTACGCACTTGGTCTTTCCATACTTCATGGTCCCAACCGTTCGCGCCATTGCCTTACCCATTCCTACTTACTGATCGTGTCTCCTACCGCGAGGACGGTAGGCCTTTGTGTAGGTTTCACACCATATGCCTGTATCCGCCTGGATAGGTGGGTGCATGGGCTGGTTCATCTGTCATACTTATCTTTCAATTGCACCTGAGGCTTCCCAAACTGCATGAGCATCATCCTTCTACATTCGCGCCAGTCCTCAAAACTTCTTTGGTGCGTACCCCACCATCTTGCGGGCGTAGCGCGCAGTACCCATTTTAGAGCGTCAAAACGCTACTGTTCTGGTACTTCTATTTCAAATTTGTTCAGGAAGTCATCCACCTCGCTTAACCCATCATACGTAGGCAGGTATCTTACCTCCGTTGCTATGTAGCACAACGACCTTGTCATTATGTTACAGTTGAGCATGGTTACCTCGTGTAGCCGGTTCTACCATCATTCTATCTCTTTGTTAGAATCTGATGTGTAGGAGCTTTCGCACTCCCAAGAGATTCGACCATACGTGGTTGGATTTACCCAATCTTGCTCCCGTGCGGTTATCTTGTAGATGCAGTCCAGATCGTCATCGTTGTCGTTGTCGTGCACTAGTTTTGTGTAGAATGATCCTTCTGCAGGGTCTAAAGGTACCACTATGCGCAGTGAATTTTTCTCAAAGATCATCTTACGCTTCTTTAGATTTATTACTCCATTCATGTCAGTGGCCCAATCTATTCCTAATAACGCGGGATAGGGATTGCTGTCATCCATAATCTCTATCACTTCAAAATTTGCTAGCACGTTCACTCCTTTGATGTCTACTGTGATTCCATGCAATCTCCCCATAGGTATGATCTTTTTCTGGTTTGCCATTCACAGTTGGATAGCACTCACAGTTGGATAGTAGACCATTGCAGCGTAGGCCTACCCATGCGCTCCCATGTTTGCTTTGGTAAGAAGTTTGCATCTGATCCTAGGTCCAGAATCACTTGGTCTATCTCATATTCCTCGATCTGTGTGGTCAATCTCATCTCCCTTCCTGTTCGTGTCGTGTGCTTCCCAAGCTTCCAGACTACGCGCGGTTCTCCTAGCACAGTCCTAACGCATCTAGTTATGAGTTCTTGTAGCCCCTTTACAGCCTTGCTATCACGCAACAGCTTCATACATGTCTTCAATAACGTAGTGAGCATCGATGGGTCCATTTCCGGCTCCAGTCTGTCTTTACTTCCTGAATTGGAGGCATCAACGAAGCTCCTCTTAGCTTCCATGAAGGTCTCCTTAGTGCGCTCCAAATCAAATTATGGTTCCTTCTTTGGAACCTTGCTCAGGTTGCTTACCTTTGTCATCCCTTGTTGTAATGCCACTTTGGAGCACAATATTTGTATTAGGGTCTTCCTCGCGCGGCTCGGACCTCATCATTTTTAGGCTCTGAGTCGGGGGAGGTTGGAGTGCTCCTTTATCGCGCAACCTCACTATCAGTGTTGGACAATCCTCTGTCTCATGATCAAACTGCGTACAATATAAGCAGGATGGCCTCGTTGGATTTGTACAATCGCGGGCATAATGCCTCGGTCCTCCACAATTGTAGCATTTCAGCTCTCTGCAACCTCTTCCTGGACCCATTCCACCTCGGCCTCATCTGTGTCCCTGAAATCCAGTGCGCGCCATTCTTGCATTTTGATCGAGGGCCCGTGTTTCAGCCTGAACTTTGTAGGTAGGACTCTGATCCATCATCAGTTAATAACTTCTATAGGTGTGCCCATCATGTCCTATTGACCTGCAAAAATTACAGAATAACTGCAGGGAATTATGCGTATAGTTCTATAATATATGGGAGTTATCTGTAGCATGCTTCCCTCCTATATGACAAATTGCACACCACAATGCAGGCATTGCGCTTGGTCCTACTTGTGCCTTCGGTCTCAATGGCATTGGTCCTCCTCCCGTGAGGTAATTTGCGCACACCGAGCAGTGGTCCTTGTCATTATCATGGGCCTTGCACTTTACGCACCATACCTCGTCGCGCACTTCTGGACGAGCCGTGCTATCTTGTTTCAAACTCTGCATATCAAGGCACAAGTTTTTCAATTGCGTGCGAATCTGCTAGACTCCTAGGTTAGGATCTTGTATCAGAGTCTTGTGCAATCTCATCACAACCTCCAAAGCCTCAGCCTAAGTGGTTAGCCTTTGTTGCAACAGTGCATTCCGTAGATTCGGTGTTAACGAGGCCACAAACCATTCACGGTGTTGCCCGTCTGTTAAGGTCATGTTCGCTTCACGAATTTTGCAATTCAGTCTTTGATCCAACTCCCATGGGGTTTCACCTGGTAGCATTGATATTTCCTTGAATCCAATGATCAATTGTGCCTCTGACTTTGGCCTGCTAAATTCTTTGTTTAGCGCAGTCCGGATATTCGCTATCCCTGCATTTGGATTGTCATTGGAATGCTTAATGTACCAAATCAGTGTGCGATCCTACAGAGTTCTGACCAACATTACCTTCCTTATATTGTCGTTTGTGACACTCTGTCCTTCCCATATAACTTTTATCACGAACCAAAACTGGTCCGGATCTTCATTCCCTACTCCCTTGAACACTGGTAGCTTTATCACACTGGCCATATTGCTTTGCGGCGGTGGCAAAGGTGGTATGGTCGAAGTCGAGGGTGAAGATGGTGAAATTGGTGGTGGTATGGCTGGGGGTGCTATGTGCGAAATTCTCTGCCTTATCAGATTGATCGCACTTCTTGGCGAAACCTTCACGAGCTCTTCTTCGCCCCCTCGTGGAGGTGATATCAAGGGGCTAGACTCTAGATCTGTGCTACCTTCGTTTCTGTAGATTCTCCCACTCCACATAGCCCCAAACATCAATTTATTCACATAACCTGCTTTTCACACAGTAGCATTTTAATCCAAGTGTTCAAATATTTAACGTACTTACCTCGCGGTCCCCTGAGGAAGCGTCGTTCTACCTCGCTATAGCTAACTAAAGTATCTACCACGAATTTAGTGATGAACTCCCCTATGATTTGATCCAGCCAGTGATTGACAACACACGTGATCTTATCTTGTGATGCTTCTAGTCTGCGCACCAATTCTGGAGTCCACACAATAGGGTTGTTCAGTTTACACCTTCCTTGGCTATCTGCTAGCTTCACAATCCACAGTACAACTCAGTAGGGAAGGATGCAAAGAAAATTTTGTGGATCTTCGTATACAAGTAGAAATCTAACCACTCTTCCTTTGATAGTCGCGGATTCCAGTTTTCCTGTGCCGCAAACTCGTGAACCTTTGTCCAACCACTCTTCAATTCCTTTCTTGGTCGAATTCCAATGATACAACATTAGACATTTGTATGGAGATCCCAGTCCCGGCAACGGAACCGTTTGTTTGCTTCTTGAGGCCTGACCCAGGTTCGGATTTAATTAGCCAAACAAATCCCGATAGTACTAGCCCTTTTTGCAACAGTCCGCGGAGCGCGGGCTGAGGTCTCACCTGAGGTAGTATGGGAGGGTGCTAGAACCAGGTTTCCGCACCCTGGAGATGTCTAATGAGTTCAACTGGTCCTTCGTTTGTGCCTGTGCATAGGTGGCTTCAAGGAATTTCTCGTTCCTCGCAGCCTGGTACACTGCCTTTGCGTAACCCTAACCAGGTGCTGTACTGCACTTTGCGCTATTACCCGAGATCTTATTTATCTTCCAGTCTTGTTTAAGCACCTTCGCCTACTTAAGTGTTTTAAGTTATACTTAACAATACAAAACATTCATACAAGTGCGCGCAGTAAATAAACAACATATTTACAAACTTTACTAATCATGCATTAAACCAGGAAAAGATACACAAAATTATAGCAAAACTTATCTTTATTGATTCGTCCAATGATTATAGACTCAACCTGCCCTGCGCACTTAGCTGCAAGGATTCACACACTCAGCTGTGAACTACTGGGTCTCTGCGCACTCAGTTGCAGAGCCTTCTCCTAATCTACGACCCACAGACACACTTTATACTTTGGCTCAATCACTTAGACTTCCTTATTCCTCCATTATTAGTTAGTTTTCTTTTACACTCAGAGCCTTGCTCTATTTATACAATCCCATGGTCCACGGACCATGGGTAGGTCTATCTAGCCGACATTACATTAAAAAACTAGGGCGGACAACCTTGTGACTCTATCATACTCTCGCGTCTCGCACCCGCAATTCTTGAGCTTTTACAATAAGATTTGGTCAAAACATGGGCTTTAAGCCCCAAAACATGCCTTGGGGGGATTCCATGCCCAACAAAGAGTATGAGAGAGAGAGAGAGAATAATGAGAGAGCTCCAAAACTAAACTAACAAAAGGTTACCAACTCATCCTCAGAAGCCTTTTTATGAATGAGGTCTCTATTTTCTTCATTTTCCATTATTTTCCTTCATTTTCCTTCTCACATGCAACCTGTGATCTTTCACTCATTTTTCTCCTAATTTCCATTATTTTCGTAAATAAATGTGCCAAAATGCCATTTTTCCTTTCCAAAGTCTGAGCCATTTCCTTTTCTAATTTCCTTAGCCATAAACAATCACAAGTGGTCCCCATCACTAGGATTTTTCCCAACATTCAGCTTGAAATAAGTGTCCCATCATTTGTGGTTATTATTTTTCCTTTATTTACTTTTATTACATGGGATTTTCACTAGGGATGTTACAAAACCCTCCCCTTTAGTGAAAAACTATCCTCGGTTTTCAACAACACCTATAACCAAAAAAATGTTGTAGATAAATATATATTGTCGATGCTTATTTATAACTTAGCTCGATACATAATTTACAATGATCACCCTGCTAAAGGAAAACCAACATAAAAACATGATGTCAAAGCAACATACCGAATAGTGGGGCTTTATAACATAACTCGTGTCGGTATTTACATCCATATACATATGTACACAAACCAACATCATCAAAACATATACTAAACATATACCAAAATACCAAGCCAAAACTTCTTTTCCTCAACGGCACACAAGGAAGGATACATAACCCGCATATGATCCGCCATCTCCCATGTAGCTTCATCGGGCCCGAAGTGCTTCCATTGCACCTTAGCTTGCTTGATTTCTCGGTTCCGGAGCATGAGCACCTTTGTCTGCAATGTACAGTAAGGCTCCCGCTGGAATTCTCCATCTGGTTCCACCTGTAATATAGACCAGTCAAGCACATGATCAACATCCTTAACATACTTGTTAAGAAAAGATACATGGAATACATCATGTATTTTCACTATCAGAGGCAATGCAAGTCGATAGGCTACTGGCCCAATCCTCTCAATTATGATGAAGGGTCAGCAAAATTGTGGTTCCATCTTGGCACATGATACAATCCACAAGGAGCTCTTCTTCAGTTTGATGCGCAAGTACACATGTTCCCCAACCTAAAACTCCTTGAACAACCTATTCCTATCTACATAACTCTTCTCCCTATCCTATGCTGCCTTTAGATTCTTATTGATTACCTACATTTCCTATTCCATGTTTGCCTACATATTTGGTCCAAACAACACCCTGTTAACAAGATCACTCCAACTAATAGGAGTGTTAAAACTCCACCAATACAATGCCTCAAAAGGACTCATTCTCAATGAATCATGTTAACTATTGTTGTATGTGAACTCTACCAAAGGGAGATACTCTTCCCACTTCCACTACTGATGCATCACATACATTCTCAACATGTCCTCCAATATCCTATTGACCCTCTTTGTTTGGGCATCGGTTTGTGGATGATAAGTTGTGCTGAAGGCCAACTCTGTGCACAAACCTAAAAATAACTCCTTTCAAGAACTGGAAGTGAACTTCACATCCATGTCTGAAATAATATTCTTTGGAACACCATGAAATATGACCACATATCGGATGAATAACTGTGTTACATCACTAGCTAAGTATGTAGACTTCGCCATAATGAAATGTGCAACATTCGTCAACCTGTCCATAATAACCATAATGGAATCATGTTGTCTCACTGTCTTCGGAAACCCTGTGATGAAGTCCATGGAAATGACCTCCCATTTCCACTCTGGAATCACGATTGGCTGTAGTAGAATAATTCAATGTTTACACTCTACTTTCACTCGCTGACAGTCGAAACATCTAGCCACGAACTCTGCTACATCTCTCTTCAGATTTGGCCAATAGTAAAATATCTTATCTGCAGTTAATGTCTTATGATAACCTGGGTGACCTGAACAAGGTTTCACAAGAAACTCCCTCAAGATCACCTTCTTAAGCTCATTTTTATCCGGTACGTATATCTTGTCTCAGAACCTAGCCAACCCGTGTGCTGTAAGACAATAATCCATACCCTGTGCACCTGCACCTGTACATATACCTGTACTTCCACTTGTACCTATACCAATACCTGTACCTGTACCTTCACATGTACCCATATTAGCATCCTGCTGCAACTTGTGCACAATCTCCATATACCTGACATCTTGTTGACCTTCCCGCAAGATCCTATCCTATATTTATGTCCCATAGGAGCTCATAAATGCCAAGTGATTTACTTGTACCCATCTACTGAGAGCATCTTCCACCCTGTTCTCTTTACCTTTGATGTACCTGATCTTGAAATCAAACTCGCTAATCGTGGCCAACCATCTAACATACCTAACATTTAGATTCGCTAGTCAAACAAATACCTCAATCCAATGTGATCACTCATAAGTACAAACCTCCTGCTAAGAAGATAGTGTCTCGACATCTTCAATGCATGTATGATCATTACTAACTCAAGATCATGCGTGGGATAGTTCTTCTCGTGCTTGTTTAGTTTCCAGGTCTCATAACATAACACTTGTCCATCCTACATAAGGACTCCATCAAGCCCTCTATTGCAAGCATCTACGCATACCACAAACTCTTTTTCCATATCTGCAATCTGTAGCACTACTGCATGTGTGAAAAACTGTTTAAGTTTCTTAAAGCTAGTCACACTCCTTAGATTCCAACTTCTTACTTTCCTTTGCAGTAAGGCGATAGGATAAGAAATCTACGAGAAGTTCCCGATAAACCTCCTATAGTAGCTTTCCAAACCCATGAAAGATATCACCTTATCCACACTCTTAGGACCTATCCACTCCATGATGGCCCTTATCTTCTCTGGATCTACTGTAATTCCCTCCTTCGAGACAACACACCCCAAGTAGTGTACCTCAGTCTGAAAGAAACTACACTTGCTGAGCTTAGCATCCAACTGATGCTCTCTCAACAACCTCAACACTGCTTCTATATTCCCGACATGTTCTTCCTCATTTTTAGAATATACCAAATATCATCAGTGAACACAATAATCAACTTATCCAAATATGGATGCAACACACTACTCATCAAGCACATGAATGTAGCTAGAAAATTAGTTAAGCCAAATGTAACAACAAGAAACTCATAATTCCCATACCTAGTCCTGAAAGCAGTGTTTTAAATGTCCTCCTCTTTGATGTGTACCTGATGGTATCCAGATCTTAAGTCGATCTTCAAGAACATTATTTCTCCCTTCAGCTGATCGAACAAGTCATCAATCCTCAGCAAAGGGTACCTATTCTTGATAGTCAATTTGTTAAAATGCCTATAGTCAATGCATAGTATCATATTACCATCTTTCTTCTTTACAAAAAATACTGGTGCGCCCCATGGTGATAGACTTGGCCTAATGTACCCCTTGTCCAACATTTCCTTCAGTTAGAACTTTAACTGAACAAACTGAAGTGTGCTCATCCTATAAGGTGCTTTTGATGTTGGAGCTTCCCCTGGTACTTACTCAATAGAAAATTCTAACTCCCTATGAGGTGGAAACTCTGTAATGACCTTAGGAAATAGATCCTTGAACTGCTGTAAAACTAGGTACTTGCTCAGCACATCTATATCCTCAACTTCGTTACTCTTATCACTAGAATTGTGCATTGCGAATAGATTACATTAGGGGAATTTTGAGGTCTAAAATGGGCCTCCTAAGGAAATTATAAAATAATAGTGGAAAAAATAAAATAAGATTAGATTACATCATCAAATTTTAGAGGGAAAAAAGAAAAAACTATTTTTTCAACTCGTATTTTCAACTTATCTCCTTATGATTTTACTCAAATTTCGAACGAGAACACTCATTGGATGAAAAATTTGATTCCTTATCCAAGGAGTACCCATATTTCATACTTTCAATGGACCCTACTACATGAAAAATGAGAAATACATTAAAAACGTGATTGCAATCACATTTTTTCATGTATTTCTCATTTTTCGTGTAGGAGGGTCCATAAAAAGTATGCAACATGGGTACTCCTTAGATGAGGAATTAAATTTTGCATCCAATGAGTGCTCCTGCTCGAAATTTGAGTAAACCCGTAGGGAGATAAGTTGAAAATACGAGTTGAAAAAGTAGTTTTATTATTTTTTAATCTTTTTACTTTTTTACTCCAAAAATGGTGAATCATCCCCAATGGTTGATATCATCATCTTGAATCCTATTGGTTCTTATAAAGTTTATTTTGGTTGTACATTTTTTCTATGAGGCCCATTTTAGACCTCAAAAGTCCCCTAATGCACCTTTTCTTCTGGCTACGCTTTTCTTGCATAGTTGTCCTCATCCTAATTGATGTAGCTTTCTTCTTACCCTATAAGACTCTTGGTTCTCCATTGTCATCAACACACTCAATGTATTTGTCATAACAATCTACCTTGGTTATATGAAGAAACAACAAATCCATTCCCAACAACATACTCTATGAACCCAATGATAATGCATTCAAATGTGTTGCGGTAGGCATACCATTTAAGTCAAATGCATAAGATCTTACCCAATGATGAAATTGTTTCTTCATACCTATAGCCAACTGCACTAACCAAGATTCTGCATGTAATTCCTTACTCAAACCACACTTATCCACCAAGTCAGGACTAACATAGATATAATTAGATCCAAGGTCAATCAAAATAGAAATAACTTGATCACAAAGCTTACCATCCATCTCAATGATAGATGCTTGATGCTCTGCCTGTTTGTTATCTAACGCAGCATAGATACACGGAATACTCTGACCAACATCCCTAATAGTATGTGCCTCCTGCATAATGTATATGTGAGGTCTACCACCCTGCTTCTGAGGACAATCTCTCCTACGATGTTCCTTGCCACAAATCCAACACTTTATAGGCTTCCAGCCTGTCTCCTTATTCTATTCTCTTGATCGGAATCCCTATCCTCTATCTAATGCATTGAACTTCTTAGGTGGTGCGACATTCTCCTTATTACTTGTATCCGAGGCCTTGCTCTCTTTCTATCCCATTTGCCTTTGTTATTTGCATTACCTCTCCAGTCCGGCTTAGTCTCGGTTTTGTGCTTTAATGGTTCATAGCAATGCCTTAGCTTCTAAATGGCCTCCTCCAACAATCTAGGCTCATCAAACTCAATTCTATCTTTAAATGCAACTGGTAAACCAATAATGAGCCACTGAATCTTGGCCTTTTCCTCTATGAGATAAGGCACATACCTCAGTAACTCTAAGAACCTGCTAGTGTACTCATCATCTGTCATGGAACCCATCTTTAGTTCATAAAATTCCTTTTCCTTGTCATCAAAGTATCTTTCTAACAAGTACTTCTTCTAGAATAGCTGCTCAAGCTCACTCCAAGTCAAATCCTCCTCATGAATTCATCTGACATCCTTCACATCTTCCCACCAAATGTCTGCTTTACCTTTGAGACTGAATGTAGTCACTCTATCTTTCATGTTCTCTAAATAGTCATGCAACCTGAAAATTTTCCTCATGCCAAGAAACCATGCCTCTACATCCTGTGGTTTCTTCATCTCTACATCAAATGTTGGTAGTTTCACATTCTTAAACTCATCCAGAAAATATCTCCTATCACTTCTCTTATAAGGATGATACCGATGACGATCATGGTGCTTATCTGAATCAGAACTAGAATCGTACATGTGTATATCCCTTCTCCTATCCGAAGTGTCCAACCATCGACCATCTTTGATTGTGTCCTCTCTATCTAATCTATGACCACCATGCAATTGACTACCATATGTCCCATTAGTTTTATCCTCCTGCTCATACTTGATCTGACATCGTCCCTGTCGCTACAAATTTGACAAACTCTGAAGTATTACTACATTTACCTTTGCTTGTTTCTCTTGTGCCTACATGATTCTGTCATCATATTCCTTACAACTCCTTATTTATTCCTTTAATCTTCTCAGTGTAACTTCCAAATTGGATGAGTTTCCAACACCATACTACTCTTCGGACTTATAGGGAGAGTGTTTGTAGTTAACCATCTTGCTAGAGATTTGATATTTCTTCCTGCAAGGTGTATCATGCTAGCTAAACTAAATCACAATAAACTAATTTACCTTAGTATAGCTAGGGGAGGATGCCTTGTATGAAAGATCAATAAATCAACATGATACATGTATAACATAATTATAACATCATATAGAAACATAACAAATAAGCATATGACCATGCAACCGTCATTCTAGATAGGGTCCAGCCATCAATGCATCACATCAACAACAACACACACCATGACCTCATGCGTGACAACCACCATCATTACGTCTCTATACACTTGACCACATGCAAAAATGAACATGCATAAGCGATACATAACCATCCACACATATTCATAAACACATATGACCAAGCATGAATGAACAATACTTGAAATCAAACCTACAAGAATGATACATGCAACCAAGCATACATGAATGTAACAAATCAAGAAAGATTGCAATCTAAAATATTACAATGATACATGTAAGTGACATAAATCGACATGTAACCAGTCATACACTTACGACGTTGCATTCCACCACAATAACCTCAAGTTTCATATGACGACATCACTACAACCATGAACAACATCATGCAAATTGATCCGGATTTAAACAGGAACGCAACAAATTACAAAGATAACCATAAACACAAAGGTGCAACGGAAATAATACTTCATTTCATTAATGTAAAACACTAAAATATGCTTACAAACAGAAATAGAAATACACCACCTAGGGCGATGGTAGCTTATCTCTGAGAAGAGATGTGGCGGCTACATGCCTTTGAACTGAACTATAATGAGGCCCAAGGGCCTTTCTATTATTGAATAATAAGAGCAAACCCTAAACAACCAAAACCCTAACTCGAGGAGATGTAACACCAAGAGTTTATGGGCCCCATTGGGGTGAGTTGGACAACCAACTTCCCAGGGTCGTGACTTGGTCATATTATCTCCATTTGACGCACATGATAACCCGTTGGAAAGATCTCTCCGAGGACTACGACAGAAAAAATGATTTTAGATACAAAATCGCTGGTGGTAGATTTCCAAAAAAACGTCGTTTAGGGCCTCAAAATGGCTCCGGAAGTTTAGGACCTGAAAAACTACTAAAAATAGTAAATTGTGCTACAATTAAGGAAATTGAAAAACTGAAAAAAGCAGTGGTGGGAGTCCAAGTGGAATTGGAGGGTGGCCACCAATATCCACCTATATCATTCCTCCCCCTTACGAAGCAATGGTCCCCATTGTGTTGAGTACCTCAATGAGATGAGGAAAATTCTGCTGAACTTGGTCCTTGGTGAGCCACTTGCCCTGGTGAAGGAGTTGGCCTGCTTTGAAAACTCGATACAGTTGAATATTCTGCTGGCAAGTGTGATTGATCTATGTGTCCATGATCCGATCAGTTGCAGCTTGTACCATGCAATATGGATTTAACTCTGTGGGTGTGAGCTGTTCTGCAATGTCGGATGTGTTTAGTAATGGTGGAAAGTATGGCCGAAGCCGGTCCACATTGAGCACTGGGTGCAGGTCAAGGAATGGGGGAATGCTGAGCTCAAATGCATTGTCTCCCACAACCTTGGTAATGGTGTAAGGACTATATTAGAGTGGTCTGAGTTTCCGATAGGTTCCGGTAAGGCGTTCCTTTTGCAAATGCAACCAGACTTTGTCGCCCACCTAAAACTTGTGTGGCACCCGATGTTGATCATGTCGCTGCTTGTACTTGGCATTTGATTTCTCCAGAATGTCATGGAATTACTGGAGAATACGTTGGATGTGCTCACTGAAGCTATTTGCCTTATCTGTTTCAGACTGGACATGAGCCGAATCTGTGTGAGTAGCTGCAAATGGCATGGCCACATGAATGGGACATAGTGTCTGGAATCCTAAGCCCACCTAAAAAGGGTTGTGGCCAGTCGAGCTGTGGAGAGCCTGGTTATAGCTGTGCTGAACATAGGGGAGGCTCTCGTCCCATGTGCGTGGATGCTTTGAGTTGTACATGCGCAGAATGTTTACGATCATCCTATTGACAACCTCTGTCTGGCCATCAATTTGAGGATGGAAGGCTGTGGACTTAGTGAGTTTGGTGTCCAACATCGACCAGAGATTGGAACAAAATGCACTGAGGAACTTTCTATCCTGATTTGAGATGATAGACTGTGGGATCCCAAAGTGTACCCACACTCGTTCAAAGAAGAGTTTAGAAGTGGCTTCACCTGTGATATTCTTCTTGTAGGCCACCATAATGGCCATCTTCGAGAACCTGTCGATTACCACAAAAACACAGTCCTTTCCATGCTTAGTGGAAGGAAGGCATGACATGTAATCTATGGAGATGGATTCCCAAGGTTGACTAGGGGTAGGTAGTGGGGTAAAAAGGCCTTGCTTCTTGATGGTCGGTTTGGCAATGGCATAGGTAATGCATGATCTGATGTACTTCCCGACATCCTGTCGAAGATTTGGCCAATAGAAATACTTCTGCAGTACTGCCACCATTTTCTCGACCCCGAAATGCCTAGACGCCTGACTGTAGTGTGCTTCCAAAATCATCTTGGCACGCTCGCTTGAAGAAACACAATGGTGACCCAAGTGGCATAACAGGGAATCCCGGAGGTGAAAATCTGGAACATGCTGACCCTCCAAGGGTGTCTGGTATGTGTGGCCAAATTCTAGGTCACTTTTGTAGAGAAGTGGCCAATCAGAAGTCTCGTGCCCACAAGAGTTGAGCACGGTGGTTAATGCCATGATTTGTGGTCCACTGAGGCAATCTGCAACATTATTTGAGATACCCTTCTTATACTTGATATTAAAATGGAACTGTTGCAGGTATGTGGACCACTTCTGATGGCGTTAATTCTGCAATTTCCCTTGGGTCTGTATGAACTGCAGGGGTCGGTGGTCTATGTGGATGACCGTTTCCTTCCCCAAAATGTAATGCTTCCATTATCGGCAGGCCTGCACAATGGAATAAATCTCTTTGTCATAAGTGGGATAATTCCGGACTGTGTGTAAAAGTGTCTCAGTGTGATATGCCACTGGATGCCCATGTTGAGTAAGGACTGCCCCAATAGCATAGTCAGAGGCATCTGTCTTGACCTCAAATGGTTGTTTCAAGTCTGGTAATGCAAGCACTGGTGCCGAGCAGAGGCGATCTTTCAACTCTTGGAATGCCTTCTGTTGAGACTCAAACCAAAAGAATTTTTATTTTGCTCCTCCCTTGGTGACTTGATTCAAGGGCCAAGTGATATGAAAAAATTCCAACATGAACCTGCGGTAGAAGTTGGCAAGACCTAGAAAGCTGCGGAGCTCTGTCAGAGTGGTTGGAGATGGCCAATCCCGAATGACTTGGATCTTCACTGAATCCACATTCACCCCTTGTTCATCAATAATGTATCCCAGATACTGAACCTGGGTAATGCCAAAAGTGCATTTATCCAAATTGGCACATAACTTGTGTTGCTACAGTGTTTGGAGAACCTACTGGATGTGGTGGAGGTGTTCTTCCCAACTCTGGCTGAAGATCATGATGTCATCCAAGTATACCACTACAAATGAGTTGGTGAATGGCCGCAAGATGTCATCCATTAGCCTCATGAAGGTTGCAGGAACATTCGTCAATCCGAAAGGCATAACCAACCATTCCAAAAGGCCCTCCTTGGCTTTGAAGGCAATCTTCCACACATCGGAGGGTTCGATTGGTACCTGGTGATATCCTGAATTCAAATCGATCTTACTGAAATATTTTGCCCCCTTCAGTTGGTTTAGGAGGTCATCAATCTGTGGGATCGAGTACCAATTACGGACAATGATCTTGTTGAGCACCCGATAGTCAATACAGAGTCTCCAAGTCCCATCCTTCTTTTGTACCAACACGATCAGGCTCCCACAGGGCGATGAACTCAGATGGATGTGACCTTTCTATAGTAGCTCTTGAATCTGTCAATTGATTTCATCATTCTCCAGAATGGAGCACCGATAGATTGGTCCATTGGGCGGCGGTGCACCTGGGTTCAGATTGATGGAGTGCTTGACCTGACAGTGTAGAGGAACCCCTGCAGGGGAGGTGAAGATGTCCTCGTACTCCTCCACGACCTTGTCCATATGTAGTTTTCGTGCGGAGGGGCCCTCTCTGGAGGTCATGGCCACCGTCTTCTTATTGCCTTGAGGGCGTATCATCACGAAAAACAATTTCATGGTTTTGGAAATGAGCTTACTGCATTGTTTTTCAGTAACCAAAGAGATGGCGGTAGGCGGTGCCACCTCCGCTATCCTGTACAACTTATTTCCCAAAGTAACAATAACAACACGAGGCCTTGATTCATACACAACATGTCACTTCCACAAGTATGGTTGTCCTAATAATACATCACAAACTTCAAGGGGAGCAATGTCACACAATACCTCATCCGTGAAGGGCTTGATGTTGTATGGAAGGTGACATTGTTGGCTCACGCGAAGATCCCGTCCTTGGTGAAGCCACCCGATGGTGTACGGTTGTGGATGTGCTATGGTCGGTAAGCCCAGCTGCTTCACGACCTCTGCCGAAATGAGGTTCTTTTGGCTCCCGCTGTCGACAATGAACTATAGCGGGGAGCCCTTTACCCACATCTGGGAGTGGAAGAGACGCTCCTCCTCCTCTGGATCTTTGGGTTCCTCCTTCTGGATCTTCATGGTGGCAACGGTGGCGTTGGGCTCTGCATCGATAATCTGCTTCCCTTTTTCATTCCCCTTGTTGGCTTCTGACTGAGAGTTAGAACCTACATCTGATTATGAAACCTTTAGCTTGGCCACTAGTGATTGCTTGTCCTGACACTCACTTGTGTTGTGAGTGGAGATCTTATGGAACTCACACCACTTTCCCGTGTCCTTTTTCGGCTTCATGACGATGTTCTTTGCTTGTATCTTTGGCAGGTTGTCTTGGGCCACCTCACCTTGGCTTTGTCCTTTGTTCTGCGGTTTGGGGGAACCTTTCCCTTGCTTCAGATTCGTAGATCCAAAGTCTCACTTCTTTTGTTTAAACTTTTGCTCGACCTTGACCGCATATCGGTACACTGTGCCGAGTGAGGAGATGTTGAGGAATTCTATTTCTGCCTAGATGTACTTTTGCAGCCAGTCGTTGTATTTGAGTACCAAATGTTGCTCTGAATCCTTAATACCTAGCTTTGTGCGAAGGGTATGGAAAATATTGGTAAACTCCAGCATGTCTTGGTCCCTTCCCTACCGCAGTGTGGTCCACTTTATGTATTGATCCTCATAGGTTCCGACAGGGTAGTACTGCTCCTTGATGGCATCCTGGAATGAATTCCAAGTGGGTGTGGCTAAAAATAGTGAGCCTGTACTTTCATTTTTCTGCTCGCAGTAGGTTTCCCACCAGTCCTTGACGTGGGGGGTTGCTTTGAGAAGAGCGAAAATAATCTTTTCCTGACTGGAAAAATCATGATTAGAAAAATAACCCTCTAGCAGATTTAACAATTTATTGATGACATCTGCGTCTATATAACCCTCGAATATGGGGATTTAAAAATTAACTTGTACCTTAAATGGTGTGGCATTTCCAGAGTAGCTCTTGGAAGCCAATGCGTCGCCCCTGGGTAGCCGCTGAAGGATTTGGGCAAAGTTGTCCATCATCGTGTTTCTTTGTCGCTCGAGGGCTTATTTGAGCAAGATTTTGATAGGATCTCCTACCCCCTCATCTTTCTTTTCATCCGCCATGGGAGGTCATCAGGATTTGCGAGGCTGGTCTTGCAAAGGTTCGACCAGTTCAAGCCCTAACTCCTTATATCCCGACCTCGTTGGGGACATTCAAAGAAAAGCAGAGAAAAAAACCAGACCGCTCTGATACCACTGATCCGGATCTAAATAGGAACGCATCAAAATACAGAGATAACCATAAACACAGAGGTGAAGCGGAAATAATACTTCATTTCATTAATGTAAATACTGAAATATGCTTACAAACATAAATGGAAATACACCAGCTAGGGCGATGGTAGCTTATCTCTGAGAAGAGAGGTGGCGGCTACAAGCCTCTGAACTAAACTACAATGAGGGACAAGGGCCTTTTTATTATTGAGCAATAAGAGCAAACCCTAAAAAACCAAAACCCTAACCCGAGGAGATGTATCACTAAGAGTTTATGGGCCCCATTGGGGTGAGTTGGACAACCCACTTCCTGGGGTCATGACTTGGTCATATTATCTCTGTTTGACGTGCATGATAGCCTGTTGGAAAGATCGCTCCGAGGACTACGACGGAAAAGATGATTTTAGACAAAAATCACTAGTGGTAGATTTCCAAAAAAACGTCGTTTGGGGCCTCAAAACAGCTCTGGAAGTTTAGGACCTGAAAAAACTGCTAAAAATAGTAAACTATTCTACAATTAAGGAAACCAAAAAACTGAAAGAAGCAATTGTGGGAGTCAAAGTGGAATTGGCGGGTGGCCACCAATATCCACATGGGTCACAAATGCAACAATCACATGGAATGCAAGTGTGAGAGACACACATGCAACTGAAATGCATGCATGACCAACACATATCCCATCCAGTCTGAGGGTTGAACCATCCTCTGATACCACTCTGTAACACCATCCTCCCACATCTACCCAAGTAACCGACCAGCAAGGGTAAACATGCGACGAGGGTCCACTATTGTTGAATTGCAGCTTTTGTGATCCATATCAAGTTTTATGAGAAGATTTTTTGGCGTAAATCACATTATAATACATTTGTCGATGCGTTTCGAACCAACGAGTGTGGTTCATCATCAGGACAAGTTGCATATGATTCAACCTCCTAAATCACGCTAGGGAAGTGGAACTGATGTAAACACACCATATAGACATTAATTATCAGCTACATGACCCTCAGGAGACATGTCAACCACTTAGACAGTTTGTCACTGAGTCCCACTAATGTTCTGGATCTCTTAGGCCACAGTCGCTCTCATGCTATGGGCAAGGGAGCGACCAAAAACCCAACACCGGTCTCACAAGATTGCCTGCCCGCAACCAGACACCAAAGTTGCTAGTTTTATGCTAGAGAATCTGGGATTTGAGCCACTTTTTCAGGCCGAGAGCCTAGGTCACTGCCCAAAATTGATCCAACTCTTCAAACCAACAAAATAACATGGAAATGACAGTACTAAAGCAATCACTTGTTCAAGATCTTGACTGGACCCCTACTAGCCATGACTGGTATTTCGTCAAAATGTATTGCAAATGTGTAATCTACAGGTGTAATTAACAGTTCTGAGCATAGGGGTCTTATACTTAGTTGAGAATTGCTAAGAACCATTGATGCCTCAACACATCAACTGTCATTCCATCTATTAGGTCATATATACATTGATAATTCAATTACAAGTAAAAACATGATGAGAGCCACACATTGTTGTTGTCATAAAACACATACATAACCAACATAATAGCAGCAAAAATACTCATGAAAGTATAGCCATATAGACCACATGCAATCCATCAAAATTCTCATAAAAATAAAAGGATAAATATCCTTTCATTAATGATGAAAAATCCAAACTCGGGATTGGACTTCGATGTTCCACCCAACTGTAGAATGGCTGAACCAAATCTCTCTTTAGCCATTCACCCTTGTGCCATATTCCAATCATAAATGTGGGAACTCATAGAAAAAATTAATCAAAACTCATCGAGGGCTTCCAGAGCCCATCCACCTCAACCCATCAAACAGTGATTCCACCTCACGGTTGGAAATCGCCAAAACCATCATCAGATTGGTCTCCATCCAAGACTTCCAGGGATTTGGGGAATTTTGAGGTCTAAAATGGGCCTCCTAAGGAATTATAAAATAATAGTGGAAATAATAAAATAAGATTAGATTACATCATCAAATTTTAGAGGGAAAAAGGAAAAAACTATTTTTTCAACTCGTATTTTCAAATTATCTCCCTATGGGTTTGCTCAAATTTCAAGTGGAAACACTTGTTGGATAAAAAAATCGATTCCTCATCCAAGGAGTACCCATGTTTCATACTTTTTATGGACCCTACAAAACGAAAAATGAGAAATACATGGAAAATGTGATTGAAATCACGCTTTCTCATGTATTTCTCATTTTTTGTGTACCAGGGTCCATCAAATATATAACATGGGTACTCCTTGGATGAGAAATTGAATTTTACATCCAAGAAGTACTGCCACTCGAAATTTGAGTAAAACCTTAGGGAGATAAGTTGAAAATATGAGTTGAAAAAGTAGTTTTATTATTTTTTAATCTTTTTACTTTTTAACTCCAAAAATGGTGAATCATCCCACATGGTTGAAATCATCATCATGAACCCTATTTGTTCTTATAAAGTTCATTTTGGCTGTACATTTTTCTTAGGAGGCCCATTTTAGACCTCAAAATTCCCCTAATGGGCTTCTAGAGTGTTTGTTCCAACCAAGGCTTCCAAGACTAGTAAGTCAACCCACAGATATCGGTGGGCATCCATAGCATTTTTCCAACCAAGTATTCTAGGACTAGTATCTCAACCCACCAAGGTCTTTGAGAGCGTTTGTGCAACCAATTCTTCCAGGACTAGTAACTCAACCCAAGTTGTTATATGGTTTCTAGAGCGTTTGTCCAACCAGGGTTCCTTGGAGCTAATCACTAAAACCAAGCTAAGGAAACATGAGAACCAACAAAAAAACACAATGAAAGTAAACCCACAATCACCATGGATATCCAGGAAATGGCAAGGCTAGGCAATCCACTATCAATCCAGGCAATCCTCCATGCCATTGACAAATCACAACAAAGAAACCACATGCATGTGTCATGCATGCAAAAAACTAGTGAAGGAAACATACATACAACTCGGTACCTGCAAGAAAATATGATGTAGATGTTGATCCTGATTCCTTCTTGCATTTTCCTGCTCTTCCTTTGCCTTTTTGTTCCAAAAATCCAAGTATGCCACACCCACCAAGAGTGCTCCAAGAAAACTCTAAGTCTCCAAGAGTATGAGAGAGAGAGAGAATAATGAGAGAGCTCCAAAACTGAACTGAAAAAAGGTTACCAACTAATCCTCATAAGCCTTTTTATGAATGAGGTCTCTATGCTTTTCATTTTCCATTCCTTCATTTTCCTTCTCGCATGCAACTTGTGACCTTTCACCTCCTTTTCCTCCTAATTTCCATTATTTTCATAAATAAATTCGCCAAAATTCCATTTTTCCTTTCCAAAGACTTATCCATTGCCTTTGCCAATTTCCTTAGCCATAAATAATCACAAGTGATCCCCATCACTAGGATTTTTCCCAAAATTAATCCTAGAATAAGTGTCCCATCATCCGTGGTTATTATTTTGCACTTATTTACTTTTATTACATGGAATTTTCACCAGGGATGTTACAAAATCGAATGTAATGTAAAGTGGAAGTCCAATGGACACACATGAATATGAAGAGTCATGTGAGTTGAAAAGTTATAGGTAGTTGAATAGTCATGAGGGTAGTCAAAGAGTCACAAGGGTCAAGCATCACCCCTTGGTTATATATACCCCCTCATTGTATGAGAAAATGACTTTTCACCTTGGCTCCTCCCGCAAGGCATGGAGAGTTTCAACCAGTTCTTTGAGGAGAAAGGAGTGGCTCTAATGTCGCACTACTAGGGTTAGTGATGTATGATGTAAATATGTGTCTTTGAACTTTTTCTTAATATAGAAGCCTTTTCAGGTCAACACTTTTCCATGCATGACTTATGGATGTTTGAATGACTACTATGTGAGCATTTATATTTCATGTTTGTTTCACATGTACTAAGATATTTGAACTAGTTTGGTTGTTTTAGTGCTTATCTTTTTTGGAATGTGTTGTAATGTTTGTCTCGTATGTCTCATCCTTATGGACTATTCCACAAGATACTAGAAAAACCTTTCCCCACTCTTCAGTTATAACGACCGTCACATCTATTGTAGACTATTCCACTGGATGGTAGACAAATATTTCCCTATTCTTTGGTTTTAACGACTGCCACATCTGTTGTGGACTATTATGTTGGATGCTGGACAGGTCTTCCTGGTTCACATGTGTCTCTTCCTGGGTGGTACTATTACCTCTCACTTAGAGGCTCACTCCACCCCCCCTTTTGCAGTAAGAGAACCTAGACACAGTTACATTGCACACTCACCAAGCACACTCACCTTTCTTTTCGAAGGTACCATTGCAACACTCTCATGTGATGAAAGCTAGAGTCGAGGAAAATATCTAAGTATTTGGAAACCATGCCATCATACCAGATGAGATTCCTACACCAAACGGTGTGAGGTCTAATTGGGACTTCATATCGGGGAGATCCCATGAATGTTGGCGGGTCCAACACCGTCAACATTTCTGGCGCTAGAATGAGGGCTGCTAGTATTTTATGGCTGATTATCCCACCGACCCCACTCATCCATTTTCTAGTCAATGCAGTAACATTCAATCCCTCTCCCCTACCCACAATTCTGAGGTTGGTAATTCCTCACCTCCCAGTCTTGACCGTGAAATCCCTTACCATCAAATCTGAGCTCTCCGTCCCATCACCCATCAATTTGCAAAAAATGTTGGACTGATTCTGGGTGTGTACACTGTTCCATATTCTGAAAAGAAGAACAAGAAAACCCCCACAAGAGTAGTAGTTACATTTGTTGAAGAAGCGATCCTTACCACCCTTGAAGATCTAGTAGAAGTTGTGGAGAAAGAAGAAGAACCTCCACTCTTTCAAGGAGAGGAGGAAGGCCACCCATTTCTCTCAAGTTCAAGTTCTGGCAGAGGAGGCAGAGGGTAAGGAAATGAAGGAGGAGGAAGAGAAGTGGAGGAACCAACAGATTCAGAAAAGGAATCATCAAATTCAAAAGAGGAAGGGGAAGACAACAAAGAAGACAACATGCCAGACCAAAATTTGGATTAGATGACTCAGGGCCCATTATAACTTCTGGGTGTCATGCACAAGATGCCAAGAATGAAATAAAATATGACCCTGACAAGACAGTGAAGGAAAAATATCACTTAGACACTTTCTACCTACATCTGCTAACAATCGAGGTACATTATGATGACGTTGCATGTAGATTGTTTTTGTGCACCTTTGATGGCAGAGCAGCTGTATGGTAACACAACCTTCTTCCAAACTCCATCTAGAATTGGAGGGTATTCAAAAGGATCTTTCTTGAGAAATTTGTTGAAGACAAGACCCCTTCCATGTTATTGAAGGAGTTTGGTAGTCTCAATACCGAGTATAAATAAAAGATCAAAGATTTTAATCAGATGTTCAACTATATTTTGAACAAGTTCTCGGATGACACAAAACCTCACGACTTCATCACTATCGACTACTACACTTCTGCCTTGCCAACTAGTATTGCGTAGTTCATCAAGCGAGATGCGGAACCAAATTTAATAAAAAACTATGAAGAGGCTATTGTCATAGAGAAGGACCTGCGCACTATTGGAGTCATTGCAGATGATGAACCCACTAAGGACTCCAAAGAAGTGGGTAAGAGGTCTCATACCTCTATGAGAAAGGCCAAGGAAAAGGAAACGAGCGATATTGAGAACCTTACTCGTCTCGTCAAGTCCTTGACCACCGAAATGGATGAACTTAAACAGAGGACAAGTGAGACTAACATGAGCAGCAGGCCCCCCAGGTACCCGCAACGGAAGAATGTAGCTTCTAGCAATAGCAGCAACCAGCTGGCAAAATATGCGCAGAGCTCCAACATGTTTCTGAACATTGAGAAAATCAATGCATATTCATACTGCATGTTCCACCACGAGCATCATTCAGAAAAAACATGCCCAGAATGGAACCATGGAATGAGTAGCCTTGTTACATAGTTGTGTGACATGGTCATGGTTGATGAACAACTAGAGCTTGATGAAGAAGAAGAAGCTGCTACAGCTGATGAAGCTCCAAGCACTGGGAATGTAGTAAACATGTATCAATATTCTCTCGCAGCCTAGAAGACCACCATCGATAAGGAGCCTCTGAGTGACAATCCGAACCAAAAGGAAAATAACTGATACAACTTGATGAGTTAAGGGGCCACCACTATGATTAAGGTACCAAAACAAAAATTTAGAGAAAATTTGTTAAGGAAAATGTGTCCTCCGGTCTACTCAACACAGAACACTCAGAGAAAGTCCGGAAAGGCAGCTTCAATGAAGAGTGTTTCTACAAGCAATAAAGTCAGAATCTACTCACCAAAAACCATGAATTCAATTCCACCCCCGGACACCTCCGTGAGTCTTCCCACCATAGAGTACAACATTGTAGAAGACATGAAGAAGTCTGATGCAACCATTTCTCTGTTTGAACTTACAAAAATGACGAACCAGTGAGACAGTCTTCTACGAGAAGTTGGGAAAACCTCTACTGGTGATGCCAACTCTTAAAACAAGGGATCTAGTAAGTCTCCTCACGCTCTCGCATCTGTGATTAATGGGCTCTGTTGAACCTCAGAATTACCCTCTCCTTGACAAATTTTCTCACTTCTTTCCCTTGCTTTTCCATAAGAATACAGATCCCCATCAATGATAAATGATAGATTTTGTCTTAAGGAGGACATTAAATGATTGACATGTTATAATTTTATGTTTTTGCTATTTGAATAAGTTTTTGCAAATTAGCTACAGAATGCAGCCTATTCTGCAGCTAACTGTGTGTTCCATAGCTACTTCTGTGGTTTGGCAGGTTCCAGGTGTCAAACGAAGAAACTGGCCACATGGGCATCTATGGAATCGTCTTGACATGGATTCTATCCTAGTCACCCAGCCTAGATCAATAAAAAAGCTAGCTCAAGACCATAGTCAAAGGTGGAGTCAAACATTCGAAACCCAGAAGCAGTAGGACTCTTTGTCTACTCTTTCGTGGTTAGTTAATAAATCCAACAGTTCTATTGTAGCATTAACTCAGATCAGCCAGCAGTGTTAATGGTTCTGTGCAACCATCTTGCTCGAATTCAAGTCACCTGTAGTTGATCAAACATTTACGCAGTTCTGTTGTGATACGTGTAGACCACCTGTAGCTAATTTTCCTCAAAAGATAGTTATGAATATTTTCTTTTAAATACCAGTTGTACAGAACCGAGAGGGGTTCGAAGTTTTTGATGTATTAAGCTCAGACTTGCAGCTCTGTAATTTTGAACTTTTGTTCCTGTTTATAATATAAAGCCGTGTGTTGACCAATGATCATTTGAAGGAGCATTTGAATTAGTTAGCAGCTCAACCCAGTCAATTGCAGAGGGCCCTTGCACTGAAGGAGTTTTTCTTTTCATTTGTTTTTTGTTCAGTTTTTCATCATTTGCTTTTAGCAGTGTTTGTAACTTAGGTTGATTTCTTGTAGTTTGATTTCTTTTAGTTCTGATCAGTAGCATAATGTTAGAATTCAATTGTGCAGTCTTGTTTCTCCAATCCATTTCATAAAGGAAACGACTTTGTTTTTAAACAGAGTAAGGTTGAAAGTAATGAGGATGCATTGTTGATTAGTTTACTCACTGTTTTTGTTATTTATTTCCTAGTTCAGATTGCCAATACACTGTGTGAATGAATGTTTTTGATCACCATTTCAAGTTGATATCCATCCTAAACTAAATGGTTAAACATTCACTTTACACAAGGGTTGAAACCAATCAGTTACTTTCTGCATGTTTTATTTAGTTCTTTAGACCATAAAGTACAAAAAGTTGCTTGTATTCCATCTCAAGAAAGCTATCTTTCAAAATTGAAGGTTGGGTAACTAGAAGTACTTCAGTTAATTTCATTCTTTGTATTTATTTCAACTTGGCTTACAACTTACCTTTTAATTTTAAAGAATTAGATTCATGACTTAGGATTAATGACAAGATAGGACAGATGCTCTATTTTTCCTTCTTTTAACATATATTTTGACTAGTTTTAAGCTCTTGCTTCACCTTTAGGAAGTTTAGATTCACCTTCTCATAAGTTCAGTTTGTACATCATTAGGAATCAAAGAACAGAAACCCCCAAAAACAATATAAAATACAAAACAACGAAGTAAGAAGGGTTAACTAAGCACATATAGTGCACTACACTTCATTAGATTATGAACCTCCATTGATAATTTATGCAAGCAATTTAGGACACTAAAAGGAGCTGCTTTGAAGTGGTTCATGGGGTTAGTCACTCAATCCATTAGAACATGGAATGACATGGAGAAAGTGTTTCTGGGTAGGTATTTGGATTATTGCATGCCTACCAATCACAAGGATGAAGTGTTCAAAATGATGCAAAGAGAGGATGAAAATTTGGAGGATTTAATTGAAAGATTCAACCATAACTTGAAAAGAGAAAAAATGGACAATTTAGATGAAGATACCTTAAAAGCTCTTTTATTGAAAGCCATTAGAGATGAGTGGATACATATCCTTAACATGATGGGGAAGGGAGATATATCTCAACTCCCATTAAGTGACATAGGAGAATTATGTGTTCATCTCTCAAGAGGGAAATCCAAAACTGGGAAAGGTCCAAGAGATCCTTCTCTTGTTAGAGTGAATAAGTCTGCAACTGGATCAGTGAGTAGGGCAGAAATTGGGAATATGCTTGATGAATTCAAAACATATATTATAGGGAGCCTTAGTGAGCAAATAGACACCCTTAAGTTGCAAAACAAGCAGAAAACCAAGGCTGATGTTTTAGCTCTTTTCTATCCCAAATGCAGAAAAAACACGCTTTAAGAGAATGTCCTTTGGATGCAAAAATTATAGAGACTTGTATGATTTGCTCAGAAAACCATGAGACCAAGGGTTGTCCTTCAATTCTAGGTCTTAAGGCTGTTTTTCAAGAAGAAATAGTTCTAAATTTAGTAGAATCTCTTTGCTTTATCTCTAGAAGACCTTGGCAGGGGCCACAAAATCAGGGATTTAACAATCAAATGTATCTTCAGCCCCCACCAAATTGGAATTCTTGGCAGCAACCTTGGCCTCAACCTTAATCTCAATCTCAACCTTGGGTTCAAGGAGTACAAAATCCTTATGGGAGATTTTCTTAATATTATCAATATCCTCCATCATATCAGAATTATCCTTACCCACAGATTCCACAACAAAATCAGCAGTCACAACTTCAAAATCAGAACCGTCAACTTTCACTGCCATTTCCACAACAAATTCCATAACAAAACCAAAATCCTCAACTCTTGTTACCATTTCAGCAGAGACCAAATCAGCTACCTGCCCAACCGTTACCAAACTCCAACAATAAAAATCCTCAGAATACTTACATGGTGGAAGGACAACAATTTCCAACTTATATGATCACTCCTCTAGATCTCAATGATGTTCAACTAAGATTTGGTAGGATATTAGAAAAGGAAAGGCCTTCTGTAGTTATTCAAGAAAAAGACAATTCAGAGGAAGATTCTCTAGAGCCCAATAAAAGTTTTGAAGGAACATCTCTCCAAAACCAAAATATTGAAAATGAAAAATAGAAAGAACCAGTGAACTCAACTCTTATCATTGAGCAACCAATATCTACTTCTACACCTCCTTTTCCTGAAAGGTTACAAGTTGATAGAGGAGTAGAAAAGCATATTATGTTGCCTAATTATGATTTTCTAGATGAATTGAAAAATGTCTATATCAAAATCCCTTTGTTACAAGCCATTAAGGATATTCCAATCCTAGCTAAAACAATAAAGGAGTTGAGCATAAAGAAACCAGGAAGAAAAGCAAAAGAAACAAAACGAATTCACCTGGTAGGAAAAATAGTAGATATAATGATGGGAAAATTTGCCATACAAAAATATGTAGATCCAGGAAGTCCAATTGTGAAAAAACATATCAATGGAGTTGAAATTCCAAATACATTGCTTTATTTAGGAGTAGCAATAAACATTATGAGCAAACAAACCATGGAACAACTCAAGCTTCCTAATCTTCTTTACACACCTACATTACTGCAATTAGCAGACACATCCGTAATCAAACCAGATGGTGTGTTAGAATATATTTTAGTATCCTTAGATTCTTGGGAATATCGTGTTGATTTTATGATCTTAACCCCCAAGAACAATCTAGGAGGACATCCACTCATATTAGGAAGACCTTGGCTGGTCACAGCTGATGCTTTCATTAGCTATAGATCTGGCGACATGTATATTTATGATGGGAACTCAACAAAGAAATTCACTCTATATCCTCCAACAAGAACAATCACAGAAATAGATGACAAAGAATGGATTGATGATGAAAATGACATTCAGCCTCTCTTTACTATTTCAAACATTAGTGAAGATAGTCAAATCTTAAATACAATGGAAAATTTTGAATCATCTCTAGAATATGAACATGATCAATTTCAAGAAAAATCCAATATTGAATATTTGTCATCTAGGAAGATGTTTCTTTATTCTATGGAAGAATTTGGTAGCTCTACAATTGAAATCTTTCCAGGGAGAACATTGAACATAAACAATAACTTGGAGAAATTACAACAGGAAAAGCTAATCAAGACATTACAACAACATTCTGTTGCATATGCATGGGAATATACTGACATTAAATGAATTAGTCCTAAGACCTGTATACATCACATCTACATTGAGGAAAATTATAGACCTATCAGACAACCTCAAAGAAGGATGAATCCAAATCTTAGGGAAATTGTGAAAGAAGAGCTACAAAAACTGCTGAATGTAAACTTCATTTACCCAATTTCAGACAGCCAATGGGTTTCCCCTTTAGTGATTGTGCCTAAAAAGAATGGTAAATGGAGGGTGTGCATTGATTATCGAGAATTGAATAAAGCTACCCTTAAAGATAATTTTCCTTTGCCCTTTATAGATCAAGTGTTAGATACATTAGCAGGTAAGAATTATTTCTCATTCTTGGATGGTTTTAGTGGTTATAATCAGATTCAGGTGGCACCTGAAGATCAAGATAAAACCACATTTACTTGTCCATGGGGAACCTATGCCTACTGAGTACTTCCTTTTGGGTTATGTAATGCACCTGCAACATTCCAAAGAGCAGTACTAGGAATTTTTTTTTTATCTAATACATGATTGTGTAGAGGTATATATGGATGAATTTATAGTCTATGGGAATACATTTGAAGAAGATTTGGAAAATTTGGAAAAATTTCTTAAAAGATGTAAGGAAGGAAACCGTTCACTAAGCCATGAAAAATGTTTTATGATATTTACAGAAGGGATTGTTTTAGGGCATCACATTTCAGGAGATGGGATTAAAGTTGATAACTCTAAAGTTGAAGTCATCTCTAAATTATCAATTCCAAATTGCCAAAAGGATGTTAGAAGTTTTCTAGGATTTACAGGATACTATAGACGATTTATAGAAAATTTCACTAAAATAACATCCCCACTCTTCAAATTACTCACCAAGAATTGTGAATTCAATTGGAATCATGATTGTCAGTTAGCATTTGAGACTTTAAAAACAAAAATTTCTGAAGCACCCATCTTGAGAGGTCCAAATTGGAAACTACCTTTTCACATTTCAACAGATGCTTCAGATACAACTCTGGGAGCTGTATTAGGACAAAAAGATTTGATTCCCTACGCCATCTACTATACAAGTAAGAATTTGACTCCCACTGAGTTGAATTATATTGTAACTGAAAAGGAATTTTTAGCTGTTGTTCATGCAATCAACAAGTTCAAACATTATATAACAGGCTATGAAACCTTTGTTCATACAAATCACTCTGCAATTAGATACTTAATGAATAAACCTATTACTAATGGCAGAGTTACAAGATGGCTTTTACTCTTGCAAGAATTCAATATTACTGTGCTAGATAGACCTGGAAAACAAAACACAGTTGCTGATTTCTTGTCCAGAATTCAAAATATCAAAGATGACACTCTGGTTGAAGATAAGTTTCCTGATGAATATATTTTTGCAGTGACTACTCAAACCCCTTGGTTTGCAGATATTGCCAATTACTTAGTCACATGGAAATTGCCTTCACATTTGTTTCCTAGAGAGAAAAGAAAAATCATTTAGATAAGTGCAAGATACTCATGGATCACTAATGAATTGTATAAAACAGGTCCAGATCTCATGATCAGAAGATGTGTTAGGGAAGATGAAATGCCTGATATTCTTAAGGCATGTCATGATGAACCATGTGGTGGGCACTTTGCTAATAAGAGGGCATCCTATAAAATCCTTTCTTTAGGGTATTATTGGCCATCCATCTTCAAAGATGCCAAATAATATGTCAGGAGGTGTGACAGCTGCCAAAGGGTAGGGAAACCCGCTACTTTAAATGAAATTCCACTACAAATTTAGGTACTCATTAAACGATTTAAAAAATGGGCCTTGGATTTTGTTGGACCAATTAATCCTCCATCTAAGCAAAAGAAGTATATATTGGTATGCACTGATTATGTCACAAAATGGGTAGAGGCCAAAGCATTACCTTTTTCTAATGAAAAATATGTAGTTAATTTTATTTTTTAGGATATCTTCACTTGTTTTGGTGTTCCAAGAGAAATTGTGACAGATTAGGGATCTCAATTTACATCTAAAATGGTGAAGGGTCTTGTGGAATATTACAAGATCAAACATAAGAAATCTACTCCCTATCATCCACAAGGAAATGTTCAAGTTGAATCTACAAATAAGGTGATTGAAGGAATTCTCACTAAGACTGTGAATCTACATAGAAGAGATTGGGCAAAAAGGCTTCCTGAAGCCTTATGGGCCTATAGAACTACATGGAGGAACACAACGAGACATACACCCTATGAACTTGTTTATGGGAAACAAGTCCCGTTCCCTATAGAGTTTCAAATTAGAACCTTCAAGATGGTAGTCCAATTGGGAGTGGATTTATCAGAGGCACAAAAACATAGATTGGAGCAACTCAATGAGCTTGATGAAATCATGCAAGATGCAATTCAAAGAACCAGTATAGTCCAACAACAGAGGGCTAAATGGCATGATAAATATATTAAGGAGAATAAGCTTCAAGCATGAGATTGGGCACTGTTGTTCGATTCAAAGTTCAAAGATTTTCAAGGGAAGTTTCAAATTGATTGTCTTGGGCCATATGAGATTGAAGAAGTCTTTAATAACAGAGCAGTAAAGATAAGGACAATAGATGGAAGCAAAATACCTCTTCTTGTGAATGGTCATCGATTGAAGATATATCAGAAACCAATTTCAAGGGAGGAGTTCATTAAGATTTTCCAGAATAATTATGAAATGATGCTAGTGAAGAAGAATTCTTCTTCTCCACTAACTTAGTATTTATTTTTCCTAAAAAAAATGAATAAAAAAATAAAAATAAAAAAATAAAATAAATTGTATGAGTTTGAAAACCAATCATTGATTGGAACACTTATACAAAAAATACAGGGTGAAAATCAGAGATTTCTAACATCCTATATTTTCCATTTCCTTTTTGTAATAAGTAGGGACAAAAAGCTACATTCATTTGTAGTTTAGAGTCTACAAATTCATAGTCTCATTCCATCTCATCTTGTTTTCATTTTATTTTACAGTTCTACTTCATCTCACTGTCATATTTCATTTACATTTTATTTTTTACAGTTTTACTCCATTTCACCCTCTTTCTCATTTTATCTTACACCTCATTCCATCTCACTGTCATAACTCATTTCCATTTTATTTTTACACTCATATTCCATAGCCATATTTCACTTTTCATTCTTTTCACATTATGTAGCTGATTCCATTCCGCAACTAATCTGATTCTATAGCTACAACTTATGTATCAGCTCTGGCACAATTGTACAGCTCACAAATAAATCATGAATGCATGGAAATTGAAGAATCAAGTTTTGGAGATCAACCATGCTCAAAGTACCTACAGATTAACACCAAAAGAATTATCAAGCAAAAGGTTAAGTTCTGAAGGAAAAATGCAAAATTTATTTCAAATAGCAAGTTACAAACATAAGTCATGTATAATATGAATGATCGTATGTCTCCTTAACAAGTCATCATTTGATTTGACTACCACTTCATGATACCACATCTCCGCCACATCTTCCACATTTGGTACCAAACGGTCTATAATAATTTCATCATACCACACCTCCGCTACACTCTCCATACTCTGTACTTAAATGGTCCCTAATAACTCCATCTATTAACGGTCAAAACTACAATGTGACCAACGTATTCACGTCTCTCCAAACCCTCACTGTCTACTTATTCCACGCAAACCCATAGTTCTTTTTCACCATACCCGCAGTCAGTCCATTTCATAGACCAGGAGAGTAATTTTGAAGGTTAGAAAATTCTATGAAACAAAAGCCATGGGACTCATTGTCAGGACAGAGCCAGTAGGGGAAAAATATATGGAAGGATACCCACAACTCAAGGAGATGTTGTAGAAGGCTGGATGGCTCAATTTCATTGAAAAATTTGATGGCTATCACAAAGAGATCACAAAATCTTTTGCTAGATCATTCGATGGTACAGAAGTAGAAATTGGAGACATTAAGTTTGCAGTAACAAAATCTTACATAGCAGAGGCTACAGAACTTCCAAGACTTGGTGAGAGATGGTTAAAAAATAAGGAATTTCATAGTTAATCATGGAAGGTAATCCTCAGGAACCCAGGTATGGATGTCTCCGTGTTTAGAAAAGGAAGTCATATTTCATCACTTAAAAATAAATGGAGAAGCATACTTTTGATATTACAAAAATTTATTACCTGTGAGGGGAGATTCGGGTGCATGTATGTCTATCATATACATTTATTGATGAGCTTTCTAGAAAATGGAGACATCAACCTCCCTTTCTTCCTTCTAAACAATTTAAGGAGGATGGATTCAAATGTGCAGAAGAAAATAGAATTTATAGACACAACTATGTACCATCACATGTTGGTAAAAATACTGGTTGAGTTTCATTTGAAAAGAATAGGAGATACTTGGGAAAATTCCTGATAAGAAACTATTTCCAAGAGGCACCAAAATCACCTGAAGAGGGTAATGTCAGAAGGAGTAGGAGGAAAAAGACTAGACTAGTATGACCATTCAAAGCAAACTTGAGTCCACATAGAAAGATGATGAAGAGTTAGTCTCTGAAAATTTGACAGAGATCAGGGAGCAGATCAAGCAAAAAGGGAAGATGAAAAAGAAAGTTGGTGGAATTACTGGAAACAAACTTGAATCTTCATTACAACAAGATGATGAACAATTAATCTCTGAAAAATTGACAGAGATTAGGAAACAAATCAAGAGAAAGGAAAATATAGGAAAGGAGAAAAAGGGTACAAAGGAGGAGAACATAAGCCCCCTACAACTTAGAAGGAGCTCTAGACTCCGAGGTATGGTAAAGAAGGTATCATTAAAGGGAACATAGTTCATAAATTTAGAAGAAGAAGCCCCAGTACCATCTCCTAATAATGTTCCATTTACAAACTGTCCTCAAAACTCTCCTAAACAGTATTTCGAAGGCAGCCCCAGCAGAGGATCTCCAGGCATGGACCCAGTGCAGTAACAAATTTATGATTATATAGAATCACTAGAGAAGAAAAGTGCCTCAATGGATCCAGAATCCTCAGCCAATCCAGAACCCCCTGTCAATCCACAAGAACCTCTAACTGACTCTCTCAAACAAGAAATCTATGAGTTAGAAATATTGAACAAGCATATCAAGAAAGAGAATGAAACCCTAAGGGAACACAGTAAATTGGATAAAGCCATTCATGATAATACAATACTACACCTAGGGCTATGGTACAATAAGAATAGGAAGTTGAAGAGGAATAATAGAAACTTGAACTGAACAGTCATCAACCTTCAATACAGACTTCTCATGAAGAAACGCAGGATGACAGTCACTTCAAAGAGGAGCAAGAGAAGAAAATTAGATGTACTAGTAAAGGTGTTTGAGTAGATGAAATAGGAAAGAAGCATTCACATTTTTGGCAAAATTTCATGGGTTCATGTAGTGATTTTGCAGTGGGGGTATGTTGAACCTCAGAATTACCCTCTCCTTGAAAACTTTTCTCACTTCTTTCCCTTGCTTTTCCGTAAGAATACAGATCCCCATCAATGATAAATGATAGATTTTGTCTTAAGGGGGACATTAAATGATTGACATGTTATACTTTTATGTTTTTGATATTTGAATATTTTTTTGCAAATTAGCTACAAAACGCAGCCTATTCTGCAGCTAACTGTGTGTTCCATAGCTACTTTCGTGGTTTGGTAGGTTCCAGGTGTCAAATGAAGAAACCGACCACATGGGCATCTCTGGAATCGTCTCGACATGGATTCTATCCTAGTCACCCAGCCCAGATCAATAAAAAAGCTAGCTCAAGACCACAGTCAAAGGTGGAGTCAAACATACAAAACCTGGAAGCAATAGGACTCTTTGTCTACTCTTTCGTGGTTAATTAATAAATCCAACAGTTCTGTTGCAGTGTTAACTCAGATCAGCCACCTGTGTTAACAGTTCTGTGCAACCATCTTGCTCGAATTCAAATCACCTGTAGCTGATCAAACATTTACATAGTTATGTTGTGATACATATAGACCACTTGTAGCTAATTTTCCTCAAAAGGCAGTTATGGATATTTTCTTTTAAATACCAGTTGTACAAAACCGAGGGGGGTTCAAATTTTTTGATGTATTAAGCTCAGACTTGCAGCTCTCTAATTTTGAACTTCTGTTCCTGTTTATAATATAAAGTCGTGTGTTGACCAATGATCATTTGAAGGAGCATTTGAATTAGTTAGTAGCTCAACCCAGTCAGTTGTAGAGGGCCCTTGCACTGAAGGAGGTTTTATTTTCATTTGTTTTTTTGTTTAGTTTTTCATCATTTGCTTTTAGCAGTGTTTGTAACTTAGGTTGATTTATTTTAGTTTGATTTCTTTTAGTTCTGATCAATAGCATAATTTTAGAATTCAATTGTGCAGTCTTGTTTCTCCAATCCATTTCATAAAGGAAACGACTTTGTTTTTAAACATAGTAAGGTTGAAAGTAATGAGGATACATTGTTGATTAGTTTACTCACTGTTTTTGTTATTTATTTCCTAGTTCAGATTGCCAATACACCGTGTGAATGAATGTTTTTGATCACCATTTCACGCTGATATCCATCCTAAACTAAATGGTTAAACATTCACTTTAAACAAGTGTTGAAACCAATAAGTTACTTTCTGCATGTTTTATTTAGTTCTTTAGACCATAAAGTACAGAAAGTTGTTTGTATTCCATCTCAAGAAAGCTATATTTCAAAATTGAAGGTTGGGTAACTAGAAGTACTTAAGTTAATTTCATTCTCTGTATTTATTTCAACTTGCCTTACAACTTACCTTTTAATTTTAAAGAATTAGATTCATGACTTAGGATTAATGACAAGATAGGACAGATGCTCTGTTTTTCCTTCTTTTAACTTATATTTTGACTAGTTTTAAGCTCTTGGTTCACCTTTAGGAAGTTTAGATTCAGCTTCTCATAAGTTCAGATTGTACATCATTAGGAATCAAATAACAGAAACCCCCAAAAATGATATAAAATACTAAACAACAAAGTAAGAAGGGTTAACTAAGCACATACAGTGCACTACACTTCATCAGCTTACGAACCTCGGTTGATAATTTATGCAAGAAATTTAGGACACTAAATTTACTAAACACGCTCTGCATGGAGGAGGAAAAATCACTCTGCCCACCTTTTTGTCATTTAAAATCGTTAAATTTAATGTTCATAACTTCTTGGTTTATTTTGGTGCATTGGTTAATGTCATGCCACTCTTTGTGGCCAAGAAAATCAACACTCAATGGAGCAAGACAAATGTGCAGATCATCCAACTAGATAGAACTTGTGTTCCAACAATTGGTTAACTCAAGGACCTAATCATGTGACTATCATCTCATGAACGAGTTCTTCAATGCATCAATATTGTAATTGTGGACATCCCAGAAGCATATGGGGTATTGCTGAGCAGAGATTGGTCAAGAAAGCTGCAAGGATACTTTGCTACTGACCGGTCACACTTATGGCTTCCTTATAAGGGAAGGAGAAACCCGATTTGAGTACCATCACAAAGATACATGAAGCACAACGTAACTCCTTTGAATGGATATAATGAGCCGTTGGCTTTCGCAGAACTTGTTTTCGACAATTAGTTTCTAGAGACACAGTTGGGGTGCTATCTTGCAGAGCCATTCCCTATCCCACCAAACACACAGTTGGACCTCATTCCATGTTCAATTGGTGAAAATAAAGCTTGTACAGTAAGTAGTAGTAATAGTAGTAGCAGTGGTACTAGCGTAGTAAGAGGTCCATGTACATATGATATGTGGACCATGTACTTTAACAGATCCAAAACATGGGAGGGGTAAGTTGGTTGTGTTTTAATAGACACGCTTCAGAAAAAACATTTAATCTCTAGTCGCTTGGAATTTGAGTGCACAAACAACACTGCAGAGTATGAAGCACTTGTCTTGGGTTTGAGAAAGTCGTTGACCTCAATGTTGTTGTCCTAAAAGTTGTAGGTGACTCTGAAATCATGATGTGCCAGGTACGTAACACTATACACTATGTGTCAACTCGTTGTAAGATTTGTCAACAAGAGGTATGGTGACTCATTTCTCATTTCCAAGATTTCAATATTATTTCAGTTACAAGAATGCATAATGAAACTACAGTTGCCTTGGCAAACACAACTACTAGGATGTTACTATTAAGGGACAATTTTACTATTGAAATTTTGTATAAACCATCTGTCCCAGACAACATCACTAATTTACGTGTTTTTTATGATGATCAATAGATACTACATTTTATGGCCAACGTTGTCGTATTCAAAGACGTAGCGATAGACGAGGACGACAATGAGCAGACTCTGTAGGACACGACTAGTACAAGCAAAGGCAATCTCATCGCCAAGGGTGTGGTATCACTGGAAAAGTTGTATGACCTACAAAACCATTTTGAGGGACCTGTGAATGCTAATACCCATAGCTCTACATTGTCGCATGAGCAGATCAATCTAGGAACATAAAAAGATCCGAAGTATGTGAATCTTGATACTTGTTGTACACCACAAGAGTGGAAAGATTTTATCCTCCTATTCAAGTAGTACCGTGATGTCTTCACGTGGACGTACGATGATCATAAGACATATGACATGCGAATAATCCAGCACATGATAGTGATCAAAGAAGGGGCCCAGGAATGTTCATCCAACACTTGAGGCCCTCATGCAAAAGGAATTGACGAAATTGTTAGATGCTCAGATCATTTACAAAGTGCGACATTTGACATGGGTATCTAACTTAGTCCCTATAAGGAATAATTTCGGGGAGATTCACATCTTTGTAGGTTTTCGCAACCTCAATCGTGCCTCAGACAAAGACAATTACCCAGTTGCATCCATGGAGCACATATTGTAGACAGTATCTGGGGAGAGATTGTTTTCTTTGTTAGATGGCTTCTCAGGATACAACTACGTTATGGTAGTAGAGCCTGGAAGACTCAAGACTACATTCTGTACCAAGTGGGGTATGTTCACATTTCATCGAATGTCGTTTGGGCTGGTTAATGCAGGTGAAACGTTTCAACATGCAATGGACATCGTGTTTTGCAGTCTTATTGGACATAGCATAGTGGTCTACCTCGATGACGTAATAGTGTTTTCAAGACAACGATGAGACCACCTGTGCCACCTCAAGAAAAAAATTGAGCAATGCCGGAAGTATGAGATATCCTTGAATCCCAATAAGAGCATATTCGCAGTATCTGAGGGTAACCTGCTTGGACATATTATTGCTAAAAGTGGGATCAAGGTAGATCTGAACAGGTTTTGGACTATCACACAGATTCCCCACCCCGTGAACAAGAAATCCATGCAGTGTTTCTTGGGGAAGATCACCTTCCTTAGAAAGTTCATCTCCAACTATGCTTAGATCATCAAACCTATACAAGGGATAATCAAGAAGGACATAATCTACAGTTGGGGAAAAAGGGAAAAGGATGTGTTTTCCCATATAAAGAAAGAAATAGAAGAAGCATCAATGTTGTACAACCCAAACTTCAGCAAAAACTTCTTTCTATACACTTTCTCTTCTGACACTTCTCTCGCTATTTTTCTCACTCAGAAGGATGAGTTGAGCAACTAACGACCCATCTCCTTCATGAGCATGAGCCTATAAGGACCAGAGCTCAACTACCCCGCCATGGACAAACAAGCTTATGTAGTATACAAGGCGGTGAAGAACTTCAGACCCTACTTGTTGAAAAACCATTGTATTATCTTTGTTCCACACCCAGCAGTCAGATCACTACTTGTTCAACAAGAGTTGGGTGAGAGAAGGGCAAACTAGATGACCATATTATAGGAATACGATCTTGACATCAAACCAGTTCACACCATCAAGGGTCATGGTCTTTGTAAGTTAGAAGTAGAAGCAGTCAATGCACAAGAGGAAGAAGAAATGCTCGCAGGTTGGGAGAAAGAAATATAAATGTACAATGTTGAGTGAGCCTCTCCCATTTCAGACGGAAACTCTTTGTATGCATATGTGCATCGGTCTCTTGAGCATGGCGCCGTGCCCTTTCATTTCTCTTTGCGAAAGAATAGGGCACTTCAACTCAAAGCACTATCATACCAGCTTATGCATGGGGTGCTGTACAGAAAGCACCACAGGATTCAGATAAGGTTTTACGTGATCTCCACGATGGACCATCCGGGGGACACTTCGCGGCAAACACCACTACAGACAAGGTCATGCGGGTCGGTTCCTACTGGCCTACATTATTCGAAGATGCTCATGCATATGCCTACAAATGTTCGGTCTGTCAAAGGTGCACCGACAGAAATCGGAAGTTAGCAGCCCCATTGTAGCCTGTTGCAGTGGAAGAACCATTCCAACAGTGGGGCTTAGATATCATTGGGGAAATTTTCCCTCATTCATTGAAGAAACACCACTATATCTTGATTGCTACATATTATTTCACGCGGTGGACAGAGGTAATCATGTTGAAACAAGTGAATGATCAGGAAGTCATCATCTTTCTACAACAGAATATCATTTCCAAATTTCGCATTCCTACGTCACTCGTTTTTTACAATGCAACATACTTTTCTTCGTTAAAGATTTATGATTTTGCATTGGAAAATGGTATTGTCTTGAAACATTCTGCTAAATGTTATCCACGGGGGAATGGTCTTTCCAAATCCACAAATAAGAGCCTCATGGGAATGGTCTTTTCAAATCCACAAATAAGAGCCTTCATCAAAAAAACCATCTTCTCTGAGCAGTGAAACTGGCACTCCGCTTTGGTGAATGCTTTATGGGCTAACTGAGTCACATCTAAACCTTCCTTGAATACCTCCCCTTACTTCCTGGTGTATGGAAAGGAAGCCATCCTCTCGTCGAACATATACTTGTGTTCTCTCCAATTTTCCCAAGAATCCTAGGGCAAGCAATGTCTCTTAGTTTAGCATAGGATGGACACTTTACACAAGGTACAAGAAGAAAAGATGAAAGCAAAAGAAAAAATTTCTCTCCATCAGAACCGTATCAAGAGATCTTTTAACAGAAAGTTTGCAAGTAAGACTAGCTTCAGTGTGGGTGACTTAGTCTTGAAGTGGGACAAAGCCCATGAAGACAAAGGCAAGAACACTTAGTTCCAATCCTTGTGGATTGGTCCATACACTGTCCGCAAAAGGCTTTGCCAATACACACATTGTCTTCAATCATTTTAATGGGAATATTGACTCTCCGCACTATGTACATAGTCTTTTGTTGTTTGCTATTATGTTTTCTTCGGTTTTCGGTTTTTTTTCTTATTTAAATAAGTGTTGTGCCTTACTGCATTGTGGATTCCAAGTGTCTCTGTGGTTGAAGTTTAAAGAGTCTTGTGACACTGCAGCCCTTGGCCAGTCTTGTGTTCATATTCCTTGTATTGGTTGTAACTTTTGGCCGATGAAGTTCTGATAGAAAATATGATTCATCCGTAAGGAGGGTTTTGGTCAAACCATGAACCTGTGTCCTGTTAATTTTCCTTAAGGAAACATTGTTCTTTACTATGATATTTTCATTTCACCATTAATACTTTAAGTTCACCCCATATCATCATTTCATTATTCAAATCAACACTATTATACATCATGTGAAATAACATAGAAAGAAACAACATCACCATCATCATCAATGTAGTGGAATATAAAAGGAACAATAGAAGAAAGAATGCACGCATATAGAGACATCATAATTGGTCCGCGACCAGGAAAACCCACTATGGGGAAATCCCTTGCAAATCTTCTTCTTCTTCTTAGATAGTCATAAAGTTACAATAGCGAGTACAACAAGCCCAATACATATGATCAACAACAGGTAACAATAAGCCAAATCTATAGATCTACATATTTGTCATAACAACAGGGAAAATCAGAACCACCAATATGAAACATAGAAATACAGATCCACGGATCACTGATGTCAAGATGCCAAAACTCCATATCTCAGTTGGGTCGCTCTCATCAGTACTATCTGTGAGAGAGTAAAAAACTCAAAGTCGCATTCACAAAGACATTATCCGATCGATTGTAAAAACAAAGTCACTCCCAGGAGGTCTCTCTGCCTGCGATTATGGCCCTGAACAGAGAAGAACCAAAGTAGCTCTCTTGTTGAGTTGTCCGAGCGACTAGCGAGTCAAATTTTCATCCTCGCAGTGCTATCTGAGTGACTGAACTAACAAAGTCGCTCCCTAGGCTACTTGAAGCGAGTGACCGGGGACCAAAACCTTCTGATCTATCTCTAAACCCAAAGTTGATCCCTCTGAACTGCCTCCCAACAACCATAGGGCCAAAGTCACTTTCTTACCCACTCAGTTCCTATGAATGAGGACGAAAATCCTCAAATCTGTGACAGTGGCCGAGATCCAGAAGACCCTAACTTAGGGCGAACCTTTCGCCTGTTATCTCGAACTGTTGAGTTAACTCCTTCCATCGAACTTGTGCGAACCAAGACAAAAGAGAAGAGAAGATGTCTACGTCAAAATCATCTTGAGGTCTCTTCTATTTATAGGATTTTCTGAGGGGCCACTTGGGGTTAAGACAGACCCAAGCAGTTACTCATGTGGTTAGGGCCGAGCCATTCCATTATACATAAAATAATTCATAACTTGACTTCTGCTTGACCAAATTGGGTGATCTTTAGGTCGATTTTGGTCCTCCCGAAAAGGGGAATCTAATGAAATCATTATCTTGGTAATTTGAGCTGTCCAAGGTGGAATTTTACCACAGTTACAAAAATTAACGCTCCCTCTCAACCAAGGAGAATTCTGCTTGCCATTATCTGTCCATTGAAAAATATGGCATTCTAGAATCTTCGAGTGTCATCACAAATCATCACAGATCATCTTTATCATGTAGTAATCGTGCCATGTCGAACTCAACTATCACATCACCAAAAATAATTATTATACATCTTGATCTGTCCTTATTCTCATTTATCTCTTTACATCTTGTCAAGTTGTTGTAATGCTTCACTATCTCTTCTCAACTCTAACTACTGAGACTTTCTATGATCTAAAAGAAGAACAGAGGGGAGCTCAATCTACCACATTCTATCCCTTAGGTTACTATCTGGAATCTCTGCTAGTGAGCTATTACCCAGAATATCATCAGGCTACTACCTAGAAATGTCATTGGGCTGCTACTCAGAAACACTAGCGGGGAGTCAGATCTACAACCCGCATCATCATTAGAGAGAATATCATCAAGGAGCACATCTCAACCTAGAACCATATCAGGGAGCTACTACTCAACCTAGAATCAAATGACAATGAAGAGGGTCCTATGGGACACTCTCACCTCATGTCTATGACAGTGGGGAAGGTCCTAGGAGACACTCTTACCCAAATTCATCTCATATATGGGAGCATATAGCTATCACCTTATATTGATAAATAGGATAACTCTCCTCACAAGGGAGCACACCCTCAACCTTGGAATCTCATCGGGGAACACATCTCGACCTGAAATCTCATGGGGTAGCTATAAATATACAACCCCATATCTTAGCAATAGGATATCCAAACATACAAGGGAGCGCATCTCGACCGTAGGATCTCTTCATGGAGCTTAATCTAAAACTCGAATCACATAGGGTTATATCAACCCATCCTATTGCCTACTAATTTTCCCATCAATGGTAGAACACCTGCATCATAATCAACTTGGGTTGTACACCCCAAGTACACTCTCAACTTGTTGTCCAAAATGAGGGGCGATATTTCCATCGTGTTGGCCTACTTGAGGGTATGATTCCAACTGGGGTATACACAACAAAGACCAAGAGGGGAGAAACATTCTCTGGCCCTATGAATATAGGGGAGAAACATTATTCAACCCTAGGTAACAGATAAGGTAACACCCTATTGTCCAGAGTTCCCTCAACCCTAGGAGCCCTTTATCTCAATTCCTCACCCTAGGAGCTCAAGTAGGGTGGGAAGAGTATGCTCAGTGTCCTCGATCAGCGCTGCCCCTTATCCAGAGGGGCAACATCCATCAGTCCAAGTTGTTCTCATCATCAAATTGCCTCAATAGCAGTTGTTTCTTGTTCATACAAAACATCAAATCAAATATCATGTCAGATCATTGTAGAGTTCCATAACTGTTTTGTTTTGACATCCTTTTTCCACCATATTCTTCTTATTCATCATCACTATCAACTCAATAAAGGAAATAAATTATAGATTTGATAAGGTAATAACTCTTACATGTATTATTCCTCATATGCGTTAATGTTCCTTATTGTTATATTAAAGAGTGGACTAGCTACAAAATTAACATGATTCTGCATGCATTTTGTAAATCTGCAGCTACCTCCATGGTTCGCGGGGTTCTCACACGTTAATGAAACAAGGAAGCATATGGGTAGTTGAGGACTGATCCCATCATGGATATCCTCCTATTTGCTCGGGCCAGTTCATCAAAAGGATTGTACAACAACATGGTCAAAGATATAGGCCAACACGTAGCAGCAAGGAGTCCATATACAACACGTTTTCTTGATTTTCTTTTGAAATAGAAAATCGACGAATAATGATTTTCTTGTTTAAGTTTTATATTTGAATTAGGATTAAACAACAGATCCATAGGCATGAAAGTCTCAACAGGTTGAGCACGCATTCTATATAAATATGTATTCTCTGTAAACGATAACAGAGAGGAAGTATTAAGTTAATTTCTGAAGAAATTGTGAACCAGACCTTCGCTTTTGCATTAATCTCAAGTTACTTTGCTGATATGATGTGTATGTGATTGTGAACCATACCTACTCTATGCAGAGGGCCCCCGCAGACAATCAAGGTTTTAGTTTATGTTTATTTCATTGCTTTGGAATCACTTTCGTTCAATTGATTTCTGTTATCACTGCATTATAGTTTAAATTACTTCACTGTTTTCATTATTTCGCATAGACTCAAATATCTCATTAATTATTTTGCATTTCGTTTATGGTTACATTCTTTCACATAGTCTAGTCCTTCAATGCTTTTTTGCTTCATTACATTCAGTCTCTTTATACTTTTCAGAGTTAGAATTTAGATCATTCGGCAAATTGTAATTAGGAACTTCCTTCATGCTTTTTAAACTTAGAATTGTATATATTTCATAGAACAAGCTTTTGGATCTTAATACTCTGTTTTTCATAGCAGTAAAGTGTTTGTATAGATTCATAAATTTAGGATGAATAACGTAAGACATTTTTAGATAATAATCAATTAGATATAATTTAATAGATTGATCCAATAATAGCTTAGCGCTTATTAAGTCTAACAATAGTTTAACTCTCATTCAATCCAACAAAAGATTAACTCTCATTCAGTCTAACAATAGCTTAACTTTCAAATATTGATTTGTAGAAATCCAACTCTAATGAAAATCTAGATAAACAAATGAAAATCTCAAAACAAACATAAACATTGTCTTACTAAACAAAAGAATAGGCTTCTAGCATATATAGTGCACCTGCACTTCACAAGTTTACCAACTCCGGTCGATAATTTATGCTTGCAATTTAAGAACATTAAATTGACCAAACAATCATATATAATCATATGAATCACAAAAGGATACCATAATTATCCTCCCTCTCATGGAGGGGCCAACCACAAGCCTAAGATTGTTTCGAACAACCACATTGTCTCAATATATGAGAGTACCTCGGTCCCAACCATAGATATGGGACTTACTGCCAATCGGATAATCTCAAAATCACCCTGCTGCCGCCCGGTAGCTCGTGGGAGCGTGATCCTGGGCGACGGAGTAAAATGAGTATAAAGTCGGCCTGGTTTTGAAACTGTCAAAATTAAGTTCTTAGGGAAGATTTTAGATTCCTCAAGATTTGACAAAGATTCCTCTCTGCAATTTGATTGAAATTCCGCTTCTTAGATAAAAAAGATGATGCCGCCATCATACTCCTAGCGAAATTATGGTTCATTTGAGTATAAAGTTGGCATGATTATGTCACTATGAAAAATTTGGCCCCAAGGGAATCTTTTAGATTCCTCATGATTCCTCAAAGATTCCTCTCTGCAAATTTACTGAAGATCTGCTACTCAAATGAAAAATATGGTTACACCATCACGTTCCCTGTGAAAAAATGAGAAGAATGAATATAAAGTTGGCATAGTTCTGGCTCTTTGAAAAATTAATCCCAAGGGAATATTTAAGATTCCTTGCTTATTCCCTATGTTAGGGTTCCACTGCCTTGATTTGCATGTTGGCTCAAGCTTCCACCCCTCGGTATGCATTCATTCTCCTCCTCCTCCAGGGAAAATTGTAAAACTCATATATATATATATATATATATATATATATATATATATATATATATATATATATAGACATTAATGACAAAATTTCCACTTGGGCCATCGGTGGCGGTCAACACTAGCACCAGGGTGGCTAGGGGTGCCAACCCATTGACCCCCATGTGTAGTTGTGTTTGGTTTTAATGGCGTTAGCACGTTTTTTTTTTTAATGTGGTTGGCTCCATAAATGGTTGGCGGAACACATAAATAGTGAGTCGTTTTAAGTGGTGCACTGTTATGAGTGTGAGGTTGCGCGTGGGGCGGGCAGGTTCGATCCCCGCTGGCCATGTTGTGTTATATGCATGTGGTTGGGCAAGGTCTGGTTCACCCATGTCCCGACCCATATATATTTTAACATGTTACAATGTGGCCATTGAGCAGTTGGCGTGGTTGGTGGCGTGCCACCCCAAAATAATAATTTTTTTTTTTAATAAATTATTCAAGAACCCATGAGCGGATTTTTAGGGTCATTAGAAAAATTAATTAGGCAACAAATTCACCTTTTCCAACCACCAGAAACTATCACCATGTGTGCCAAATTGTCGTCTCGTTAGTGGTTGCCAATGACCATAGTTTGACCAAAACTTTGACTCGCCATAACTTTCACATACGAACTCGGATTGAGGTGTCAATTGCAACTTTGGAAATATTGCGACGAGATATTTGATTTGAATCTAGTTTAAATTTAATCCAACTACTTCGATTTTTGAGCTTTTCCAAAGCCACTTCTAAATTCTGGAGCGTTTCTGGAGCCACCTGGATCACTTTTTGAATGGGTAATTAGAAGAAAAATCTTATGTGGAACAACCACAAGGTTTTGAAGTGGAACAAAAATAATATCAAATATACATGTTGAATAAGGCTTTGTACAACCTTAGGCAAGCATCAAGAGTATGGTATGTTAGGATTGGTTGATATTTCGAGGAGAGTGGCTTCAAAATAAATAATATTAAACCCACCCTTTACTACAAACAACAAGGGATTGATATTCTTCTTGTAAGTTTATATGTTGATGATTTGTTGTATATGGGTAGAAATTATAAGATGAAGGATGAATTCAAACTTGCTATGATAAATGAATATGAGATCATACAGTATTTTTTAGGAATGAAGGTTTATATGACGGATTTTTCATTTTTTAAACCATGCATGAAAAAGATATGTTATATTTTTTTATATGGTTGATTATAAGCCAATTTCCACTCTAATTACTCATGGAGTTGTGTTGTGTATAGGTGGTGATGTGAAATAATCCATGAGACAACCTACTTAAGTATTCTGGGAAGTTTGATGTTTCTAACCTAGACAAGACCTAATTTTGTTTATTCATATATTTTGGCTTCAAGATGCATGGCCGATCCATTTGCAATACATATGAATGCAGCCAAAAGAACTTTGAGGTATGTTAAATCCACTCTAAAATTTTGTATCGATGACCACACTTCTAAAATATTTAATATTGATGACTTTAGTGAGTTTCATTAAGGAGGTAGTTTGGATGAATAAAAGTCTACATCCCGTGTTTTTCTCTTTTGGTCCAAGTTTGAATACTTGAAGCTCAAGAAGCAAAGCATGATTTCCTTTTCATTCGTGGAAGTAGAGTATTTTGCGGTCACCTTGAGAGATACAAAAACATGATGAATTTAAAAAGTTCCAATAGAAATTAAGATAATCAAATCCAACCTATAATGATTTATTGTGATAACATGAGTTTCATCAAATTGAACAAGAATGTAGTTGAACAAGAGTGCAGTCGATTATAGTAGGGAAAATTTCTTTCACTTGAAATATCATGTCATTTATGGTTTGGTGTAAAGAAATGAAGTAGAGCTAAAATATATAAAAACTCAAGAACTAGTTAATGACATTTTTACTAAATCAATTGGAAAAATCTAATTTTTAGACTCGCAGATGAGATTGTGAGCCCTCTCACAATCGAGGTCTATTGATAATGAGTGCAAGATTATGCATGTTATTCAATACCATGCATACAAACTTATTTTTTGACGATTAATATTTAGATATAATTTGCATTACTTTAGTTTTGTATCTACCCATTCGAAAAAGCTATGCAAATAATGCATAAGAAATTTTCCAAAATAAACTATTACAAACATTTAATTGTAAGCATATAACTATTTATCCTATGAGGTTACTAACCTAGATGCTACATATTCTATTATTATCATGCATGTGGACAATCGTGGGAATGAAAAACCCACTGCACCTCACTGTTCTTAAAAAAAGTTGAGTCCACCATCGATCTCAACTTGCATCCTTCCCCATTAGTTGTCGTTCAAGGTTTCACCATGATTCGAGTCTCTCTGTCATGCGAGCATGGAAGGATTCCACCCATGGTTATGCCATGGCTATTTTCCTTTGAGTTTTTGGTGAAAGATGTTTGCTTCCTCTAAAGCGTCACATGCGCAAATCTCACGGACACAAATTCCAAAACGAAATATTAGGAGGGAATTTCCTTTTACCTTTACTACGCATGGGTGGTTCTGCATGGTTTGGGTACACACACCCGATTTGATCAACATGGCCTCAGTTTAATCTCCATTGGTTACATTTGTGATACATGTAGTTCTAATGTGCTAGATTCTTGGCTTTGCAATGATCCACTCATTAGTTGTTTTCCCAATAGAAGTGAGCCTTTGGATCTTGCCTTCGTGGTCCTTCCTATACTTTAGGCAGATGATTTTGGCTCTTGCCTTAAGGGTCCTTCCTAAGCTTTAGGTAAATTGATAGGTTCTCTTGTTTATGGGTTGAGAATTCCATTTAATATTGTTATACTTATTTGGATTTTTATTAGATAACAATTTATAAATTTTGACTTTCATTTTTTTCCTTAATGATTATAAGATTCATAGAATCCTAATTAATGTTTTGATTTATATAACGAGAACAATATTAAATGGTTTTAATATTAGGAACTTGTAAAAAGAGAGTTAATGACCAATAAAACATTTCCCACTTATAAACTTATAAAAAATAACATATATATATATAGATAATTTACTTTTTATTTACCTAATTCATTTTATAATAAAGTTTTAAGATTTTTTAATTTAATTTTATTTATTAGACCGTTATGAACAATGATTTTAGATTTTCAATTCAAAGATCAAATGATTATATCTTCCCTTAGTTAATCTAATAATTTCAATTATTTTATTAAACTAATAATATAACCATCTCAAAAGATAAAAATAATTAATTAATTTCTATCTAATTTAATGAGATACAAAGCAAACAATGATTCCATTCCATCTCATCTAATCAAGTGGAGCCCAGGAGTCTCTCTTCTATTCTCTTAAATGGACTTACAATTAACACATTTTTCGCGTTTATTGAAATGAATTGACGATGTTAGTATCGGTTTCCTGCTCGAAGAGAATAATGTTATTTTTTTTAATGAAATATATTAGGTTAGGTTAGATATTGCTTTCTGTTTTTTAATTCGCCATAATTTTTAAAACTAATTAATTATTTAATTGATAAATTAATAATAACGGTTAAATTCAATTAAGGGATGGAAGTAATATTTCATACACTTAGTGGTAGATGCATTCATGAAGAGGGGAAAATAAAGCTCTCATAATGAACAAAACCCTACTTCCTTGTGAGTTATATTTAATTTCAAAATACATGAATGGCTTGGAATTTTATATCTTGGCAATTGAACCATATGAATGAATTGCATTGAATTATATATAATTAATAAAAAGGAAATCCGAGGAGGATAAGAAACAACGAAATTAAATGAAAAATGATAGTTTCTTTATTTTTGTATCTCTAAGACATATCTATTGAAATCATTTTTCGTAACAATAATGTAGTCTCTAAACCATAACTATGACTCCAAACCACAGTTGTTAATATTTCAGTGAATGCATTGTAATGAATTTTATGTTATACAATATTCAAAATGTGAAATCGTGGAATTAGAAAAAATAAATTCAATAAAAATTAATGGTATGTATCTTTCAAATAGAAATTGAGTAAGAATTTCATATCTAATTCAGAATCCCTTTTTGGAATTACCAATTATTTTTCTTACGGGTAATAATAATATTTGTGATTTTTATGATTATTATTTATGGTTGAGTAGAGTTTGTCTTTTGATGTTTCTAAATATTTAATAATATTTGTGATTTTTATGATTATTATTTATGGTTGGGTAGAGTTTGTCTTTTTATGTTTCTAAATATTTAGGAGGTTGTTAGACATAGTTAATTTTGAATCTCTTAGATTGGTGTGTGATTTAGAGATTTTGTTATATTTTAATAATATAACCGATATAGTGTGTATATTGAGACAACATTCATGTATTTATATGTGTATTATTACATTCTTTGCCATGTTACATTTTTCCCTTTGTATCCTATATTCGGCATGAGTATAGTAATACAGAAACAGAGAAAGTGCTCAATAAGCATCACTTTTATTTTTTCTCACATCTTGTATCATATTCCCTCCCACATTTTTCATGGTTAGTTATACACTTAGCCTATTTTCCCAAATCTGTTTTACTAACCATGTGGAAAAGTGATAGTTAAAGCACTTTCGCATGACCTAATTCCTCCACATTCTACATCACACAGTGTATCTTACATTATACATATTTCAAAAAGCGCTTTTCCATTCTCAAGGTAATTTATGGAGCATTTACCATGCACATTCCACAGTAAGAGTATAATTTTTATTAATAAATGAAACTTAACTCTCACACTTTCCTTAAATCCTTTGCACACAAATAATAATAATTGTTATTGGATTTCATTCCTTCCGAGGCATGTTATATACGGGTAAGTGAGGGTTAATTAAAGATTATTAATGGATTTTTAGCCATACATTAGATGAAAACTATTTATTTATACGATTAATTCTCACACATATACCAAATATTTTTAAACACAAGAGATGTCAAACAAAAAAAAAGGAAGGAGCCATTTTGTGTAGATACAATAAACTCTTTATCTCACCAAAGTAGAGAACCTTAGTTGGGTACATAGCCCACAAATGGTTTCTACTATTCTCTCTTTGGAAGAGAATTTCCCAACAAAGTCTAGACATCCAACATAGCTAAAGTTGGTTACATGCTGAAAGTAATTGAATTTAGAGAATTTGTTTCCCAAATTGCTAGAATATTTTATTCCAACATAGAGTGATTGAAGCAAAGTGGAAGGACTCTTGTTCATTTGACTCTGAACACTTTAGGAGGATATTACGACTACTAATTCTAGACAGAGTGCTTATACTTTTCAAGATAGATTCTTTCTTGGATTCTTAGGGTGGCAAAATGAAATTATTGGAGGGTTTTTTGGCTGAACCTTCCAGTAGACAAATTAGATATTCCCAAATTGATATCTGCGGGTTGGATAAACGCTATTGGTAATTTTATTGGCTTGTATCACAATTTGTTTGTTAGGAAATCACTTCCTACATTCCTACGTATGTTATGCACTTGTTTATATGAATGAAGGCGATTTTATACTAGCCATATATCATTTTTAATTATTTTTCCTAAAAAATATCAAATTTTAATCAAACTAGGTGGTTCTTCATGACCCCTTGTCTTCCTTTTAGCTTTATTTATTATAATACATTAACCCCCACCCCCTCCCCAAGCAGTAACATTAATTTTAGTGATAACCAAGTTCAATTCAGGTACCTTATGTTTTGGAAACATAATGCAACATTTCAATTTTATGAGATTCAAGAATTCTTTTTCAAAGAATTCATATTTATGCTCACATTAATTAATCCAAATAGGCTGAAAGAGGTAGTGTCTAGTCAATTTAACGTCTTAAATTGCTCTACATAAATTATCAATCCGGGTATCGTAAACTGATGAAGTGTGGTGCACCATATGTGCTTAGTTAACCTTTTTCTTACTTCGTTGTTTTATAGTTTATGTTGTTTTGGGGGTTTTGTTCTTGTTGGTTTCCTAAAGTGTCTAATGCAAATAAAAATCCTATTCTAAGGTCTTAAGAATACTTTTAAAGGATAAGTATGGATAGAGATTTCAAGACAAGGCCTATGTCCCTAATGGTAACTTCCAAAACTTAGCACTTCAAAAGATCTTAAAACATGTTATCTATGGAATTAGTACTTAAAAAAAAGTGTAAATATGCAGCTACTTCAATCAAAATAAAATGCAATAACCAATCAATGAACTAGTAACTATGAAACCCAGTATCCTTGCTGCTGTATAAAAAGAAAGTAAAAACTGAACTTAAAGCAACTCAAAGACTGAAAGCAAAGCAACTAATTCATCACACTACTTCAACTCTTCTGATCCTTTACCCTTCAGCTCAATCTACCTTATGGGAAGCAATCATGAACAAGTTAAGCAATATGATATCTAAATTGCAAGGAATTAAATTGCATAAAGGAAACTAATCACACTACTTCAACTCTTCTGATCCTTTACCCTTCAGCTCAATCTACCTTATGCGAAGCAATCATGAACAAGTTAAGCAATATGATATCTAAATTGCAAGAAATTAAATTGCATAAAGGAAACTAATCACACTACTTCAACTCTTCTGATCCTTTACCCTTCAGCTCAATCTACCTTATGGGAAGCAATCATGAACAAGTTAAGCAATATGATATCTAAATTGCAAGAAATTAAATTGCATAAAGGAAACTAATCACACTACTTCAACTCTTCTGATCCTTTACCCTTCAGCTCAATCTACCTTATGGGAAGAAATCATGAACAAGTTAAGCAATATGATATCTAAATTGCAGGAAAGTAAATGAGCAAAACAAAACTGATTGAAATAACAATGCTGGAATTAGAACTCAAAAAAAAAAAAATCAGCAGAAGGACAAGATGATTCCGTCATGTCATTAGTCATTAAAAAGCTATGTGCATTACTAACCTACAATCAACCGGTTGAACACACTTGCATGAATTAAAATTGCATGAATGAAAAATCTAATCTATCAAACTTGAAAGCAATTAAATGACATAATGAAATCAAAGCAAAATTACAAAATGAAATCTACTCTACCTTACATTCTAATATGCTCCATGAAATCTACTTCACATCTCCTTCCATGTTGAGAACATCAAAGCTTTATTCAAATTCTTCAATATTACAAAGTACAACAAAGCTCTCCAAAGCTTTCAAAAGCCATCAAGGAAGAACTGCAAACTCACAAGCTAAAAAGACTTAAGAACTCCAAACTCTAAGCTAAAGAGGACTAACTAATGAAGGAGAGAGATCTCCTATTTATACAAAAAGATGAGAGCCATCTCATTAATGAGAATCCATGAATCTCTCCCTCTACCTCTAGAGTCCTAATCAAAATAGGAACTGATAAGACACATGTCTTCTTAGAGTTACAATACAATTAGGAGATGTGACACATATCCTCATGATCCCATGATTCTTTCCACTCAAATTCGAATTTGGCCTTGGGGTGCCACATAAGGGTCTTCTAGAAGCCTTCTTTCAACCTACACATATCAACAATCTCAACCCATTTGTTAGGTATAAGCATATGCACATTATTTTCTAATGTTTAACCACAAATTCACTTAAAAGGCTTAGAAATAATAAAGATTGGAAAAACATAAAGGTGGCCCAATGATAATGAAAGTGGGATGAATGTGGTGACATAGTAGTGAAATGGAGGTGATATAATGGACATAATAGTGAAAGTGTAATGGAAATGAATGACATTTTCAAGACTCAACATACCCCCCAACTGAAGCTATTGCATGTCCTCATGCAATATATATTACATTAACTCTTTTGATCCTTGAGCTTTGGCTTAACTTTGCATGATATCATTTGATAACTTCATATTTCTGCAAAGTGTTTTACTTGAATTGCAACATGGTTGGTTCTTGTGTTACAACCATTTTTTTTTTTTTGTTGCTTTCTATTTTGATCTTTGAACTTTGCATAATGATATTTTGATTATTGTTGCAAAGTATATCTTTATTGGATTGCATGATGGTTGGTTCTTGTGTGACAACCATGATTTTGTTTTTATCCAATTTATCCTTTAAGCACTTTTTCAAAAGCCATTGTATGCTCATAATAACAATGTAATAATTAATATATGTTGGAAGTATGTGAGCTCTTGAATATGATATGGACATGGCAAGATATGAATATGAATATATTCCCCCCCCCAACTAATGGTATTGGAAATTTTATGAAATGAGGAAGAAAAATGTTTTTCCAACAATTATCAATCTAGCTTTTTATGGAATTCTATGGTCAAAAGTTACAAAATGACATACCTTCACTTACCATTTGGAATGGATGAGTTGTATGTGTGGTGGCTGAAAAATTCTGATCATATTCTTCTTCAAGTGGCTGAACAAGAGGAGTCATGGATAGAGAGATAAGATGACTTTTTATTGCTTCTACTAAAACTTGCTGAATCTGCTCCAAAATGCTGAAAATAATAGTCTTCACGTCTTCAAAACTCATTGGCACAATTCCTACTATGTGAAAAGATGTTCTGATGTCGAACATAGTAGGAAATTGTTGGCTTAGTGGCCATTAATGGATGCCACTAGTCAACACGAGAACTCTCACCATTGATGACAATGAGAGTCAAGATGCCCAAACACATCTTGCTAGGTACGAATGAATTTGCTGATGTCGAGTCACCTAGAAGATCTAACGAACAAGGGACATTAATGTATTCCCATTGTTTGTCAGCATGAGGACTTGCCATTGAGGCATGCAAACCTCAAGGTGTTTTTACAAAGAACTTAGACTCAAAGGACTATGGACTCAATAATTTGCATTGAAGCAGGGCTTATTTGCGGAATGAAAATGACAGGAAATGGAAGATGAAAATGGAAGATGGCAATGGAGAGTAGAAATTGCAATGGGCAATAAGCATATGAATAAGCCTCTTTCTTTTATTTGTGGGTTATGAATGGACAAAAAGAGATGGAAAGTGTATGTGAATGTCAGTGGAAAGTATGGAGTGGAATGAGGTGAATGGTTTATTATGAAGTATGGATGTGATGGAGACAATAGTATTTGAAAGTTTTTTTTCAAGTGTTTGGATCTGATTTTGCATCAGCATATTTCCTCTTTGTTGCTGATCATCCTCTTATGAAACAAATTGGTCTCTTAGAGAGACACCATTCTCTTGTAGTCATTTGTCCTTCCTCCTGGAACCTGCAAAAAAAACTAATACTTCTTCTGCAATGGAATGTAAGATTATCAAAGGAGAGAGATGGCCAATCTCTCTATTTATGATATTTACACACAAAACTTAAGAATTTGAATTAGTGAAACAAGTTCTCAAAGGAAAAATCAAAAGAATTTATACTTGATTTGGAATTAGTGCCTCAAGTTGATGTTGCTTCTTTTTCAGCAATTTATTTCATTATTTGCCATTTCAAACTCAAATGATGGATTTCTCATTGTGTAGATCTTGTTGAGATCTTTCCAATGGTACTTAAATCATCAAAATCTGATTTTGTATGAAAAATATAGGCTGATTTGAACAATGAGGTTTTTCTGGCTGCAGAATTAGAGAACAGCTGCGGAATTGGACTTTAGCTGCGGAATGTGCACAGTTTCTGTAGCTAAAAATCTTGAATAAAAAGTTAGCCATTCATCTTTCATCATCAATCCAAAATTAATCAATACCTTCAGAAAAGTGAAGATAAAGTCACTTATATCAGACAATTCGGTTTTTAGAGGAGACTGTTCCTTCTTCCCCATTTTATTTGTGGAAGAATTTTTCATTACTAAATTGTGTAGATAATAATTATTTGATAAGAAACAAAGAAATGATTTATTTCCATACATTCTAATACTATTGAAATTCCAATTAAAACTTTAGCTTTTTTGTCCGAGATGGCTAAATATTTGAATTCGTCTCATATGAAAGAGGTTCAAGCATGCAAATGATTTCACCTAGAAGGAACTTTCTCAACACACCTTAGATCGATTGGTTATAGAAGTTTCTTCAATATAGCACAAGAGACTACAATTGGAGTAGATAACAATGAGAGAACACATGAAGGTATAAGATTGGTCCCCACCACTAGTACTTTTATTACTAAGGAAAAGAAGTAAGTCTTCTATTATGACATGAACACACAAGGCAACAAAAAAACTCATCCAAAGAAGGTTCCTCTTCAAAAGGAATTTGATGAATCTAAAAATCTACAGAGAGGTAAAGTTGCAATTACTACTAATGTTGGTTCTTCTCATTAACTCCATAAGTGTTCCTCTTCTTACCATGGAAGTCACCAAGCTATTTGTTGACAATGCTGGACCCGCCAACATTCAGGGGATCACTGCGGTATGAAGTCCCAACTAGACCTCACATCGTTTAGTGTGGGAGTCCCATCTGGTATAATGGCTTGTTTCCATTATCTTAAAGATGTGCTTCAACTCTTGCTTGTTAGCACAGGAGAGTGGTCCACTTTGCCTTCGAGAAGTGAGGTTCGCATGCCTGGTGATTGTTAGTGTCACTTATGTCAATGCTTCTTTCATTATAGAGGGAGAGGGTGGGAGTGAGTCCCAAGTTGGTTGGTAGGAAGCCCCAACTCTATTAGGAACACACAACAAAATAGGACGTGCAAAACTCTGGAAGAACAGTCCACACAGATGCGGTAGTTACAACACACAAGGGAAGATAACACGTACAACACTCAGCAGATGAGTCTGTGTGAGTGCAACGGTTGTTATAACAAGTTTTGTGTGAAAGGTATGTCTGATGTCTGGGAGGCAACCAACACGGGTGAGACAGCATTAACAACATATACAACACATTTTCATTAACATATATGTATTACAACAAGTGAATAAGTTCAAGTGTTAAACATGGGTTAAAGCAACATGCATTACAAGTGTTCAACATTAGTCTTACAACAGTGACAATACATGTGTGAAAACGTGCTGCCCTATTAACAGGCTTCTGAATTAAGAGAAATTTCCAAGACACATCGTTACACCATACATCACTAACCCCGTGGGAGGGGCGTTGGAGCCACTACTTACTCCTCAAAGAAAAGATTATAGACTCTCGAGGCTATGTGGGAGGAGTTGAGGTGAAAAGTCCTTTCCATGTACAAATGAGGGGGTATTTATAGCCAAGGGTGAAACTGACCCTTGTGGTTGTTCGACTACCCTCATGATTGTTTGACTTCCATGACTTTTCAACTTTACATGACTCTTCATACAACAAGTGGGTCTCTTGGACATCCATGTTACATTACATTGTTCGACAGTATGGCCCAGAGTAAAGACGTGGACGACATGATAGTGATGGTACATTTGTGCTACTGCTAGTGTGCATGTCGAACTACAGTGTTGTTGGGTGATGGATGTCCTCATGGTGTGTCATAGCTTCACCTCCGCATGGAAAAGTGTGCGGAGTCTTCGATGGTCGTTGGTTTGCTTGATGTTGCTTTCACACATTGCTCCTTGCTTGTATGTTGGTAAGCTTGACAGGTTCATCCATTTGCGAAAGGTGCATGTTCATCCGTCCGTCCGTCTATGACCACATCTTGCATGTTTTCTCTTCCATCTGTCTGCGAAAACATCTTTGCATGGTCATCCATTCACGAGCACATTTCTTTGTATGCATCGTTTGTTCATGTGTTAGTGAACCTCTCCTTCTACATGTGATCCCTTCATTCATCCCATCTGTCGTTGTGCCATGCTTTTTTGTGTACCTGTACTTGTAGTCACTCTTGACGAGATGACATCAAATCCAAAAACCTCCTAGTCTACCATGATGCATGATCATTTCAGATGCAGGTGATCGGGAGAGGTAACAAGGTTGCGAGGCGGGATGGAGGCTTCAGGCACTATTGATGAAAATTGTGCAAGAGTCACTTGGTGATGAAGATGGGAAATCCGAATCGACAGTGACTGTCCGCGGGGTCCAGCTCAACTAGAGGACAAAATTGCGCAGTTTTTGGGAGGAACAGTCTGGGTTGCGAGAAGGTTGGGCACGAAAAATGTGTGCAGTTTTTGAAATGAGTGGTTAGTGGGAGCTTGGAAGCCAAAAATGCACAATTCCTGGAGGGAATTGGAAGCTAACTGTTGGGACACTGGCATCAAAAACTGCACAATTCCTGAGGGGAACTGGCAGTCAGTTGTTGGGTCACTGGCAACAAAAACTGCACAATTCCTAAGCGGAACCAGCAGTCGGTTGTTGGGGCAAAAAAAACTACATTGATGTTGTGAGGCTGGCTTGTTGATCACCTCTGTGCATTTTCTGAGCTGAAAGAACTGCTGGGCAGAAGAGGAATTGCTCATGAAAAATGCGCAATTTTCTTGGTGAGCAGCGAGTCGATTTTCGGGAGGTCTGGTTGGAAAAACTGCACAATTTTCTGGGGGAGATAGGGACAGGCACTAGGTGTCTTTTTGGCCTGTCTGTGCACTTTTCCCAATCAGCGGAGCGGGAAAGGTCTATAGCCTCCGCGTAATTTTTTAGGGGAGTCAGTCCCCGGGTGGCTGCTGGGTCAAACTCTTAATTTTACCAGCATGAAGGCTGATTGATTTGCTTGCAGACAACGCAGCTTGAAATGACTTACTTGGTGCTTATGTACTATTCTAGGTGACAGTCGATCGAGTCGATGACAAGGTGATGGTCCGGCTATTAGAGGGGAGTCCGGTCGTTAGAACTTCAGTAAAATGACTAAGTGTGTGAGCGAGTGAAAGATGCATATGTGATCTTGTAAACAAACACTTGTATGACTCGACAACGAGACGACTTAAACCATCCAGATACACATGTTCAACATGACAGACCAACGGTGTAAGTGATAAGCACGACACTTGTGATTGATCGTTTGTCGACCATGACGACGCTTGTGCAATAGTGTATGTGACTCCGTGTGTGAGTGCGAAAGATGTTTACATAGCGAACACAACAAGTACACACAAAGTGAAGACCTTGAGTATAACCAGAACATGGTCACAAGCGTAACATTGACATCAACATGCAAAATCTTGGGTGAAATGATCAAGGAAGGTGGGTGCGAAGGCTCACACGAGCTCACAGAGTGAACCCAAGTGTGTGCAATCATCAAGTGAAACTCTCAAGGGAGGCTCCAAAATTGGATGTAGGCCAAAATTTTGGAGGGTGGTTGTAGCCGCTAGAACACTTGGCGACACATTAGTAGAACTCCATCTTCTCTGTTTTTTTTCATTGCTAGCACTGGGCCTTATTCTTTCGGGGAGTATTTAATCATTGTGTAGGTTACTTTGACTTCCCCACTTACCATGTGGACATACATGGTTCACCTTTTTCCATCTCAGTTAAACACAATTAAAAGTCCAGCTTGATCACAGTGTTTCGAATTTGGGAAGGGTAGTTTAGCTCGTGAGTTGAAGATTTTCAGAGTATAAGTTTTCATCTCTGGTATTGCTCCATTGCCACTAGGCCTAGATAGTACCCCGACAAAGTCACTTACGAACATACACATTGCTCCATTTCCAGCTAGCCTCGTCAGTACCCCAGTGTAGTTGCATACTTCACCTCTCTGTGCAAGAAGCCTTTCTCTTCTTTCACCTTTATATTTTTTGAAGAGGACTATGCATAGGAACCTATTTATTTTTTGGGCAGAATAGGGATCCCGACTTATTGAGAGTAGAAGAGGTTGTTCCTTTAGATAAGCATGTAAGACCTCTGACATAGGTTTTATCAATTATATTTTCCCCTTCTCCGTTTCTACTAGTTGGATGAGCTTGAACACACATAGAAGAAGGCTAAGTACAGGCATGGGGATTACCAGTGTGGATATAGGTTCATGGTTGGACCAAAAATTCCCTTGCAGACGGTTCGTATTTTCCGTCAAGACTTCATCGGCCGAAGGTTATAACCAAGCACAGAGAAGACGGACACAAGACTGGCCAAGTGTTGCAATGTCACAAGTCTCTTCAAATCTTAGCCACATACTCTATTCAAAAACCATAACATAGTAGTTGGTAGCACTTACTTATGGAAACAAAAATAGTAAGGTATCAAGCAAACAAAAGAAATTTAAACAAAAATAGTAAGCAAAACAAACCAAATAAAAACAAAGATAGTAAGCAAGGCAAACAAGATGAAAACAACAAGCAAAAAGCAAACTATGTACATGGCATAGGACGCAGCCTGACCTACTAGAAGTAATGCTTGAGATCTTGGCCGTTGACAGGAAGGTTGTCAACGCTCTCATCAAGTGATTGCAGACGATACATGTGTGGGACAAGCTTCTCATGGACTATGTACGGACCAATCTAGAGGGACTGGAACTTCATATGCTTTCCTTTGTCTTCATAGGACTTATCCCATTTCAAAACTAAGTCACCAATAGCGAAGTTATCTTTCCTTACAGACTTCTTATCGAACCATCTCTTGATACGGTTCTGGTGGAATGTGAATTTTTCTTGTCCTTTCATCCTTTCTTCCTGAAGCTTATGGAGAGCATCCATCCTACGCTGAACTAGCCAGTAAGGCTTGACTTGGGATTCTTGGGAAAGTTGAAGTGAAGGCAAGTAGATATTTGGTGGAAGGATGGCTCCTTTACCATAAACTAGGATGTACGGTGAATTATTCAGAGAGGGCTTGGGTGTTACATGGTCAGCCCATAATGCATTCATTAGGGTGGTATGCCAGTTGCATTGCTCAGAGAAAATGATCTTCTTGATTATGCAGATGAGGTTTTTATTCGTGGATTCTGCGAGATCGTTTCCTTGCAGGTAATAGTTAGATGAATGTTTTAGCACAATACGATTTTGTAATGAAAAATCATAGAGTTTCAAAGACGAAAAGTACATTACATTATCAAAAACAAGTGATACCGGAACGCCAAACTGTGAGATGATGTTCTGCTGGAGGAAGTTGATGACCTCCTGGTCATTCACTTATATGAGTGGAACAACTTCTGTCCACTGTGTGAAGTAATCAGTTGCTGTTAGAATGTAGCAGTGTTGCTTTGACAAATAAGGGAAGATTTCCCTAATGATGTCTAGGCCCCACTGTTGGAATGGTTCGGTCACTACAACAGGGTGCAATGGGGCTGATCATCTTCGTGTTCTGCCGGCACATCTTTGACAGGCCAGACACTTGCGGGCATAAGCATGTGCATCCTTGGATAATGTGGGCCAGTAGAAACTGGCTCACATAACTTTGTGCGCAATGATGTTTCCTGCAAAGTGACCCCCGACGGGTCCGTCATGTAGATCTTGAAGTACCTTCTCTGATTCATGTGCCTCCAGGCACCTGAGCAAAATTCTATTACTATGATTTCTGTAAAGCACTCTGTGCACCGAATGATATGCTAAGGCTTTGAGGCGCAATGCCCTCTTCTATATGATCGAAAAGTGAGAGGGTACTGTGTCGTGCTCAAGGTACTGACGCACATATGCGTACCAAGATATTTTGTCTTTAGCGGGTGTTGCTCGCCTTATATCGTACATCTCAATTTCCTTCTCCTAGTCGACAAGCTCTTCTTCACTCTCCAGTGCATGTACCGCTTTAGCTACAAGTCTGCAGAGCCCATGTCCTTTGATCGTGTGAACTGGATTGATTTCAAGATCATACTCTTGCAAGCCTGTCATCCAGTTCACACATCATTCACCCAGTTCTTGTTGTACAAGCAATGTGCGGACTGCTAGGTGAGGGACGAAGACTATGCAGTGGTTCTTCAGCAAGTAGGGCCTGAAGTGTTTCATCGCCTTGTAAACTGCATATGCTTTCTTGTCAATGGTGGGGTAGTTGAGTTCTGGTCCCTGCATGCTTGCGCTCATGAAGGAGATGGGACATTCATTGTTCATTTCGTCCTTCTGAGTGAGCACTGCAGTGAGCAAATTATCAGAGGTAAAGGTGTATAGCAGGAAATATTTCTTGAAGTCTGGGTTGTAGAGTGCAGGTGCTTCTGCAATGGCCTACTTGATTTAGGTGAATGCATACTTTTCCCTCTTACCCTAGTTGTAGACTATATCTTTCTTGATCATGTTCTACATGGGCTTGACTATTTGCGCATAATCTGAGATGAACTTCTGGAGGAAGTTTATCTTGCCCAAGAAGGATTGCATGGCTTTCTTGTTGGCTAGGTAAGGGATCTATGTAATAATCTGAACCCGACCTAGATCCACCTTGATCCCGCTTTTGGAAACAATGTGTCCGAGGAGGTTCCTTTCGACATTGGGAATACACTGTTTTTGGGATTCAAGGAAATCCCCTATCTCCGGAATCACTCAAGAATTTTATTCAGATGGTGTATGTGGTCTTCTCATCTTTTTGAGAACACAATCACATCATTGAGGTATACCACTATGCTCTATCCAATGAGTCTGTGAAAACTGATGTCCATGGTGCGCTGAAAGGTTGCGTTTGCATATACAAGCCCAAACGGAATTCGTCTATAAGTGAGCCTGCCCCACTTAGTACGGAAAGTAGTCTTAAGTCTGTCAGGTTCTACTACCAGAACCTGATTGTATCCTGAGAAATTGTCGATAACAGAAAAAATTTGTGCCTTAGATACTGTCTGCAGAATGTGGTCCATAGTCGGCACGAGGTAGTTTTCCTTGTCCGAGGCGCAGTTTGCGTTCCAGAAACGAACACACAAGTGGATTTCACTGGACTTCTTGTGTATAGGAACAAGATTTAAAACCCATGTGGAATGGTGAACTTTGTATATGATCTGTGCATCCAACAACTTGGTGAGATCTTTCTGTATGAAGGGTTCAAGTGATGGGTGTACTTTTCTCAGCTTTTGTTGATATGGCTTGACCCCTTCTTTGATCAGGATGATGTGTTGGATGATTTGCGTGTCATAAGTTTTCAGATCATCATACATCCACACGAACACATCTCGGTACTGTTTGAACAAGCGGACAAAGGCTTTCCACTCTTGCTGTGTGCAACATGTACCAAGATTGACGAACTTCGAATCTTGTTCTATTCCCAGGTTAATCAATTCGTGCATCATGGTGGAACTGTGGGTCTTGCTATTCCTTGGCCCCTGAAAACGTTCTTGCAAGTCATAAAGCTTTTCCAATGTTGCCACACCTTTTGTGATAAGGTGGCCTTTCTTGTTACCAGCTTCTACTTACAGAGAGCGCTCATGCTCGTCATCATCTATCACTGCATCTTTGAAGACGTCAGCGTTGGCCATGAAATGCAGTATCTGTTGATCATCATTAAACATGCATAAATTAATTATGTTGTCTGAGATAGATGGCTTGTACAAAATTTCAATAGTAAATCTATCCCTAATTGATGACATTCTCGAAGTTGCATTTTCCAGAGCATTGGTAGCTGCATTACGCGTACGTGGTACAACAATGATGTTAAATTCTTGGAAGTTAGAGATTAGCCACCATACCTCTTGCTGGTAACTTTTGAGATGTGGTGACAAATAGTGAATGGTGTTACGTACCTACCATACCACTATCTCTGAATCACCTACCACTTTGAGTGTCACCACATTGAGGCTGATGGCTTTCTGCAAGCCTAGCATGAGTGCTTCATACTCAACAACGTTGTTCGTGCACTCGAACTCCAAGTGACTTGAAACCAGATGCTTCATGTCGCAAGGATCGATCAAGGCACACTTGGCTCTTGAGCCGTCCTGTGTCTTTGATCCATCAAAGTACAGGATCCACAACTTGTCTATACACGGATCGTTTAACATGCTAGTATTACTACTACTATTGTTGCTACTTCCACTACTACTATTGGTACAATGCATTGTACATGTTTCATTACCATCAGTTGGGCATGGAAGGATTCCCAACTGCGTGTCTAGTGGGGTTGGAGCTCGGCATACAGGATAACACCCCAATGTTATTTCTAGGAGGAAGTTGCCAAACATGAGTTTTATGAAGGCCAATGGTTAATTCTCGCCATTAAGGGGATTGACATTGTGCTTCATATACCTCTCCGACAATACCCAGATTTGGTTGCACTTACCCTTGTACGGAAGCCACATGTGGGACTAGTCTATAGTAGAATATCCATTTAGCTTGTTGGACCAGTCTCTGCTGAGTAGTAGACTGTATGATATTGGTATGTCCACAACAACTATGTTGATGCATTGGTGGACTCGACCGTCATGAGATAGTCAGATGATCACATCTCGTAGTTCACCAATGGCTAGTACTGATGTTCGTTCAAGCTGGATGATTCATGCAGATGTCTCACTCCATTGGGGATTGATATTTTTCGCAATGGAGAGTGCATGACGTTGGCTTACGCATTGGAATCAAGCAAGTAGTTGTGAACATTGCAGTTAAAAATTTCAAATAATAGCAGGAATGGAGGGCAACTTGAGTTTGCTTCTTCCATTTGGAGTGCATTGAGCATAGTAGAATGTGATCCAAGAGGCGTGCTTGCTCCCTTGCTGGTAGAGGTTGCGTTGTCCAATGTTGTCTGTCCAAATGTGCGTAGCAGGATGTCTTGCTGACTCTAGATCTTAGCTAACTTGAACACACTGATGTTCGCTCGAGTTTTCTTCATGTCATCTACAATGTTGTAGTCCAAAGGTGGTAGAGTCACTGAGGTGTTCAGGCTAGAACAGATGTTCGCGTTATCCAGTAGAGTGTTTTGCAGTATGCTACTCATGGATGTCCTCTTGTCCACTGCTGTCTTCCCAGACTTTTTTTGTGTCTTCTGCTTTAGGGTGGATAGTGGATCAACCTTCCTCATCAACAGTCTCATTTTTTCTTGTACTTCCCCAAGTGTAGGGGGATCCCCTTTACTCTTGATATTGTAACGATCATTTTGCTTTTGGGGCTGCTTCTCAGTGTTCATCTTCGACATTGCTTGTGAACACTGATATATGTTCACCACATGCCCAAAACTTGATGCTTCATCAGGTGCAATACCTTCATCATTATCTTTGTCATCTGGCTACTCTTGCAGACTGCTCTTTGAATCGAATGTATGACTATATACCGAGTTTGTGACTTTCTTGCAGTCCGAACAACAGTTCTCAGGAAGATGTTCTTCGTGGAATGAACAAAACTCAGGATCTATGGACTATTTAACATTAAACACATAGCTCTGTGCAATTTTTGGAGGGTACCAATTGCTGCCTGATGACCTGCTTCCCTGTCTCTGTCTAGGTAAACCGTTGCTTGCAGATGTGTCTGTTTTCCATTGTTTAAGCTCAGAAACTTCTGTTGTTAAATTATTAACGAGGCGAGTGAGGGTTTCAATATAATTTTCTTCGTTGTCTCTACCCTTACTCACCATTGCTTGGGACTTCCTGCTCGTGTCTTTGGAGTCCTTTGTTGGTTCATCATCCTTGATGACTCCAATCGCTTGTTTGACAAGCTGCGCAATGCTGGTCGGCAGTGAGGACGTGTAGTAATCAACAATGACGGAGTCATGAGGTTTGGTTTCTACTGCAAATTTGTTCAATATGTGTTTAAACCTTTGATTAAAGTCTTTTACTTTTTCTTTTCCCTCCATCTTCAGGCTTCCCAATTCTTTGAGAAGCATAGCTGGGGTTTTGTCATCAACAAACGTTTCCAGGAACATGATTTTGAATGCACCCCATTTCTGTATGGAGTTTGGTGGAAGGTTGTGATACCATGCAGTTGCGCGACCGTCCAAGGTACATGGAAACAATCTACATGCTCCGTCATCATTCCGTACCTCAAGGGTCTGCAGTTGCAGGTAAAAGTTTTCCAAATGGCCTTGTGCCTTCATCACGCTGTCAGGGTTAAACTTGATGTTCATTCTCTCCGCTCACTTCGACATCTTGTGCAAGACACTCAGGAGAGCCAATGGTCCCTCAGTCATCCATTCCAGATTTTAGTCAGTCGTCTCTTCTTCTTCTTCATCCTCCTCCTCTCTTTCAGAATCTGACAGTTTTGGCTCTAAGTCTGTTGGTTCGTCTCCGCCTCCGCCTCCTCTGTTGCCTTCCCCTTCGCCTCCTGTACCGGAGTCTGATCCCAAGATCACAAGGGTATCTAATTCCCCTTGTTGGAAGACCAGAGGTTCCTCTCTGTCTTCAATAGCTTCTTCTAGACCTTCAAGTGTGGCAAGAACTGCTTCTTCCACTGATGATACAAAAACCCCTGTGGGAGTGGCTTTTGGCTTCCTTGATGCGTATGGAAGATGTTGTATGCATGGGATCAGTCCAATTTCTTTCACGAACTGGTGGGTGATGGGACAGATGGAGCGAAGGTGATGATATGGAATTTCGTGTTCAGTCCCGGGAGGTGAGAAGTAACCAACTGCAGAGTCATATGTAGGTGAGAGGGAGTGCGAGTTATTTCCTTGACCAGATGGTTGATGAGTGAGTGTGAGACGATATTTAGCCATAAACAACTAGTTGCCCTCCTTCTAGTGCCAGAAATGTTGACGGTTCTCTACCCGCCAACATTCAGGTGATCACCCCGGTATGAAGTCCCAACTAGACCTCACACAATTTGGTGTGGGCGTCCCATCCGGTATAATGGCCCAGTTGCCATTATCTTAAAGATTTTCCTCAACTCTTGCTTGTTAGCACAGGAGAGTAGTCTGCTTTGTCTTCGAGAAGTGAGGTTCACGTGCCTGGTGATTACTAGTATCACTTGTGTTAATGGTTATTTCATTGTAGAGGGAGATGGTGGGAGTGAGTCCCAAGTTGGTTGGGAGGAAGCCCAAACTCTGTTGGGAACAGAAAACACAATAGGACATGCACAACTTCCAGAAGAACAATCCACACGGATGCGATAGTCAAAACACACAAGGCAAGATAACACGTACAACACTCAGCGGATGAGTCCACGTGATTGCAACGATTGTTATAGAAAGTTTTATGTGAAAGGTATGTCTGATGTCCAGGAGGTAGCCAACATGAGCGAGACAACGTTAACAACATATACAACACATTTTCATTAACATATATGTATTACAACAAGTGAATGCGTTCAAGTGTTAAACACAGTTTAAAGTAACATGCATTACAAGTGTTCAAGATTAGTCTTAGAACAATTACAAAACATGCGTGAAAACGTGTTGGCTTCTTAGAAGGCTTCTAAATTAAGTGAAAGTTCCAAGACACATTGTTACACAATATATCACTAACCCACGTGGGCGGGGCGTTGGAGCCACTACTTACTCCTTAAAGAAAATATTATAGACTCTCGAGGCTATGTGCAAGGAGCTGAGGAGAAAAGTCCTTTCCATGTACAAATGAGGGGGTATTTATAGCCAAGGGTGAAACTGACCCTTGTGGCTCTTTGACTACCCTCATGACTATTTGACTTTTCGACTTTACATGACTCTTCATACAACAAGTGGGTCTCTTGGAATTCCACGTTACATTACGATAGTATGGCCCACTATAGAGATGTGGAAGATGACCCATGCCATGACTCGACATGACAATGCTGGTACATTCTTGCTACTGCTGGTGTGCATGTCGAGCTGCAATGCTGCTAGGTGATGGATGTCCTCATGGTGTATCATAGCTTCACCTCCGCATGGAAAAGTGCACGGAGTCTTCGATGGTCGTTGATTCGCTTGATGTTGCTTTCACACATTTCTCCTTGCTTGTATGTTGGTAAGCTTGGCAGGTTCGTCCGTTCATAAAAGGTGCATGTTCATGCATCCGTCCGTGAACACATCTTTGCATGGTAATCCGTTCGCGAGAACATCTCTTTGCATGCATTGTATGTTCGACTGTTGGTGAACCTGTCCTTCTGCATGTGCTCCCTTCATTCATCCCATCTGTCATCGTACCATGTTTGTTTGTGTACCTGTACCTATAGTCACTCATGACGAGATGACATCAAATCCAAAAACCTCCTAGTCTACCATGATGCATGATCATTTCGGATGCAGGTGACCGGGAGAGGTAACAAGGTTGCAAGGCGGGATGGAGGCTCTAGGCACTGTTGATGAAAATTGCACAAGAGTCACTGGGTGATGAAGATGGGCAATCTGGATCGACAATGACTATCTGTAGGGTTTGGCTCAACTGGAGGACAAAACTATGCATTTTTTGGGAGGAACAGTCTGGGCTACGGGAAGGCTGGGTAAGAAAAATCTGTGCAATTTCTGGAACGAGTGGGCAGTGGGAGCTTGGCAGCCAAAACTGCGTAATACCTAAAGGGAACTAGTAGCTGACTGTCGGGACACCGGCAGTAAAAACTGTGTAATTCCTGAGGGGAACTAGAATTCAGCCGTTGGGTCACTGGCAGCAAAAACTATGCAATTCTTGAGGGGAACCGACAGTGAGCTACTGGGGCTTCACAAAAAAAACTATGTTGATGTTGTGAGGCTGACCTACTAATCACCTCTGCATAGTTTCTTAGCGAAGCGTACTGCTGGGAAGTAGAGGAATTGCTCATGAAAATTGTGCAATTTTCTTGGTGAGCATCGAGTCCACTATCGAGAGGTATGGCTGGAAAAATTGCGCAATTTTCTGAGGGAGACAGGGACGAGCACTAGTTGTCTGTCCGGCCTGTCTACGCAATTTTCCCAATCAGCAGAGTGGGCAAGTTCTACAGCCTCTGCGCAATTTTTGAGGGGAGTCACTCCTCGGGTGGCTATCGGGTCAAACTCTCTAGTTGACCATCATGAAGGCTGATTGATTTCCTTGCGAACATCACAGCTTGAAATGACTTGATTTGTACTTCAGCATTGTTATGGGTGACAATCGATTGAGTCGATGACGGGGTGATGGTCCGACTGTTAGAGGGGAGTCTGGTCATAAGAACTTCAGCAAAATGACTAAGTGTGTGAACGAGTGAAAGATGCATATGCGATCCTGCAAACACACACTTACATGACTCGACAACGAGACGACTCAAACCATCTAGACACACGTGTTCAACATGACCGACCAACGGTGTAAGCGATAAGCACAACACTTGTGATTGATCATTGGTCGACTGTGACGATGCTTGCACGACAATGTATGTGACTCCGTGTTTGAGTGCGAAATATGTTTACATAGTGAACACAACAAGTACACACAAAGCGAAGACCTTGAGTATAATTAGAACATGGTCGCAAGCATGAAATTGACATCAACATGCAAAAGCTTGGGTGAAATGATCAAGCAAGGTAGGTGCGAAGACTCACACAAGCTCACGGAGTGTACCCGAGTGTGTGCAATCATCAAGTGAAACTCTCAAGGGAGGCTCTGGAATTGGAAACAGGGCAAAATTTTGGAGGGTAGTTGTAGCCAATACAACACTATTGTATAAAGAAGAGAAAATTATAAAGAATGTCTAGGAGATGGAGATGATTAGGATCACACTCATTTTCAGCTAGAAAAAGCACATACAATCATACCTCCAAAGAGGAGAAAATCACAAGTGCAAAGAGTACATAAGGTTCTAAAAATTTGAAATCCAATGCAACAAACATGGAAGTGGACCATCTTAATGAATTTCTTGCTTCAAAAATATTGTAAATTTTTGAGAGCTAATTAATTCTAGAGGAGTTAGCCAATTATATGCCAACTATTTTTGAAGAAGAATATATAACACTACATCATGGTAGAGGTATAATAAAGAGGAAAGGAAATTAGAAATTAAGATTTTTAATGTAAAGGAAAAGAAAGCTAATGGAAAATGGAATTCATAAATTGAATTTAATCTATTGAAACCTTCTATTATTAGTAAATTTCATTAAGATAATATGGATGCATTGGTTCATTCAATAATTGAGCAAGAAATGGGGATTTCCAAATTGTATAAAAGGATAAGTGATGTCAAGGATGCTCTAATTCCTAGGTCACTATTTATAGATCCTTTTTCTATAACCATTCTAGATGAATTCCTTAAAGAGACACGTAATTCAGGTTCCAAGGTTAAAAATGACACGAATTTATTTATAGGAATTAAAATGCATGTGGTTGAGAATATAAATAAATCACTTAACTCAGTTCTTGAATCCTGAGAAGTTGTTATGAGTTAGTAAGGACATAAATACTGCTAAACATTTTTATAAAAATGGGACAACCAATTTTGTAGCAAGGGTATCTAGTATGGACTTATTCACAAGGAAGAGATAATACGTTTATTCTAATAATATATTGAAGAAAATACATGTTAACTACTAATTATTAGCTAATTGTGACACCGTACGAGGAAGGATAAGTAGATTGTTTCTAAAAAAAAAATGTTAAGATAATAAAGAAATTGAAATCCCACCCTTAATAAAGGAAATAATGGTTCTAATCAAGGATCAAATAGAACCAAATATAAATATGCTCAATATTGTGTGGGGTAGTAAGTTTTATAACCTCACCAATTTCCTAGAACAATAAATCATACACTGGTTAGTTAGCTTGTAAATAGAATACAAACTAATTTTTTACCGCACAAAAAATATGCTCCCAACTAAAAAGGATATCTGAGATGATTTATTCTCACTTCAAGTTAAAGATGATATAAAGGTAAACTCTTTTGATACTACATTGAAAAATAGCTCAAAAGTGTGTTAAAAATAATAACTATTCATCTATAATTTACAAGATCCAAAAAGTGATTATGTGACTTAAGATTTTTTGTTCGAATTACCTTATTAAATATTTTTCCACTCCATCATTTCCCACACTCATATTAACAATTATACATTATTTCAGAGCATTTCCCTTTTTTCCTTCTTATTAATATGTTAACGAGTCAACAATCTTCCAAAGCATTTCCTTACAATCTAATTTTTGTGTGAAAGGTGAATCCTTGATCGTCTTCTTTTTAGTCCCTGCCATCTGGCAATGGCTAGGGACTATAGTAATCGGAAAGCATGATGTTAACATTAATTGACCTGCTTGTGACCTGCTTCTTAGCGCCGGTTGAGGGAGTATATCGAAAGTTTTTTCGTACATAATAATTCACTGTGTTATTTGGCCTCTTCCCGAGGCCGGAGGCAAAAACATAGGTTATAAATAATTAGTTTTTGCCATTCAGTGTTAGAGCAGTTTAATGCTAGCATTAATCCTAAGCGTTTAATGCTTGGGATAATGCTTGGCACATTGTACTATCAGACGTACAGGTACAGGTTGCTGCGTGAAGACTCTTGCAATGTGTCTGCCGTGTGTCTACTCTGCATGGCTACTCTGCATGTTGCTCTAGAACAAGTCCACCTAGTCATTCACGTTGGAGCTGTCAAGCTGTGAATTCACACTGAAGCTGTCATTCAAGCTATGTGTTTTAGGCCAAGGGAATATTATTTTCTAGAAATGAAGGCTCAAATCAAGGGTTTGAGAATCATACCGAAGTGAAGGCTCAGCTGAGATTCATCCATATCTGTAGAATCACCTGGAGCAGAAGCGTGACTGCAATAATCATGGATCCCATCTCCGCGTTGCTTACCCTTCCTGCGAGCCCATACCCTATGACTAGTTCTGGGGGCGTTTGTTCCTGCCGTGTCCTTCCAAGGTAGATGGTATATTCCTGTAGATGGTGCCATTGCTTTGATTGACAGATTCCATCATTTCACTGGCCTCCCATGGCTTGACGAACTTCACTTACTCTGAAAATGCTGAAGAATAGAGCTCATGCAGAACGAAATTAATTCGCTTGTTGGATGGTCAACTTGGGTTCCTTGAGTGGGGTGTAAGAGGGGCTTTAATAGAGCGCTGGTGGAACCCGACTAGGCTGGTCCAAGAAACAACGATGACACAGGCTAGTGGGACAATAAACAAAGACAACAGCGGGCGAAAGAAAGGGCTTACCTACGTGCGTGCTTCTTGCATGGATAGAATGCGAGCTGGTGGTAAATCTTAATTATTGAATTCTTTGCTTACAATATTTTGCTTGGTCCTTGGAAAAATGCTACATATTTTTCCATTCTCATTGCCACTCTCATTCGTCTGGTTAATTGGGCTGACCTCTCTCGTTATGATGATTAGGGCATGCACTGCATGCTGATGTTGTGTTGTATGTACTTTGGTTGTAGCGGATAAGACCATTCTCAGGTCTGCACGGAGAAACGCCTTCCATGAACAAATGGAAAATCAAGCCACCGAGTGCTGGCATTTCTGAAAGATAGAATCACCTCTCGCAGAGACCACCTATGCCGTTATAGTAGACATGAAGAACACAGGTCTCTAGGGCTTGAATTTATCATATTATTTTCTCTTTTCTGAACAATTTGAAAATTTCGCTTGAATTTATCATATTATTTTCTCTTTTCTGAACAATTTGAATTTATCATATTATTTTCTCTTTTCTGAACAATTTGAAAATTTCTCTGTAATTATGAACTCAAAAGGTGGCATAAAAAAGGAAAAAAAGGGAACTGATAACCAACCTGATCAATTGCAGAGGGCTTTTTCCTATGGTGAAAAGTAGAAACCAGTATTGCCAAGGCATGAACATGATTCATACTATCAACAAATTGATCTTGCAACATCCTGGCACGCTCATCGGACGTACTAACTAGCACCTCGTTGTTCTTTTTCCAAAGCGTGTTCCCTTGCCTGTACTTCGCGCTGTTGAAGTCAGGCTGCTTTCTCATTGTCCTGATTTCGAGCTACTGGATCATACGATGTAGGTGAGTCTAATTATTCTGACTTCTACTGTAAGTTGCCTTAAGGCGCCTCCCAGCACTTGCCTGTGAGGAAAATCCCATTTAGAAGAAGGGAAAAAATATAGCTACAGAGGCTGAGGGAAAGGACGGACTCTATTCCTGACTTAAGGAAGCCTTCGGGGATCTTCTCCTATCTATAAGACGAAGACGCGAAAACTTGTCTTATCGTCTGCATCTGCTAATCCTTGCTTGTCAGCTTAACTTCCTTAATATACTGGGAGAGGAAAAAGGCCTCTAAACTTCTTTCTTTCTTTTGATTTTTCTGGTTATATCAAGCAAAGACAGATAAGAATAGATAATATGACTAATTGGTAGTAGCTAACTAGTTGGGTTTGGGTGGTTAGCACCCCCCAGCAAGCAAGCCAATTTACTGGTATAGAAATAGAAATGATATCAGTATTCATGGAACGATAGATATACAGAGATACTATGAACGCAACCAAAACCCATACAGAGATATCAGCATGAGCAATACATGGTTGTGTTTATCATGACAAAACAATCATGTGGGTGCCCCTACGCTTCTCCACGTACTTCCTTATTGCTTTGACACTAGCACAGGACAGTGGGACCTTCTTTTGTGACGTGGCGTCTTTGGCCTTGCGTGATGTGGATGGATTCAAGAAGTGTCGTACAATATAGTTCGGTGGCTGGATTCAAGAACTGGCGTGCAATATGGTTCTGTGGGTTAGCCACTAAATTATGATACTTCATTGTTGTTCACATCTAAAATAATTAAGTCTTACCATTATTTTTTTAATTCGTCATTAATAAGATTAAATGTCATTATAATCTAGAAATAACAATTTATTTATGCATTTGCAATCGGAGGAATCGCAATTATATTTATATATTTGCAATTGACTTTGTCAAGTGAAAAGAGAGCGGTGACATAACATTAAGAACCATTTAAAAATGAGAAATCTCAATTTGTCACTATTTCTTATCAACCCACAATATCAATTAAGAAATGAGAAATCTCAATTTCGCATTGTTTCTTATCAATCCAGAATATCAACCATAAGTTACATAATACCAAGCAATAACACGTACATATGTAAAAATAAAACAACCTACATAAATTCAATTACAAACCTGGAATTGTGAGCAATTGAGGCAGTGGCCTATGTGCCGAAATAGAGGTACCATGAAACACTAGAATTCAGAAGATTGCGCTATTTCCAGAACTTCCTCCCGTTGTCCTAGGAACAAAACTTCCTTTTGGCTGTTTGTGATAGGCCAATACCTTAGTAGACCCCTAATAACAGTATCCACTAACGTGAAATCATTTTCCACAAACTGAGTGATACAGTGTGATAGTTGTTGATGATAGAGATCAAGGCATTTAGGCTATGCCGACGCAAAAGAGCTCTGCTTAAAAAGAGTTTATGTTCCTCTTTTAGAGGTGATGCAAAACCATTTATTATGCTACCCAGAATTTCCAACAGCTCACTAATGCCATTGTGTCTCTTAGTTTCATAAATAAATCGATAGAATATGTTGTTAATTGCTATAAATGGTCAATGCATCATATATTTTCCATAAATGCGATGCAATATAATTTTTGCATACTCTCTCTCTCTAGGGTCTTCAGAATCAAATAGGTTGAGCAATCGCTGTACAAAGAAGCGGTCTATATACCTCTTGGCTAATCTGGGATCTGTATCTGCAGAAATTATATATCGCAGCAAGAGTTCATACACTATCTGCAAATGTGGCCATGCAGGATCCATACAGGGATCTTCTTCTTCCCGGTCAAATTTTTCCAATCCTGTACTTTCATGGCAAGTTGGAGGCAAGGAACGAAAAAGATTTGAAGCAAACATTTGGCAATCTCCCCCTGAACTCTTTCTGTGAGTGTGCCTACTCCATACTGAACATAGTCAACAAGCTCCAGTAAGGTTTGCCGCTTGAACTCTTTGTCTGCAATATTTTCTTTAAGGTTTGAGAAATCATATTTGAGACAGCAAAGATTCAATTTTTTAATCAAGATCCTGTCTTTCAAACCAAGGAACATCTCTCAACAATGGTAAATTTGCAGTGGGGCTTAGACTACCATTGGCAGAATGATCAGATTCAGCGTTAATCACATCATTCTCTTTGATTGGAGATGTCAATGGGGTAACTACAGATTTCAATGCCACGAAATCCTTCATAAGCTGACAAATCTCAGCTCAGAAGCATATACCACTAACACAATATTCAACAACAAGCTTCAACGACTGATCATTATATGGTTTTGTGTTGCCTCGGTTGTAGACATGGGGATCTTTCTCTTCATTCGCAAACCACTGCTTGTTTCTCTATCTCGTGTATCCTTAGAACCAATTTAGAAGCATATAAATTTCACTAAAAACCCAACCGTTACAACCACAACTGGAAAAGGTCATCCACAAGCCTATTGTGCCGATTCAGGCGATGCTGCAACATCTGTTGAAGTTTTGGGCTTGCAGAAAGTACCAGCAGGGAAAGATAAAGCCAAACAATTTTAAGTTGAAAACTCAAAGGGGAAAATCGTAAAGCTAACAAAGAACGCAAGAAATTCGTGAAATTCGGGCCCCTCATTCTCTCTACTTCGGCTCCAAGCTCGTCTTAGTCATCTCTTCTCATGATATGGCAAGGGAGTTTATGAAGACTCGTGATCTGCTTTTTGCCAGCAGACCTCCATCAATTGCAGGTAATTACTTGTTGTATAATTATTTGGACGTCGGCTCTGCTCCATATGGCCCTTACTGGAGGCAAATGCGTAAGCTCTGTGTTTTACAAATGTTGAGCTCCAAAAGAGCAATAGAGCAAGCAGCATGAACATACATATGAGCTATAAATTCCTCCTGCCAAGTCTACTAAGAAACTTAGAGAGAGAATCTTCGGCGAAAATCACATGGAAAATCATTTGTCGACGCGTTTCGAACCAACAAGTGTGGTTCATCATCAGGACAGGTTGAAGAAACAGATCCAGCTGAGCAAGTTAAATAGGCAGAGCAGAGACTCCTGACTAACGGCTAGTTTGACTCCAGGATCGAGGTCAAAAATATTTTATTAGTTTAGTTAGCAGAATTAGGACCAAAATATAAATTGAAGGGTAATTTAGTTTACAAATTTTAATAAAAATTAGTTAAATAATGGACCTTAAAAGCAATATATATAACATAATATTATTTAAAATATTAAAATTATAAATTAATAAAAGATCTAACAAAGGTCAAAAGGGGGCCATAAATAATTAAATAAAAATAAAATAATCAAATCAGAAGTAAAAACCTATAAATATTATAAATAAATATTAAATAAATAAATTTAGAATAAATATTTATTATTAAATAAATAAATAAATTCAGAATAAGATTAGTTAAAACATAAAAATAATAATAGTAAATAAAATAATAAAGATAAAATAAAATAAAATAAACAAATAAAAAAAAAATTAAAATTATGGAAAAATTAATGGAAGAAAATCACAGAGGATAGAAAAATAAGTAACGAAGAAATAAGAATAAAATAAATAGGTTAGTTAGAAAAACTAGTTAAAAAGTCTGAATAAATAAATAAAATAAAGACAAATAAAATATAGGAGGGTAGGTTAGTTAAATAAATAGATAAATTCAGAATAAAATTAGTTAAAAGAACAAAAAACAGTTAAAATAATAATAATAATAATAAAAATAAAATAATAAAGATAAAAATAAAAATAAAATAATCAAATCAGAAGTAAAAACCTATAAATATTATTAAAAATTATCGAAAAATTAATGGAAGGAAACCACAGAGGTTAGAAAATTAAGTTAAAAAATGGTAACAATGTAATGAGTAAATGAGAATAAAAAGAATAAAAAAGATAGGCTAGTTAGAAAAATTAGTAACAGGGTAAAAGCATGTTAATGTGTATCACTTTTTCCCTTTTTGTGGCAAAGAAGTTTTATAAAAATAAATGGAGTTGGAATGTTTACTCTTAAATTCACAAAATCATCAAAAACTAGGTGGTGGTAAAAGAAGACAAAACATGTCAATTTAAATTCAATTTCATGTCATATTTTTTTCTAAAATTTAATATATAATTTTTATATAATTTATTCATTTTCTTTAAAAGGTATCATTAATATTTTACATAAATGTTTAAGTAGTGACAAAACCGCGACCCCCTATTTCTCTATTGATTTATGTTTTTTAATTCCAATTTCTTTAAGAGATGTGTTGTAAACATTCTAAAGATTGCTAAACAAATTTAAAAATAAAAAGTAAGCCTAGTTTTTAATTATTATTAAAATACTAGTAAAAATGATCATATTTTCGTATATATAAAACCGCGACCCAAGAAACTACCCTTTCAAGTTTATAAAATATATATTTTTTTAATAGAAATTTGAAAATAACATATAACAAGATGTTAAAATTATTTTTTGAAATTTTTTAAAATATATTTTATATTTTTTATAATAAAATTTTTAATTATGATTATAATAACGTATTTTATATTATTCAAAATATAATATATAAAATTATTTGTTTAGAAATTCTACTTCTATTTATATATATATATATTTAAAGAGTTTTAGCATTTCATTTAACTTTACATCAAGTTATTTATATTTTGTGAGTGATTAACCATAGCTTTTACCAATATTTACTATCAGTTGACTTATTTGCAAATTTAGTATTTGCTTTTTATAACATTATTTATATTTTCTAAACCCATTAAATAGGTTCACTATAGCTTTTATCAAAATTTATTGTGAGTTATCTTTGTTACAAATTTAGCATTTATTTTTTATAATTAACAAGTATGAAACTCAACTCATTTAATTGATATTTTTATATTATTTTTTTTATATTTCTTTATTTGATTGCTTTTTCGCTTTTGCCATATAATGAGACACATTAACATGCTTTTACCCAACAAGTCGGAAAAAATAAATCAACTAAAGACAAAACAAAATGTAAGAGGGTAGGTTAGTTAAAAAAGTAATAACCGAACAAATAAAATAAGAATAAAAATAATAAAAATTAGTTAAAGGACTAAAACAATAAAGGTGATAATAGAATGAATCAATAAAAGTAAATCCATAAATCAGTAAAAAAGAAAAGGTTAATACTAGATAAATAATAAAAATAATAATAAAAGTAAATAGATAAAAAGAAAAAAAGAAAAGAAAAAAAAACCCTACAGAAGAGGGCGGAAACCAACTAGGAGGAGAGAGCAGGGACCCAACATCTACTGACTTTCTAGCCATCGTCTCTATTAATATTGCAAGGTCTTTTTTCAATTTCAAGCGCTTCCCTAAATTTACGATGATGGAAATGCGAAACCCTAGCAATAACACTAGCCTCCTCAATGCAAACATGATGATTGTTTTTCTCAGCATGTTCAGCTAAAGCGGAGGACTTGGCTCTCCTATGCTTAAGGTCCGCAGCGTGCTCACTAATCCTTTGATTAATAGAGCGACCAGACTCTCCAATATAGGGGGTCCCACAGGAACAAGGGATCAAATAAACCCCTTTCATATCCTTAGGGTCGATAGGATCCTTTACAGATCTTAGGGACCCACGAATGGTGTTCAGGGGCCTGAAGTTCACAGGGATACTATGCTTCCGGTGAATCCTCCCAATCCTATCAGTAGTCCCCTGAACATACGGAAGAAGGACACCTGGGATTCGTTCCTTCGGTTCCCTTTTATTCAAAGAATTCTTGGAAGCCTTAAGGAAAGCCCTCTGGCCCAAGTATCTACTATAGCCATTCTCAACAAAGACACCAAGCAGATGGGATTTTTCATCCTCGAAGCTCTTTTCGTCGGAGATTCTAAGGGCCCGAGTAGCAAGGGTATTGAGGACACCCATCTTTTGAGCTGGGAAATGGTGGGAATTGGCATGAAGATACTGCTCCGTATGAGTTTTCTTACAAAAAACTCGATGGGCGAGGTAACCATCACTATTCTTAGAAATAATAATATCAAGGAAAGGAAGGCATCCATCAACTTATTGCTCCTTAGTGAACTTAATGGCTGAGGATTGGTTGTTGAGATGATCAAAGAAGAGATCAAGCTCAACCTGCCCATGAGGCCATATGACATTGGTGTCGTCCACATACCTTCTCCACAACTTAGGCAGGAGCCGAGAAGAGCTAAGAGCCTTGGATTCAAAATATTCCATAAAAAGATTAGCAACAACAGGGGAAAGGGGGTAGCCCATCGCAACCCCACAGGTTTGCTCGAAGAACTCTCCTTCAAAACTGAAAAAGGTGGAAGTGAGACAGATCTCAACCAACTTAGCCGTGTCAGGATCTGTTAGGCGATGGATCACCTCCATGGCTTCATTAATAGGGATGCAAGTGAACAAGGAGACAACATCAAAACTAACAAGAATGTCCCCAGGATCAAGCTTAATGCCCTTGAGTTCTTCAATAAATGAAGCAGAGTCTTTCACAAAGGACTCTGTTCGACCAACCAAGGGTTTAAGCTTTAACGCAAGAAACTTCGCCAGAAGGTAGGTAGGACCTCCAATGGTGTTGACAATGGGCCTCAAGGGGGCACCTTCCTTGTGAATCTTGGGGAGACCATAGATTCTAGGGGTAATAGGGTTGCTTTGAATGAGCTTATGGTGCAAGGAACTTAAAGAGCCAATGGATTTAATGGCCAAGGCAACATTTCTTGCAACCTTCTTCAAAGGATCAAGGATACAATTAGGCAGGATTGTGCTGTTGCCTTGAGAAAGGCTAGGCCGCCTAAGAGTAACCTTAGCAAGGATGAATTTTTAGCTCTCAAATCCTTGAACCAGAACAAAGATATCGTTGTTCTTAAAGCAGACAAAGGAGGTGCTGCTGTCATTCTTAATGGGGTTGATTACCGCAACAAGATGTTGGATCATCTTCATAATAGTGGTAGCTACAAGCAGCTTTCAAAAAATCCTTTGAAGAAGGTTGCAAGAAATGTTGCCTTGGCCATTAAATCCATTGGCTCTTTAAGTTCCTTGCACCATAAGCTCATTGAAAGCAACCCTATTACCCCTAGAATCTATGGTCTCCCCAAGATTCACAAGGAAGGTGCCCCCTTGAGGCCCATCGTCAACACCATTGGAGGTCCTACCTACCTTCTGGTGAAGTTTCTTGCGTTAAAGCTTAAACCCTTGGTTGGTCGAACAGAGTCCTTTGTGAAAGACTCTGCTTCATTTATTGAAGAACTCAAGGGCATTAAGCTTGATCCCGGGGACATTCTTGTTAGTTTTGATGTTGTCTCCTTGCTCACTTGCATCCCTATTAATGAAGCCATGGAGGTGATCCATCGCCTAACAGATCCTGACACGGCTAAGTTGGTTGAGATCTGTCTCACTTCCACCTTTTTCAGTTTTGAAGGAGTGTTCTTCGAGCAAACCTGTGGGGTTGCGATGGGCTCCCCCCTTTCCCCTGTTGTTGCTAATCTTTTTATGGAAGATTTTGAATCCAAGGCTCTTAGCTCTTCTCGGCCCCTGCCTAAGCTATGGAGAAGGTATGTGGACGACACCAATGTCATATGGCCTCATGGGCAGGTTGAGCTTGATCTCTTCTTTGATCATCTCAACAACCAATCCTCAACCATTAAGTTCACTAAGGAGCAAGAAGTTGATGGATGCCTTCCTTTCCTTGATATTCTTATTTCTAAGAATAGTGATGGTTCCCTCGCCCATCGAGTTTTTCGTAAGAAAACTCATACGGAGCAGTATCTTCATGCCAATTCCCACCATTTCCCGGCTCAAAAGATGGGTGTCCTCAATACCCTTGCTACTCGGGCCCTTAGAATCTCCGACGAAAAGAGCTTCGAGGATGAAAAATCCCATCTGCTTGGTGTCTTTGTTGAGAATGGCTATAGTAGATACTTGGGCCAGAGGGCTTTCCTTAAGGCTTCCAAGAATTCTTTGAATAAAAGGGAACCGAAGGAACGAATCCCAGGTGTCCTTCTTCCGTATGTTCAGGGGACTACTGATAGGATAGGGAGGATTCTCCGGAAGCATAGTATCCCTGTGAACTTCAGGCCCCTGAACACCATTCGTGGGTCCCTAAGATCTGTAAAGGATCCTATCGACCCTAAGGATATGAAAGGGGTTTATTTGATCCCTTGTTCCTGTGGGACCCCCTATATTGGAGAGTCTGGTCGCTCTATTAATCAAAGGATTAGTGAGCACGCTGCGGACCTTAAGCATAGGAGAGCCAAGTCCTCCGCTTTAGCTGAACATGCTGAGAAAACCAATCATCATGTTTGCATTGAGGAGGCTAGTGTTATTGCTAGGGTTTCGCATTTCCATCATCGTAAATTTGGGGAAGCGCTTGAAATTGAAAAAAGACCTTGCAATCTTAATAGAGACGATGGCTGGAAAGTCAGTAGATGTTGGGTCCCTGCTCTCTCCTCCTAGTTGGTTTCCGCCCTCTTCTGTAGGGTTTTTTCTTTTTATCTATTTACTTTTATTATTATTTTTATTATTTATCTAGTATTAACCTTTTCTTTTTTACTGATTTATGGATTTACTTTTATTGATTCATTCTATTATCACCTTTATTGTTTTAGTCCTTTAACTAATTTTTATTATTTTTATTCTTATTTTATTTGTTCGGTTATTACTTTTTTAACTAACCTACCCTCTTACATTTTGTTTTGTCTTTAGTTTATTTATTTTTTCCGACTTGTTACTAATTTTTCTAACTAGCCTATTTGTTTTATTCTTTTTATTCTCATTTATTCATTACATTGTTACCATTTTTTAACTTAATTTTCTAACCTCTGTGGTTTTCTTCCATTAATTTTTCGATAATTTTTAATAATATTTATAGGTTTTTACTTCTGATTTGATTATTTTATTTTTATTTTTATCTTTATTATTTTATTTTTATTATTATTATTATTATTTTAACTGATTTTTGTCCTTTTAACTAATTTTATTCTGAATTTATTTATTTATTTAACTAACCTACCCTCCTATATTTTATTTGTCTTTATTTTATTTATTTATTCAGACTTTTTAACTAATTTTTCTAACTAACCTATTTATTTTATTCTTATTTCTTCGTTACTTATTTTTCTATCCTCTGTGATTTTCTTCCATTAATTTTTCCATAATTTTTTAATTTTTTTTTTGATTTGTTTATTTTATTTTATTTTATCTTTATTATTTTATTTACTATTATTATTTTTATGTTTTAACTAATCTTATTCTGAATTTATTTATTTATTTAATAATAAATATTTATTCTAAATTTATTTATTTAATAATATTTATAAGTTTTTTCTTCTGATTTGATTATTTTATTTATTTATTTAATAATATTTATAGGTTTTAACATAAAAATAATAAATATTTATTCTAAATTTATTTATTTAATATTTATTTATAATATTTATAGGTTTTTACTTCTGATTTGATTATTTTATTTTTATTTAATTATTTATGGCCCCCTTTTGACCTTTGTTAGATCTTTTATTAATTTATAATTTTAATATTTTAAATAATATTATGTTATATATATTGCTTTTAAGGTCCATTATTTAACTAATTTTTATTAAAATTTGTAAACTAAATTACCCTTCAATTTATATTTTGGTCCTAATTCTGTTAACTAAACTAATAAAATATTTTTGACCTCGATCCTGGAGTCAAACTAGCTGAGTCTCTGCTCTGCCTATTTAACTTTCTCAGCTGGATCTGTTTCTTCAACTTGTCCTGATGATGAACCACACTTGTTGGTTCGAAACGCGTCGACAAATGATTTTCCATGTGATTTTCGCCGAAGATTCTCTCTCTAAATTGATATGGATCACAGAAGCCTGAACTCTACTACTAAGAAACTCCTAATCGTCTTGCTAGGTCTAGTTCTAATATTTTTCGTCCAACCCTAAGCAGGGACTAGCTGCCTTGCAGCTCCTCTTGTTCTATTTAGATTTCCTCCACTTACTATACATATATATGTTTAATGGGAGCCCCTCCTACTCTAATCGGATAAATTCACTTCATTATTTTATTATTTAAATATTAGGAATATTATGTGATATTGTTTAGACAACCCATACTTCTTAATCGTTAAAAATTTCTTAGGGAGCAATTTTGGAACCTATAAATTTTGTTTTTTAAACTTTTCTAAAGTATGAATCAAGTATGTGGACACTCCATACAACATGAAATTATTTAAATTTCTCTTAAAATCATTATTTGGGTTGCTCCATGTTTTATATGTTATGATTTAATTACTTACCATTACGGGGCTTTACTGGGGGCAATACCATACCACGTGGGTTCATATTGGGGGATATATATTGAGGAAAAAATGACATAATATATTGGGGATATATAGGGGGTAAAGGGTTTTTATATTGGAATACATAAAAAATGGAGCTCAAAGTCAATGAAAAAATATGAAGGTGTATAAAAAATGTTAATGCAAAAATGGATACCTACAATATCTATTGGAATTAGGGTTTTTTAAATTGGGAAGGCATATTGGGTTTGTACTGGTAGGGGGTTAAATAATGTGATTTTAGGGGTATTTTCCAATATGTAGTTAAATTAGGGACATTGTTTAATATGCCGCGAACGCACGTGATAGGTAGGTCATAGGTTCACTGAGTGAAGCCCCTGTGCTTACCATTTACTTTATATTGAAAAATAGTTACAACAAAATGGAAAATTTTTCATATGTTTCTTTAGTTAAACAATTAATGTGGTCTTTTATTTTACCAGTTGGTCCCCTCTTGAGAATAACTATTATGAATAGAAAAATACATTATATGGAATTAAAAATGGTCATCGAAGTAGGAGAAAAAAGGGTACCTCCTCTATAAAAATGTATGGGATATCTATATACATATATATCGCATGCAATTTATTCTCTTTTACTTTAAATAGTTTAAGATAAAAAAAAATTAGTTATTCCACCATGGACATAAAAAAAATTAGTTATTCCACCATGGACATAAACATTGACTGAGGATTGTAAATCACTCCTTCATAGATAGTAATATTCCTAATAACTATTCTTATGGAAGGACTTGGCTAAATTTAATAAATCTCACCTTCCCATTGGATTAGAGGCTTAAAGAAGTATTTTAACTCACTTGTATAATTTGGATTTGCATATAGTAATCAAGGAAACTTGAATGATCTTGGTATGTTTTGGCTCAACCAGATTAATTAGATTAAGAAGTTAAAGAAAGGAAAAATTTGTAGGAGGTTAAAACTTTCTAACATGCCACTTCAAGAATTTTCTAAGGGTTTTTGAAAAGAAGCAAAAAGAGCGCTGTTTAATAGAGACGAAAAATACTGATATTGGTTTTTTTATAATTCAAGGCTTATTAATTCATCTCCAATTTCATGACCCAGTTCATCTCGACTTTAGATACCTCGTGGAATGGAACATAAGGGAATAGAAGATCATGTAGAAAGAAATAATGAAATACGGAATGCTGCAAGGTAGGTTGTTGAACAAACGAATGATGGAAGACAAAAACAAAATCAAATATGAAGACTAATAATAAGTCCCTGGGTTATAGGGAGAGTAATATCAATTTCCAAATCTCCTAGCAAGTGTATATCCTCATGATGAAATCGTTAGTATGGATAAGAACCTTAACTAGTACTTAGTAATATGTGATATTGATTTAATAGAACATAATGATGTCTTGACGGTCAGAGTTTCCTATGAACATTGATTGGCCTTACATATGATTAGTATCTCTTACTTGTAGGATCTATCACTCATTTAAATGACGTGGAAGATGTGGTTACGAGAAAGTATGTTGAACCCATCACATATCATACTTTTCCCAATTGGAAAATAATGAGATAATTAGATATATATAAATAAATTAAAAATTAAATAAAATATATATTGAAACATAAAAATTAAAAATTACCATAAAAGGAAAAAATTAAATATTAAAAAAATTAAAGAAAAACAAAATTAACTCATCAAAAATTAAAATTTAAAAAAATAAAAATAAAAATAAAAACATAAATAATTAAATATATAAATAAATTAAAAATTAAAATAAACAAATCAATAAATAAATAAAAAATTAAAATACAAAACAAACATTAAAACATTAAAAAAATTTAAAACTAAGAAAAGCCAAAAAAAAAACAAAGCTTTCTTTAAAAAAAAATAAGTAAATGACAAAAATATATTGAAACATAAAAAATAAAAATTACCATTAAAAAAATTAAATATAAAAAAGTTAAAGAAAAACAAAGTTAACTCATTAAAAAATAAAAATTTACCTTAAAAATTAATAAAAAACATAAAAATTTAAATTAAAAGACAATAAAATATTTTAAAGAACATAATTTAAGAATTTTTTTTTTTAATTAACACTAGGGAAAATAAAACAATAAAAAACAAATTGGATAATTAAAAAGAAACGAAATAAAAACATTACCCTTTTTTTAAACATTTAAAAATAACATTAAAATAAAAACAAAATAAAAAAATTAACCATAAAAATCAGGAAAAAAAAATAAAAAATTAAAAACAAATAACAAAAAAAAATTAAAATAATTAAGAAATTAAAATAAAAAAAATTAATTAAAAAAATAAAAATTAATTTAAAAAACCAACATTTAATTTTATTTTGAAAGAAACATTAAAAAAGTAATAAAAAAATACATTGAAAAATTTAAAATTAAATAAAAAAACATTTATATTTAAAAAAAAATAATACACAGTCAGCCGAAGGGCCCTTGGGTTGGCCTTATGTATTTTTTTAAATTTTAGTTTTATTTAGATGTATTTTTTTTAATTATTTTTAAAAATATTTAAAAATATTTTTAAAGTTTTTTAAATTGTTTTTTATTTTTTTTAATGTGTTTTTTTTCATTTAAATATCATTAGCATAAACGGTTAAGAATGGGTCTTGTTAGCAAGATGACCTAGGATCAATCCTCACGGTGGTGGTTGGGCCTATGCTAAGGGGAGGAGACATGGTAAAAATACCAGTGAGCTTAGGGCTAGTGTGGCTGGGTGCGATCCCTAGGTAATTTCGACGGATTGGATGCCCCTTGGTCGGGGTGTGGCTGGGTGCGATCCCCAGGTAATTTTGACGGATTGGATGCCCCTTGGTGGGGGTTTCTCAAGCGACAGGTCAAGCCTATAGGATCACAAACAACTTGATAAACAAAAAGAAATGTTTTCGTTTTCAAAAAAATTTCCTAATTTTTTTTTGATGTTTTTAATTCATTTTTTAAAATTTAATTGTTTAAGTTTTTTTTTTTTTTTAAATTTTTTTTTTTTTTTTAAATTTTTTTTTTTATGTTATTTTTACTTAAAATTTTATTTAAATTATTTATGTTGGATTTAAAAAACTTCAAATGTCATTATCTTTGAATATAAAATTCATAAAAAATTTACTAATTTTCTAACTTTTTTAATTCTATTTTTTCATTAAAAACTTTTATTTAACATGTCATTTTTAACGAAAAAGTCCTTAAAAATGTATATTTTTTTTAATTATATCTATATGCAAAATGTGTATTTTTTGTCAAGTGTTTAAAATTGTCATTTTTTAGTGACAATTATTTTTTGTATATTGAAGTATTAATTAATGATATAAAATATATAAAAAAATTATGACCTCAAAATAGTAATGTTATTATTATTTCTAAACTTTGTAGAAAAAGTTAAAAATTGCATGGTAAAGAAAAATAAAAAATGCAAGTTTGGAAAACCCTTAAAAAATAAGCATCTTAGGATGAAAAACAAGAAGAGGTATAAGACAACTTGAAAAATGGTTAAATAATCAACATTTAAAAAAAAGGTGTGCATATTTAGGACATAAGAATGTTTGAAGTGTAAAACATATGCCTTAAAAAAACAAATCTTGATGCTTTTCAAAATCCACATGAAAATTACCGACATTTAAATTTTTTTTATGTACACTTAATATATTAAAAATTTTAAAGTGTTAAAAATAAGCCCTTTAAAAAAAGGGGGTTGATGTTGTATTAACAGTTTTCAAAATCATCAAGAAAATCACTAACAATTTAAAAAAAATGTTCATACTTGATACATAAGAAAATTTAAAGTGTAAAAAATATGCCCTAAAAAAATTGTTGATTTCAAAATGAGCATGAAAATCACTAACATTTTAAAAAAAATGTTCAAACTTGATACATAAGAAAATTTAAACTATAAAAAATAAGCCTTCTAAAAGAAGGGGTTGATGCTACATCAACACTTTTCAAAATCAGCATGAAAATCACTAACATTTTAAAAAATATATTCATACTTGATACATAAGAAAATTTAAAGTGCCAAAAATATGCTCCAAAAAATAGGTGTATTCTGAATCACACTTTTCAAAGTCGAATGAATTTTCGTTACCTCAAAAAAATGGGTACTTAGTAGAATTCCCATTTGATAGTTTACATTGATTTTTACATCTAAGCGTGGTTTTTTACGCCTTTCATAGTCATGATACTTGTTTTTTAATGTCATGGTTAAAAATGTTAGTATTTTAATCTTGAAAGAAAAAAAGGGAGCTGCTTTATCACGACTTTTCAAAATCAGCATGCAAATCATGATTTGATGGGACTTCTAAAAAACAAGAACTTGATAAAGTTCTCATTAAGTTGGTAACATTGTTTTCTCTTTAATAGAAATAATTGTTTTATAATGCACCAAAAAATATAAGGTCAGGCAAATCATTTATGCAGTTGATTGGAGAAAAGTTCCTTCTCATGGGGAATTAAGGACTTTTTTGAATGGATATGTTCCACTTTACATATAAAAAATGGTTTTTATTGTAGTTGTGGTACACTTACTAGTGGCTTATTGTAGTGTGCTGGGATAAGGATGGTGTTTTCTTCTTGAAGTATATATAGTAAATGATGGATGTTGTGTGATGCCTCCAAATAAAAGTGGAGGTTTCGCCAAAGTACATCATGAATAAAGGAAACCCATTCCTTTCGAGAAGAAGGAAATTGAAACAATGGAAAATTACATAGATTGGACTTGAAAATTGTGTCATCTTAAACAAACATGGTGCAGAAGTTCTCAAGAAGAATGATCATTAACCATCTTTATTATTTTAATAGGAATGAGTATTTATATTGCATTAAGTCTGTGTCTGGTCACAACAAATTCTTAGGGGATACATTGAATCTATTCATCAGGTTGTTTATTCTAACACTTACTATAGACTTCTATGACTTTGGAGGGAGTACAGAGTCTCGCATTTTTTATTACATTCTGATATGGATATATCCAATAGTAGGTTCATAATGATAGACAAAACTTCATACATTACATGGCTCGTTTAAAATCCTCACCATTCTCCATTGATGTCTGATTGAGGTTTGGACACTTGTGAAACTCTTTGCAGCTTCTAGCACTCGATTCATTTAGATTTGTATTTAGTAGTTGGAATTTCTCCTATAGATATGCAATTTGTTAGCAAATGGCTCGATCTTGTGGGTTGTCTTACCTGTCAACTTTTCAATTCCCCCTACACATTCACACCGGTTTCCATTTGTTGTTGTTGTCTCATGTTCATCACCATCATGTCTATTTGGATGAAATCCATTTTATCCTCTAGTTGAGTTACTCACTCTTTGCATGTGTAGTGAAATGGCCTTTCATGCCCACTATCATCCCAAGTTCTCTCTTTGCCTCTATGCATTGTTCCTTGTCTTAGCCCGAGAAGGTCACGGCCTTCCCTTATGTTCCACATTGTCTCCCCCAAGTATTTTTCCTCAATAGACCACACCTTCTACCTAAAATCACCTCTAGTGTTGTTATGTGTCTCCCAACTCCATAGACAGTGCTCTCGGTCAACCAATCCCGAATGGTCATGTTCCTTCATATCCAACAGACACCAATTGGCATAAGCCAAGCCAAATTGGCATCCTCTCGGCTTGTTAGTGTTTCATCCCTGTCCATGGTGAGTGCTCTCTGAATTAACACTTTGACTATTGGCCTTGGTCACAAAATGAACCCATAACACAACCTAGTCCCCGATGAAAGTTAGCTAAGCCCATTCCCAAGCCACACAATGCTGCAAATTCCCCAATCGCTTATATTAATACTAGAATTTGTATAGAGACTCATATATAAGCATGAACACACCATGATTACCTTGAAAAACATCCAACCTTTTTTATTCTAATTTCATTCAAACATTTCAACAATCATGGTTTAATATTATGTACATTATCTGCATCAATCCATAAACATGTGCCCTTTTTCTCATGACCTTAGCACATAAATCCAGGGAAAGGCCTTTGTGTCTCACGACTCTTGTTAAAACAAAATACTTTAATGTAAGTTCAAATTAAGTTCAAGGAGCTTTCTCTAGATGAAGGCTAATTGTTCTACAATTTAAACTTTCCTAGTTTTCCATCACTAGAATCTCACCAGTCAATCTTTGCATAAATTGTGATTGTGGATTGGTGAGATTGTTGTTTTTAGTGAAAAAATGGATTCAACACCCTATAATACGCCACTACAATAGAATTATGTAATTTTAACATCTAATATCCGAAGGTTCATCAATATAAAATGAATTTTATTAAATTTAAGATAATTTCTTTTAGTATATGGTTCATGAACCCCGGAGATCGGTGACAGCTACGTCCACGAAATATTTGTACCAGACAAATCCACCCTAAGGGATCACTTCATGTTCATTCAACCACAAACCCTGACTCTCAGAGTGTCTAAAGAATTGAACCTACATCTTCCCAATAACAAAGGTTTTTTAATGACAGAGACTCGACAAATTAAACTAACCCTCGAAATTGATGCAAAACAAAAACTCTTGCTTTCTCCTAATATTATTTTATGCTTTTAAAAAATAAATATTTTATTTTGTATTTTGACTATTACTTTACTCACTCAGTTATCTTTTATACTTTGTGTATATGACCATGTTTGTATCTACCTATCTGATTTAATTGTCTTTGAACTAAACACATTAAAACATATTTACAAATTTTATTAAAATACATTTTAAAAACATCCTAATATTTCCTATATATAGAAATGACAATTACTTTATATATTAATTTATATATATGATCATTGTACCACATTGATGGGAAAATGTATATACAACTCGATACCATGTTTAGAACATGTGCACAGCATTTTAATGTGTGCACAAAACCTTATTGACCATTTGGAGGTGGCAGTTTGGAGTCCATTATTACTTTGGTTCACTGTGGATAAAATTACAAATTTCAACATGAAAGTGATCTCGCTTGGAGAAGTAAAGAATATAGGGAATGCATGGCACACCATGTATTGCACTCGATAAATTTTATAACATGTAAAGAGGAAGCATAAAAATATAATATTAACGTTGTTGAGGTAGTATAATCATTTTTGTATGCGTTAAGTTCGACAACACTAAAATCCTTCAAATTTTCAACATCCACCTTTGTTATTTCAGTTTTAATGTATGGATAAGCGGGGATGCTAGTTTGACGTTCATTCGATCTCTCAAATAAGTCAAACGAATTTATACACTTCAAAAATCATTACAAAATAATTGAAAATGATTAGGGATCAAATGTGGATTGTTGGATTCACTTATATTAATAATGACTTGAGTATTAGTTTGAGAAATAAATAAATGGTAACTTATGTGTAATTATTAATTTACGTTCAGTTATATTATATTAATGGTTTGAAAAGTGTACCAAAGTAAATTTGTAAGTATTTTAGTTAATTTTGTTAATTTATCTCGCAGAGTGTGGGTCATAAGTCTTAATATAAATAATTGATGAACATGAATGTTTTGTTTAATTTTATTAATAAATATTTCACATGGTAATTCATGGGAATTATGGTGGAAAGTAATGTCAAAAGAGAGGGTTCGCATTCTATAATGTTGAAACACAGTTATATGTAGATATGGTCTTTTGCCCAAACTTCTCTCCCCAGAGATAAATTAAATTATATTAGCTTGGGAAAAGGAACCCAAGAGGGTTAGAGGGAAGAAAAGCCCAAGGAAACCTTGTTATCTTGGAGCTTAGTTGGTAAAGGACCAAGAGAGGAGAATAAGTTGTAAAGCTTGATACCCTTGGATAGGATGTCGTTGAGGGAGGCAAGAAATTGCCAGGTAAGGGATTCTTGAGCTGGTTGGCTAGTGGAACTCCCGACTGAACCCTGTGTGCTTAGCAAAATCTTAGATTGTACATGGTGGGGTCAAACAATGGTCTAGGTTGGACTTGGTATGGTCTTTTTCATGGAAAATTTACTAGATGTGGAGTTGGCTCGGGAGGAAACTCAATGGATAATACTAATTTTCATTGGTTGGGTGGAGCATTCTTTTCCCTATAATTTTTGTGGCAGACTCGTGACTCTGAAAGAGATAAGTGAAATATGTTTCTATATCGTTTCCTGAATATATTTGTTTTATATTTTGTAACACAGATGTATAGTAATTGATTCTAAAAGAACGATATATATATGTATGTTGAACCAGGTTAGTTTAAAATTCCATCATATAAATGTCCTTTAGGATGGAACAACCCTTAGTTTTTTTATATTTAGTCTTGAAGATAAATGACAAATCCTAGAATTAGGTTCCACTGGTCTACCAAGTTGATAATAATAATAATAATAATAATAATAATAATAATAATAATAATAATAATAATAATAATAGTAACATTAATGTTTCTGTAATCCTAATAGGTGTCGTAATTACACATAAGCAATATGAAAAAAATAAAAAAAGAATTAAGTATACATTACAGAGTTCAAAGCACAAATTCATAATCAGTCCAAGATTAACACTTAACAATTACACAATGGAAAGGAAATTATAAACCCTAAGGGTTAATAAAAGGGAATAGGGTAAGACCAATATGTAACTCTGAAATGAACTGAAAAAGTCACCAAAGTAATTATGGCTATAAGCAAGTAATGCATATCAAAGGGTCTAAACCATCATAGAAGCCCGTATGAAAACTATTTTAACATAAGCAAATCCATTCATTGGAACTATAGTGGTTGAAGGTCTTCAATATCAGTTTTTGAATTAGTAAAGAAACTGATGAAACAAAGTTTATATTAAGATTTAAAGTTTACCATAGTTACAATTTTGTCCACAACAGTTACTAAAATTTAACAAGCCACTGTGCGAGTCAATATGCTCGTCACTTCCTCTATTGAAGGTTCAAGGCCACACAGTCATAATCAACATAAATAACATAACTACACATTAGAACTTATATTTGAAGAACAACCTAGACCCTCAGTTTGTAAACACCATATTAATTTTGGACGCAACCTCTTGGTGACCTGGAGTTAAACATAACAATGGAAGAAGTATTAAAAACCTGGTAGCCATAACGAAGTTGCATCCAACAGCTAACTCAGAGTGCAAGAGGAAAAGAATGCTGCAACTATAGATTTTCAAAATAAGAAACAAGTTAGTAGAGCTTACAACAGAAACACATAATCCTAAAGGAAAATAGCATAGAGTAATGGTTACGAGATTGAGTTATAAGTGAACTTTTGATAATGACTGTAGCCTTTGTATCCTGTACAGAAGTGTAGCACTTAAAAAAGATTGTCGAAGAAACTGAAAATATAAATCCAAGAGAGAGAAACCCTTTAGTTTGAAGATGTAACAGTCTCTAGTTGATTTTCATGTAAATAAAATAAGACCAAGGTTATGGGACACATATTCCAAGCTGAATGTTGGGAAAAACATAGAGATGGGTATCACTGGTAATTAATTAATGGCTATGTAAATTGGCAAAGGCATTGGCAAAGGCAAAGTGACAATAATTGGCATTTTATTTATGAAATAAAGAAAAATCAGAGAAAAGGAAGGTGAAGAGGCATAATTTTTCATGAGAAGAAAATTGAAGGAAAAATGAAGAAAATAGAGATCTTAATGATAAAAAGGCTTATGAGGACCAGTTCACAACCTTTTGTCAGTTTAGTTTTGGAGCTTTCATTTCATTCTCTCATTGTATCGTATTGTTGCACACTTAGAGAATTCTTGGAGCATGCTTGGAGCACTTTATCATTCAATTGGATTGGAGAAAGAAGGAAAAGGGAAACAAGAAGGTGCAAGGGAACAATTGGTCAACAACTACAATTGGATTGATTTGTAGGTAACAAATTACATGTTTGGTTTCCTTGTCAATTTATGGATGCATGGTATATGCATATGATTTTCTAGTTTTTTTTTTGTCATCGGCATGGAGATTTTCCTGGGTTGACATTGGTTTAGATGTGCCTTGCCATTTCCTAGATAGTCATGGTGTTGTCGGTTTTTCCCACTTGTTGTTTTTCTAATTGGTGCTTAGGTTCCTTAAGGTTATGGGTTGGAACAAACGCTTTGGAAGCCCTGGAATAACTTGGGTTGAGTTGCTAGTCCTCGAGCCTAGGCTGGGACAAACGCTTTGAAGCCCTTTGTGGATTGAGTTACTAGTCCCTCGAGTCGGGTTGAACAAACGCTCTAGAGTCCTGGAATGTTGTGGGTTGAATTACTAATTCCTAGAGCTCTAGACAACTTGGGTAAAGACCAATCTGGTTTGTGTTAGTGATATCTGACTATGGAGGTGGAATCACTGTGGTTGAGGGTTGAGGTGGTTTGACCATTGGAAGCACTGGTTTGGTTTTGTTTTGTTATAATCCATGAGATCCCACATTCATGCTTGGAATATGGTGCGAGGGTGGTTAGATGGAAGAGAGAATTGGTTCATCCCAATCTATGGTTGGGTGGTACGTAGAAGTCCCTAACTTGGTTGGAACTTTCATATGTTAATATGAGACATTTTCCTATTCTGATCCATGATAATTTGCAGTGATTATGTTGGTGATATAATGGCTCTGATTTTCCATGGTTTCTTTGTTGGTTATATGTTGGTTAAATTATGTGTATTATCTATGGCTCTTGTCATGAATTGTATAGTTATTGACCAGTTGGTGAATGTATGGACTAATAGGTGTTGTTGCAGCGATGTGGAGAGGGCATAGGGCTTTCTTGGTGATTCTCAGAATAATCTCACACTATTATGATAAAATATGCATTCAAGACATGTATCTTACATGTTTGTAATGTGTTTGATGAAATGCATATTGTGTTATAGGTAGTCCAGGTCAAGTTTGTGATTCAATATTGAATGTTTAACGTTTTTAATCATGTTAATAATGATTCTAGAAAGTCTCAGACAATTTTAGGTAATGGTCTAGAGGCTAGCCTGAATAGATGGAAGAAATCCCAGGACTACATGCTTAGAACTAAGAAGTTTAGACCATAACCGCATGGAGGCAATCCTGTGAGTGTAGTTATATCCTCATAATTGCATGGAAGTAGTGTCAGGGGTGTGGTTGGGGGTCTAGGTAATTGAAACGAGGCCCTAGCCTAGGGTTTGGTCACCCGGGGTGGTCCTTTGTCCACTGAGTGTCCTGTAGTAGTGAGGGATGTTTGAGTTATCGGTTTGTCAGCCCTACTTCCATAATTGGAGCTTGGAGGTCGGGTCATGTCATAGTAACTCTTCGTCTCATGTTTCCCCTGGTAGGTTGGTGAAATTGGGTAAATGCGGGAGGGAGTGGTTACAAAGTTGTATCAGATCTTCTAGGTTAAAACACTTGGATTGGATGGGAAGGATGTGATTGTTATGCATGCATGTTAGTTGTCGATGTGTTTTTTATGCATGCATTGTGATGGTAATTTTTGTGGTATTGTGTCATTATGATGTTGATGTTGGGACGATGGATATAGTTATTTCATTATATATACATATGTTGTGTTAATCTAGATTGATTGTGTAGATGAGATAACCTCCCTTGATCTTCACTAAGTTACATTTGATTATGTTTATATTTGGTTATCTCACATGGTATTTTTGTAGGAAGTAGAAGATCAGAGATGATAAGGAAAATGGTGGATTAGTTCACGCGACTCTCCTTATAGATCAGATGAGTAGCAAAGAGATGAGTACTCTCCCGACACAACATACGCCTTGAGAAGTTTAAAGGCATAAATAATAAGTTGTAAAGAATATAATGACATGATCATTTAGTCGTAGGAAAGACTTGCCAGGTCAATGCAAAGCAAGCAAAGGTCAATGCAGTGATTCTTCATAGTTCATCAGATTTTCAGAGATAGGGATAACCACAGATAAGTTATGGACAGGACAAAAGGACTAATGGGGCATATGGTAGCATGTCTCATGGAGGACACAGGTTGGACATGGATGACAGAGTCAGAGACTATAGATGGATGGATACCCTTGATAGGAGAGGTAGTGGTTATGGGTTCTATTCTAGTTCTATATCAGAGACACCACGGTCATCATCGTTATCACCATTACCAAAAGAATGATAAGAAATACTTACCAGATTATTTCAAGAAAGCAAGGACTCCTACCTTCGACGGAGATCTGAGGAGACTGGAAGATGTAGAAGAATGGTTGCTTCGGATGAAGAATTTTTTCGAGTTTCATAAATATCCAAAGAATATTAAAGGTAAGATAACTATTTTCAGTCTCAAAGTGAAAGTAGACATCTGGTGGGAAGATGTGAAGCGTGTCATAGGTATCAAGATAAAGGAATTGAGTTGGCATGAGTTTAAGAGACTTTTCATAAAGAAGCACTTGTCAGAGAGATACTATGACGGTAAGGCTAATGACTTCTACGAATTAAATATGGGATCTATGACAAAAAAATGAGTATACAACTAAGTTTTTGGAGCTATTGAGGTATGTACCATATCTTAAGATGAGGAAACGAAGTTTCAAAGATTTTTTAGTGGATTGCCTTTAACATTTAAGGAATAGATTGAGTATGATGATCCCTTGAAATTGGAGGAAGTAATTGGAGAGATAAAAATTGTTATGATCAGTCTAAGCATAAGTTGGAGCCTAAGTAGGGTTGGAAAGGTAACTACAGGACCAAATGAAAGTGGGATAAGAAGCGAAGAAGACCTCAAGATGCATGTAACAAGGAGAATGCAACCTTGTACAAGAAATTCAATGCAGTTAATAGAGGACATGGAATTCAGTCTGAGGAGTAGAACTGGGAGGAAGCCTTTGAAATGTTGGAATTGTGGTGGAGATCACCGCAGAAGAGATTTTCCATAACATCAAGGTGGGATACATTAGATTTACAATGCTCAAGCGGAACAAAAAGTTAGGGATGTTGGACATAGTATTCTTTAGATTTATGAAGCAGTAGATAATTGGTAGGCTGATCATCAGACATATATTATCAAGATAGAAGGTAAGCTTTGTGATCAAGTTATTTCTATTTTGATTGAACCTAGATCTAACTATAGTTATATCAATCCTAACCTGGGTGATAAGTGTTGCTTGAATAAAAAAGTGCATGTAGAGTCTTGGTTGGTGCAGTTGATTATAGGTACCAAGAAAAGAGTTCATCATTGGGTGAGATATTGTGCATGTAAGATGACTAGTATGTCTACATCAACACATCTAAATGTGCTTCCATTGGGATCATACAATATGTTATTGGGTATGAATTGGTTGTACACTCACATGACTAAGGTAGATTGTTATGATAAGGATATTTAGTGCTTGGTTGATGATGGAGAGTAGAGAATCTTGCAAGGAAAGAAGAATCCTACATCAGTAAGAATTGTTACAGCTATGTGGGGAAAGTTAAATAGTAGGAAAGGGTGTGTATTGTTTGAAATTCATATTTCTAGTGATAAGGGAAAGGATGTTGAGGATGCTGAATGAAGTATTGAAAAGGTATTCGGTTTTGCAGTAGTTTTAGGATGTATTTCCAGTAGAGATTTCAGAGTTACTGCCTCATAAGAAAGTGGAATTTTCTATTGAGGAAGATGAATGATCATAAGCATAACTATTCAATAGAAAATTTCACTTCCTTATGAGGAAATTTTTTCTATTGAGTTGATGAGTAATCATAGTGGGATGAGGTACTTATTTGAGCAACCTAATTTGAATATCGGACAAGCTAGATGGTTGGCTAATCTTAGTGAGTTTGATTTCGAGATTAGGTACATTAATGTAAAGGAGAAAAGGGTTGCAGATTCTCTTAGTAGAAGAGTAGAGGTGAATCACATTGCAATAGTGAGTTCTTATGGGAAAGACTTGCAGGAGTGGATCTTGCAGGCGAGAAAACATGTTGACAGATATCAATAGTTGAGGCACAGGTTACAACTGCAAGGTGAAGGTAATAGGGATGAGTAGTATCACCTCACAGTATATGGCTTGGTCAAATTCAGGAACACGATTTATGTACCAGATGACGGTGAGCTCAAGAAGCTAATGTTGAGGGAGTTTCATGATAAGTCATATTCAGGTTACCCGAGACATCAAAAGACATTAAAAATAATTAAGAAATTTTATCATTGGCTAAACTTGAAGAAAGAGGTGGCTGAATTTTCACTAGATGTTTGGACTTTCAGCAGCTAAAAGCAGAGTGTAAGCATCCAGGTGGTCTATTGTAGCCGATTCCAATTCCAAAGTGGAAATGGGAGGTCATTTCCAAGGATTTCATTACAGGTTTTCCAAGGACATTGAGACAACATGATTCCATCATGGTTGTGGTTGACATATTAAGTAAGATAGCTCATTTCATTGCAGTTAAGTTTACCAATTTAGCTAGCGAGGTAGCTCAAATTTTTATCAGGGAGATAGTGAGACTGCATGGTGTTCCTATGAAGATTGTATTAGACATAGATGCCAAGTTCACTTCTAGGTTTCAGAAAGAGTTATTTGTAGGTTTAGGGACAAAGTTGGCCTTTAGTACATATTATTATCCATAAACAGGTGGACATATAGAGAGGGTCAATAAGATTCTTTAGGACATGTTGAGGATGTACGTCATGCATCACTAGAAGAAGTGGGAAGAGTATCTTCCACTGGTAGAGTCTTATTATAATAATGGGTACTAAGAGTCCTTGAAGATGAGTTCATTTGAGGTTCTTTATGGGTGGAGTTGTAATATTCCCATTAGCTGGAGTGATCTAGTGAATAGGCTGTTGATTGGACTGAATATGTTGGTAGATATGGAATAGGAAATGCATGCTATTAAGAGGAATTTGAAGGAAACACAATATAGGCAGAAGAGTTATGCAGATCATCACATGGTATTTAAGGAGTTTCAGGTTGTGTAGCATGTGTACTTGTGCATCAAGCCTAAGAGGAGATCCACGAGGATTGGATCATGTGCCAAGATAGAATCTCGGTATTGTGTGCCTTTTGAGATCCTTGAGAGGATTCGACCAGTGACCAACAAACTTTCATTCCCTCTGACAGTGAAAGTCCATGATGTTTTACATGCTACATTCCTTAAGAAGTATGTCTAGGATGTCAATCATGTGATTCAATGCTTTGTATTGCTCGTGGAACCAGCAGGAGAATTCTAGCCAGAACCTCAATGCATATTGCAACGGAAACAAATGATGCTCCAGAATAGAGAAATCAAGGAGGTTAAAGTGTAGTAAAAGCACTTTGGGCCTGATGAAGCTAAGTGGGAGATGGTTGATCATATGTAGGCTATGTATCCTTCATTATTTGCTATTCTGAGCAAATGAGTTTTTAGTATATCTATATGTATATATGGATGTTGTTATAGATATCACAATGAGTTGTGTTATAAACCTCTAATAAGTGGTATGATTTTTATGTTTGTTATGTTGGTAATGGTTTGTAGTAGGTGTTCATTGTAAATATTGCATCAAGCTAGGTTATGAAGCTTTATGGAAAGTTTTTTTTGTTTTTAGCAGTTTGTTGGTCATATGTGCCATAGAACATCGAGGACGTTATTCCCCCAAGGGGGAGGGGTTTGTAGAAACCCCTGGTTGATTTTATATGTAAATAAAATAATACCAAGGTCATGGAACACGTATCCGAAGCTGAAAGTTGGGAAAAACATAGTGGTGGGTATCACTGGAAATTAATTAATGGCTATGGAAATTGGCAAAGGAATTGGAAAAGGAAAAGTGGAAATAATTGGCATTTTATTTATGAAATAAAAGAAAATAGGAGAAAAAGAAGGTGAAGAGACATATATTTTCATGAGAGGTAAATTAAAGGAAAAATGAAGGAAAATTAAGAAAATAGAGGCTTCAATGATAAAAAGGCTTCTGAGGATTAGTTCACAACCTTTTGTTAGTTCAGTTTTGGAGTTCTCATTTCATTCTCTCATTCTCTTGTACTCCTTCACACTTAGAGCATTCTTGGAGCATGGTTGGAGCACTTTAGAATTCACTTGGATTGGAGAAAGAAGGAAAAGGAAAGCAGGAAATCAGAAGGGAATAGTTGTATTAGTAGCTACAGCTGGATTGACTTACAGGTAATATGTTGCATGTGTGGTTTCCTTGTTGATTTATGGATGCATGGTATATGCATCTTATTTTATCATTATGTTTTGTCATTTGCATGTATATTTTCCTAGATTGACAGTGGTTTTAACCCACGGGGGCTTCACTCAATGAATCTCTCACATATCACATGCATTCGTGGCATACTAAACAATACCCCTAATTTGACTACATATTGGAAAATACGTCTGAAAATAACATTATTTAACCCCCTACCAATAAGAACCAAATACACCTTCCAAATTAAAAAAAAAAAAAAAAACCCTACTTTCAATAGATATTGTAGGTATCCATTTTTTCATTAACATTTTTTATACCCCCTTATATTTTTCATTAACTTTGAGTGCCATTTTTCATACTTGCAAATATAAAAACCCTTTATCCCCTATTATATGCTCAATATATTATGTCATTTTTTCCTCAATATATATCCCCAAATATGAACCCATGCCCCGAAGTTTTAGCCTTGCCTTACCATTTCCTGGATAGCCATGGTGTTGTGTATTTTTTCCACTTGTTGTGTTTCTACTTGGTGCTCAAGTTCCTTATGGCTATGGGCTGGAACAAATTCTATGGAAGTCGTGGAACAAATTGGGTTAAGTTAGTTGTCCTCAAGCCTACTTTGGGAAAAACTCTCTCGAACACTTGTTGGGTCGAGTTACTAGTCCCTGGAGATGGGTTAGACAAATGCTTTAGAACCTTAGAAGGTTATGGGTTGAGTTAGTAGTTTTTAGAGCCCTGGAAAACTTGGGTAGAGATTGATTTGGTTGGTGTTAAGGATTTCCAACCATAGAGGTGGAATCACTGTGGTTGAGGGTTGAGGTGGTTTGACCTATGGAAGCCCTAGTTTGGTTTTGTTTAGGTCTAATACATGAGATCCCACATTCATGCTTGGAATATGGCACAAGGGTGATTGGATGAAAAAGAGTATTGGTTCAACCCAATCTATGGTCGAGTGGTACGTGGGAGTCCCTGAATTGGTTGGAATTTTCATATGTTAATATGAGACATTTTCTTATTGTGATATATGAGTATTTTTAGTGATTATGTTGGTGATATTATGACCGTCTTGCCATGGTTTCTATGTTGGTTATTTTCTAGTTATATGTTGGTTATATGATGTGTATTATCTATGGATCTTGTCATGAATTATTTATTTATTGACTAGTTGATGAATGTACAGACTAATAAGACTTGCAGGAGTGGATCTTGGGAAACACAATTTCCTTCACGTCACTCAGATATGGAATTGGGTTGTTTATCAGTGTGGTGATGGTTCATGTACTATTTACAAACCCTACAATATTCCCTATTGTTTTTGGCCTTCCATCAATATACATAGTTGCACCTTTATTTTCATCATTTTATTTTAGTTGTATATAATTTGTGGCCACTCCATATCTTCGCATACTTTTGGTATATTGGACTAGTCGTACCCAATCATTGTAGTTGTAACAGGGTCTGACATACTCCATCAATTTAGTTAATCCTTTATAACATACCTTTATTCCATCCATGGAAAATAGACCCAAACCATGTAATGACGATGGGGAAATGTGGTATATCCTTTCATTAACAGAAAAATCAATGTTTATTTCAAGAAGATCCTTTGGTTCCCATTGTTTCACTAGATGTTTGTACCTCAAGGGAACCTTGATGTCATTTATGCTCTCATTATCATAAGAACATGACCCCCCTTTAGCGAGAAAATTTTCCATGCGTCTATGGAATTTTCTTCTAATATTTTCACCTCTAGTTGATCTTCGCATGCTAGATGATGTAGCATATGTTTGGTCAATTTCTTATATCTTACCTAAAATTCCATCACTCGATGAAGATATATCTAACAAATACTTGTTTGGTTGAATGTTCTATAACACTCCATTAAATGAGATAAACTGTTAATGAGTGTTATAAGGGATGTTGTGAAACATCTTGACGAAACCACATGAACCTTATAATAGTACAAGTGAGTTACAAGTTATTTGTGTTTAAAACATCCAAGTAATATTTAAAAGCTTGAGAACTTGAGAACCTATTTTTCCTAACCAATGAGATCACTTGATAACTTGGGAACTCAACATAATATGATAGCATTTAATATTCCATTGTTGAAGAATGTAACTAGTTTTGGTCTTCCTAATTTTCATTTGACTCATCTCATGATGTAATTATTTTGTATCTATCAAAAGAAGAAAGAAATTAATTTTTGTAAAGCATGGGATTCATGCTCAAGTCATTTTGTCATTATGTCAAGCATCCATTGAATGCTCCTAGGGTTTTTTGTGAGTCAAGATTCCTCTTCATATGTAAAAGACCCTTTCGGGAATTTGTATCAAGGAAAGAAAAATTATTTTGAAATTGCAAATGTCTAGAAGTCTCCCAAGACCAAGTCAGCTAACCATGGAATATTCAACCTAGAGAGGCCTAATGGATCGTCTTGGAAAGGCTATATAAAGATGGATATTCAACCTATTAGAAACACATTAAGATTTTGAAACTTTGTAATTTTTCTTCTAATGGTCACAGGTGCAAATACCTTAGGGTTTCTAGGCTTTCCTCATGTCCAAAATTGTAGGACGTATTGTAGGTTGCCTTGGCGAGCATAAAAAGCTAGAAGAGACATCATCTTGAAGAGATCTCATTTTGTTTCCCTTAGAGATCTTGTTTCACTGCACTTGGAGGATTGGACAATCTCATCATGCAACATATATCATGAGCCATAGTTCTCTTTTTTTCATCATCCATCAAATTAAACTTTGTCCCAAACTGAGAAAGAAACTCAAATTGGAAACATAATTGATGTTGCTTCTATGGATTAGTTGAATCAACATGCTTTGGTCTGCTGGGAAATGTAACTAGTTTTGGTATTCATAATTGTAATTTGTCTCATGTCATTATGTAATTATTATATATAGATCAAAAGGAGAAAGAAAATTGTAAAAAAGAAATTATAAGGCATGGGTTTCATGCTTGAGTATTTTGTAAATATGACAGGCATCAATTGCATTACTATAGGATTTCCTTGAGTCAAAAAGTAATTTTCATTATCTAAAGAACCATTTGGGCACTTGTATCAAAGAAAAAAAACAATTTTGTATTTTGGAAATTTTTTCGTAGTGCTCCCAAGAATAGGTCAACTAGTTAGGTGAAGTTGGCCTCACATTGGGCTTAAAGAGCCCTTGGAAGGCTATATAAAGTAGACATTCAACCTCCTTTGAGATACATCACACATGAACTTCATTTTATAGCAAGTCTGTGAATAAGAAGAAATGTGAATTAAAAAACAAGGAGAGATGAGTTTAGTTGAGGAGCAATCTACCCTAGAAGACATTAAAGGTTTGTAACATGTGAAGTTCCTATTGAAAGTTGTAATGAGTATTTCTCTTCACAATTGTACTTGGCTCATCATACATGTATCTCTTATGTACTTATCAAAAGAAAAAAGAAAAATATTGTAAAAGAAAATGTATTTATTAAATCATGGGTTTCATGCTCAAAGTTTTTGGTTCCCATGTCTAAGCACCTATTAAGTGCTCTAGGGTTTTTGTCTCGACTCAATGTTTATGTCATGATGTAATAGACCCGATTGAGCTCTTATATCAAGAAATAAAATATTATTTTGATGTTTAGAAAAGTCTAGAAAGACCCCATGACCAAGTCGGACATACATTATAAAGTTGGCCTAGAGAGGCCCACTCTAGCCCTTGTGAAGGCTATAAATAAGAGAAATTTGACCTCCTCTAGTGACACACATATTGGCATTTGATCTAAGATATAAAATTAGTGTGAGGAGGATAGAGGAAAATAAATCACCCTAGCGAAGAAAAGAAGAATATCAACAAAAGAAAGAAGTTTGAACTATTACTATTATTGGCGCACTCATGTGAGTTTTTGTGATTCCTTGGGTACTGCAGGTTAGAGTTTTTGGAGGTTGATGTTGAAAACTTGATTGATGAAGCCAAAATTTAGAGAAGTTACATTCTTGGTAAGGTCAACCTTGTTGAATTGTTGGAGATATTGATTTTCTTCAAGGAAGATTGTTTGGTGGTTGGATTAGTCTTGGGAAGCCTTTTTCTGGCTTGTTTGGTGGCTCGCTTGGCCTTGGGAAGTTTGTCTAGAATGTTTCGTGGCTAGCTTGGTCTTGGGAAGGCCTTGCGATGATTCAAACTCTTAATTATTTATCTCATAATAAGGAGAGCGATTTATTGAGCGTGTTTAAAATTTGTTATCTTTAAAATTAATAACACATAAAACATGATCAAATTCTGTCCAAATTTTCATTAGAATTATTGTGTTTGATTTCCACAATTTGAATGTCTATGTGATGCTAGAAATAAATTCTCATTTTTCTTGTGCATGTGTACCTAATACTGAGATCTATGGAGAGTATGGTAATGTCATGATTTGTAAACATGATGTGATGGAGTCTCATCTTAAAGAAAACAGTTTTGGCTAAGAAGAATACTATGGAGGTTCTGTAATTATCAATCATGGGGATGATGATGGCCAAATATATGATTCTTGGGAAGAAATGAACTTAAAAGTAGTTCATAATTATTTGGAGGTGCTAAAAGGCTTGGAGTGTTAGGTCCCTATAATACTATTTATTCCCCCATTACTATTATCATTGTAGCCCTTATTGTTTTTATTGTGCCCCTATTGTCCCCATATTGTTATTAGTGTGCACCATAGAAGCCCACTATTGTTATTGTTGTGCCCTTATATTATTATTGTTATGTCGGCTTGGATTATATTGTGACCCCTTAGACTCCTATATATAGAAAGGAGTTTTAGTCATTTGTATCATCCAAGAATTGTTCATTTGTGTAATGTAAAGGAGGTTTCCCCATCGAAGAGGCTAATTTATAAGGCGTTAATATATCTTTTCTATCTTTTTGTGAGCTGGTTTCATAACATTTGGCATCAGAGCTTTGGATTATATGGTTTCGCTGTTCCAAACAAGTCACCATGGGATGTTCGCTATAACTTTATTTCTACGACGTTTCAAAACCTAAAGAAAAAACCCATTTGATTCAAACTCTTAATGATCCTCAGGTCCAAATTGCAGATCTCGTTGCACTATATTTTAGTAGATATGATCTAAGGAAGTTAGGGTTTTTGCAGGATCCCAAATTACATCCAAAACTAGCGACCTTGGGAAAATAGTCATAACTTTCTATCTGAGTATCAGATTGAAATTTCGTAGGAAGTTACAAAAAGATGACAAACTGTATCTTTTTGTGTATCATGTGTAGGTCCAAAGATTGAAACAGTGACACGTGGCACTTCATACAAGTTTGCTCTACTAAAAAAGTGTATAAGCAGGTCATCTTGGGAGATTGGGCATAACTCTTTCTTGGAGAATCCAATTTCCATCAGACTGGTGGAATTGGAAAGAGGACTCAGAGGGCTAACCCAGTACACAATTTTAGACCTTGAAGATCTGATATTTTAGGGATATATCAGATTTAATTTCAAGCTCCTACAAAGTGAAAAAATGTGTGTAGTAGTTTTAATTTTTTTGCATAAGTTTGGTTTGAAAAATTAGTTTGAAGGAATTAAAAGGGAATAGTGAAGCATAATTATCATTAATTAATGCCCTGAAGGAATAAAATGGAAACACCTAGTAAGCAACCTGAGATCTCTAGAATGACTCATGAAGAAGACGAAGAAATGCAACATGATATATCAAAATTACGTGACCAAGTGCAACAAAATTCACTCACGAAAAGTAACAGAAGATAAGATGGATGGTTTAAAGAAAGGAGTGGAATCTAAGATGGATGGCATGGAAGATAAGATGGATGGTTTAAATAAGGGAATGGAAGCTATGATGAATGATGTGGAAGCTAAGATGGAAGGCAAAATGGAAGATTTGAAGAAAGATTTGACAAAGTTGGTACAAGAAATGTTTACTAATGGTGAAAGGGTAGTAAAGGAAACTCATGGTGAGAACAAACGAAATGTTAATCATGATTTCATAGACTCTAACATTGGATTGAAGACCCATCATGTTCCAACTATTGGTATGAGGAAGTTTGATGGCAAGAATCCCATAACATGGATACTACAGATTGAGCAATATTTCAATCTCCACAATGTGCAAAACACACAAAATGTATAGATTGAAACTTTAAATTTGGAACCAAATCAGTTTGTATTGTATCAATGGCTTCACTCTCGTAAACAAATTGCCACTTGGGTAATTTTCATGGAAGAAATGATAGCACATTATGAGGATACAAAAAGCAACACCTTAAAGGTAAAAAAATTGAATATAACGGTAAAAGATATTCTAGAGGAGCATAGGATTGATGTGCTCATAGGGACTTTAAAGGATAACATCCAACATGAGGTTCACCTTTGGGAACCTGATTCATTGGAGAAGGCATTCAAGTTGGCAAGAAAAATGGAAAGAAAAACTATGGCAACCAGGAAGCCTACCACTCACAACTATAATAATGGAAGTCTTGTTGCCCCTAGCCTTCCACAACCTACAAGATTTACACCACAACAATTGGAAGAAAAAAGAGCAAAAGGGCTTTGTTACAATTGTGATAGCAAATACACTAAAGGTCATAAGTGTGCTGAGAAGAAATAATTCAACATAGATTGTGAAGAGGAGGAAGAAAAGGAGTAAGAAACATTAAAAGAAGAGGATATACATGAGGAACAAACCCTAGAAAAAGAAGAAATGAATCCAACCATATCTTGTAATGCATTAGCTAGAATTACCACTCCTCAAACTATCAAGGTAGAAGGACATATCAAGAATAAAAAGGTAATAGTGTTAATTGATTCGGGAAATACGCATAATTTTATTCATTGTAAGATAGTGAAGGAATTGAATTACTTCCTATATCCAACACCACAGTGTCAAGTGATGGTTGCAAGTGGAGGAACCATAAATTGCTCTAGGAAGTGCCATAATATCAAGATATCCATGGGAAAATATGTATTGAATAGCCTAATGCTTTCCATTCCAGTGGGTGGTGCTGATGATGTACTAGGAGGCCAATGGCTACAATCCTTGGGTACAATAGCTTTTAATTTTCAAGAAAATTTCATGAAATTTTATTTGGAAGGAAAGGAAGTTGAATTAAGGGGTATCTCAAGGAAACCGAGAAAGATAATCAACTCTAAAGGAATGAAAAAGCTTCTAAATAAAGAACAATGAGGCATAATTGCATATTTACATTTGCTAGAGGTTCCCACATTGAAATCATCTATTTATCCAGATCTCCAAAAAGTCTTGGACAATAATTCCAAGGTATTTGAGACTCCCAAAGGCCTACAACCTATTCGTGATCATGATCATGCTATTCATTCGATTCCAAAAATTGTTCTTCCAAACATCAGGCCTTACAGATATCTGTATGCCCAAAAGAGTGAAATTGAACGTATGGTTGCAGAAATGCTAGAGGCTGGTATAATTCAACCTAGTCAAATTTCTTTGTCTTCTCTAGTAGTATTGGTGCACAAGAAGGATGGATCATGGCGCATGTGTTCGGATTATTGGGAGCTCAACAAGCTCACTATTAAAGATAAATTTCCCATTCCTATCATTGATGAATTATTTGATGAATTGCATGGACCAATTTACTTCACCAATTGGATCTTCATTCAAGATATCATCAAATCAGAATGAAGACTGAAGACATTCCGAAAACAACATTTATAACTCATGAGGGTCATTATGAATTTTTGGTCATGCCTTTTGGCCTTACCAATGCACATTCTACATTTCAAGGTTTGATGAATTCCATTTTCAAACCCTTCCTTAGAAAATGTGTGTTAGTATTTTTTGATGATATACTAATCTACAACAAGTCTCGGAAGGATCATGTTCAACATGTTAACAGGGTGCTCAAACTATTGGAGGAGAAATAATTATATGCAAAAATCTCCAAATGTTTCTTTGGAGTACAAGAGGTGGAATATATGGATCATATTGTATCTCATGAAGGTGTTAAGGTATACCCTAGAAAAATTAAAGCCATTAAGGAATGGAAAATCCCCACATCCATAAAGCATCTGCGAAGATTTCTCAGGTTGATAGGGTATTATCGCAAGTTTGTTAAGAATTATGGGATAATAGCAGCACCTCTAACAACGTTATTGAAGAAAGATGCATTTTCATGGACTCCAGAAGCAACAAAGGCCTTTGAACATCTTAAAGAGACAATGTGCCAAGCACCGGTCTTAGCTACACCAGACTTCACAAAAACCCTTATTGTGGAATGTGATGCCTCAAGAAATGGTATTGGTATTGTTTTAATGCAAGAAGAAAGACCCATTTCTTTTGAAATTTGTCCAATCAAAGGAAAAATATTTACACAAAGCTATTTATGAGAAGAAAATGTTGGAAATACTACATGTACTTAAGAAATGGCGACCCTACCTAATGGGAAGACACTTCAAGGTAAAAACAGATCATGATAGTCTTAAATAATTTTTAGAACAAATATTATCTTTAGAAAAGCAACAAAAATCGGTCACAAAGATGTTGGGTTATGACTTTGAAATCATCTACAAAATAGGGAAGCAAAATGTTGTGGTAGATGCACTCTCTAGAAAGGATGAGGATGTCGAAGCATTACTTTGCGCCATTTCCATTATCCAACCAGATTGGATAAACGAAGCAAGGGACGAATGGAAGAATGACGAAGAAGTGTGGGCACTCATTCAAAAGATACAAGAAGATCCCTGTACATCTGATACATTTAGATGGAAAAATGATTCATTATGGTACAAATATCACTTATACCTATGTAAGAATTCCTAAATCAAACAAAAGATTCTTATGGAATTGGACACTTCTCCCTTAGGAGGGCACTCAGGATTTTTAAAAACTTACCATAGGGTTAAGAATGATTTTTTTTGGGATGGCCTCAAATCGGATATTCAAAATTTTGTGGCGGAATGTTTGGTTTTCCAACAAAATAAAGTTGAAACAATTGAGACCCCAGGTTTATTACAACCTTTATCCATTGCAAGCCGAAGTTGGGTGGAGGTTTTAATGGATTTTATCGCAGGTTTACCCAAGTTCGAAGGAAAGAGTGTCATCATGGTGGTAGTTGACAGACTTACCAAGTATGCACACTTTTGTGAAATATCTCATCCATTTAATGCAAGTACAGTTTCTACTACATTTATGGAAACAATTCAAAATCTACATGGAAACCCAAAGATTATTGTAAGCGATAGAGACCCCATTTTCACTGGAAATTTTGGACAGAATTATTTTCTTGTCTCTATAGTCAGTTAGCTCATATTATCATCCTCAATCTTATGGGAAAACTGGGATAGTAGAAAAATGTTTGGAAGGATATCTTTGTTGCTTTGTCTTTGATAAATAGACACAATGGGTCAAATGGTTGCCTCTCGATGAATGGTGGTATAACACTTCCTTCCATACTGCAACAAAAATGACCCCATTTATGGCACTTTATGGATATCATCCACCATCCATCACATCATATTTAAGAGAAAATTCTAAGGTTCAAGCAGTGAAAGATCACATCAAGCATCAACAATAAGTTCTCCAACTTTTAAAGGATAACCTCACTTTGGCGCAGAATAGAATGAAACAACAGGCAGATCGACATCGCAACGAAAGAAGTTTTGATGTAGGTGATAGGGTATTCCTATGTCTACAACCATATAAACAAATGTCCCTCAAGTAAGCTAAGAAGGATAATAATTTATCACCAAAGTATTATGGTCCATACAAGGTGTTGCAAAATATTGGTACTATGGAATACAAATTGGAGATTCCTGCAGCTTCCCGAGTGCACCTAGTTTTCCATTTTTCATGTTTAAAGAAGGTTATAGGTGACATGCTCCTAGTTCAAACAATATTTCCAAAACTTGACGAGGAAGAAAAATTCATATTGGAACCTAAAGTAGTCATAAAAACAAGAACTCTACAGCTGTGTAATCAATCAATTTCGGAGTATCTCATCAAGTGGAAGAACTTATGTGCTGAAGATTCCACATGGGGGGATGATAATTTTATACAAAAGCATCCATAACTACTCAAGCATTGAGGACAACACTTTTTTTAAGGAGAGGGGCATGTTAGGTCCCTATAATACTAGTTATTCCCCCATTACTATTGTCATTGTAGCCCTTATTGTTATTATTGTGCCCCTATTGTCCCCATATTTTTATTAGTGTGCCCCATAGAAGCCCACTATTGTTATTGTTGTGCCCTTATATTATTATTGTTATGTAGGCCTGGATTATATTGTGACCCCTTAGACTCCTATATATAGAAAGGAGGTTTAGTCATTTGTATCATCCAAGAATTGTTCATTTGTGTAATGTAAAGGAGGTTGCCCCCTGGAAGAGGCTGATTTCTAAGGCATTGATCTATCTTTTCTATCTTTTTGTGAGCTGGTTTCAAAACATGGAGCTTGAAGGATTTCCTTTATAGTATGCAAAATTTCCCATCACTAATGGAAAAGCTCCTAAGAGTTCTGATTTTGATGCTTAGGCCTTGAAGATTCCCTTAGTTTCAAGGAACAATATATTTGTATTCAATTGTTAGATGGGCCATGATAAAAATGATTCATTCCTTGTTAAGCTTCACATTGATTCTTTTCAACACATGAAACGACTCAAAAAATGGACAGTGGTTTTATTAGTGGAGAATAAGTTCACGATTAGGAAGTGAGGCAACATTTGAGAAGATTACCTTGGAAGGTGTAAGAGAATCATGTGCTATGTTGAATATCATTGTTCATGATATTCTATATCACATGAGTCCTATTTACTATTAGGATATCATTGATTTGGAATCCAATCAATCAAACAATTTATATTTGAAATTTCTTAAAAGAAATCCTTGCTGTGATGGGCTTCCTTTGTCAAACTATCATAGTTGGACTAACACATATAGAACTTATATAGTAAACAAATAATACATAGACAATGATACATCAATCATATGGTCAACCAAAGACAACAACAACATGTTATGCTATTCAGTCTTCTAGCCTAGCAACATGTTTTCCTCTAAAACATTGCATAAGAGATCACAACTTGAAAAAATGACCAAGAAAGATGGAAACAAAGATGTAGAGATTGTTTTCATCAAAGAAGTAATAATAATAGAAATTTCAAAGCTCAAAACTTTATAGTCTACCAAAAATGCTACGAAGCGTGAATATAGAAATTAGAATCACTACCGAATGAAGCTTCAAGAACTTTCTTAAGACATTTACCTTTGGTTGACTATGAATGTCATAGATACACTGTACTATATAAGACGTATATGAAATAATTATATTCAAAATTAATTGTAATTTACAAAGATTACAATTGCTCAATAATAATATTCTTTAAATGCCAACATGTTATGCCCAGCAAGCCAAGTAAGACAAAAAAAATGAGAGAGAGATCATTGTTGGAGAGGTAAATCCCCTCTGCGGATAGAGGCGATCCCACTAGCCCAAAATGGGTCTAGCAACAATCAATTCACGCTACCATGCAAGTTCCTAGTTGCAAACTGAAAGTGGATTATGAGAACCAACCTGGAGTCCAACGCTAATGTCGAAGAAGAGTTGATACTCCCGTTCCCTTGCTTCGGCAGGTCACAATCCTCACGATCCCCGCGAATGGATACTTGCACATGCAAAGAACGAAGCAAATACAAGCATAAAATCCACTAAAATACAACTATATTTCAGTCAGAAAGGAAATAGATCAAACATTATCATCATAAACAGTAAGATCGGAACCATAATGAGAGTCGTTCATTAATGAATAATCAACAGAGAAAGATACAACCAAAGTTATGACGTTGATTCTCTCCTCTGGCTGGGCGAGCAGCTATACATGTCTTGCAATAGACCTTCTCTCTTTCAGACTTCCGGCAGCATAACCTCCCTATGATCCAAGACTCTTACTATCACTCAATACAAGTGTTATCACAACTAGCATCACTCCAAAAACTAGCTTGTCAAATGCATGAGGACAGACTTTTATAGATGGAGAAGGGGAGGAAGATACAATGCATCAGGACACCCATTATGGATTGGCATTATCTCCAAAAAGCCGCTATGGATAGATGTCAAGGATAGATGATGACTCTCGACATCTAGAAGATGAGCTTTATCCTCAAAAGACTTCATGACTTGAAGGGAAAAAACAGCTAGGCGCGCGTTTGTCAAAAATCTTTACCAAACTTGGTTGGCGCGAGTGTTGTTCCAAGACAGAGCGCCAATGGTCACACCCTCTTTTGAGGATCTCATTGATTGGCGCGGGTAATACATTGTGGACCCGCGCTAATGGAAAAAAGGCACTTTTTAGGGATATTTTGCAGGAGGTGTCTTCAGGGAACATGAAGTACATACTTAGGGGAACATAATGCAAGTGTTTTCAGGTTATGTCACTGCTCACAGGTCCCGGAATGAGTCCTCCAAAGTACGGAAACAGGGGTAATAGGGACGGTGACCAATGGTGACAAATTACTGTGTAACAGATGCCCCCTAAAGCATGAGGCCCGAGAGAGAGAGAGGGGTGAAATGCTTTACAAGAACACATGTAGCTGCCGCCGAGAATCTGCATTGAGAGATACAACTGATAGGTCAGGTACATGATGTATGTGGTATGGTTGCAGCCATCCATAAGAGAGTACATAATAATCTAGATCCATAGTATGGATGCAACCATCTGGTTAGGATCAATGAATTGACTCGGGCATGGTCGCAGCCATCCAGTGAATGAGTCATGTATCAAGAATCACGCCTGAATTACAACAGACACAATCCAGGGTCTTGCGCTCAATCTCGACCCGAACAAAAGTACAAGTTCAAGCATGCGAATATATGAGTTGAAGTCTCACATGCATGAACATCATCTGATTACCAGTCAATATTGAAAACTGTTAACAGACGCGAGAGGTACCACCAATAATGACAATGGCCCTCAAGGTACTATAGGTACAATCTACGGCGTGCGAATTAGTGATCTGACGTCGAACACCCGTAGAATCATTCGATCGGAGGTCAATGATGAAAACCTCACGTCGAACATGAAGAACCTGCCATTAAGGCATGCAGGCTCCAAGGCACCGGAAGGGAGTCTCTAGATCAGCTTCATGGATAATGTGCTGAAGTCGACAGGAAGTGACCTTGATCGAAGGTGGGCCATAATGTTTCCCACATCATCGACACGAGACAGAGAGATAATGTTGTGAATCAAGATTATGTGAACTATCAGAGGGAGGTTGTTTCTTTGCAGAGGTCAACTTCTCTTGAACATATCGGCGGCACGATAGTGGAATTGGAAGTATTTGACATCAATGGATCAGAGTCATGGTGACGAGGCAATGAGCGGATGAGAGGTCAAACAGGATTACCGAAGTCCACGGAGGCAAGTGAAAAATGAGATGAGATATCCCCACCCAAACACGAAAGCAGACAAGTGCCATGTTCAAGAGCGACATACTGCCGACACGACAATAATTATGGTTCCTTTTTTCCCCCGCCATTTCTGGCGAGTACCCCAATTATTTTTAACAAACTTGATGGGGATAACATATGCTTGTGGTGTGTCATTTCAACAAAATCCGATGTCATCAGGTTTTAACGAGTCTGACAAAGGAAGAACTCGGCGTCTTTTCATGTTTAGAGAGTTTGAAAAGACAGCGGAAAAGGAAACTCCAGGGGTGTCCTTTTTCGTAAAGTTGTGTCTCTCGAGCCCAAAAAAGTATAAAACAATGCTCGAAAGAACCGCCCGAGCATTACGATCGAGGAGTACTTTTCATAAATAGTGATTTCAACCTGAAAAAGTAAAAAAGCGATCAAAACCACGTCGTTTCGTAACCATTAACGAGTCTGAAATGACAAAAACCCGGTAATCTTTTTATGTTTTAACGGTCGGCAAAAAGAACTTAAAACGACCGCCCCTTATTAACGTTTAACGAGTCAAGAGGAGTAACTCGGCAATATTTTCCTCTTTAAACGGTCAGAAAAGAGCTAAAAGCGGACCCTAAAATAACCTTTTCACATGTTTTACTGAGCCTGAAAAAGTAGAAAAAGGAGCTCATTTCGTTGCTTGAGTTGCACCAACCCCTGTCATTATACAAAAAACAATGTAAAACACACTTCGACATAAATATATTCCAAAAATACACAAAAAATATTATTTTTAATGTATTTTTAGGTCAAAAAATGCTATAAATAGTGAAATAGTAAAAAACAAATTTACTTTTTACTTTTCACCTTGTGAGTTTACCATTGGAGGGTTTTGGGTGCAAACTTCAACTGCTGATCGTGATCAATCCAGGAAAGCAATCGAGCCGCCGTCTGAAGCAGGTAAGAGGTCTCATCCTTAGCTTCATTTTCATTCCATTTTTTCAGTTTTTCATCCATAGATGGGTCCCCTGCAAGAGGAATTGCAAAATTTTAGGGCTGCGCCATTGGCGCGAGTTTCCCGCTCGGGATCGCGCCAATGGGATTTTTTTCCCCAAAGGGGGCGCGACATTGGCGCGACTGTTTTGAAAACACTCGCGCCAATCACACGACCTAATTTTCCCATAGATTTGACCGTTGATTTTGCAATCTTCTTTGAATTTTGGTTTCATCAGTGATCTAATGATGATATTTTCGACTTTGTGGTTGCAGGGATTCGTCAGAATGGCTGTAGAATGGAGAGAAAGAGAGCATGATGCCATAGATGCCATGGCATTGGAGGATGAAGCCTGCATGGATGCTTTGAGGGACTGTGGCTTGAAAAAATTCTTCCTTACCTCCTATTTGCGTGCACAACCTGAGTTACTACGATTTATCGTGGATGGTTGGGACACGGAGGATCAGGTATTCCGCCTGAAAGATCAGACATTGGAACTGGATGTTTCCGATGTCTACTTTATCACTGGATTATCGCGGAGAGGTGCACGGCCCATCTTGACTGGTAGTAGGCCTTCCGGGGAAAAGATGGGGGAGGTGATGGAACGGGTTTGTCCTGGGGCACAATTTGGATCAAACAGTGCCAAAGTGGATATTGTCACAGTTCTAGACCTGGTGTTACGGGTGATACTATTCACTATCACACGGATGGCTGGGGTACAGGCGCCCCACGAGGCCAGCAAGAATCATCTACTGCTGGCAACCGAGTGTCTCCACCCTACACTGTTTGATTGGGCCACAGCAGTGACTACCAACATCAAGAGGCAGCTTACAAAGTGTAAGCGGGGCAACAAACAGTTCGGGTATGGATCCATCGTGGTATCCTTCTTCTTGGAGCGACTGCCGATTTTCCGGATTCAGGGAGGTATAGTGGCAGATCCAGTGCCACGGGAACCGAGGTTGGCTCGATGGGCAGCACTCATGCCCAGAGGAGGAGGGGGCCAGCAGATGGCCTGGAGGCCCGAGTTCTTCATATGGCTTCGTCACCAGATGATCGTTATAGAGGACTGGCCCTATGCGGGCACCGATTTTACTGGAGACCCAGATCTCCCATTGCCTGCGGGAGAAGACTGGGATGAGGAGCTTGGTAAGAACTCTTTGTGTTTTTGATGTTTTTTTTTTTTTTTTATGTATTTCATTTTTTTTTGTAATACATGCATGTCTCTGACAACAGCTATATATATGTATGCAGATGTTGGTGCAGAGTGACCAGCTGGTCTGTCTCACATAGCACAGAGGGTACAACCCGCAGCCGACCCTCAGCAGGCAAGGGGTGCCAGAGGAGAGGAGCTACTGGTGCAGAATCTCGAGGGTCTTACCCAAGGGATTCCAGACTATGCTAGGCTGGCGGACGTGCCTTTCGAGTACCAGAGGCACACAATGGGAGTACCGACTCGCGTCCACCGTCTGCTGAGACGTTTGGTGCGAGCGGTGACATGCTATCACGAGCATCACCGTGATTAGACGCCTAGGTTTCATTTTTGCATATTTTGAGAGACATGTTGTCTGCGGCCATATGAGATTCGGACATGTATTATTTTTTGGATTATGTAATGCGCGTGGCGCAAACATTATGACACACATGTATATATATACATATGCCTATGGTTTATTATTGTGTTTTCATGTGCTTGCTTGTATAATGTTTTGATTACAAATTACGCAAATGTCTATCTAATACATGATTAGCCAATGCATCAGATAATGTGTTTAATTGTCGTGGAATATTCTGATATGTGATAAAATCAAAGTTCCTTTTCAACAATCTCACACGTAAATACAACCTTAGAATGCGATTGTCTCTGACGGAATATTGCCCGTTGAGCTGGTGGACGACAAGTTGAGAGTCCAGGTTCACTACCAATGTACGAATGCCGAGATTAATTGCTTCAACAAGTAGCTCGATTACAGCACAATATTAGGCGACATTGTTAGTGGTACGACCCAAACACACACCTTGAAGATCTATCAACTCACCATGAGGATCATAGATCACCCATGCCGCAGAGGACAAGTTGCGAGTACCGTGGCAGGCACCATCAGCGAAACCAACATAAGGTGCATCAGACATCTGCACAAGAAGCGAAAGACACAATAAGTGGCAGTTACGCCTTTAAAAATGACACACATACACACAACACACTTGCTAGAGTACATGTATGTACAAAATAAAATGTACCAGCATCATGCATAGTACTTTTTTAAGTACAGCCCATTTCGGGGCTTCCCAAGAGGGTTCCCTTCATAATCAATTAGCTCGTAGGCCCCTTTCTGTAAAACTTTCTTGACAATATAAGGGCCTAACCACATAGACTCGAGCTTTCCTGCTCCTAGCTTATCTTTTGCCTGATCGTAGAGCAGGACTAAATCTCCCTCAACAAAAGAACGTGGACGTACGGTCTGATCGAAGTGAGTCTTGACTCGCTTCTTTTGCGTTTCGATGGCCAAAGAGGCCAGGCGACGCGTCTCATCTAGCCGTTCTAGGTAAAGAAGGCGTTCTTCTAACGGAGTAGTGTTGGGAAGTAGCTCGACAGCCAATTTTAATGAAGGGATTTCACATTCAATTGGAAGGGTAGCCTCTAGTCCATAAACGAGTTGAAATGGAGTAAAACCAGTGGCATCCTTCACGGAGGTTCGGTAGGCCCACAAGGCAGGGAACAACATCAAATGCCAGTTAGACTTATGCATGCCAACGGTACGCTGAAGCATGGTAACCAAAATCTTATTGACAGCTTCAACTTGGCCATTGGACTGAGGGTAGTACGGAGTTGAACTATCGTGCTGCAAGCCTAGCTGGGTTGTTAATTCCGACATCATATGATTACGGAAATGCTTCCCGTGATCAGTGACGATGGCTTGAGGGACGCCGAATCGCGAAATAACATGATTAAATAAAAATTGCGCCGTTGTGTGACCGTCTTCGGTTAATGTAGGCATCGCCTCGGCCCATTTAGTAAAGTAATCGACGGCAACGATAATAAACCCATGCCCCCCGGCCGAGCGAGGGTTACAGGTCATATAATCAATGCCCCATTTGGCGAAAGGGCCGACGGTGACAACAGGGTGCAATGGAGCAGGAGGCGCTCGCATATTCCGCTGGTATATCTGGCACTCATGACAAGAGCGGACGGCAAGAATGCAATCCTTAAAGATACAGGGCCAAAAGTAGCGAGCACGGAGGATTTTTTGGGCAGTGGCATATCCGGACATGTGACCACCACAAGCACCTGAGTGACAGTCATTCAAGACACGCTCAACTTCCTCGAGAGTTAAGCATCGGCGGAGAATAGAGTCAGCGCCGAGGCGATAGAGTGTGTCCCCAATGATACGGTATGGTTGAGACTGATGACGAATCCTTCACCTAGCGTCTTTGGACACGCCAGGGCGAAAGGAGGACGTTTGCAGATAGATGATGATATCGCCGTACCAGGGATCGAGGGTGCTAATGAGAAATAAAATCTCATCTGGAATTTGATCCTCTACGTTAGAGGGTGTGGAAGAAGATGGCAAAGAGCACAGTAACTCAGTAAAGACAAGTGATTTCTTGGACTTGGCAGTGGTGAATTCCAAGTCGAACTCTTGGAGGATGACAATCCACTTTGAGTACTTGCCCCCCAGCAACTGGCGTGACAAAATATACGTCATGGGGTTGCAATCAGAAATCACGGTAGTGGTGCACAACAGAATATAATGACGGAAACGTTGGACAGCACAAACGACGGCGAGAGCCAACTTCTCAACATAGGCATATCGAGTTTCCGTATCCAAAAGATTGCGGCTGAGATAATATATAACATGTTCAGTGCCATCATCGTCAGCTTGAACGAGAACCATGCCGATAGTGGTGTCGGCGGCGGCCAAATATAGAGTGTAGTCACGATGATAGTTCGGAGGACGAAGCAATGGAGCAGAAACAAGGAGACCCTTGAGACGCTCAAAAGATTCCTGAGCCATGGTATCCCAATGAAAAGGGAAATCTCGCTTTAGTAATCGTGTGAAACCTTTGGCCACCTCGGCATAGTTTGGAACGAAATGTCGCAAAAAATTTGCTTTACCCTGCAAGCTTTGCAATTGCTGTAAAGAAGCAGGGGGAGGAAGATTCACTATAGCTTCGACTTTAAGGGGATCCAAACGGATGCCCTCTCGGGAGACGACAAACCCGAGAAGTCGACCGGATTCAACGCAGAAGACACATTTGTGAGGATTAAGCCTGATTCGATAGTATCGACAGCGAAGAAAGATCTCACGAAGGTGAGTAGGGTGGTCCTGACGTTTGGCTGAATGAGCTGGAAGATCATCCAGGTATGGCTGTACAATGTGTCGAATGTCATGAAAAGCATAGGACATTGCACGTTGGAAGGTAGCACCGGCATTTTTGAGACCGAAAGGGAGCTTCTTATAGGCAAAAGTGCCCCATGGACAGATAAAGGCAGTCTTGTGTTGATCAGCGGGAGCAATATTGATCTGGTTGTATCCAGAAAAACCGTCCATAAAAGAGTACATTTCACTTCCGGCACACTCGTCAATAATTTGATCAATGAATGGTGTGGGAAAATTGTCTTTAGGACAGGCTCGATTTATATCACGATAATCAACACACACACGGATTGTACCTTGTTTTTTAGTCACAGGTATGATATTGGAAACCCAATCTGTGAGCGGTATAGGATAAATAAAACCAGCTTTAAGAAGCTTCTCGACTTCGGCCTTGATAGCTGCAGCCTTTCGGGGGTGTACGGGGCATAGACGTTGACGAACAAGCTTAGCACCTGGGTACGTGATTATCTCATGCACCACTATGCTGGGATCAATGCCGGGCATTTCTTCATAGGACCATGCAAAGACGTCACGAAATTCGCGAAAAAGGTTGGAATAAAGTTGAATCTCCTCCGGAGTACAAGTGACTCCTATGTGAAGATGCTCGACAATCCTTGGCTTGACAGAGATGTCAATGGGTTGGGTTTGCGTAATGTTCGCCAGATTTCCTTCAGAAGACACTTGATAAACTCGGATAGGTGTTTGAAGGATTTGAGATGGGAGACAAGGAGCAGACCGCTCGAAACACGTAAGCATATCCTGCGGGGCAGGTAGAAACGAGGAACGATGGTGAAAATCATGCCAAGGAGGTTCCTCTAGAGACATAGTCTCAATAATGGCTTCGTCGGAAGGGAAGGTTTCTTTTAAAGAGTCCGAAGAAGTCTCTTCTAGAAGCCCTGAGGATGGAGCAAGTTCAGAAGAGGGAGCCGATGCAGCAATGATTTCGACATAGTTGAGCTCGGCAGGACTCAACGGCATCTGGTCGCCCCACGAATCTACTTGGTCTGTGGGAGGGATGATCCACGGATCAGAACAAGTAGTAATCATATTGACAGAAGCGACGTTAGGAGGGGGGAGTGGAAAAACACCCATAAGGGCGGGATCTTTGAAAAGTCCGGCTCCTAGACTCTCAGATAAATTTGAGGTATGCTCCACAAAAGGAATGTTGCCTTCTGAAGAGGAAGCGAAGAATGATAGCTGGTCTACGGTAATAATCTTCCCTTGATGAGGGAAATGAATGATACGAAACAAAGATGAAGCAACAGCTTTCATCGCGTATATCCAGCTACGTCCGAGAAGGAGGTTATAGGTAAGGGTAGCATCAACAACTTCAACTTCCATTTAGACCGTCTTCCCTTCCAAAGAGATGGGCAAAAGTTGGAGTATAACATAAGGACAGGATGCTCTTCCATCAAAGGCTTCCAAGGTTGTGGGAGACTGGCTCAGAGTCGGAGATCCGATGGCTTTCCAATAGGCAACAAACATGATGCAAGTAGAAGCACCTTCATCAATGACTGTTCGATGAATCGTTCTGGAATCAATGATAACCTGTATAAGGAATGCGATTTGGGGAGGCAGTCTCTACGTATGGCGTTCTAAGTCAAAAGTAATTAAATCCGAGTCGGCCGGGTCTATGCCACCAATAGTGGATAGCAAGGACTTCCTCTGAGAAGGGCAGCTCTAGAGAACTTCTAAAGCGGACATAGCCGACGGAGTCTGCGCTAAGTCCTCAACGATGTTGTAGTGCTGTGCAGCACGAGAATTTGGGTTGTAAGAAGATTTCCGGAGTACTCCTTTTGGAGGGGGTCGAAGAGGCGTCTCAGTGGTAGGTCTCTCAATGTGGAGCGGACCTGAACTGAATGGTGGAGCACTAGAGGGGATCTCAGGCTCTTTCCCGGCAGATGGCGGATAATCTTTTGTTCGAGTACTGATATTGACAGGTATCGTTCCAGCCATAAACACTTGAGAACCGAAGGAAGAGGGAGGCTGAGAAGGGTCAGCCACCATTTGAGTTTTTTGAGTTTGTTGTGAGGGAAAGGGTTCTTTGAGCACCGCAGGAGTCCCGGGAGCGCCTTTCAACAAACGACTAACTTCGGACTGCCTAGGGCAGTCTTTGGTATAGTGATCTTCATCACAGATAAGACAAGGATACTTGGGTTTGCGTTTGGCACCCTCCTCGGGTGGAGGTTTTGGGGAGTCCTGTTTAGGTTGATCTGGTTTATTTTTCGCTTTCCCTTTCTTCTTTCCTTTCGAGGCTTTGTCTGCCGTGGTGGATTGGACGGCATTGACCTCGGAAGTAACATTCGAAATGGGTGTTACCTGAGAAGTCTGTTCATTCGAAGTAGTTGATTTTTGCTTCCCAGGGTTCGTGGAATTTTTTTTTGAGAATGAATTAACAGAACCAATAATACCATCAACAGTTGGTGTTGGCGGGGCTTTGGATGTTCCTGGTCTCGGGGCATCAGGCAGATAATCATACAATGTACCTGACTGAGAGTAAACCAAGTCAAGGTACTGAGCGCGCGCGATAGCTTGCTCTTCAGTGACACACGCCCCCATGGCAATGTCCCGAGCTATTGGAGGAACGAACGAAGTCGTAAACCAATCGGTAAGGAGCTGATCAGGAATCCAAAATTTGATCATACGTCTACGCCGTCTCCATTCATGGATATGATCGGAGATATGCGTAGCCGTTGTCTGTCTTAAGGATGTGAGGAGGTGTGTACCCGTTTCATAACGAATGGGCAACTGAAAATGCGTGAGAAATGCCATAGCCAACGAGTTAAAATCCTGAAAGGATCCGCGATTGAGCTCAATATACCACTTAGCTGCAGAGCCAGTGAGAGTCCTTTGAAAAAGGCGAAGCCGAATTGAATCATCAAGCCACGAATTGGATGAGCACCAAAGGTGATAAGTCATGACATGAGCTTGTGGATCTTCATTAGCTTTACCATCAAACTTTGGACAGTCACCGGGAATTTTCGTTGGAACCGGAGGCCAATATGGATTATGGAGAATAGGATCATTGGTCAATTTGGACACATCCGGTAATTCTAAAGTTGCTAAGAAAGGTAATTGAGGATTGAAGGACATCTGGGGCTGCTGATGGGATGGAACACCAGGGTTCCAACCAACTGGCGGTTGCCCCCAAGGGCTTGGTCCGGACGGATTTGGCCCCATAGGGTTTTGTCCGTAGGGATTTGGGTTCTGCCCCCCAGCGTTCCATGGATTACCAAACGGTCCTGCAGGAGCACCATATGGTTGCGGATAATTCTGATAAGGAGCCGCCTGCGGTTGTTGGTAATTTTGGTATGGGGCAAACAAAGGTTTCCCTTAAGGTTGCTGGTAACCATACGGTGGCTGGACTCCAAACTGAGTTTGAGAAATAGGTGGAGTTTGATAAACTGGTTGGGATTGAACTCCAACTTGCATTTGAAGACCGGATGGGGTCTGGGGTCCAGCCTGGGGCAAAAATCTGGATTGAGCAGTGCCAGAAGGATGTCCTGAAGGTTGGGCGATTTGGCCAGAAGGATGACCTTGTTGATATTGAGGTTGGCCTCCTTGCCCAGAAGGTTGTACCTGCTGGGAGTGGAGTTGTTGTTGCACAGGTGAAGGTTGTCCTAAAGGACCAGATGGCTGAGTGGGCTGGGCAGTTGGCTGGCCTGATTGGATTTGAGGTTGACCGACTTGCCCAGAAGGTTGACTATACTGGACAGAAGGCTGACCATGTGGTTGAGCAGCTTGTCCAGATATTGGACCATACTGGACATTGGATTGGTTTGGGTTAACATATGATTGACCAATTTGTCCAGTAGGATAACCTTGCTGGATACCAGGTTGGGATTGTTGAACAAAAGATTGGCCTGGGTTACCAGAAGGTTGAACAAAAGAGGGGAAAAATGGACCACCAGCGGCAAAAGGGTTGCCCTGGAAGGATTGCCCTTGATGGTCTTGAGGAGGTTGTCTTGGAGACTGCGCAGACGATACTTGGCCACCATGAAAGGAGGTGGAGCCCCAATCAATTGACAACGGAACTGAAATCTCAACCATCGGTTGAGATGGCAAATATCGATCGTATGGCCCCTCAGCTGGGACATTTAACGTAGGATCAAAGACTCCGAATAAAGAAGCCGAAGGACGACTAAAAATAGGAGTCGAAGAAGCTGCACATACCGTTGGAGCGGTTGTGATTGAGGTAACAGACGCACTGCGACTTTGTGGAGTAAAGGGCTCCGTGGTGGGAAAAGCAAGTTGCGACCAAATAGAACCCGTGAAAGGGGTTCCAGAGGGCATAGTATCCCTTAATGCTTTATAGCCTGGTGGTAGGTTCGCAGTAGTAAGAGTGCTACTGATAGGTGTGGGTTCCGTTGCGGTGGGAATTTCACCGCTCGTCGCAACGGACTCGTCAGTCGTAGTAGGGGACACGTCCTCCATGTTGGAGGAAAAAGGTGGGACTGAAACACGAGGAGAAGTGTAGTCCCAAAAAGGGACACTGTCCTCAGAAGGTTCCCAAACAGGGTTCCAATGAAACTCGTAAGTCTCGTCGCCTGGAGCACGAGAACTAATCGGTTGTATACTCGGAACAACAGAAAGAGTTGCACTCACAACCGGTATCTCGGAAGACGAAATTGGTAATTCCGCCAGGATGAAACTTCACACAATCCTAGGGAATCTAACGAGACAAAAGCCCTACTCAAACTAACGCAAACAAAATCTAACCGGGTAAATGTTATCGTGGCCGAATAAATTTTAAGACGCAAAGACACAACTTGACCTTTTCATGTTTTAAGAGTCGAGAAAAGGACAAAAAGGTGACTCTAGTCTCCTTCGAATATTTAATGAGCACGAAGTGACAAGACGCTCACTAGCACCTTTTCTTTTAAGGAGTCCGAAAAGGATCAAAAGTGACTACTCTGGAGACTCTAGGCAAAGGGTTTACCAAATAATCCGTAAAACTGCTTATACACCTTGGCAATTAGATGAAAACCAAGGACTTCCCGTACGACAGTCAATCTTCCCGAATGCTGTGTTCAGTGCATTACGGCTTGTAAGGTGGCAGACACGGCTTCCTGTGGATAAAGGATGATAACCTAGTGGGGTCTCCCTTATATACGCGACGGTACATGGGAGCTTAGTCCGTGCTAGACCACTATCGAGTCACAAGAGGAGGAATCACCCAACCGTAATGTGAAACAACAGTGACTAGGTTTAACGACGCTAGAACACGTCTCTAGCCTAGACCTCTAGAATATATGCGTTAGGTTCCAATGCGTTGTTAGATTCATTCGGTTTATTTTACAGTTGATCTTCAATTAAGTTTCAGTTTTTAGGTCCTACCATATGTGATCTCTCAAAACTTCCTAAATGCAAACTATATGCCAAAATTATATCATTTCGTTCAATGAATGCTAACTACAGGAGAGTTGAGATTTTCAAACAAACAAAATGAACACCAAATAAGCAACAAAGATCCTAATGCAGCTAATAGCAAGAAATGAAACTTTTTCTTTTTCTTTTAAAAGTGACTAATTGCCAATAACAATAAATGCTAACTAATATAATGCAAAAAGATCATTTGTTTTTTTTTTTCTTTTAAAATGGCATAATGCACTTAAACAAATCTCGAGAGATATTAACAAGCATAAATAGACAAAGTTCACCCAATGCAAATAGAACCAAATCTGAAACACCAAGATAAACTGTCAAAACAAGGAGAACCACAAAAGACCTCAATGAACCATGTGATCTAAGCTCAAACGAAGTCAAGCAAAATGCAAACAAGCTAGAGGTGAATTGCTCGAAGCACAGAATAACAAGCTTTAACAACCACTAGACAAGTGCGGAAAACCACCAAAAAGTTGACTGGACAATTACAGAACCAAAACTCCCACAGAAGGCTCGATATACAAAGCCACTAGATGCTCTAGGGCTGGGATATAAAATCGATAGAAATAGGCAAACAACCGAAGGACAAAGGTAAAAAACCAGTCAAACAGAGTTCCAACACACTTCCAGAAGCTGCAAAGGATGTAAAAAGACAAAAATCTGAGTTTAAAGAGCTTCCAACAAACACACTGGCAAAATTCACAGGACTGGCACGACTGTCAGCCTGTAACTTGCGCTATTAAGGAATTGGCGCGAGTTGCTGTTGTGCAACATGCGCCAACGGGCGCGACTGTCAGATAGAAAAACGCGCCAACAAAGTTTGTTGGCCTAAAAAATAAAACAAGTAATTCAGGGTCTGGCCGACAGTACTCAGACAGATCAAGCAGCAAATAACAACTTTAAAACTGACCCAGAAAGCTCATTTACGCAAGCAAGCAAGAGAAAACTAACATGCAAGACAAACTCCAAGCTGTTCGGTTCATAAACCAAACCGGAGATTGACTGAAGTGGCGTTGATCTACTCCGCTAATGCAAAGCAATAGCGTTTCAAAGGCTGCCTGGCCGTGCTTCAGACTCCGTCCAAGGTTTATGAATCAAACAAGAAATAGCTCCTCCCCAGCGGAGTCGCCAAATTGTTGGAGAGGTAAATCCCCTCTGCGGACAGAGGCGATCCCACTAGCCCAAAATGGGTCTAGCAACAATCAATTCACGCTACCATGCAAGTTCCTAGTTGCAAACTGAAAGTGGATTATGAGAACCAACCTGGAGTCCAACGCTAATGTCGAAGAAGAGTTGATGCTCCCGTTCCCTTGCTTCGGCAGGTCACAATCCTCACGATCCTCGCGAATGGATACCTGCACATGCAAAGAACGAAGCGAATACAAGCATAAAATCCACTAAAATACAACTATATTTCAGTCAGAAAGGAAATAGATCAAACATTATCATCATAAACAGTAAGATCGGAACCATAATGATAGTCGTTCATTAATGAATAATCAACAGAGAAAGTTACAACCAAAGTTCTGACGTTGATTCTCTCCTCTGGCTGGGCGAGCAGCTATACATGTCTTGCAATAGACCTTCTCTCTTTCAGACTTTCGGCAGCATAACCTCCCTATGCTCCAAGACTCTTACTATCACTCAATACAAGTGTTATCACAACTAGCATCACTCCAAAAACTAGCTTGTCAAATGCATGAGGACAGACTTTTATAGATGGAGAAGGGGAGGAAGATACAATGCATCAGGACACCCATTATGGATTGGCATTATCTCCAAAAAGCCGCTATGGATAGATGTCAAGGATAGATGATGAGTCTCGACATCTAGAAGATGAGCTTTATCCTCAAAAGACTTCATGACTTGAAGGGAAAAAACAGCTAGGCGCGCGTTTGTCAAAAATCTTTACCAAACTTGGTTGGCGCGAGTGTTGTTCCAAGACAGAGCGCCAATGGTCGCACCCTCTTTTGAGGATCTCATTGATTGGCGCGGGTAATACATTGTGGACCCGCGTTAATGGAAAAAAGGCACTTTTCAGGGATATTTTGCAGGAGGTGTTTTCAGGGAACATGAAGTACATACTTAGGGGAACATAATGCAAGTGTTTTCAGGTTATGTCACTGCTCACAGGTCCCGGAATGAGTCCTCCAAAGTACGGAAACAGGGGTAATAGGGACGGTGACCAATGGTGACAAATTACTGTGTAACAATCATAGTTCCTCCGGAGAAGTTGTAAATTTGACTTGAGAATAAGTCACAAGTCGGACCTGAGAGCAATCTAAATAAAAAAATATTAAAAAAACATAGAGAGTAGTGAACATGGTGCGTTCAAGAAGGAGGATTCACATTAAAAAAACCCAAAGAAGATACGTTTCCTCCACATGAAATGAGAACATGCAAAATAAAATGAGAATTCATGTTAAAGGTAGATTGAGCATATGCCAGCCTAGAAAGCTCCATTACGTGGTTTGGAACCCATCGTGGCACTAGTCAAGACAATGCGAAAGGAAAACCTAAGTGATAGTGTTATGACAGTGGCGACATTACAGTAGACCAGAGCATTAGAGTTATGGTAATGGTAGCTTTAGTGTTAGGAGGATAGAAAAGAAGCTCAAATTGATAAACTAAGGATATTTTTATTGCCCATGTACACACCCAAGAAAGCTCGTGCAATATAAAATGGTTAAGGTCTGTGAGCCGGTTCTATGAAGGATTGAGGAAAGTCCTTCTTAAAAAAAATAGCAAACATAAGTAACATTGATCTCTTTATCCTCAACCATTAAAAAAACATGAGAGGGACAGCTCCTGGAAAACAACATAGGAACCCAACATTAGGGTTTCGATCTTACGCTCATGGGTAATTGTTAATTAAAATTTTGGAAACCTTAGCTCAATGTTGAGCCCTATCACAACTCTTTCTTTCAGGTATGTAGGAACAAATGACCCCCCATCATAAAGAAGTTGATATAGACAGTTAACATATGCAATATAAATATGTAAACCAATGATCTCTTTTAATATGGCTATGCCTAGGAAAGTAAATATAGTAGAATGTTGTTTGTGCCCATACACGCGCCCAAGCAAGCTCGTGGAATATAAAAGGGTTAAGGTCATTGGTTTTATGAAGGGTTGAAAAAAGGTCTTATTTAAAAAAAATTAACAAACAGAAGTAACATTAATCTCTTTATCCTTAGCCATGAAAAACCTTAAGAGGGATTGCACCTGGAAAAGAGCAGAGGAACCCGAAATTAGGGTTTCGAGCTTACCACCATATTGAATATAAGTGTATAATGTTGCACCACCTACTCGCACTTGTTGATTGTCCTTGTGCCTTGCTCGATTGCCCTCATGCCCATTTCCCGAATGCCCTCATTCCCTGCTCGGATTCCCTCATGGCTACTCAAATGCCCTCATCTCACCTTGTCAAACATCATTATGCCATGCTCTCTCTCGTAAACCAGAATTTTTTATTATTCGATTATTAATGCTCTAATATATAACATACTATATACTATATAATATATATTATATATAATATTATAATATTATATATTATCATATATTTGAGAGTGGTGATAAAGAAAATTCTAAAATTATTTCAAAATTGATCCTAGATGAAACTATGTCACACTTGCATAAGTGAGAGTACAAATTTTCACAAAAACACATGAAAAATTGTTGATATCCATTCTTAAATAAATTAAGAAATTTATAGGGTATGGTGCTCATGAATAATCTTAATTAATATTAATGAATTATCTCGAAATTGATCAGTAGCGGTCAAACAAACTTAGATGAGTGGGTCGAAAAAATCATAGATGAATTTGTGAGGAGCAAGTAACAGAAGAAAGGCATCGCTCGATGATGTTAAAATAATATTTTATGGAAAATTGTATGAATAGTTCCTCTACATAGTACCCATTTTAACTCACAAATTCTTGATTGGCCAAGGCATTTGGTGGCATTGTTGAACACCAATCTCCACTAACAAGACTAACTAGTACCTAATAGAAAAAATGACAATCTAGGTGGGAATAAGTTTTGAATGTGTTGGTACCATTCCATTACCATCTTTTCCTTTTAAAAACATCATCATTTGTCTACCTTTTTCCTCCATAGATCCCTTATATTCCTTGAAATTGATTAATTAATAACATTATAGTTGTTAGTTTGCATTAAAGTTAATTTATGAGTTTTTATGTTAGAAATTAGGAATTTTTAATAAAAAGGTTACAGGAAGTCACAACATCCTGTAAATGGTTTATCATCTGACATGTGGCATGACAGGCAAGCCAAAGCAATGGATAGGAACGAAAACTGGAATGTACAAGCATGGAGAAACATCGATCTTACAACAAATCAAACGCTCCTAGTTATGCGGTCAACGCTGGTCAAAGACCCAGCCTTTTGGTTACAAAGGCAGCAACAGCCATAGGTTTCCCAAACCGGTTTCGTTTTGTTTCTTTTTGGAAATCGGTTTAGAATGGAAATGACCCAAAAATCATTCCATAGTAAAAGCAGAAACAGCGGCATAGTGAATGTACATTCAATCCAAATGAAAACCGTGTATTAATTGTTTTTTAAAAACACAGATATAGTTGCAGTTACGTAGTTAGTGATCTCTGTGTATCGCTTTGAGAACAGAGCTTTTTGTATGATCTTCAGAACTTAATATCAGAACTCGATTATAGTCACGGTTTTATTAAAACCTTGTTCATGTGTTAATACCTTAGTTGCTTGAGCGTATTCCAGTGTACCGTTGAAACGCGGACGGGCCCTGCGTGGACTGGTATACTGTCATTTTCATTTCATTAGCAGCTTTTGAATATTGAATAGCATGCATAGTAATTAGAGTTATGCTTATCATTTTTGTTGATTTAATTAGCAATCCTTACGAATGGTGTTTATGGTGATAGCTTAAAGGATTTATCATTAAGATCATTGAACCATATCTTGTAAGAGATCTGATCCATCGTTATATTTTTAAAGCATCCTCATAGACTCTGTTTACGTGTATTTAAATTTTTAGTATGCTTTTGATCTTTCATGAATGCTGAGTGTTAACTAGACAGAGCTTTTATGCACAACATCCTTGTAAGGGGATTAAAATCTCAATCTAGCAATACACAGTGTCTTTAGGACAGTTAGATGAGTTGAGTGACCTGAGTGTCATGGTGATAGGGAACATATCTTAACCTTCCGTAATGAAGTACTGTAACCTACCACAATGCACACTTATTTAGGAATCCTTTATGTCTATATATTTTAGACGCATGCCTCGAAGTTTACTTACCCGAGTCGATAATAAATTTAGCCTAATCTAGCACCCTAGGTTGGCCACTACATTTTGGCGTCGTTGCCGGGGAGGCATAGTTAGAGGATTTTGAAAAAAATTAAAATATAAAAAAAAATTAATAAACAAAAACAAGCAAAAACAAGCAAAAACATAGATTTAGAAGTCATGTTACTTATGCCTATATCTAGAGATAATAAAGGTAGATTCATAAAAACCCCCCATCCAAAAACTAACCTACCATCAGGAGCAGACCCTTTAAGAAAAATTGAACACACAACATCAGCTGAGGAAGTCACTATACAAACATTAGAGGATAAACAGAAATCAGGGAAAAGACTCACACTCATCGAGAGGCAAATTCTATTAGCACACAAATCACAGAAGAAACACTTCCCTGGATCCTCTATACAAGGAGAAAGTAGCACAATGACTCAACAATCTTTCTTTAATCTTCTCTTTGAAACAAGTGACACTGAACAAGAAACATAGGAACCTATCAAAATGGCTGAGGAAGGAGATGGATTAGTACCAAATCAAGGTCGAAGAGACGAGGAAGAGTCAACCTTTAAATTTCCTATTCAAGAACCACAAGAAGATGATGAAATAAAAATGAAAAACATACCTCCATATGTGCTACCAAACTTTTATGGCATGGCTTCAGAAGACCCAGATTCATTCTTGTTTAAGTTTGACATTATATGTCGAACATATGGTTACACAGATGATGCCCATAGGCTTAGACTCTTCCCAGCAACATTAAAAGCATCAACATTAAGATGGTTCATGTGGCTTGGTGAACATGCAATAACTGATTGGGATGGCATGAGAAGAATATTCCTAAAGAAATACCAACCTTATTGTAGATCGAAAGATTCTAAAGATGATATCTTTAGGATGAACCAACAAGAGGATGAAAATTTAGAGGAGTACTTAGAGCGGTTTGTTTACAATTTACAAAAATCAAAACACCGAACCATGCCTCTTGATTTGATTCGAACAATATTCTTGAAAGGCATTCGAGAGGAATATTTAGATGATCTTAATTTGATGGGCAAAGGTGATATTTCTACTTTACCTTTTGAAGAAATTTCCGAGTTATGTGAAAAGTGTTCTAGGAGCAAAGCCAAAATTGGAAAAAGAACCATATCATCCAAAGCCACAAAATCTGCTTCAGCAAGTGTCACAAGGGCTGAAATAGGGAACCTGTTAGAGGAATTCAAAACAGATCTATTAAGTACCTTAGGAACTGAAATTGACACTCTAAAAGCTAAGAAGAGACAAGAAGAGGAAGATCAGATGATGGCTATCTTTTGCCCAAAATGCCTTAAAAGACTGCCCATTAGAAAACATTCAAGTTTGTGCCTTTTGTACTGAAAATCATGATATATTTCATTGCTCTAAAGTCAAGGTTTTGTAGAATTGTAATGTGGCAGCTAATGCAGATATGGAAAATGTGTATTACATGGGCGCAAAGAGACCATGGCAGCCAAAACCAACACCTCAAGGTATGTTCCCAAACCAGAATTTGCAATTTCCTGTACATGATCAGATGTATGCTCAGAATTCATGGAATGTACCCATGCCATGGCAGCACCAAAATTACCCACAACAACAATGGATACCATCTCAGCAATACTCTCAAAAATATCATTCATATCCTCAATCATACCAACCATATTCGCAGCCATATCAATAATATCATCAGCCATACTCGCCATATCCTCAATCATATCAGCAATATCCTCAACAGCAAGTTGTTTACCCACATCAACCTCAACGCACTCAACAAGAATTGCCTGCTCCTCCACCAATAAATCCACCACAATTACAACTTCCATCTAACTCACAACCTCCCAGACCTACTCAAATCCCTGCTCAACCTGTATCAAATCCGAATAACAGAGCAGAGAGACCATCCTACAATGTAGATGAGGGAACCTCATATCCCACATTACCCTTGCAAAATATCAATTTGAGGTCTGGTAAGATACTTCACAAAGAATCTCCAATAGCTGATAAACAAGAAGAAAACGAAGAAAATGAAAATGAAACTTCGAATCAAAGAAAACAAAACGATGACACCAAAAATAAACAAATGCAACCTTTGCATCCACCACCTTTTCCAGAACGATCGGTCCAAACAAAACTTCCAATGTCTATACCACAGTTTGATGTTTTAGATGAGCTCAAGAATGTATATATAAAAATTCCACTATTACAAGCCATAAAGGACATTCCCATATATAATAAAGCAATCAAAGAACTGTGCCTTAAGAAGCCCACTAGGAAAAGGGTTGATCCACAAACCATTCATGTTATTGGACATTTAGCTGGCCTTATGACAAACACCATCTCAATGGAAAAGTATGTTGATCCTGGTATTCCCAGAGTCACTACAATCATTAACAACATACATATTCCAAACACCTTAATTGATCTTGGGGCCGTAATAAATGTCATGACTCTTGATACCATGAAAACACTCCAGCTCATAAATTTGCAACACACAACAATTGTTCTAGAACTCGCTGATAGGTCTAAAGTGATTCCTGAAGGGATTTTGGAGGACATAATTGTTTCACTGGACTCTTGGGAGTATCCAGTGGACTTTTTAGTTCTTCAACCAAAATCCAATTTAGGAGGACACCCTATCATTCTTGGTAGACCATGGTTAGCAACTGCTGATGCATTCATAGGATGTCGATCGGGTAATATGATCATTTCACGAGGAACTGAAAGAAAACAACTCACTCTTTACCCATCAGCACAATCACCAGCAGTAGCACACAATTTATGGCTTGACGATAAATACAATGACAAAGAAGAAGTACAATCTGTTTTTAGCATCAACCAAATCTATGATTTTCAAGAACATAATAATGATGATTTGGTAGAATTGTTCCTTTCTCAACCTGATATTTCCGAAAATTTGAGAAATGACCAATATCATGTTGCAGATGAACTTTTAGCCTAAAATTTTCAGGAAACATGCACCATTCAATCTTTGCAAACAACATTCCACGATATTTTTCCCATTCAATCCATCACAAACACACAGAGTAAGACCATAGAGATTAGTCCAGGAAAAACTCTGAATATTGGCACTCACCTAGACTCATCTCAGCAAGAGAAATTGATTCAATTATTGAGAAAATACCAGAAAGCATTTGCTTGGGACTACACCGATATGCACGGGATTCACCCTGAAACATGCACTCACCATATTTATACTGATAGTACTATCAAACCAGTGAGGCAACCGCAGAGATGAATGAACCCCATGCTCCAGGATATTGTTAGAGAGGAATTACAAAAACTGTTGAAAGTTAATTTTATCTATCCTATCTCTGACAGTCAGTGGGTATCCCCATTGGTAGTAGTGCCCAAGAAAAATGGTAAGTGGCGGATTTGTGTCGATTACAGACAATTGAACAAATCAATGCTCAAATATTATTTCCCACTACCATTTATTGATCAAGTGCTAGACCCATTAGCTGGGAAATCATCATTCTCTTTCCTTGATGGTTTCAGTGGTTACAACCAGATCAGGATAGCCTTAGAGAACCAGGACAAAACCACTTTTACTTGTCCCTGGGGCACTTATGCTTATAATGTTTTGCCATTTGGACTTTGCAATGCTCCAGCTACATTTCAGAGAGCTGTGTTAGCTATTTTTGCTGATTTAGTTCATGATTGCGTTGAAGTTTACATGGATGATTTTTCAATGTATGGCGATTCATTTGGGCATGCATTAGAGAACCTTGAAAAAGTTTTGAAGAGATGTATTGAAGCTAATCTGTCCCTGAGCAATGAAAAGTGTTTTATGATGTTAAATGAGGGGATAGTATTAGGCCACTATATTTCTTTTCAAGGCATTAAAGTTGATCCATCGAAAATCCAGATCATTGTCAATTTGCCAATTCCAAAGACTCAAAAAGAGGTAAGAAGTTTCCTTGGGTATGAAAGCTATTACAGAAGGTTTATTGAACATTTTAGTAAAATAGCTTCACCTTTGTTTAAGCTTCTAGCCAAAGATTTACTTTTCAACTGGAATGAGAATTTCCAGCAAGCATTTGAAACACTCAAAAAGAAGTTGTCAACCACACCAGTTTTAAAAGGACCTAACTGGAACCTAGCATTTCACATATTTACAGATGCATCTGATACTGCAGTAGGTGCCTCATTAGGCCAAAAAGAGGGATCTTGTCATTACGCCATCTATTTCATTAGCAAAAATCTAACACCTGCAGAATTAAACTACACAGTCACAGAAAAAGAAATGTTTGCCATCATGCATGCTGTGAATAAATTCCGACATTATATAACTGGTTATGAAGTTTTTGTACATACTGACCATTCTGCCATTAGGCATTTAATGAATAAACCAATAACTAGTGGCAGGGTTGCCGGATGGTTATTATTGTTACAGGAATTTAACATCACAGTGTTAGATAGACCAGGTAAGGAGAATCAGGTGGCAGATTTTCTTTCTGGACTGCAAAATCAAGGTGAGGTTGTTCCGGTTGAAGATTCCTTTCCAGATGAAAATCTATTTGCAATTTGAATAGTGAATCCTTGGTATGCTGACTTGGCCAATTATTTGTCTACAGGAAGAACACCTCCATACTTTACTCCAAAAGAAAAGAAGAGGCTAGTCAAAGTGCTCGATACTCATGGATTAATAGCGATTTATTTTACACTGGTTATGATATGATTATTAGACAATGTGTAAGAAATGGTGAGATAATTGATATTTTAAAATCTTGCCATGATGAACCGTGTGGTGGGAATTTTGCAGCTAAGCGAACAACATTCAATATTCTTAGTCTTGGATACTACTGGCCATCTATTTTTAAGGATTTCAAAAAGCATGTGAAGAGTTGTGATAGCTGCCAAAGAATGGGTAGGCCAACAGCTACGGATGAGATGCCACTTCAGCCCCAAGTGCACCTAGAGCCATTTGAAAAATGGGCTCTAGATTTCATAGGACCCATTAATCCAACTTCCAATGGTAAGAGGTACATCCTAGTATGTACTGATTATGTAACAAAATGGGCTGAAGCTAAAGCACTAGTCCGGGCAACTGAACAAACAGTGGTAAACTTCCTTTTTGAAGAGATTTTTGTAAGGTATGGAGTACCAAGGGAGATAGTGACTGATCAAGGTACTCAGTTTACTTCAAAGTTAGTTAAGGACATCACAGAAAAATATCAAATCAAGCACAAAAGAGGTACACCTTACCATCCACAGGCCAATGGCCAAGTGGAATCCACAAATAAAACTTTGGAAGGAATTATCACTAAGACTGTGGCAATGAACAAGAAAAATTGGGAAGAGAAGCTCAAAGATGCACTCTGGGCTTATAGAATCACGTGGAAGAATACTACAGGATTTACACCATATCAGTTGGTGTATGGAAAAGAGGTAATGCTTCCTATTGAGTTTCAAATACATACTTTTAAGATGGCTGCAGATTTGGAAATTGATCTGAATGAAGCACAATAAGAAAGAATTCAGCAGTTGAACTAGCTGGATGAAATGAGGCAGCAAGCAGAGGAAACAACAATCCTCATGCAAAAACAAAGGAAGCAGTGGCATGATGCACATATCAAGAAGAAGCAGTTCAAAGAAGGAGACTGGGCTTTACTTTTTGACTCTAGATTTAGAAATCATAAAGCCAAATTCACCACACATTGGATGGGCCCATACGAAATCGTTCAAGTTTATGACAGTGTATCAGTCAAGCTCATTACCATTGATGGAGAAGGCCACCCCTTTACTGTCAATGGCCATCGCTTGAAACTTTACAATAGGCCCATCAGCAAGCAAAATTTTCTTCAAATGGTATCTCGGCCAGGGGAGGTTGAGATATTGCAGCCTTCACCTGTAGTATCTCTCCCTTAGTTCATTTCATTTCAATTCAGAAATTAAAAAAATAAAAAAATAAATAAAATAAAATTAAAAAAATTAAAAATAAAATTAAAAATAAAAAAATAAAATAATGGTTTAGATGTGAAAACCAGACTCTAGCACACTCTAACCCAGAATTCTTACTTGAAAACCAATTCGTTGGCTGGTAAGAATTCCTTTTCTTTTTGTTTCCTATTTGATTCATCAATTGAATAATGACTTGAGGACAAGTCAAAACTTTAGTGGGGGAGAAGCATCAACATTTTTGTTTTTCTTATCTCATCTCCTCATTGTAAATTCTCAAAGATTTCTTATCTCATCTCCTCATTGTAAATTTCCAAAGAGTTTGTTTCAGCACTTCATATTTCAATAAAGAAGTTGTTTTTGTCTTTGTTCTAATCAGAGGGACCTGTTTAAAAGCACTATGCAGTGGGACCTGTTCTGTTCAGAAGACCATGTTACCAGCACCAACAATAGAGGGACCTGTTCAACATACACAAAAGGGACCTGTTAGAGATTGTTATCTCAAGTTACTTTAGCAAAGCTTCAACAAAGTTTCAACAGAGATTCAAAGGTTGCTTGTCACCGAGGCTTCATCAAACACCAACAATCAAGGAACCTGCACACATATAATTATTTTCCAGATTTCAAAGAAGCTGCACAAACATTTTCCAGATCTCAAAGGGACCTGTTGCATTCAAATTCATCTAAGAGGGACCTGTCATGAACAACAAAGATTAGTCAAGAAAGACTAGTCCTACTTAGCATGCCAATTCAATGCTTGATCAAACAATAAAAGTGTAATGTATTCTTTATTTTTAACACTTAAATTCTTAGATTATTTTTAATGTTAAATGTGATGACTATGACTGCTACGATCAATTTCAAAAACACCTACATACCTATCGCCCCTTATCATATTCTTAATCCCTATCATCTCACAACACTCTAGCCTATCCCATATTTATACGATTTTTAAATTCCCATACTCTTCATACGATTTCTCAATTCCCTATTATATCACCCTCCCAGCCTTTGTTATTAACTCTTTATCGGCCAATCAAACCCTACTGCCGGTCCAACATCTCCCTATTCGGCCAAGTACCAATGAACGAGGGACAGGTCGTGAACTGTTTGAAAGCCAAATGTTATGTGGTTTTGTTCATTATGTTTGAATCGGCCAAATTATAACATGACCACCCGACGAAGTCTACTTATGCAAACAACTATCTGTTATCATACTCCAGTACTCCATACATGCTTCCAGCATTCTCATGATGGTATTCATACGACCCAGTACAGCTACTCCTCTGTCATAAAATATGAAGATGCTATGAATTGGGTCGAGTCGGTTATTAAAAATTTCATTTCATTCTCAGTTGTTCTATATTAGCAATTTGACTTCTGTGATTTCAACAGCAAAGACTGAGAGTAGCAAGTGCTACGAAAGGAAAACACAGTCATTGGGTTTACAAGTTTCGACCTCCACCATAATTACAAGACAGTCATCTGACCATCACTTAAGCCACTGAAGGAGCTAGTTTCGAAGAACAGAGGGCGCCACCAGGTCAGCAGTGTGAAGCGAAAGACAAAGGTAACAAACCAAAATACCTTTGTTAAATTTGTAAGAATAAACAAAGAGGGTTAGAGCAAAATTTCTCTGTCAAAATGACTAATAGGGTAGAGCCAAGCACATTTGACAGTTCTCAGTACCACGATGACTGCATTGCAATTTTAAAAGAAAAACAATGGCTACCCTTCGTGGAGAATTTTAATGGAAGCAATGAGGAAGTAACTAAACAATTTGCCTTTACATTCAATGGGGAGAAATCCTTGATAGGTAATTTTTCATTCAGGGTCTTAGAAGACACCATAGCACAGTCCTTAGGGATCAGCCCAGAAGGGGAGAAATACTTCAAGACAAAACAATTCAAAGAAAAATCATGGACCCAATTCATGTCCAGATCGAGGGTTTCATCCGTTAACTGGAATAAAGGTGTCCCTAGGAGCTGGTTGATGCATCCATGGGATGAAATGGTGTATATCCTCCAAAAATTTGTTACTTGTGAGGGCTGCTACAACATAGTTTATTTATACAACATCAAACTACTGTTACATTTGAAAGGGCAATGCACTATTAGCTTACCATATTTCCTCTTGCAGAGCTTAACCAAAATGTCGAAAACCATCCAAAAGCAAAAAGGTAATGAGGACAAGAGCTTATATCATTTCAGGCTAATTAAAATCCTCATTGAATTTGAATTACAGAAAAGGGGAAATACGTGGAAGGAATTCTTGGCTTCCAACCAAATCAAAGATGAAGAGGATGAGCAAGAACAGCAAGAGCACTCAGGATTTATGCATGACATTGATGAAGAGATTCTTGTGCACAAATCAAGCAATGTACCTCCACCCATTAGTAGTGTGAGGAGGAGGAAAATGAGAAAAGAGGATGCCCAGAAAACGGAGCAAGATAAAAATTTTACTACCTATACAAGAAGATCCAGGAGAGCACAAAAGACCCAACCACAAGAAGACCAACCAGAATTGAATGCACCTACACTGATGGACATTGCGAGCAGTGCTCACTCACAACCTGGACCAGAAGCTGAAATGGAGGTTGAGAGCAACAATAGGCAAGAAAAAGAGTCACCACCCACAATTAAGAAACAAAGGAGGCTGGAAAAGCAAATTGAAAAGTTAAAAGAAGAACTGATGGAGGCCAACATGCTGGAAAAAGTCATCAAGAAAGAGAATGAAATGCTAAGAGCACAGTGTAAAGAGACTCAATAGAAAAATGAGAAGTTGAGGGAGCAAATCAAGGAACTTGAGGCTGAACAAACTGACATTTGCAAGTGGGCAACCAAATGGTATAACCAAAAGAAAGCCCTCAAGGAGAAATACAAGAGTTTAAAGCATGAGCTCCACATTCAGAAAGATGCCCAAGCTAAGAAGAACATGGATGCATTGTTGAAAGCACCAAAGGTGCAAGCAGGGATAGAGTTTAGAGGCAACACATCAAGATTAGCATGAGGACATGCTAATTAATTAAGCTTGGGGGAGATGTTGGTACCATTCCATTAACATCTTTTCCTTTTAAAAACATCATCATTTGTCTACCTTTTTCCTCCATAGATCCCTTATATTCCTTGAAATTGATTAAGTAATAGTATTATAGTTATTAGTTTGCAGTAAAGATTAATTTATGAATTTTTATGTTAGAAATTAGGAATTTTTAATAAAAAGGTTACAGGAAGTCATAACATACTGTAAATGGTTTATCATCTGACATGTGGCATGACAGGCAAGCCAAAGCAAGGGATAGGAACAAGAACTGGAATGTACAAGCATGGAGAAACATCGATCCTACAGCAAATCAAACACCCCTAGTTATGCAGTCAACCCTGGTCAAAACCCCAGCCTTTTGGTGACAAAGGCAGCAACAGCCATAGGTTTCCCAAACAGGTTTTGTTTTGTTTCTTTTTGGAAATCGGTTTAGAATGGAAATGACCAAAAAATCATTCCATAGTAAAAGCGGAAACAGTTGCATAGTGAATGTACATTCAATTCAAATGAAGACCGTGTATTAATTGTTTTTAAAAATACAGATATAGTTACAGTTACATAGTTAGTGATCTCTGTGATCATTTTGAGAACAGAGCTTTTTGTATGATCTTCAGAACTTAATATCAAAACTCGATTATAGTCACGGTTTTATTATAACATTGTTCATGCATTAATACCTTAGTTGCTTGAGCGTATTCCAGTGTACCATTGAAACGCAGACAGGCCCTGCGTGGATTGGTATACTGTCATTTTCATTTCATTAGCAGCTTTTGAATATTGAATAGCATGCATAGTAATTAGAGTTATGCTTATCATTTTTGTTGATTTAATTAGCAATCCTTACGAATGGTGTTTATGGTGATAGCTTAAAGGATTTATCGTTAAGATCATTGAACCATATCTTGTAAGAGATCTGATCCATCGTTATATTTTTAAAGCATCCTCATAGACTCTATTTACGTGTATTTAAATTTGTAGTATGCTTTTGATCTTTCATGAATGCTGAGTGTTAACTAGACAGAGCTTTTATGCACAGCATCCTTGTAATGATTTTTGGGTCATTTTATGCACAGAAATCATTCCATAGAAAAAGCGGAAATGACTAATTGTGGCACCTTTCTCAACTAGTAAAAGTGATTTTATCTTTGTGGTGGCAAGTGACAATTTGTGAATGCCTAAAATGGATTAACATTAGTTGATACACATAGCAGAGTCATTATGTTGAGGAAAATGAGGAAGTCAACTACAAGAGAGTGAGAGTATGCATTAGATGAAGAAAAAAAATAAAAGAATGTAATCATACAAGACATTGATTAATATTCAAAAAGTTGGAAGGGACGAAAGAAAAAATAAAAGGATAGTGATGCATGATGTTGCAAACCATCATCAATCCCAAAGAAAAAATCCTCAACAGTGGAAATTCATTGGAGTGCTAAATCAGTTTGATGATTTTATAGATGTCACGTGGGAATAATCCTTTACAACTCTTGATTTGAATGAAGATATAAAGTTGACAGAGGTAAGAATTTTCACCTATTGGTTGGTAGAGAATGTTGAAGGCATAGAGTTCAATCATCCAAATCCTTATGTAACAAGTCTTCAATGTTCAATAATTCCTCATGTTCAAGAATTCTTTTGGGAACATTTACAAGTATGTTCTTGATGATCTTCATAGTGGTATCAACTAGACAACCATGTAAATGTGAGAGATATGTTGTTCCTTGGAATAGCCCAGAAAAAAGTGAAATTGGTTAAGTATTGAAGTAGATAATAACCCCTTATATGATTTACTATTTGAGGAGGATACCTTAATTTTTCCAAACATTGCAAGAAAGTGATACAACCACAAACAAGGAATTTTACCTACTATAAATATCCAAATTTTTATATCGATGAAATAAACCTTCTAGCAAAATCAACCAAACTTGATCAATTAAACACTAAGAAACCATTGACTATCCTATGACTAGCTCCACCTACTACAATATAGTAAAAAAACCCTCCTCCTTAAATAAATGTTGCACCACCATCTACCACTCTATGAGGGTGATGAAGATATTAAAAATAATTGGTTCATATGTGAGAAAAATTGGGTTGTGATGGATATACCACACACAAAGCAAAGAAAAGAAAATTACAAAGTGTGTTGGAGCATTAGTGAAAATAAGGTTAACATGATTTATGAATTTTAAGGAGAATTAAACAAAAACAAAAACAAAAATGGAAGTGAATGACAATTTTTTATCATTACATAAAACTCAATATGTTAAAAATCTAATAGCACAAAAAATAATAGCCACTAGTTAGATGCCTTGTGAACTTGTGTTGGAATACAATGAGAGGTTTATATATCTTCTTAGTCATATCCCATATATAATTAACAAGAACTTTCTCATAGAATGGTTCATAGTAGGCCTTCTATAAAATATAAGGGGTACTCTTTGAATACATAAAATAAAAATAATAACATATGGAATCATATGAATATTGGTCTATCCCATCATCATTTGATAGAAAAGTTGAATAAAAGCTTCAGATGCTTCGAAAATGACTTACAAACTTGACCCTTTAATGAAGTGGCATATGGTGTACAATATGTACAAATGAAGGTCACTCTAATATTTTTTGGAAATATAGAATTGACTAATAGATACCCAAATGTTAGCCTGAGTAAAAGTTGTATATTTCTATGAGATATGCCCAAACATTACGAGTCAAAAAAAAAATATTGTCTACATAATTTAAACAATGCAAGGCCAAAGTTGTGTTCTATTTGTTCAGAGGAAACTCATCATATTCAAGAATTTTGACAGAGCACCATGGATTGAAAAGGATTTTCTGATTAATAAGTTAAGTCTTATAGTGTTTTTATGGTGAGTTTTCCTCAAAAATTTGTGTTCATTATTTATGGCTATTTAATTGATTATATTTATGCTTACATTTGTTTATGAATTATAAGGGTATATTAATAATTTATGTTTGTGAATGGATATGAGTTGTTAAATCGGTTATATTAGGCTTGGAATATGATACAATTAGCTTATAACATGTCAAATTTATGAGTCTATTGAGGATGGGTATAATTTAAGATTAACATTTGGGGGGAAATTCCATTTGAACTCCTAAAACCTATGGAAACTAAGTGAATCATATCAACTATGTGTTTATTTGGATAACTCCAAACAAGCTTTAGAGGGTAAGTTTGTTCGAGGAATTCAATTATTGTAAGTAAGAATGAGAAGAAGGCACCTTTAAATACTTTTAATGAAACCTTGAATAAATATTCTACGTGATCAATAGAGTGAACACTAGAATTAGATATAATAGGATAATACTAATAAATATTTATACAAGGTTTCATACCATGAAATTTTTTATGGGACATTGTTTATCAAGTCTTAGTTTTTAAAACTTTATAAAACCATGTCTGTGTGACTTCCGTGTCGCTTGGTTCACCTGTCACCCAACTCACCTAATACAAAGATGATGGTGATGATGACAATGTTGATGATGATGATGACGACAAAGATTACGATGAAGGGTAAGAAGTTTCCTTAAATGGAAGGTTAAGGAGTTTCCTCAACTCTCGACTATGAAGTCCAATATAAGCCTACAACTCGTAAATAGTAATAAATAATTTCATCTCCTTAACATTTATATATGTTATAATTTTGTCATTTTATTTTCAAATTATTTATGTGAATCATATTTGAGTCTCAAAACCCTCCCATATTTTCAATGCATGCATCTACCATAACCATGTCAAATTTTAGTGCATACGAGCACAAACTAAAAAAATTTCAATGTTTGGCCCATTCTCAAATCATGGGTAGTCATGGGCTGACAATACTTATTTTGTGTGGGTGCGCCTTGCCTATTCGGGTTGACCCACAAACTCTCTACATGGGTACCCTTTTCATGCTAGTGCCCTGGCGTACCAAGCACATGATGCTTGCATGGGAACCTTGGTGCCTCACCTTCTTTTGTGCGCACCCAAGGTGTGGGTGTTCTCCTTGCTATGAAAATCAGTGAAAAAAATCATTAAATCGTCAATGAAAACAAAATATTATCATTTTTATTTCCATGTTGCATGATCAATCAATTATAAACCAAATTTTAACACCCAAACATTAATTTAGTCAATTTTCTAAAAATCATTATGAGACCCCCTTGTGGGAACTCTATTCATGGGTAGTCATGGGCCGACATTACTTATTTTTTGTGGGCACCCCTTTCCAAGTTTATCCGACCCACTAAATCATCACACGAGCACCCCCTACCAAGAAAGCGTCCTAGCGTGGCTAGCAAAATACGCCTCCATGGGTGCCTGAGTGCCTCGCCTTCGTGTGGGTGCACCCAAGTCTTCGGAGTTTTCCCTGTTGCACAAATTGGTGAACACAAATCATTAGCTCATTAATGACAGCAAAATATTATCATTGGTTATTTCCATGCTGCATGATTAATATTTAATTATAAACCAACTTTTAACACCTAGACATGAATTTAATTAATTTTCTGAAACTCATTATGAGACCCCGTTGTGGGAACTTTGTTGATGCACATTTATGGGCCAATATTACTTCTTTTTTGTGGGTGCCCCTTGCCAAGTTCGGTCAACCCACCAAATCGTTGCACGGGCACCCCTGCTGGGTGGGTGTCCCACCTTCATGTGGTCGTGGTTGTTTTCCCTATTATGAAAATTAGTGAACGCAAATCATTATTTCATCAATGACAACAAAATATTATCATTTTTTTATTTCCATGTTGCATGATCAATCAATTACAAACCAACTTTTAACACCAAAAGATTATTTTAGTAAATTTTTTAAACATCATTATGAGAACCTGTTATGGGAACTCTATTCATAGGTATTCATGGTCTGACATTACTGATTTTTTGCACGTGCCCCTTGCCAATTTGGGCCGACCCACCAACTTGTCGCACAAGCGAGCACCCAAGGGTGCCTTGCATGCGACGCCCCCATGGGCACCCGAGCGACACCTCCGCGGGCGCATGTGGGCGTTCACTCTATTGTGAAAATTAGTGAACATAAATCATTAGCTCATCAATGAAAAAAAATATTATAATTTGTTAGTACCGACATAAGCCTACATTAATGGGCCGAAATTACTTCTTTTGTGCAGGTAGCCCTCTTTAAGTCGGCTCGGTGCACCAAATCTTCGGACGGGCACCTCCACTAGGCGGGCGCCCCTACCAGGAGAGTGCCTTGGCGTTCCCAGCACACGATGCCCCCATGGGCGCCATGGTGCCCCGCCTTCGTGCAGGCATGCCCAGGGTGTGGGCGTTCGCCCTCCTGTGCAAACCAGTGAACACAAATCATTAACTCATCATTGACAACAAAATATTATCATTTTTTATTTTCATGTTGCATGATCAATCAATTATAAACCAACTTTTAACACCCAAAAATTAATTTAGCCAATTTTGTCAAATAATTATGAGACCCCTTGTGGCGAATATTTTCATGGGAAGTCATGGGATGACATTAGTGGTGAGCACTAGTATTGCAACAATAATGCTGCAACTCCTGGGCTGCCTACTTTACTCTTATCAACTTGGTAGTTCGTAACAAACTTGGAAGCGATGGTGCTGTATGCACAAGTACTAGTTCTCACTGTAAGCTATCACTTGGTCAGCTGGTGCAAGATCACTAGGAGCTCAAGCTAGCTTCTATGGATTCTAGAAGAATCTCTATATGTGATGAAAGAAAGGAAAGCTTACTCTACAGAGGCTACTCTAATTGTAGAAAGGAAAAAGACTGAAATGTAAAGTAAACCTAGCAAACCCTACTTAACCAACTAATCCTACTTTTGCAGAAAGCACTATGAAAACCATGAAATGAATGCCATTACCTACTCAAGGAAGTAAACAACATCTACTCACGCTATTTCTAGAAGTAAATGAGCAAAAAAACATCTTTTTTGAGTTTTATGTATTTTTATGTGAAATTGACAGGGATGTATTTTATTGTGTGTGAAGGTGGAAGCGAATAGTTGGTTTTGAAGGGCGACTTTGGGATTTGTGGGGATGTAGGATGGTGTGCATGGGTCCTAGGAGGTCTTGGGTGGCCTTCTCGAGCCTTTTCCCACACAGCCTTCAAAAGAAAGCCTACAGGAAAATCTACATGAGGACATAGGGTATCTACAGGAGGTCTACAAGAGGATGCCGAGAGCAGTTTTGAAGGTTTTGAGGGTGTGAGAGTGAGTGGAAAAGGTAGGTGAAGGTTGGGATGATGTGTTAGGGCACCAAGGGTTCACCAAGAATCACTAGGAGAGGGAAAGATAATTGGGAGAGAGGAAGAAGTCCTATGGAAAAATGCAGAAAAATAAGACAGATTTGAGGTGAACTTTGGGCAACCTGTAGGGTATGGATCAAAGAGAGAATGTGATGGTTGATAGGCTGACCTGCTGTGAGGAGAGATCTGCTGCAAAAGAACTGACAGTCAACCAATAAGATCAAGCAAGCAAGGAAGTGAGTACATCTAAAAAATAGAATTTTGCATCAAGCTAGTCTAAACTATGATCCATGGAAGTGAATGCTAAGCAATGCTATAAGAAAAGAAACCATGGAAGAAGACTTATTGCAAATATAGAAATGAGCATGGTGGAAGAGATCTAAAGCAAAGCATTAACCTTCTAACACACTTGCAAACACTAGAAATCCTATGGAGAAGGAAAATTTGTGTTTTTGGGGCAGCAAGAGGGTCTTTTCCTCAATTCACAGTCCCAAAGGAAGGAAAAGAGGCCAAGGCACTATTGCTAGCCTTTTGAATCTTCTTTCTATCACTGCTTAACCTGCTATAGAAAACACAAATGAAAGAAAACTACTAAACCATCAAAGACAACCTATTCTTAACCAAGAAAGAAATTCATCTAACAACAACTAATCCATAGATTGAAAAAAAGCATATAAATACAAACAAAGAGGAGCTTGGCTGCTTGGATTGGGCCCTAACCCAAGCGCTTTAGCCCTCTGAGGTAACTTAGTGCTAGCTCAAAAAGGATCTCATATTTATTATCAAAACAGTAATAGGATTACACGAAACTGTCCACAAAAGTAAGCTCGAAGTTGAGCAGAGTTTTACAATAGAAAAGGTACAACAAAAATCTGACCCTAGTGAGGCCCTAGGCCTCTCTACTTATAAAACTGAAGCTCCCAACAACTTCCTTAAAATCAGGGAGGCTTGGCTTCCAAAACTCGAGATAAACATTAGTTATCTTCCACTTGCTCAGCTGCCTCCTAGTGCATTGATTTGACTGTTTGTACTCCGAGCTGCATGAAGGGGAATTCGAAGTGTTGAGTAATAAATGAGGGGGATTCCCTCCTATAAATCCTCTCCTTTGTCCACTTCGAATTATTGATGACAATTGTCCATTGAATCTTTGACTTTGTCTTCAAAATTCAACAAAAATCTGCATTAACCACATATTAGACCACATGGCATCATAACTAACTCAACTCATTCCATAAGCATAAATATAATAAAAAAACACACAATAAGCTAAGAGAATGGTTGATTTAACTATGTTGGGAGGCAAAATGAGCCCATATAATTACCCATTTATGGGGCTCATCATCACCCCCCTACTGAAGGTGTTGCTCATCCTCTGAGCAACTTAGTCCATCTCCTCATCTTTTATGGCCCTGGTGGCCTCTCTAGCATCCCAAGATTGTGATTTTGTTTCCTCTTCCTTGTCATGGAAGCCTGCTTTTCTGTCTATCTCTTTCCACTGCCTCTGCTCTTCTTCTTCTTTCCTTCCTTCTAACATGCCTAACAATAGTGGTGGACTCAGTTTGAGGCCAATCCAATTGACCTGCAGCCTTTGCATCGAGTGCTTGTACATTGGCATTCTCCTTAGCGCCTCCTTCATCCTCATTAGGGAATGATATTCCCTGATCTTCAGACTGTGTGGTAAGGTGGTCCATCTCCTCATACATGCATGCACACAGTCATCCCCAAGTAACCTTTCCATGTCCTCAAAATGTTCAATGGTTTGTGCTTGATCACTTATATATCTAGGGGCAATTTGAGGATTATTGGCAAGCAGCTGGTGTGTGCTGATGAGAGCCATGGGATTTGATGGCTTAGCTCTGATCCTTAATGGCTCATTTTTCTCCCTTATCATCAACCTTTTTACTTATGTTTCCCTTAACTCTTCATGGTTCATCCAGGAAGCCATGGCCATTAGTTGTAGGTCCCATAGCCTAGCATTGGGGTCCCACACATTCATGTCTGTGAGGGCCATATTATGTAGGTAAAATTCTGCCATCTTTGCCTTATCTTCTGCTGTGCTTTGATCACACAGGGCCATAAACTCTCTGTCATCTTGAAAAGGCATTGTGCCTCTTTGTGCCAAAGTCTTGATTTGAAATTATAGCCATTGGTCCTTGAGGTATAATCCATAGGATTTTTCTCGTGTTCTACATTGCAGTGCCTCCACGGATAAGCTAGCCATGCATGCCAACTGGGTCTCCTTCTCCTTTAGCTGCCTCCTTAGCAATTCATTTTCAGTTTGAAGTTGGTTTCTTGCAATTGCTTCTCTATGTCTGACAACACTTAACTCTCTGCCCATTTCTCTAAGTCTGTTCTCCATATGGCCAACATCCTCAACTCCCTTGGATTTGGCTATTTGCATCCACCTATGTGTTCTTATTCTTTCCTTCTCTAGTTCAAAGAATAGTGGAATTGCAAATGTTTGTGGAATTATCCTTCCTCCTTCAAGAAGATGGTAATAGGAGGCAAGGCTAGGCTGGGGATCAGGTTCTTGTGGCTCTGTAGCTTCCTCCTTCCCTTTTGGCTGCTCTTCTATTCTTTTCTCCAGTTTTTGGGTCTCCTGTAGCTTTGACAGTGTCTCCTGTAGGACCTTTTTTTGGTCCCGTAGTTGCAATTTTTCCTTCCAGGTGGAAGATTTAGGAGTCCCCCTTTCATATGTGATAGGGGTTTTAGAGGGAGATTCTTCCCCTTTGACAGTGGCTGAATCTTCAATTGTAATGGGCACTATTGAAGATGGTTGAGGTTTCCCTATTTTGATCCTTATGCTTTTCCTGGCCTTGAAATACATGAAGGCCTGTCTTTTTCTCTTTTATTTTGGCTTAATTGGTGTGCTCAGGGCTGTGAGGGTAGCTGCTGCCTCCCTTTCCAGGGTCTCAGGGGACCCTTCTCTTTGTTTTGCCTCTGCTGCCTCTTTTTCTCCTCCTTCTGCCTCCTTTTCTATCTCTGTTTTCTCTGTTTCTTCCCCCTTCTCCTCTTCTATCTTAGTTTCTTCCTCCTCCTTTTCTTGTCTTGCTGAGTCATCAGTTGCTTCCCCTTCTCCCCATTTCTGCCCTTCTTCCTCACTGTTAGAAGGACTGATATCATAGGTGAGGGCCTTTATGTCATCTTCTGCTGTCATGTTCTTGAAGACTTCCCATGTTATAGGGAGTGTGAATGTATGGAGGGCTTCTTCCACTAAAATTTTGATTAACCCATGGTGAGCCAGCTGATCTAGACTCCCTGCCTTAAACTTAATGTTGGAGTCTATGAGGGACTGCAGGAGGAAATAGGGGATGCTGAGTTTCTAGGGTGTTGGAGTGTCCATGCCATATCTCAGCTCATGAAGGATTCCAAAATGGTAGCCATAGACTATGTTGTACCTCCCTTCACAGGAAATGTATTTGATGATTTGATAATTAACCTCATCCCAAGGGTATGGTGGTGGGCTCCAGTATTGCAGCAATGATGCTGCAACTCTTGGGACTCCCTTCTTTACTTTTATCAACCCGGTAGTTCGTAACAAACTTGGAAGTGACGGTGCTATATGCACAAGTATTAGCTCTTTCCGCAGGCTGTCACTTGATCAGCTGACACAAGTCTGCTAGGAGCTTAAGCCAACTTCTATGAGCTCTTAGAAAAAGCTTTTAACTGTGATGGATGAAACCTAACTAAACCAGAGGCTAGTCTACTTGCAGAAAGAAGTTGAAAGCTAGAAAGGAATGCAAACCCTAACAAACCCTAGTTTTACCGACTAACCCTACTAGTGCAAGTAAAAGGATGAAAGTTACAGAAATGGATGCCATTGACTTCTAGAAAGGTAAAATGCATGTGACTAAGCTACTTCTGAAGAGAAATATGAAGAAAACATCTTTTTGCATTTTTGAGTAATTTGTCAGAATTATTTTGCATGTGCTTTAATTGTTTTTGACTATGCAGAGGTTGATTGGTGAAATGAAATGGAGTAAGTACTTGCAGGAGGTTGGGAAGGTTAGAAGAGGGCCTAAGGGGTCCCTAGCACCCTTCCAAAGAGTTTCACAGTGTTCAGATCTCAAAAAACCGCTTTCGTGAGCTTTTACAGGAAGTCTGCACGGGTTCTACAGGATGTTCCGAAAGGATATTTTTGGAGGGTTGATGGTGGAAGAAAGGTGAAGAAGTGGGTATATAGGTTGGATGATGATGTGGAAGGGTCTAGGACCTAGCGAACGAAGTGGGTGAGTGATAAGGATGGCTGGATTTGTTCAAGGAGGGGTAGAGCAATGTTGCACAAAATATGGAAATTAGGTCAAAGTGAGGGAACGTAGCAAATGTGAGGAAAGAATCAGAGTTGGAGGATGGAGCAGGCAGTATTGATGGAGTAGGGGTAGGCAAAGAGGTATCACGGGTTCTCTGCAAGTTATTTTCCAAACTGTTCAAACAAAGACTCGAAAAACCAAAGACCTAGCTACTTTAACCTAATCCGACCTAAATATCAGCAAAGAAAATGAACAGAAGTTTATTGGCAAAAAAATCATGTGAGATAGCTATGAAAACTAAGCAGTCATGGACCTAAGCATGTAACCGCAACTGGTATAAACTTCCACAAATGAGAATCTAACACTAACAATTGCATGATGAAGCAAAAATAGTGTTTTTGGTGGCGGCAAGGATGCCTTGGTCCCAGCTCATGGTCCCACGGAGGGAGAGGTGAGATCAGGGGTGCTTGATAGCCTTTTTCTGAAGATCTTCTTTGTCATCAACCTATCAAACCAATCTGAACATGAAAAGCCTTTTTAATCATCAACAATGATCTAGGTAACCAAGCAAAACTTTAATCTACTTAACAAAAATTATTTGATAAAGACATCAACAACACATAACAGTACACAAAGGAAGCCTTGGCACTTGGGTTGGGCCCAACCCCAAGAGTTGCAGGCTCCTAAGAAGAAGCTCAGAACTGGTGCCAAATGAAACTGCTTTCCATTACTAAAAAATAACCATGTCACAAAAGAAGCTGTGCAGCGGAAGCTACAAAATGAGCTGAGAAACTAGCAGCACTATAGTGCAGAATACAATTGTTCAAAAAGTAACCTACGAAGGCTGGAAGCCTTCCTATTTATGCACCATGAGGACCTCCAATAGTCCTCCTTGATTCGAGGAGATTGGTTGCCCGAACTGCTAGTACTCAATCACTTCATGAAAACTGCTCGGCTGCCCTTGGGAATCAACGTTGGTAGGCTATTGAACTCTGAGCTGATGGTGGAGAACTCGAGGAAGAGGCCATTTAGTGCAGGAGGCACCCTCCCTATGAATCCTCAGCCTTGTCCCCTTGCATTCGGCTGTCAAATGGCTCATAAATGCTTGATCTTGGTTGAAAAGTTGTCCAAAAATCTGCAATAAACACGTATTAGTCTTCATGGTCAAGTGACTATCCTCATTCGTTCAATCAACATAAATATACTCAAAATCATGCATAAACTATGAAGAATGGTGGATTAATGGAGAACAATAGGCAAAATGAGCCCAATAAGCTACCCATTTTTGGGGCTCATCATATGGTATGCTAGCCCTTCTAATGCCATTTTTATCTTCTACAGGATGTTCATTGTTTTGGAAGAAGTTTTTCTTGGCAGCTTGTCCAATTGGTTTTTCATCTTTGCTCCAAGGTAATCCAAGAGAAGGGTAGTAACCATACTGATAAATTCAGGGGTTATCTCTATGGAAAGACCTCTAAAAGTGACAGTGGCATGTGTTCTTGAGTGAGGGACTAAAGATAGGGCAATTTCCTCATCAAACCCTCAGAATTTCTCAAAAAATTTCATCCAATTTGCCCTTGTGAATATGGCCACTACTTGGGGATGTTCATGAAGCCTGGTGGAATTAGTGGATTCCTTCCTCATGAATCCTCCTCTCATTGTTCTTATACCCCTTTTGAACACCAAATGTAGAGATGGAGACAATAATTTTGAAGAAACAGGAAAACAGAGGAAAATTGTGTTTTTTTTTTCAAAAACAGGCAATTTTTTTTATGTAATTCCTCTTCTTCTATGGACTCAATTCCTCCTTAAAATGATATAATTTCTTGCATACGCTGATAATAAAGGTGGGTATGCATGGAACCTACCTCCTCAAGCCAGAAATCGAGCAAAAAACCCGTGTTTTCTTCTTAAAAACAGCTCACTGCCCCTCCTGTAGAACTGCCTGTAGGTGCTCCTATAGAACCTGTAAGTGCTCCTGTAGACAATGCCGAGAGTAGGAGGATGGGTGAGATCGATGGAAAACAATGGTTTTGAGGCTGTGGGGTGACAAGGAGTTTTCTGCAGCTAAGTTTACGAGGAGAGAATGAGGGAAAAGGTGGTGAGAGTGCTCGAGGAGGAGTACTTATTACTTCTTTTAGATATTTCCGGTGATGGGGGTGAGATGGAAAAAATGTACGTTGGCCATATTTGGACTGTTGGTCCCCACCTACCTTGTCATCATGGTTCCTTCCCATAATCACCTCTCATTACTACATTGAAGTTTACATACCCTCCACTACCTGTCCTTGGTATCTTTCTCTGAGTTGACTATGCGCACGTGTGGGTAACATCTTCGGATGAGTGTAGTCAACTAGATGAAGGTGGCCAAGTTAACCAGCCACCTTTTCCTCATTCAATCTCAACCATATCGTTACTCATGCATATCTTTCAATTACACAAATGCAAACAGAGAAGCGGGTTAGTCACTTACCTGTGAATTGAATGTATGTGTTGTGAGGTATTTTGGCTCCTTCTACTGCTGCATACTTGTGTTTCCCTTGTTGCATGCTCTCTGCATTCTGATGTGTGGTTGTTTGTCTTGTGAAGCTTCAAATGTCTCCTTCAATCCTCATGGTTTCACTTCTTTTGTTGCTGTGGCTTGATTTTAATGGGATTAACAACTATAGGAATTCCTAGAGGAACTCCTATAGCTGCTTCTCCCCTTGAATTTTAGCTTATTTCTGTGCTGGGGGCTATGAGGATGATGCCAAAGATGCTGATGGAGATGGAGAGGTAATAGGTAAGCTACAGGTGAGATTTGAGGTGCTGCTTCCTTTCTTATTTTTGTTTTTTTTTTTCTCTTTTTACTAAAAACTATTTTTCCTGTGTTTTTCTGGGACAGGAAGAAAAAAATGATGATGATGATGTGATGCAGGTGTGGAATGGATGGCAAGGCAGGTTGATAGCTGTAGGAGGGTTTATATGTTCTTCATGAAGCTTCCTAGCCCCTCAAACTGCTTTTTGGAACCATTTTTGGCTCTCTGTAATTCCTACAGGAGCCTCCTATAGAAAACATAGAGCCTCCTGTAGAACATAGTTTCCAGAAAAAAACATAGTGGGGTGGAAGAAAGGTTAGAAATGATGGAGAAGAGTGTGGAGGAGATGAAATAGGTTCTGGTGTGAATGTTAGGGCTCTGTGGCATCTCCTCTTGCTCTCTGTGGTCCTCTTGCAAACCTGCAATGCACATTCAAATTTAGTTTTCTTTTTCTTTTTTCTTTTTTAAAAACAACTAGGGCGCCTCAAGGAGGTTTTCACCCTAATTGCCTGCCCTGTGTGCCTCCAAGGGAGGTTTTCACCAAGGGATCTTATTCTCTTTTTTTTTTGACATCACTGGGCCGCCTCAGGAGAGGTTTTCAACCCAATGATGGGACTTCAAACGCCTCATGGAGGTTTTCACTTGAGTCCTTAATTTTTCTTTTTCTTTTTTTCTTTTCCTTCAGTGAGTGGGTGAAGTGGAGGCTAAGACATGCTCCACTACCATCACTGTCTTATTCAAATCTTCAACGAACTCTCACTTGGAGAGGGGTTTCTTGTAAATTTTCAACCGATGTCCATTAACAAGCATGGGGATGGCTTCATCATCAATGGTTTTGATTAGGACTAAACAATTGTCATTGCATTTTTCCACAGTGTAAGGTCCCAGCCATCTTTTCCTCAGCTTGTCTTTGAAGTCTTTATACCTTGAATCATCGAGAAATGCCAAATCTCCTTCTTGGAATTGCTTCTCCTTGATATTTTTGTCATGCCATATCTTCCTTTGAAGCTGAACTACCTCTGTGTGGAGAAGGGCATGCAATCTTTGTTCATCCAATCCATTGAGTTGGAGTAACCTTTCTTTCTGTGCATGGCTGAGGTCTAGGTTCAGCTGAACTACCATCCTTAGTGTATTGAATTCAAATTCTATTTCCATCAAAGCCTTCTTCCCATAGACTAGTTAATAGGGCGTGAACCCTATATTGGTCTTCCATGTGTTGTAGGCCCAGGTGGCCTCAACTAATCTATCCGCCCAGTCTTTTCTACTGCTGCTTACTACCTTGGTCAAAATTCCTTCCAAAGCTCTGTTAGTGACTTCCACCTGCCCATTGGCTTGTGGATGGTAAGGGGTGGAAGTCCTGTTCTTGATTTTATGATCTATGAGCAGGTCTTCAATCAAATTGGAAGTGAACTGACTACCTTGATCTGTGACCAATTCTCTTGGATACCCGAACTTGTAGAATATGTTTTCCCTCAAAAACTCAGCTACTTTCTCCTTTGTTTCTGCTTTGATTGCTTTCATTTCTGCCCACTTTGTCAGGTAATCGGTGCACAAAATGATGTATTGTTTATGTCTTGAAGGAGGGCTGATAGGACCCACAAAGTCCATGCCCCACTTCTCAAATGGCTCAAAGGTCACTTGAGGTTGCATGGGCATCTCATCCTTTGGAGTAGGTTTCCCCATCCTTTGACACCAATCACATTGGCTGGTGAATCTCCTCACATCTTGATGAAGAGTGGGCCAATAGTAACATGCCTGCAATATTTTGAAGGTAGTTCTCTTTGCTGCAAAATGACCTCCACAAGGCCCGTCACGATAGGTCAGGAGAATGTCAAAGACTTCCTCCTCCCTGACACATCTTCTCAAGATCTGATCTGGGCCAAGTTTGAAGAGATTACCCCCAATCCAAGTGAAAGGGGTGCTTTTCCTTACTATATTGCTCTTCTCTTTTGAGGACAGGTGTGGTGGAAATTGTGTTGAAACCAAGTAGTTTTCTACATAAGCAAACCATGGAGAGAGTACTAAAATAGCAAACAGATGTTCATCTGGCATTTGGTCATCCACCATTCCTTCTTCACATGCAGACAAATTTACTCTAGACAAAAACTCAACAACAACATTTTCTTTACCAGGCTTATAAATAATGGTTAGATCAAACTATTGTAGTAAAAGCAACCATCTAATAATGCAAGCATTTACATCTGGTTTGTTCATCAAATATCTAATTGTAGCATGATCAGTGTGCACAAAGGTTTGATAGCCTGTGATATAATGTCTGAATTTGTTTAAGGAATGCACAACAGCTAGGAGTTCCTTCTCGGTCACTGTGTAATTTAACTCTACCTTTGACAAATTTTTGCTTATAAAGTATATGGCATAAGGCAAATTTTCATCAATTTGTCCTAAGGCTGCTCCTATTGCTTTGTTTGAGGCATTTGTGTGAATGTGAAAGGGTAGGGCCCAGTTTGGGCCTCTGAGAATTGGGGCAGTTACTAACTTGCTCTTCAAGGTATCTAGGGCTTCTTGATAGTTTTCGGACCATATGAACTCAACATCTTTGCCTAAAAGGCAAAACAAAGGAGAGGCTAGCTTATTGAAATATTTAATGAATATTCAGTAATATCCAGCTAAGCCTAGGAAACTTCTGACATCTCTCACCTTTTGAGGAGGTGGGACCCTTTGGATGATGGCAATCTTGTTGGGGTCCACCTACAGTCCTTGTTGAGATATTGCATGACCTAACACAGTCCCTTCAGTCATAAAAAATTCGCATTTTTCCACACTGAGGGATAGGTTCATCTCAATACACTTGTCTAGAACTTTTCCTAGGTTAGATAAAGCTTCCTGAAAGTCAGAACCATAAGGAGTAAAATCATCCATATATATTTCCACTGCATCATGAACCAGTTCAGAAAATATACTCAATACCGCTCTTTGGAAAGTGGCTAGAGCATTGCACAAACCAAAAGGAAGGACCCAATATGCAAAGGTACCCCAAGGACAAGTGAAATTGGTCTTATCTTGGTCTTCTGGGCTGATTTGAATCTGATTGTACCAGTTGAACCCATCTAGGAAGGAGAAAAACTTTTTCCTTGCCAGACCATCTAACACGTGATCTATGAATGGTAAAGGAAAATGGTACTTTTTAGTGGCTTTGTTCAATTTCCGATAGTCGACACGGATTCTCCACTTGCCATTTTTCTTTGGCACTAGCACCAAAGGAGAGACCCATTCACTATCAGAGATGGGGTAGATGAATCCCGCATCAAGCAATTTTTGCAATTCTTCCTTAACAATGTCTTTAAGTGTTGGATTCATCCTCCTTTGAGGCTGCTTAACTCGTTTGCAATCTTCCTTAATGTATATATGATGAGTACATACTGAAGGCTGCACTCCCTTCATCTCCTTATAACTCTAGGTGAAGGCATCTAAATGCTTTCTCAATAAGCTACATAGCTCCTTCTCCTGGGAAGTGGATAGGGATGGATTGATTTTCAAGGTTCTTTCTGGGCCAAACTCTATATTCTTAACACGAAGAGAGGTCAGGTTGGCCACACAGAGATCAATTGAGGGGTTGTTTTGGGTTTCTCTCACTATGTCCTCTAATGGTAAGACACTGGGGGGTGGATTCTGAATCAAATTTTCAATCATATCATCCTCATCTTGCAGTTTTCCCCCCATGGCGGTTTCTAATGCACAAAGTGGTGCATAATAGACCTCATCCTCATCCTCCTCCTCCAACCAGAGAGGTAGATCATGTTCTAGCAAGGGTTGGGCAGGAGGGTATAGGATTAACTGCTTGGACATATGCCCGTTCTTTATGGTCATGTTCCTAGCTCGACAGTTGATGTAGGCATTGATAGTAGCCAACCAGGGTCTTCCCAGGATGAGAGGATACCCAGTGAGCTTTGCCTTCGGCTGGAGAACTAAGAAATCAGCAGGGTACTCCCAAGAATCAATGGAGACCATCACATCTTCCACAATCCCTTCATGGGTCACGGTGGAGTAGTCTGCTAGTTACAATACTATTGTGGTCTTCCTCAAGGAGCCTTGGAGGATAAGTTTGAGCATTGTGTCCTTTGTCATCACATTAATGGCGGCTCCCAAATCAATCAAGGTATGTGGGATCATGGTGCCATTGATGTGGACATCAACTACTGGGCTTCCAGGGTCCAGATATTTCGAACAGATTACTTGCCCCAACATCAGTTCGGACAATTGTCCTATGACATTGATGGTTGGGGCATCTCTTTTGCGCCTTCCTGGATGCCTAAAGCACCTCTATTTGATCAACCTATTGTAGATAGGCACATCTTTTATGGCTTGGAGAAGTGCTATCTTGACCCATAACTGTTTCAATTCTCCCAAAAGTTCAGTTTCTTCTAGGGTAGGCTGTGTTGTCCTAGATAGTCTCTCAGGAAAGGGTGGAATTGCTTTAGGTTCACTTTCCTCTTTATCATCCTCAACCTCCCTGGGTGGAGGCTGGCTATCTGGGAGAACCTTCCTAGATCGCAGGTTAATATCCTGAATCTCTACAGCATAAGTTGGGCATGATGGTTCCCCACTATATACTTGCTGAGCCTATCTGTTGTTCGGGTTTGGGTTTGGCTGGGCAGGCATTTGGGGTTGCCTTGGTGGAGTAGAAGGTAATGGTTGTGGTTGAGCAGGTGGTGGAGGCAAAAGAGCAGGAGGAGAGTTGTACTAGGGCCTCCATCCCTGATGAGATACATTCCACTAAGGTTGCGTCTGAACATAGAATTGAAATGAATGAGCAGTTGGTTGGGCATGATATTGAGATGGGAAGGACCAAGGAGGAGGCGTGGACCAGGAAGGATGAGCAAGAGGGCCCCAAGAAGGTATGGAAGTGACTTGGTTGGGGTTGTAGTATGCCTGAGATGTCCCTTGCATCCCCTGCTGGTATGGTCTAGGTCCATGCAGTCTCCTTTGGTTCATGAAATAGAGTGGTTCAGTGGCTCCTTCGGCCCCTTGGTATACAGCTTTAAGTCCAGGCAAGGAAGGGCACTTATCTGTAGAATGATCTTCTTCATAGACTGAACAAACCTCTATAGAGTTCAATGGACATTTGTTCCTAGGATGCCTCCTAGTGCATCTAGGACAAAAGATGGCCAAAGCCCTCTCTGCTTCCTCTTGTTTTCTTTTGATATGCAAGGTATCCATTTGCATGGCAAGAGTCTACAACATCTCACTTTTGAAGTCTTCCAGCATGTTTCCAATTTCACCTTTAATGGATGAATTGGAAGAGGAGGTACTGGCTATGGGTTGACTCCCCCTACCTTTCTTTTTGGCTGCTCTAGAATGGTTTCTAAAAACAATCTTTATGTCCTCATAAGATAGTTGGTAGATGTCTCCCCCGGCCAACAGATGGAGGGTGTCTAGAAGGTCTTCCAAAATTCCCCTGAGCAGGACCAACTTCAGAGATTTAGGGTCAAGTGTACACCTAGCCCTTTTGTAGCTGAGCTGGAACCTCTCTTCATAATCTTCCAAGGATTCATCACTTCCCATGGTCATTCAGAAGATTTCTTCTTTGGTATCTTTTGACCTACAGTAGTCTCGATACTTGTCATTAAAGGCCTGCTGCATCTGAGCCCAAGTTGTGATGCTATTTCCAGGTAACCCCATGAACCAGCGCAATGCTGCATCCTTGAGAGTAGAAGGGAATAGCTTCAACTTTTGCTCATCTTCTACATAGTCATAGGTTTGACAGATGACAACAAACTCAAACAAGAAGGTGTTAGGATCTTCTGTAGTCAAACCATGGAAGTGAGGTAGGGCTGAAGGGCTTATATTCTTCATTTTGGTGTCCCCATTGGTCTCCCTAATGGGAAAGGTACCCTCTATTCTCTCTCCATTCCCCCTAGCATTTTTGTTTTCAGCCATTGGCTCAGGAGGGATGTTTTCTTCTTCTTCTTCCCCTATAGGTTCTTCAAATATCTCTGGTTGTTCACCTAAAGGTTCTTCTTGATCATTGCCACTGAAGAAGAGAGAAGGTTGGCTGTGTGAGGTAGTGGGGGTGTTGGGCAAGAATTTTCCTAAATTATCTCTATTCCTATGAGGCATGAAAGGAAATCTTTTTGGTTGATTTTTTTTTTTTCACACTGATTGTACCTGCAAAACTGAAATGGATTGAATAGAACAAATTGTAACTAACTGAAATGAACTTGCTGAATTAAAATTTGCAGAATCTAAAAGGAAAGCAAGGAAATGCAGAACTTGAAAGAAATTACTAGCCTACTCTTGCTGAAATGAAATTTGCAGAATTGAAAAGGAAAGCAAGGAAATGCAGAAGTTGAAAGAAATGACTATTCTACTTTTGCTGAAATAAACTATTTAGCATAATGTTGCGATAGAAAATAGAATAAAGCAGTAATCAAAAAATACTCTGACGCTTCCCCAGCAATGGCGCCAAAAAGTGGTGAGCACCAGTATTGCAGCAATAATGCTGGAACTCCTGGGCTGCCTACTTTACTCTTATCAACCCGGTAGTTCTTAACAAACTTGGAAGCGATAGTGCTATATGTACAAGTAATAGTTCTTACTACAAGCTGTCACTTGGTTAGCTGGCACAAGATTACTAGGAGCTCAAGCCAACTTCTATGGATTCCAGAAGAAGCTCTATATGTGATGAAAGAAAGGAAAGCTTACTCTACAGAGGCTACTCTAATTGTAGAAAGGAAAAAGACTGAAATGTAAAGTAAACCTAGCAAACCCTACTTAACCAACTAATCCTACTTTTGCAGAAAGCACTATGAAAACCATGAAATGAATGCCATTACCTACTCAAATAAGTAAACAACATCTACTCACGCTATTTCTAGAAGTAAATGAGCAAAAAAACATCTTTTTAGATTTTTATGTGAAATTGACAGGCATGTATTTTATTGTGTGTGAAGGTGAAAGCGAATAGGTTGTGTTGAAGGGTGACTTTGGGCTTTGTGGGGATGTAGGATGGTGTGGATGGGTCCTAGGAAGTCTCGGGTGGCCTTTTGGGGGCTTTTCCCACACTTGACCTTCAAAAGAAAGACTACAGAAAAATCTACAAGACACAGGGGATCTACATGAGGTCTACAGGAGGATGCCGAGAGTAATTTTGAAGGTTTGAGGGTGTGAGAGTGGGTGGAAAAGGTAGGTGAAGGTTGGGATGATGTGTTAGGGCACCTAGGTTCCACCAAGAATCACTAGGAGAGGGAAAGATGATTGGGAAAGAGGAAGAAGTCCTATGGAAAAATGTAGAAAACTAAGGCAAATTTGAGGTGAACATTGGGTGACCTGTAGGGCATGGATCAAAGAGAGAATGTGATGGCTGATAGGCTGACCTGCTGTGAGGAGAGATCTGCTGCAAAAGAACTGACATTCAACCAATAAGATCAAGCAAGCAAGGAAGTGAGTACATCTAAAAAATAGAATTTTGCATCAAGCTTGTCTAAACTATGATCCATGGAAGTGAATGTTGAGCAATGCTATAAGAAAAGAAACCATGGAAGAAGACTTATTGAAAATACAGAAATGAGCATGGTGGAAGAGATCTAAAGCAAAGCATTAACCTTCTAACACACTTGCAAACACTAGAAATCCTATGGAGAAGGAAAATCTATGTTTTTGGGGCAACAAGAGGGTATTTGCCTCAATTCATAGTCCCAGAGGGAGGAAAAGAGGCCAAGACATTGTTTCTAGCCTTTTGAATCTTCTTTCTATCACTGCTTAACCTGCTATAGAAAACACAAATGAAAACAAACTACTAAACCATAAAAAACAACCTATTCTTAACCAAGAAAGAAATTCATCTAACAGCAACTAATCCATAAACTGAAACAAAGCATATAAATACAAACAAAGAGGAGCTTGGTTGCTTGGATTGGGCCCTAACCCAAGAGCTTCAGCTCTTTGAGGTAACTCAGTGCTAGCTCAAAAAAGATCTCATCTTTATTATCAAAACAGTAATAGGATTACATGAAACTATCCACAAAAGTAAGCTCGAAGTTGAGCAGAGTTTTACAATAGCAAAAGTACAACAAAAATCCAACCCTAGTGAGGCCCTAGGCCTCTCTACTTATACAACTGAAGCTCCCAACAACTTCCTTAAAATCAGGGAGGCTTGGCTCCCAAAACTCGAGATAAACATCAGTTATCCTCCACTTGCTCGGCTGCCTCCTAGTGCATTGATTTGGTTGTTTGTACTCCGAGTTGCATGAAGGGGAATTCGAAGTGGGGAGTAATAAATGAGGGGGATTCCCTCCTATAAATCCTCTCCTTTGTCCACTTCGAATTATTGCTGCCAATTGTCCATTGAATCTTTGACTTTGTCTTCAAAATTCAACAAAAATCTGCATTAACCACATATTAGACCATAATGCATCATAACTAACTCAACTCACTCCATAAGCATAAATATAATAAAAAAATCATGCACTAAGCTAATAGAATGGTTTATTTAACTATGTTAGGAGACAAAATGAGCCCATATAATTACCCATTTATGGGGCTCATCAATTAGTTCTTTTCTACGGGTGCCCCTTTCCAAGTCGGGCCGACCCACCAACTCCTCGCACGGGCACCCCTACCAGGTGGGTGCCCTGGCGTGCCCAACATGTGATACCCCAATGGGCACCCGAGCACCCTACATTCGTACGGGAATTCCCAGCGTGTGGGTGTTCACCCTGTTGTTCAAACCAATGAACACAAATCATTGGCTCATCAATGATAATAACATATTTCATTTATTCTTTCCATGTTGCATGATCAATATTCAATTATAAGATAGCTTTTAACACCTAAACAGTAATTCAATTAATTTTCAAAAAATCATTATGAGACCCCTTGTGGGAGCTTTGTTCATGGAAATTCATGGGTCAACATTACATATTTTGTGTGGGTGCCCCTTGCCAAGTTGGGCCAACCCACCAACTTGTCACATGAGTGTCATAGCGTGCAAAACACACGGTACCCCCAGGGGTGCCCAGGCGCCCTCCCTTCATGTGGGCAGGCCCAAGGAGCAGGCATTCGCTTTGTTGTGTAGATCAATGAAAAAATTAATTATCTCATCAATGACAACAAAATATTATCATTTGTTAGTACCATGGTGCATAATCAATCAATTATAAATCGACTTTTAACACCCAAATATTTATTTAGTTAATTTTCTAAAAATCATTATGAGACCCCTTAGTGGGAACTTTGCTCATGGGCAGTGATGGGTCAAGCTTAATTATTTTTTGCGGGCACCCCTTGACAAGCTAGGTTGAACCAAAACTCGTTGCACGGTCGCCCCTACCAGGCAAGTGCCCTAGTGTGCCCAATATGCCATGCCCCCATGGTCGTCTAGGTACCCCCACCTTCATTCGGGTGTGCCTAGGTCATGGATGTTTTTCCTGATGTGAAAATGAGTAAACACAAATCATTATCTCATAAATGAAAACAAAATATTATCATTTGTTAGTACCATGCTACATAATCAATCAATTATAAATTGACTTTTAACACCCAAACATTAATTTAGTTAATTTTCTAAAAATCATTATGAGACCGCTTGGTGGCAAATGTGTTCATGTGTAGTCATGGGAAAACCTTACTTCTTTTATGATGGCACTAACCCGTTGACAAGTTGGGTCGACCCACCAACGTGTCGCATGAGCGCCCCTTCTGGGTGGGCGTCCTAGCGTACCCACCATGCAATGCCCCTAGGGGCACCTGGATGCTCCTCCTTAGTGCAATTGCGCCCAAGGCATGAGAATTAACCTTGTTGTGAAAATCAGTCAACACGAATCATTATCTCATCAATGAAAACAAAATATTATCATTTTTTAGTACGTCCACATTGCATAATCAATCAATTATAAATAGGCTTTTAATGCGTAAACATTAATTTATTCAATTTTCTAAAAATGATTATGAAACACCCTTGTAGGAACTCAGTTCATGGGCATTCATGGGACGAACTTACTTCACACGACTTCCCAATTGCTATGTCACCTAGTTCGCCCATTGCCCAACTCGCTCGATACGGCTACTTAACAAACCAAAGTAAAAAATTGAAATGATGGTATAAACATAAATGAACTTCTCTTTGTTTCAAGAATAATATATTCTCTATTTAACAAGGCCAATCGTGTGAAGGTGGAAGCTCATATAACCCCTCCCCCATCCCCCCACATCACTCTCAATTCCCGATACCCAACCTATCTATTATAATATATTTGAAATAAAAATAGTAACATTCAAACATTAAAACTAGGAAAATAAAAATTTAATGTGAACAAAAGAGAAAAAAAACAAAAGAAAATTATATAAATACATACCTCGTACTTTTCAACATTTTGATATCATTAATATCCTTCCTCATCCAAATCATCCTCTGTATCAACCAGTTTAGAATTCATGTACAAAGCATTGACCATATCAACATCATCATCATCATCATCTATATCATCATCTAGAACATGATCTTCTACATTTTGTTCAACTTCTTCAACTTCTTTGTCTGACACGACATCAATATTCTCTAGTTCATCCAAATTAACATTGCCTCAATTAAGATATATTCTTTAAACATCTTTGACATCTTCGTATGACACTACATGAACCCCCTTCTCCTCTCCATCATCTTCTTCTTGATATTCATCTTCTTCCGCTACATTATACTTTACAAACCTTCTTTTGGGATCATATCTAACAACATATGACCAACCCACTTTACTTGGAACTTCTACATAAAATATTTGTTCACATTGGCTTTGAAGAACATATTGCTTTGATCTTGGCTCAAGATTTCTTGTATCAACCATGGTAAATTTGTTAGCATGCTCATTAATAGCTTTATCACGGTCGTATTCATGGATTCATAGCCGAAACCATTTGACATCGAACACAACTATTTGATTAGGATTCAATTTCACACTCAAGTATATCATGTAGATATCCATAGTATCGATTGTTAGAGATTTTTGGATGTTTGTCACCTCTAGAGGAAACATTGATAACTTGAAATAATCCATTTATCCCACTATTAGAAGTTTTCATATTTTTCATCCAACCTTTTGATGCGAAATTTGGAGCCATTGCACCACATTTTGTTGTGGTGCTTCAATTGAAATACATCAAACACATAAAAAAATGCATTTTCAATTGATAAGAATGCATATTTATACTTGAAAATTTTGAAAATGAAGAAAAAACACACCATATGCATCAATATAATTGTAAAAAAATTAAGTAGTATGGGTGAATATGCTTTCCTGATAATCTTTTAAACCATATGCTAAATCATTTTCCCTCTATGTAACATTGGTATCTCCACTATTTTGAGCTTCTTTTACCAATGTGGACACATCATACCATGATAACCTACCATTATTTTTTTTTTTCATCATTCAATCCATACCTTCATCCAATCTTGATTGTTCACAATGTATAAATGTATTGCATCCCACTCTTGATTGGTTGTATTAAAATAAAACAAATCACATATATATAATTAGTTACCAACTTATACCTTCATAATAATGGATTATGTAGGAAGACTAAAAATTAAATAAGTATCATATACATAAAAATAAAAAAGTAAAATGTGCTATAAATATCCACTATCTACTTACATATCACTTTTCTCATTCTACCTTTCCCCAATAGGTGCTCCCCTTCAAAATTGTCCACGGAGTTGACATCCCAAATGAAATCTAATACATTAATAATTATCCCTATTTCATGACTATATTGACGAATATAAACCATGGTTTGATATACCATATATCCTTCTACCATAGAACCCTTGGGATGTGCTCTTTGTTTGACCATAGACTTCAGTTATTTCAAGTGTTTTTCAACCATCCACATTGATCTTGTGTGTATAGGTCCACACTTTTCTATCTCCTCGACTTGGTGTATGAGGTAGTGTTCTTGTGATTGAAAAATGTTGGAGGTCGATAATTTTTCATTTCACACATTAGATGGAGAATTTGTTTCCTACAATGCTTTATATCTTCCTTATCAATTTCTTTAGATGCAAACCATCTACAAATGAAGCAAGAAAATCAAAGGTTTCAACAAAAAAAGTATATTGTACATGATGTCAAGAAAAACACTTGCATTCAAAAACATGTGACACAACAAATTAATGAACAAATTACTCTTTGCACATAAATCTCTACTTACCTCATGTATTTTCCAAGATCGTATATAATTTGTTTGACATTGTTGTCAACTTTTTTTGGGAGAGATAAAGGTAGAACATATTATAATGAAAATAATGAACAATCATTATCTTTTCCCAAATTAGTAGAAAAAAAACATGAATTAACAAGATGCTTCACCAATGTATAAACTATATATTCACCAAAATAATTACCCTAACGAACATATTCCAATCATGAGTTTTTACCTGCCCAATTCACCTTTCTTTGTTAGGATATTCTTTATGTTTGAATAAAATCCAGTTGGAAATTTATCTTTTTCAATAACATCTTTAACATGATTTCTTTTATGATCTATCAATAACCATGGAAGGGTGCTTATATTTTGGTCGTCTCCATCATTATCTGAATGAATCGCACTTTGCAATGCATGTTCGACCTCCTTAATTTTATTACAAATATTGGTAATTTTTTCTTTATCTTTCCTTCCATATAAGATTCCCCATAAGGTCTTTGTTGCATTCTTCCCAATGTGCATTGTATCAAACAAAATGAAAAATTTCTAGGTGCTTATAGTAGGGGAGTCTATTGAATTGTTTGGGATAACTTTTCATTCCTCGTGGAAGTGCCAGGTTATTAATGCCTTGATGACCTACAACGTGAATCTTGGTTAAAGATAGTATAACAACAATAACCTGTCAATTAGTACAATGAAGAAAATGCCATAAAAATAAAAAATAATCCAAACATATAATGTATATTGATAAATAGATAATTCTATCCTTACCTTGAGAGACTCTATTATATTGCAACTTCTATGCACAAAGCTTCATTCTCTGTGGTATTTATCCAGTCTCTTATTTCCCATTGAAAATATGTTTTTCAGTACTTTGGTACCTATGGTTCTTAGAAAGTAAGCACCTATGCTCATCAAACACCTCATTTCCTAAGTTTTTTGAATGACAAGATTTCATCATAGGACCACAAAATGGACAAGAAAATCTACCCTTTGTTTGAACACTTGCAAGAAATGGAATAATTTTTATATCAAATATTTTACGTATGTACACTAAAGGTCGAACTATTTAAAAATATACTTGAAATGAAATTCACAAAATTAAACACTATTAAAGTTCAGGGTAGCGTTACAACATACCATAGAAATGTGATAGCCCTAGGGCATTGTGAAATTTCCATACAAAAATTGCATGGAATTCAAATTCCCTTAGTGCAACTACTGGTTTAGAGATATCATACATAGTAACATTGTTCCATAACTCCACTAACTCATTGATAAGAGGCTCGATAGATACATTCATATCTTTGACCTGGTACTTACCTAATTGATTGAACATACAATACATAATTACTACATATATGACTAAATAAAAAATTTCTAAGACATAATTATAAGGCATAATTGAACATATAAGAGTAAATAAACAAAAAAATATAGGACATAATTATGAAACAAACAAGACAAATGAGATGTTATTGTGCCAAGAAAAATTATTATAAACAAATTAATATCTGGAACATTCATTCTCAACATTATGTGCTCCCTCTTTATTGACTTCCACAGAGGAATGCTATTGTTCATAACAAAAACTAGCCACACCATGTAAGTAGATCTGGGCTATCGAAATGGATTGACATTGTCAGCTGCTAATGAAAGCTTAAGATTACGAGGTTCTCTTCTAAAATCTAGCCACTTTTCCTCTATATTCCTAAATGCATATGCATATGCAGAAATTCAAAGAACACCATCTTCACTTCTATTTGTTGCATGGAAACATAAGTTATACTATGCTTTTGCACATGAACAATTGTCACAGACATGGAATTATGGGAATATAATGAACCTTGTGAGACACCTTTTTTGTTACTTTATCGCTTTGATATCTACTCTCATCAAATTTTGGGCATTTTTCCTTCAATGCATGTTCTTTATAATAGAGAATATCATCATTAGGGCATTCATGAATAGGTTGATACTCCATTCAAATGTATCTCATAATGGCATGTAAATTTCGGTATGTACAAGGTAAAACATTTGAAGGTGGTAATAGAAATTTGCCTAATAATCTACAACATAAAAAATAAAAATAAAAATAAATAAATAAATAAAATAAAATAAAAATAAAATAATAATAATAATAATAATAATAATAAATAAAATAAAATAAAATTATTCGTTAATGTACTAAACAATAATAATCGTACATATTGAGTCCAAATATTACAAATTAATGAAATGATGCACATCAACATATTAACATTAAAAAAAAAGGAAAAAATAATTGCTTTATCATGTGTATAATACTGAATGTCAAAAAATATATTACATACATTAGGAATTGTGTCACACGTGTTTGACAATCCATTCACCACCTTTAAATTGACCAGTAACAATAAAACAGAGAGAAGATATGTTTTTGAGCCTTCATAAAGAGGTTTAGTTTCCCTCTCAAGTACAGATAAACCAAAATCATGGTCATCATATTGGTTGTCATCATCATCCATTTTAACATTTATTACATGTCTCCTAGATCAATCTATTTGTCCCATCTTCTTCAACTATGTTATCAACATCATTATCTTCTTCCATAGGATCATTATCTTCATCCTCAATATTAATCACTCCATTTTCTTGAATAGTCTCTTGTAGCACAATCACCTCTTCCTCTTCGAGCAATGCACTAGGGGGGGCATACTATAAAATTACAATCAATAAAGTAATATTAGTATATAGTGAAAATAGTGAAACGTCGATACAATTTTTTTTACAAATATAATATATAAGGAAAACAAAGATAACAAAGAAAAAGAGAAAGAGAACTTATGTGATACCAAGAAACAAAGACAACAAATCAATGATGATGCTTGTGAAATTTATCAAGATATTTAAGAATATGTTGAAAAATATAAGAAAGATGTTACTTTTCTTGAAATGTAGGAAGTGAGATGCTTTCTTAGATATATAGTCACGACCATAATAAAAAAATATTAATCTTATTTTACATTCATCATTATAATGTCATATTCTTTCTTAATGTCATATTTTTCATTATATACTTTAAAACCTTATTAATAGTGCTCCATAAAAACCCATGATGAACCTCTAAATACTCTAGGTCTAAATTAACCCCCTAAACATACATTAACCCCATTCCCCTAATCACTTAAACCCCTAAACCCTTGAACAATAACCCCTTATCCCTAAGCCCATAAAGTATGTAACCCCTAACTCAACCTAACCCCTTAATCGACCCTACCAAAAATAATCAAATAATTATTGTTATCCAATTTTAAGGTCACGGCCAAGCCAGACACCAAATTAGTGTATGAGACACCCTTGTTAGTGGGGCAAGGGACCCGCCTTCACGCAGCGATTTGACTGCTAAATCTACGAAGGAATACATACTCTACCCCCCTCTGCTAAGTCTACGAAGGCATAATATTTCTCGTCCACATCAAGATGACAACATAGGTCAAACACCTCCCAAAAGAATATTATAAAATACATTTATAATAGAAGGACAATACAATTTACAACAAAGACATACAATCTAAAATACAATATACATATAAACATTTACAAAAATAATCTACAATACAAAGACATATAATAAAAAACCTACAAATGGATGATATTCATTTCGTCATCAGCTTGTCCATAGTCTCCATAATTATTTTTAGCTAATTTTATTAGAATTATGCTTTGCCTCAAGCCCTTACAATTTCTTCAAGGGAAATAACATTTTCGATCCTCAGAATCCCTTGATGCCAATCCCACGAATCCTTGGTCTCCTTGAGGAATGTTATGTGACATTTTTTGTCACCAAACTTTCAGTAATGATATTGTTCAAAAATTAACCCCAAAATAAGCATACAACCTTTCAAAACAATCACAACTAATATATATAGCAACCATGTCGAAGTTATATGATGTTACGACCTCTCTCTCTCTCTCTCTCCATATCTATATATATATATATATATATATATATATATATATATATATATATATATATATATATATATATATATATATATATATATATATATCTATATATATATATATATATATATATATATATATATATATATATTAACTTTATATATATAATTTATATTATAATAATATAATATAATATAATATAATATTTAAATTTATATATATTAATTATATATTAATAATATTATATTTAATTGTAATATTTATTTTAATTAGTTAAAATCAATGTAAAATGGTCCCATACTAGAGGTTGTCAGTGCAAAAATCCATTAATGATGGAATTGAACATTATGCAACGCTTATTTTCCATTTGTCATGAATTGGACAACACTTTTTCATATTGGATATAGCATCAAATATTTGACGGTAAAAGAACTCCCATCGAATATTCGATGACAAGAGGGGTTATAGGAAAAACATCGGACAATCGACGAGATAGGAAATTCTATCGAATATTCGACCTTTAAAGAACAATTGTCAGATATTCGATGGGTGTCAAGATTTTAGAAAAATAAAAAATAATTTTAACTTCCGACACTTTTTCCGATTTTATCCGTTCCACCATCAGAATTTCCTCCCATATGTAGTAATGTATGAAATCACGAAATATATAACAATTTGTTTTGGCAGGAAAAAAAAGCTGTAAGATATCTTGAAAAGTGTTTAACTTAATATCCTAATATTCAGCTAGATATAAAATGAATAAAGTTAAGAATTGAGTACCAGATACATGCATTAAGAAATTAAAGCAATGACAGGAATTCAATGTCATATCTCAATATGCATTCAACTCTGAGTTTTGTTGTGCAAAAATATTTCACTTAAAAAAAATGATTGTGAAATACAAGTCCTATTGCAAAAATAATTTTTCATGTAATGCCAGAAATAAATAACCTCAAATGAAGCTATCTTGAAAACAAGACAAATCTAGTGCGCTATAGTTTCAATATCACGCTTCACTATCAAATAGATATGCAATCACAGAACATAAAGTAATTTGCTTTGACAAAAACAATAAAGTGTGACATATTCTAAGGAGTGTTTAAGAGAATGTGTTATTATTAAGCCAAAGATAAACATGAATAAAGTTAAAAATTGAGGACCAGATACATCCATTAAAAAATTAAAGTGATGACAGGGAATCAATGCCATAGCTCAATACACATTCAACTCAGAGTTTTGTTTTTCAAAAAACTTTGACTTGAAAAATTGCTTGGGAAATACAAGTGTTGTTTGAAAAATATATTTGCATGTAAACCCAGAAATAAACAACTTGAAAAGAACCTATGTTGAAAATGATAGCACTTTAGTGTACTATAATTTCAATATCATATTTCACTATCAAATAGATATGCAATGACAGAAAAAATAGAAAATTTCTTTGAGAAAGAAAATAAGGTGTAGCATATCCCAAGAAGTGTTGAGCACAATATGCTAATATTCAACCAGAGATAAACATGAGTAAAGTTAAGAATTGAGTATTAGATACATACATTAAGAAATTAAAGTGATTAGACAAAATGGATGTGATAGCTCAACACACATTCAACTATGAGTTTTCATCTTCAAAAAAAAAATTGACTTCAAAAAATAGTTTGGAAAATAAAATTCTTAGGATTTATCCAGATATGGAACATTACTCCAACATAAGAGGTCATATAAATACTAATGAAAATAAGGAAATTTTGTTCAATTATCTCAAATCAAAAAATCTGCAAAATTTCTCTTCAAAACAAAAAGAAAAAATGTTATTTAAAATTGTATTCCTTGTTTAAATTATTTTCTCCAGGGAATGTGGGAAGAGCATTCAAGCTTCCTCCTCCTCATCGGAGTCTTCTTTTTCCATGCTGAGAAAAAGTGATGGATTTTTCTGGATATAGTTATCCCAATCTGAGTACAACTAAGAAATTACTGAGAAGTGGATAGGATGAAAATGATTGATATTGACTTGCCACATTGATATCAAATTTTGAACAACTCTTTTTTTTTTATTCTAAATTTAGAAATGAGTTTTATTTGCTCGAAGGGAAACTGCAAAAATATCTGAAAATTTTCTTGATTCCAAGTTTTAAGGTTGTCTATGAAGTTCTGGCTATCTATGGCGTTGTCTTTGAGATGATATTCCATTGACCCAGGTTTTGCTTCTTTTAATGGTTTGGATCTCGATAAATTGAATTCCTCTATAAAATTTGTTCCCATATCCCATACTAACAGACAATGTTTAGTGGTCCTTTTGATGCATTCTTGAATTTCTTTGACCTCAAAATGTCATCGACTCAAAGAAGAAAAAAATAGTCTTTTATCCATTTTAGAGACTTTGGAAATGTTGTTAGCCTAAAGCTATGTTTCCCATTCGAGAATTGATGTGAAATTTTCTTTAATGTACTTTCTTCTCCGACTAAAGATCCAATTCTCTCTTCAAGATCCAAATTATCTTGATAAAATCTGCAAATTTTATCCATTTGTTTATTTAAAGCTTAGCTTGGTATTTCCTCAATACTCGGCTAACTTGTATTGTTTTCACCTTAAAAACCTTCAGACTATTTTCCACTTCATGACTTTGACTTGATTGAGACTTAAGAGTTTTAATTTCTTCCTTCATTTCTCTGGTCATGGTTTCAATGTTATTGTCAGATTCTTCCTTCAATATTCTATTTTGGTGTTCATGTGCCTTTTGGATTTGTTGGATCTCTATAGAGTGTTTCAGTTTCAATTCATTCAATTCATTTTGGAATTGATTCTGTAAGTTTTCTCTTTCAACAGAGAATCCACCTACAAGCACTGTAGAATGGTTTTTCCAACTTTCTTCTCTAAATGCTTAACTTTTCTCTATTTCACTTTCCAGACATTTGATCTTGTGTAGACTGTTCATGTAGGCCGTGGGCATTTCACAAACATGGGGTTGGTTATTATTGACAAAGTATCCTAGAGCCTGAGACGATTCTTCAGCTTTTTCATCAACATTTCTTGTTTCGTGGTAATTGAATTCTGAAATCATTTCAAAACTTTCAAAGTTTATTTTCTTAATTCTCCTCACAACTGACATAGTTTGAGCACTAAAGTAATACTCAGTCAAGCATGGAACACTTTTAGTAACAGTTTCAACGTCAGTGACAAGTTTAAATAAAAAATAATCGAGAGACATTTTCGTAGAAATTGGAGTCATGGATGTGTCGTGAGAATTCTGTGGAATAGAAATTTCAACACCTTTCTCTTGCTACTCAAGAAACTCTTTTTCTCTTGTAGAGAAATCGGTCAATGTTGATTTAGGGGTTCTAGTAATTTTCTCATATTTATTTGTATAAATCTTCATATATTTTACTTCCTCATTTATTTTCTTGGATTGTATGTGCCTAAATGGCGTCATCTAGACCATCGATAATACTGATACTATTGGCATTGGAACTTTGTTTTTCTGTTACCTGTTATTTCTTTGGTTTCTGTTATTTCTGATATTTGAATTTTGTGTTCCTTAACCCTATTGGTCTATCTCACTATCTGGTTCTTTTTCTTTAATAGTGTTTGCTTTGGTTGTGCTTGTCTTAGGCGCTGTAAAAAAAACATTAGGATCATTTTCAACTTGATATTTTTCTATTTTTTGAGAAGAGGAAACATTGTTTGAAATAATGTGATTGAAATTGTATTTCAGAATGTTAAGAGATTTCATCTCTTCAATTCGAGTATTAGTATGAAGACTCTTTTGTTTAAGGAAGTCCTCATAAATATTTTCTCTAAACTCTTGCAGTTTAGTTCTATCCTCCCTACTCAACAATTGTCCTCTTTCACAAGCTTGCTGAAAATTATCAATATTAATGAAAATCTCATCAAAAAGAGGTTTCTGATGTGTGAATGTTTTGATGTAGCTGACAACCTTATAATGGTCATTAATGATTCCTCTAGGATCATAATCATAAAGGGGCAATGAATAAAACCAAACATGTTGGATTTATTCAGCCTCCTTAAATGCATGTCATCGATCCTTGAGGAAAAATTTTCCAAAGTTAATTGGGAAGTTCAACCAAGTTTTCTTCTGAAGTTTGCTCATTTTTCGAGTTTGACCTTTTAAGGAAGTTTGACTGATTGCCTCTCTTAAAGCAACCTTCTCTAGAATAAATCTAAGAAGAATATGAGGGCCAATTTCACTTCCATAAAATCTTATATAGCTGAATAATTCTTCCAAAAGCAAGTCTCCCATTTCTTCTAACACCTCTTTAAGGCCTTCACTAACCTTAGGAGGTTTTTATCCAAACAGAATCTCATGGAAAGTGATTGTCACATTATTGCAAATGTCATAAAAATGGAATTTGAAATTACTTTCCCACAAAATAGGGGCATAATTCTAAATAGGCACATGTTGATCGATAGGGTAATTCCATTTCATCAAAGGAAACGAAACTAAAACAATTGTGATATCCATAATATTTGCTGACATGAAAAACCTCTGATCATATCCCACGAGAGACAAAATGGAAAACTTAAGGGCATCTATTAAATTCTAAGAAATAATTTCATCCCAATTGAAACGCTTTGAATCATTGAGTAGGTTGTGTATTAAAGCCATCCATTGCAATTTGCAATACTCAAGGTCTTTCTCTCCATATAAATGGGACAACATTTTGATGAGGAACCTAACAAGTCTTTTGAAAATGGGAACATGATATTATTTTGATGACTTAAGTTTGAACCCTTCTTTATCTTATTGTAACGAATATTTGACAACTTTATCATAATTCCCTTTACACTTCTTGAATAATGTATTGTTGAAATTATATAGAAACTGAGTTTTTAAGAAAACTTCAGGAGGACTAAGCTTGTAAATCGCTGAAAGAATTTGTGTTTCCAAGAGGTTATAACATTTGTGTCACAGTCTACTATAGTTCTAGTAGTAAAATTCAGATGTCGCATAACCCATGCAATCATGTCATAATAAGGAAAAAATTTCTCTCTAGCAACAACTTTGTGAAGTTCCATGCCTCTAATTTTTTTGAACTAAGTGTTTTTCTCTTGAGTTGAAGTTTATGAATTTAACAAACTTTTATTCTCAAATAAATTATAAATTTCTTCCCACTTCATCATACCTTCCATCTGAGTTTTGAAGGTGGTATCGGAAATGAGACCTAGATTGAGATTGTAATATTCTGGTTCTAGATTTTCGGCTCCCTTTAGGCATTCCTTAATCTATTGAATAACCTACTTTGACGTGGTAGATTTAACTTTCTTACCCATGTTATTTCCTAAAAAATAATTAAAAAGAATTCAACTTTCTATAAGAAATATCAAATTTACTAGTGGAATTGTCTATGAGAGTGCATGCTTACTAAAAATTAGAAGCCTTGTAGTGAATTTGAACTTGTTTGTTTATAATCATAGATAAGTTTCAGAGAAGTAGTGTAAATAGGGTGTGGAGAACAGATTGCAAAATAGAAAGAGGAAATCAAGAAACTTAATAAATTTTGTTTAAACCCTCGAGACGTGCAACAATAAATTCACATGAAAGGTGTTCATTATTCATTAAAGTGACGAGATGTTTCAACCACTTCCATGAAAACATAAAGGTGAGGTTGGATGATCAGATTTCAAGGAATGTTTTATTGAAATGTAATGGATTGCAATTTGGGAGTTAATTTATAAAGAACAAAAGAAACCTAAATGAAAATTATGGATGGAACGTAAACAAATAAATAAAATATTGTATTCCTAGTCATAGCAGAAGCCAATCAAGTAGTTGGAAGTTGACATGGTGTTAAATTCAAGTTTTTTCCAATGGTGACCGTGACCCCGACATGCAGCGTAGTCGGGGTCAGACGGATGTTGGTAGTTGGGAGGTCGGGTCTTAAGAACGTTGTTTTATTTTGTTTGAGTATGGAGCTCGACCCCACTATCATTGGGAGACGAAAGGTCGTTAACCTGAGTTATGTTTTTATGAAATACATAAGTCCGACCTCCGACCTCTGACTTTCATATTTTTTTGTTTACTTTTTATGTTGTAAATTGTTTTTAGATTTTTTGAAAAAAAAAAAACTATTTACAAAAGGAAGGGGAAAATAGAGATTTTTTTTATATAAGGTCCTTATTTTATTTCTTTCATACATATAATAATAAAGAGGAAGTTGTTTTAGTCATAACGATAACATTATGCAATGTCACATTGAGAGAAATATTTTCTCAATATGAGAATAAACCATGGTTGAATGTCGCATTGTGAGAAAGATTGTCTTCATATGGAAACCCATCATGCTCAACCATGGCCAAGCATGCTTGGATTTCACATACATTAGGGTTTATATACGTTAAGTTTATAATATTAATCAATTCGGTTTAATATTAATCCCTTGGGTTTGTAATCCCTTTGGTTTTTTAGTATTGATCCCTTGGGTTTATTATTTCTTTTGATTTATAATATTAATCTCTTGTCTTTATTAAAATAAGGATTGATATTGGTAGGGTTTAATATTATTCACAGAGTTTATAATATTGATTCTATGTGTTTAATATGAATCTCTTGGGTTTATTAATCCCTTTGTTTTATAATATTAATAATTTTTTGGGTTCATTAATCCCTTGGGTTTTTAATATTAATCCCTTCTATTTATTAATATTATTATTGTAAATAAATATCATTACAAGTATGAATTCATAATAATATTAATCTCTCGGGTTTAGAATATTAATCTCTTCGGTTAATTATTATTATTATTTGTTGATATTTTTTAATATAAAAATTATTTTATAAGATTATTTTTATTATTATACATTTATTATTATTATTATTATCAATATTGATATTAAATCTATACCATTAATGCTTATTGGAATTTTTCAACCACATTTACTAATGTGATTGTGGATGTGATTGATATATGCATATATCAACCACATTTATTTAAGTAAATGTAGTTGTGCTAGTAATATAATATAAGGAAAATTTGTCATAAATTGAAAAAAAAAAAAAAAAACCCTAAGTTATATTAAAACTTAAATGATTTAACTTAGGGAAATTAGATTCATTTAATTCTTTAATGTAGTTTTTTTCTAATTTATTACAATGAACAATTTTGGGGTTTCAATCTCGCTAGTGTTGTTCATTTTAATTATAAACTAATCAAAGTAATCAAAATTAAATAAATTAACATTTAAAAAAATAAAAATATGTAAAAATGTTTGCATCTTAAAAGATTATTTTTTTTAATGCAAAAATATTTATATTTAATTATTTTTACTGTTTAGAAATTTATAATTAAAATAAATATATGTTAATCATATGATCAAATTTAAAAAAAAAGAAGGTAAAAATAAAAAATTATTTTTATAGTAATATTACATTTATTTACTCATTTATTATAAATTTCCTTCATATTAAATTGTATAATACATATGTGAATGAAAAAACAAAAAAATCTTTTAATCCAATAATTTAAATTTAAAATAAATTTAAGCTAAGTGATATTATGGTGTGCTTATTCACCTACAACACCTCTCTCATATACTCTTTCACTTGCGACGCCTCCCAAAATTGTTTTATATAATATGATATATTTGATTTAAAATATAATTTTTAAATAAATAATCAATAAGATATTATTATATATAAAATTTAATATAATAACTTTTTTTCCAAAGTTATAATTTTTTTACATGTTTTACATATTGTGAGAGCCTCGAGTTGGAACCAAGGCTAAATGGGAGCTCAAAACGGCCCATGCCCACTTGAAGTGGTAAAAAACCAAAGGTGAAGTCGACCAAGCGGTCCAGGGGGCATCGCGTGGAGTGCACATCATGGAGGTGAGCACCGTGGGTGCACCCACATGAAGGTGTAGCCCTCAAGTGCCCATAGGCATCTTGCATACATGACATGTCGATGGGTGAGTGAGCTTGGGCACGATAGGCAGACTAGGTGAGATGTGCAACAGTTGTGAACCAAGCGGCGTGCGAAGGTGACACGATGGGAATGGGCAAGTTGGTCAGTGAGACATGTGAGCGAAGGAACCAACGAGTAGACACTTAGTGTGCGGTGCACAAAAAGTAAGCATACAAAAAGTAAGCATATGCGCAGTAGGGGAGCTCATGTGCCGGAGGGTGTCACGCTCCTACACTGGTGGTACTCTTCCAGGTGGTACTCTTCCAATTGTACTATAAGAGGCGAGGCACTACCCATCTTTTTTTTTCACCAATATTCATGGTTATGGACTAAGCCTATTTCAATATTTAGTTAATTTTTTAACTTCACCAAGTAAATTTATTTATTATAACACAGCGGAAACTTTCTTTAAACATTCATAACCGTGAATCAGGGTTAACCATGAAATGCACAACAGTGTAGATGGGAGGGGCAACTCCCTGTAATGAGCTTGCCCACAATAATATATTAGTTTACAATATACAAGTTCAATCCTGAAGAAACCCCAGATTTACACTTCGAATATTTTTCACATTCACCTGCACAACACGTTCAGCTAGCTCTTCGGGCGCGCCCACATGGTCGCCCTAACAATCCTTGCCCAACTCGTAGTTTGCCTCCACACATTCACCCGAACTCGTTTCGTTCAACTCGTTGGTCGGTTTTCGTTCACCGTTTCCCCGACGCCTTCGTGTACCCTCACCCGGCATTCAACCCAACTCTCCAACTCGTCAACTCGTCGGGCACTCCCACCAAACACCCAACTCACCAACCGGCGGGCGCTCTCCACCGAACCCCCAACTCACCAACCGGCTCACCTGGCGAGTCGTTCACCGTGCCCGTGCCTGTTCAACACTCTGCCCAGACTTCCGCATGATACACCTGTTCACCAACTCGTCCACTTGGTGAGTCGTTCTGCCTGAACGACCTACACGTTCCGCCGAACGAAATCCCGTGTTGCTCTACGCCTTCGTTCAGGCCACCCAAAGCCTCACCCGAACTGCACGTTTTGCACGACCCGTCGTTCAACGACTTGCACACTCGCTCGTTCAACCTGCCAAACGGAACCCCGTGTCACCCCACGCCTTCGTTTACATTGAGATTGCTTCCATTAGTGAAGAATGATATCCTTAAAAGTCAAATTCAAGAATCAAACATGCATCACGGAACTTGTTTGGAAAAAATGAACCATCTATTTTATAACAACAAGATTAAAACAAATGAACCTATATAAAGATTTTAATGGGTCATTTTTACAACACTAAGAAATGTGAAACTAACCTTTGAAACATCATATAAGATACAAAGTATTAGTTGGTCATGATTTGTTGCAATAGAATCTAGAAATGCTTCATTTGAAGAGGAAAGATCAACACAATCCAACCACAAAAAGTGTGCATATTTACCAATGATTTCACCATCAGAAGGATAAAGTTTCATAGCTTGTTGAAATTACTCTTAAGCTCCGGTACAAACACAAACAATTCGATTAGCAATTTCTTTATTCAATCACATAAATTAGATAACTAAAAAGCGAACATGTTAGATCAACTTCCCAATTAAATTATAACTAAAAGCATGTGATAATTTGAATTTTAATGCGAACATCTTAGATCAACTTCCCAATTAGATTATAACTAAAAGCATGTGATAATTTTAATTTTAATTTTAATTCTAAATGGAGGGGAAACTGAATGCCTCACAAGCAATAAACCTTGCAAACCATAATTTCCCAATTTCCCTTTTTTCTGAGTTTTTTTTAACACTTCCCAGAAAAGAAGAGTGAAAAGGAATTTAAAATTACCTATCATGATCATGACCCACAAGATGCATAAATTGTGCTAGTTTGAAATCATAAGAGAATTATTAGGATCGGCACCGATGGCTTGTTGATAGTGCAAATTTATTTCATCATAGCAGACAAAATTTCCAAGCTCAAGTTGCATGACAATGGGTGAAACAAGTATTGGCATGGTTTTGTTATCAAGAGCTTCATCCTTGGTGTTGAATTCTAGCTCCTCGAAAGCTTCCTTCAAAAATGTCTCCCACTTTTGAATCTCTTTTGAAACCTGATCCATGGCAACAAACTCTCCAAACCTATTATCGAAATCACCACCATCTTTAGTTGATGTTGGATTTGCAAACGAAGTTACAGGGGGCTTCACTGAGCTGTCCTCCAAAAACATTGCTTGATTATGAGATGTCCCATCGAAGTGTGCATCCCCATCCTCTCCTCCACCTATTACTGAATTTCTCCCCCCATTACCACCAGAGCCATCTCCCATGTTTAGAAGCCCTTGCTCAGGAGATAAATCTACAAACTGGGGAGAAGGTAGATTTGAAAGCTTATTACCAGAGGGGTTCTCTGAAACAAACTTGGCTAGAGCCTCCTTTACTCTTGTATTAGCGCTGTCATTTCCATCCTCCAAAATAGATACGGTGGAACACAGGGATTCAACGAAGGCAATAGATGCCAAAGAAACATTGTTACCCATTGAGTAAAATGTAAAATTCACGAGAAAAATCATAACAGACACCATGAGAGCAGGGGTACAGGAAAAAACTTGTTGGAAAATCCATACAAAAGAAGCATGCGTTTCCTTCTGCACACTGCTCAAAAATTCTTGTAAATCACCATAACAAAGGATTTGTCTCATCTGGAGCGTAAAATTTGGAGCTCACGGATAATGAAATCCATCAAATAAAAATCATTCCTGACGGAACAACATGCAGATTCACTCACCAATTTTGCCAAGCTAATTCTGAAGCCTTCTTGTTGGGGACTGATACCCCTTTCCTTACTTTGCTTCTGCTTCAACATTCGAAGTGATAAAGGAAAACCTTCCATCAACCTTCTTTTCAAGATTTACAAGGGAAATTCTATTAACATTTATGCCCTCTTTTTTCTAATCCACTTTAGGCCAACTAAAATTTTTATGAATTTAGGCAGAAGGAAATCGCCTAGAGTTCAATGCACCTGTATGCTCAAATATGGAGTTCCTCACTTTAACACCAAGCATAATATTTGCCCCAACTCTATTGCCTTTGATAAGGCCGCCTTCTTGGTTATTGCAAATCACTTTTACATGGCCAAGCTTGCCGAATAAGCCAAGCGATATGATGGAAATATGATCTGAGCTTATGTACGCAAGGCCCCTTTTGATATTCGATGATGAATCACATAGAAAGGACAAAAGAAAGTTGCTAATGCCCTGGTTTAAGCTCTATAGTATTGGTGGAGGCGATCAACAACTTGGGACTATAAAAACCCAAATGTTACACCTGAAATTAATACTCAAACATAAAATATACATGTCACTTACAGTAACATAACAGTAGATTATTATGTCACTGCTTGCACAGTGACAACAGTGACATCTATTATCGGTGCAAAAGCATTATTTTTGTCGTACGTAAAAAATTTCCCGATTTTACAATGTTAACCTCTATTTTTCTATAAAAAAATTATCGATGTCATCCCCACCGCCACATGCCCAGCTACATTGGTCGAGGATGTCATCAACTCCTTTAAAGGTTCTGTGTATGAAAACTCTGAGCCTGAAGTCTATCGTCAACTACTATGTACGCATACTTGTATGAGGCATCGACAAACCAGTATGGCCTAGCAGGACATCGACGATAAAGCTCCATTGTTCTATGATTTCATTTCAATAAAGGTTTGACAATATGTTGTTTAACTCGGAGTGTCAAGGTGTGAAAATATGCTCATGGTTGCATGTATTTATTCTCTGTATTCATCTGATCATTATGGATGTTTTAATGAGAGTCTTTTATTACTGATTATCACTGTATTATTTCGCAATTATGCTGCATTTTTTTAGTTGGGTAGAGTACTAGAATTTATCATAAGCATCATATGAAGGGCAAGGAGGGGGTCAATTGTCATTAGGTAGGTATTCTCACCAAAAATACAAAGAGGAGGAGAATACGTTCTGTTGGTTAGCCACGTTGCATGTGTTTATTGTCTTTTTGGTTCCATTACAATGCAGTACTAGTGTATTCTTTGCCTTTTTTTCTTTCTGATTATTTAAATTGCTTGTCAATAACGCATTACATGTTTGAAGCTTCTGGGTCTGCCTTTTTCTTATTTTTTTGTGGGTTCATTGTATCTTTTTGAGACGGATCGAAAGACATTGTTGCACATTCCTAAATATGATCAAATTAGAGTTATCTCTGTCTCAACTCTAGATCTATTAGGTTTCTGATCTGGCTCTGCTGGGGTATTGTTGTCTAGGAGAGCTTTCTCTGTGGGCTCTCACATGCGAACATGTACCATTATGTCATAAACCATATTCATGTGTTTTTTATGTTATTTCCCTATGTGGAAATAGTTTCAGGGATGCTAAAAGACCGTGGGCTAAGTTTATTGGTTTTTTAAAATTCCAACCCATGTGAGAACAAAGCTATGAAAATAAATGTTGGTGTCCATGATAACCCATCAATTAGATATCATCACCTTTGACACAAATTTGAAAAATAAATGTGATTTAAGGATTTGCGTTAATATTAGAGCTTTATCAATGGTTTGTAAAGCACAATGCTCATTAAAACATAGTATGATGCATAAAATTAAATGTATGCAATCTCCAACAAGAAAACAAGTGATTTAATTCGTGGGTCATGGTGGAGCTCGACAATATTGCAAAAACACCCTCGAATCACCACTACAACATAAACAAGTCTCTGGAGATCTGACTTGGACAACCCTACCAGAGTTGTGCCATAGAGGGTAACAGTGGCATCTTGTTTGCGATTTGAATGATCAACAACTCATTTTTCTAGTCAGAGGTCAGGACTCATTTTTCTAGTTGGAGGTTGGGACTTGGTGGGTGTAGGGTCGGGAGAACTAGCCTAACCCCCAACTGATGCAGGCCCAATCAGGTGGTTGGGCCTATTGGAAAGTTGGCATTATGTGGATCGCCAATGGCTTAGAGAAGGCATCTACAAGTTTGTTTCCATTGATGTCAACAATCATGCTATGCAGATGTGTTGGGAATTTGGCAGGCCTAACTGTTGGCATTGATGTCAACCAAATAAGCTTGGTTGCTTGTTACAACAGGTGTTGGTAGTGATGGCTCAGGAGGAATCTCTTGGTAGCTGCACACTCCATGTAGAGAATCATCATAGTAGCAGGCTTATTGGAGAAGCCATCAAATGATTATTACAGTGATGGCCCAGGATGGAAGTCCATGGTAGCTGTAGGCCTCATGCTAAGGACACATTGTGGATGTGATTCCTAGCTGTCCGAAGAGTTCAGGAGTAGAATATTGGTAGTGAGATCGGAGTCGTATTTTGAGCTATCAGATGGGCTCAATGGCTAATCAGACTCCCTTCATTGGAATGTTCTCTAGAAGATATTTCCAACGATATGTAGAAGTCCATAAATGGACTTGTGGGTCAAATGTTATGACCTATTGAAGTTCAGGGTGTTAAAGCCTTAAGCAGGGACGAATCTCGCATATCGCAAGTCCTGCAAATCGGAGGTGCAACGAGATCGATGGTCGGAGATCAGAGGCCAAGCCATATCGGTAATTGATAGTTGGATGGCAGTGAAATTAGAGATCGGAGGCCTTGCCGATATTGGCAATCCCACATATCGGAAGTCCCTAAGAATCACAATCAGTGATTGGAAGATCAGAGGTGTAGCACAACATCAACGTGCGATATGCGATTTGTGATATCACATATCAGAGGACCCGGCAGTGGATGCATAGTGGTGCATCGGAGATCGGCGACTGGCAGTTTCATATATGATAGCCATGGGAAATTTTCGATCAACGAATGTCGATTATGTTAAATAAGTTGAGACTGTGCATTCTTTGTTAAATCGTCGGAGAGACCAAAAAGGAAAATACAAAGGAATTTGGTGAAAAACCAAAGTAGGTGAGCCCTCTTTCTCTCTCCTCCAAGCAAGATACGTGGAGGCATCTGATTGGCTCTGATAAGGATGGAAGGCAGCATCGAAGGAGCTTCGATGAAGACAAGTGGTAGGATCTGGTTGATTCTGACAAGGACAAAAGGCAGCATCGGAGGAGCTCTGATAAGGACAAGTGGTAGGATCTAGTTGGCTTCGATAAGGACAAAAGGAAGCATCGGAGGAGATCGATGAGGAAAACTCGCATGATTTGATTGGTTCCGATAAGGGATACATGACCTCTTATGTCAACATGATGTCACAGTATGGAGGGACACGTGGTAGGTTGTTTTAGTGTTTATGGATGGCCTAATGGGCCATATTTGAGTGACATGTGTCACTGGTCAGAATATGCCACGTGGCATGAGATGGCGTCACTTCAACAATTGATGATCAGAGGTTTGCAATGGTTGGCTCATGTGCCACAATGAAATTTCGTCAGGATGCGGGATAGCAGGTGGTCGCGAAGGCTTAAGGGAACCAAGGGCCAAGGCTTAACAGATGGTGCTTATCACCTATTAGCAATCGACAATTGAAGGTTTGCGATGATTGGCACATTGGCCACATTTGGAAATCGTTTATTAGAGGGCTCCGACATGGGGACTAGAACGCGGTCGCGATGTGTTAAGGAATCCAGGGCTAGAGATGAATAGAGGGTCCTATCATCATTTGATGATCGGCAATATGTGGCTGTTTTCATATGGGCAACAAGTGGAAATCCTCGATAAAAGGGCTCTGATGGTGTTAGCATGTGTTTGTGGAACAAACAACAAACCAAGGGTGTAGAGCTTTAACAAAGGAAAAAGGCCTCTAGAAGGATTCTGAAAGGCTTAACACCTTAAGGCTAAGACCACGGTCATAACACTCAATCCTATGGTTGAGATATATCAGGGAGCTAAAGAAGAAGGGGCTTGAATATTGGAGATTGGCAATCGGTAATGTGAAACATTGCGCCACTATGGTACTGTGATGAAAAGCTTCGATATCTCAGTACATAGGTGTATTGATGGCGTATGGGTCGACAGTTGCAGGATTGAATGTGGAACAAAGGTTTGGTCACAGGATGAATGGTGATTATCATGGATCAGTCGAAGATCTCTAAGAAAAAGGCAACAAGGACAATGGTCCACAAAATTTCCATGCCTGAACTACAGAGAAGACATGTTGAAGTGTTGTCAACCTCTATGAGATTTGAATAGGAATGGAGAGTCTCATTGATGGGAAAGTTATAGATAGAGAGGATTGCGGTTGGTTTGAGTAAGCAGGTGAACAGAGAATTAATTCTTAGTATGGGGAAATAGTCAGGCGCTCATTTTCAGTGAATGAAGTGGCAGAGAGCGAGACCAATGGATACAAAAGAGTGCAAGGCCATGCTGAGGTACAATGCGTAGTGTTGACAGAGGACAATGTGAAAACATCGATCTTGGAGACAAGAGAGGAACGAAACCTAGGTTCTCGATTGAGCACAAGGGGTAATGAAAAATTGTTGTCTGAGAGGTTAAGAGGAAAACTCTTTGCATGTGAGCAATGTTGTGAGAGGCTAAGTGAGAGCCAATTCTACATGTAAAGGCCGATAATGCCTTAGCAGAAGAAAAGAGACCCTGAGAGTAGCACTCTATGTGTAAAGGCTAATAATTGATTGTGTTGTGTGTAAGGTTGAAGTGTCTGTGGGTTGTGTGGAAGGCGGAAGGTGCTTGTGAGCTACTGTGAGCAAAGTTCGAGAATTGAGTTGTGTTGTATGAAACAAGGCCGAGAGTAGACTCTATGTTGTGGAGAGAAGAGAGGCAAATATTTGAGAGACTAATGATGATAAGCAGATTAGAGGGTTGTTGAAGAGTGTTGTAGAGAGCTGGAAAGTGCAAAAAAATGAGTTGGGATCAAAAGTTGTTATCATGCAGAGTTGATACAAAACTATAGAGAACAACCAGTTCTTATTTAAATGTGGGTTGGTTCCTACAAAATAGTAAGTTGGTTCTTCCATCTCTAGTGGAGCTTGATAAGGCTTGGGGGTTGGTGCCTCCTGCAAGTTGGTACTTGCAAATATCCAAGGAGCTACAAGTTGGTTCTTGCAACAAATCCATGAGGTCGGTGCCTCACATGGTTCTTCTAGAAAGCTAGACAGGTGCCTACAAATAGAGGGAGTTGGTGCTTCTTGCTAGTCAGTGCTAGAAAAAAATCAAAGCAAATTGGTGCTTCCTGTGAATGGGTGCTCTTAATTTACATCAATAACAACAACAAGCTTTGTGGTTTTTTCCTGAAAGGGTTTCCACGTGAAAAACCTTGTGTCTATGTGTATGATGCTTATGGTTTGTTTTCTTGTGTGTTAAGTTTATGCTACTACCATATTATATATTGATGTTGGTTATAAGGTTGGATTACAAGTTTAAATAAGAAAAGTAAACTAGCATAAAGAAGTAAAAATTAGCCTTAATATTGATTCACCCCCCCCTCAGTATTATCATTATTTCCCAACAATTGGTATTAGAGCTAAGTTCCTTCAGGAATAGCTTAACGGCTAGAAGGTATATCAAAGGGAAACAATGGCTAATACAACATAGCTAACAACGGGAGTCCCATTCTTAGATGAATCATACCATGAGCTCGACTATGACGTCTGGGAAATTAGAATGGTGGAATATTTATTGGCCTTGAGTGTTGACATGTGGCGCTCTGTTCATTATAGAGAAAATAATGAGCATAATGAAAAGGCCAAGGATGTCATCATGAGAGGGTTATCTAAATCGGATGCTGCCAAGGTGAGGCATTGTAAGTTAGCAAAGGAAGTGTTGGACAATCTGCAATGTCTGCATAGTGGAGATAGCCATGAGGCTCAAGAAGAGGTTGAGGAGCCCTGCTATTCTAGCAATGAACTAGAAAGTGAAGAAGTTGTTTCTCATAACATTCTTGCTGATGAGGAAGATGTTTCAGAAGAGAGACCATGATGCTCAAAAGATAGCGCCTTTGGTGGTGAAGAAAAGGATCCAGATGAAGGGATATTTTCTAGAAATAGATTGACCTGGGGTCTAAAGGAGTTTAGGGACCTATCAGAGGTAGTTCTCAAGCAAGAGGAGAAACTCAAGATCTATGAGCTTGAGAATGAGAAATTGAGCAAAACATTAGTTGAACTAAATGCTCAACGAGAAGAGGCCAGCATATTGACTGGGATGTTAACCAATCAATTGATTAAGAAGGAAGCTTGCTGCGAGAGACTGCAAACTAAGGTAGTCTCATTGAAACATGACTTAGAAAAGTCACATAAAGAGTTGTCTCAATATCAAAATTTGAATGGAGTCCAAGGTTCCAACAACAAATAATGAAAGGTTGTTGGACAACAACAATAGAAAGGAAAGAAACAACAACAAGGGAAGCAACATCAACAAGGTAAGAAAATGCAGCAGTAGGAGGCTAAGAAGAAACAACCAATAGTGTAGCATAAGCCCAAGCAGTAGTAACAACAAGTGTTGCAGAAGAAGGAAAAGCAGTTGCAAGGGAGAGTGCATGATAACAATGATTGATCTCATAGAAGGCATAAGAAGAGCCAATAGAGGACCCCTCCTCCTCAAGAACAAAGCCTACAAAGAAAAGGTAGTCTTTGTTAACAGAAGCCTTTTCATAGATATTGTTTTTCTTGCAATAAGTTTAGATATAAAGCCATAGATTGTAAATGGCATGCAAGAAAACAATATGTGTTGGGTAGCAACAACCCAAGATTGCACAATAAGGCTAGAAGTAGGAAAGTTGGCCATGAGAGGAGTTTTGACAAAAGAGTTGTCAAAAAGGGTAACTCCTCTACCTCGGTCTTAAGCCATGTTGAATGCTTGAACTATGGAAATCCCGGGTTAAGAGATCTGACTGCAGAAATGAGAAGAAAAAAAATGCTTCACAACATATGCAAGTGAATATAGTAGCTTGGGATTTGAAGACAAGGAAAAATAATGTCTTCAATACTCTGTGTCAATAAAGAAAGGTGAATAGAGGACGAAGAAGTCAAAGGAGTGATCCTCCTACTCTTGTAGCAATCCCTTCTAAAAGGAAGAGAGGATACAAGTGGCTTTGGGTGAAGAAAGAGGAGGTAAAAGAAAGATTTCCTCTATCCATGTGCAATAGAGAAGAAGCCCATATAGGGGCGAAGAAGAAGCAAAAAGGGAATTATTCTATGAGAACTCAAACTTTAAGGGTCTAGAGGAATAAAGAGGATGATTTGGTCAGGGGGGAGTAGATCCACTATTTCTCTTCTGTAAAGGAAGAGAAATGCCTCAAGGGAGGCTGAGTAAGTCAGATGTAGGAGGCCATGAAGATGAACAGTATGGTGCATCTAATTGATGAAGGTGGAGTGCAGCCAAAATGAGGAGTACACAAAAATATCTCTTGTTGTGGGAAGAAGATGCGCTGTAGTGGAAGTGTGGAATGACAGGAAGCTCACATTCTTGTCAGGCCCACACAATCAGTCCCCACAAACAGGCAATGAAGATTTACAGGAGATCAAGGAGCATTGGCTTAGGTAGAGCTTCTTTGACAAAGTAGCAGTAGGCAACAATGGGAAACCTTAGAAAGGAAGATTATTGAGCAAAGAGAAAGGTTTGCATCTTTGATGAAACACTCTTATTTCATTTAAGTTGTAAGATGATAATGTATAGCAGTCTTGTGTTCATAAAACACAATTGGTATATTATTTTTCATGTCCCTTAACCCTCAATTGGTATAGCTATGTCAATTGGTTGTGATGGGCTCATGTTGAGTAACCATGTGTGAAAATGGAGATTTATTTTTTAGAAAAGAAATAGCAAAGTTTGCCTGGTACAGTGTTCCATTTGTATCATTTCTTTTGGTGCAAATTGTATGAGCTGTAAAGTAGTCCCCATTATATGAGAATGATCTCAAGGGGAGAAGTGGAGATGCTCAATAAAATGAGAGCAATCTCGGAAGCAACATCAATAACGAAGAAGGGCAAGTCAAAATGCATCATTATAGCATGATATTTACAGCATCAACAATACCATGTATAGTTTAATGGGTATTAATATTTTTGATACAAAAGATGCATTGGTGGATAGAGTGCTCAACCAGTAGCCATAAGGTGTCCAAAACTAGAAGGACAAATCAAAGGCAGTATATGTTCAGGGGGATCATATCACATTTTCCCAATTTATGGAGCAACAACAACGACAGTCCTAGTAGAAAGGTGTGCGAGGCAAAATACACACCTCAACAACTAGACTCTGGTCCTCACATGCGGTGATTGCATGGGTCGAGTAATGCAACTTGTATCCCCTTTCCATTGATGTCAAAGGGTGAGAAAAGTTGTTGAGAAATTGTGATGGCTAGTATAAGTTGTGGAGTAGCTATGATGGCCTGTGAAGAAGAAAGTAGGCCATTGGTGTCTCATGCCATGAGATGTGTGGAAGCATCTTGAGGTTTGGCCATCACTTGGATAGAAGGATGGTGTGTTGCCATCAATTACAAAGGGGAAGATTGTTGGATAGTTGGCATTTTGTGCATGGCCAATGGCCTAGATAAGGCATTTGTAAGTGTGTTGACATTGATTTCAATAGTCATGCTATGGAGATGCGTTGGGCAGTTGATAGGCCTAACAGTTGGCAGGAGTGTTGGCCCAAGAGGAATCTCTTGGTAGTTGCATGCTTCATGGAGAAAATAGTCGAAGGCTTATTGAAGAAGCCATCAAATGATTATTACAGTGATGGATGAGGATGGAAGCCCATGGGAGCTACAGGCCTCATGCTAAGGACAGATTGTGAATGTGATTCCTAGTTATCTGGAGAGTTCAGGAGCAAAAGATTGGCAGTGAGGTTGGAGCCATATTTTGAGGTATCATATGAGCTCAATGGCTAATTAAACCCCTTCCATTGGAAAGTTATTTGGAAGAGATTTCCAACGATATGCGGAAGTCCAGAAATGGACTTGTGGGTCAAAATTTATGACCTACTGAAGTTCAGGGTGTTAAAGCCTTAAGCAGGGAAGAATCCCGCATATCGCAAGTCCTGCAAATCAGAGGTGCAACGAGATCGAAGGCCAAGCCATATCGGTAATTGGATGGGAGTGAAATTGGAGATCGGAGGTCTCACCAATATCGGCAACCCCGCATATTGGAAGTCCTAGCAAATCAAAATTAGTGATTGGAGGATTAGTGGTGAAACACAACAACAATGTGAGATATACAATTTTCGATATCGTACATCAGAGATCCTGACAATAGGCGTACAATGGTGCATCAGAGATTGACGATCAAAAATTTCATATATGACATCCATGGGGAACTGTCGATCAATGAATGTCGATTGTGTTAAATAAGACCGGACTATGCATTCTTTGTTAAATCGTCGAGGAGGCCAAAAAGGAAAATACAAAGGAATTTGGTGAAAAACTAGAGTAGGCGAGGCCTCTTTCTCTCTCCTCCAGGCAGGACACATGGAGGTATCCTATTGGCTCTGATAAGGATGAGAGGTGGCATCAAAGGAGCTCCAATGAGGAAAAGTGGCAGTATCTAATTAGTTCCGATAAGGGACACGTGGCCACTTACATCAGCATGACATCATGGTACGAAGGGACATGTGGCAGGTTGTTTTGGTGTTTATGGATGGCCTAATGGGCCATATCTGAGTGACACATGTCACTAGTCAGAAGATGCCATGTGGCATGAGATGACATCACTTCGAAAATCAGCGATCAGAGGTTTGCAATGGTTGGCTCATGTGCCACAATGAAATTTCACCGAGATGCGGGATAGCAGGTGGTCACGAAGGCTTAAGGGAACCAAGGGCCAAGGCTTAATAGATGGTGCCTATCAACTGTTGGCAATCGACGATTAGAAGTTTTCGTTGGTTGGCACATTGGCCACAATTGGAAATCACCGATTAGAGGGCTCTAACATGGGGGCTAGCATGCAGTCACGAAGTGTTAAGGAATGAAGGGCTAGGGCTCAAAGTCAGAACCTGCATCTAATTCTAAAGCCTTCAACTCAGCCACCAGTGACTGCTTTGCCCGAAACTCACTTGTGTTGTGAGTGGGGCTCTTATGGAGCTCACACCACTTTCCTGTGTCCTTCTTGGACTTCATGGTGTTGTTCTTTTCTTGCAGCTTCGACAGGTTGTCTTGGGTCATCCAGCCTTGGAATTTTCCTTTGTTCTCCAGTTTGGAGGCACCTTTCCCTTGCTTCAGATTCGAAGATCCAAAGTCTTGCCTCTTTTGTTTAAACTTTTAATCGATCTTGACAGTGTATCGATATGCTATGCCGAGTGAGGTGATGTGCAGGAACTCCATCTCGTCCTAGATGTACCTGTGTAGGAAATCGTGGTACTTGAGTACCAAATGTCGCTCAAAAGCCTTGATATCCAACTTCGTGCAAAGATTATGAAAAACATTGGTAAACTCTGGCATGTCGTGGCCTCTTCCCTGCCGCATAGTGGGCCACTTTATGTATTTATCTTCATAGGTACCAACAAGGTAATAATGCGCCTTGATGGCGTTCCAGAATGAATTCCAAGTGGTTACAACTGAAAATAGTGAGGGTGTACTTTCATCCTTATTCTCACAGTAGGTTTCCCACCAGTCTTTGACGTGGGGGGCGACTTTGAGAAGTGAAAAAGTAACCTTTTCTCGGCTAGAAAATTCATGAACAAAAAAATATCATTTTAGCATATTTAAGCATTTATCTACGGTGCCCGCATCTAACTGACCTTCAAATATGGGGATTTCAAAGTTAACTTGTACCTTAAAGTGTGTGGCGCTTCCAAAGTCACTGTTAGAAGGAGACGTGTCGCCCTTGGGTAGCCGTTGAAGGATCTGGGCAAAGTTGCCCATCATCACGTTCCTTTGTTGATAGAGGGGTTCTTCAATTAAGATTTTGAAAGGATCTCCTGCTCTCTCGTCTTTCTTCTCTTCCGCCATGGGAGGCCGTCAAGATTTGCGAGGCTAGTCTTGCAAAGGTTCGACCAGTTCGAACCCTAACTCTTTATATCCCCACCTCATTGGGGACATGCAAAGAAAAACAAAGAAAGAGAAGACCGCTCTGATACCACTAATTCAGACTTATGTGAGAATGCAACAAAATACAAATATAAACATGAACACAGAGATACAACAGAAATAAAACTTCATTTCATTAATATCAAAGAACTGAAATCTCTTTACATAAAAAATGGAAATAAACTAGCTCGGGCGATGGTAGTTTATCTTTGAAAAGATATGTGGTGGATACATGCCTCTGAACTATGTTACAATGAGACACGGAGGCCTATTTATTATTGATAAACATGGAAAACCTTAAACATCCAAAAACCTAACCCTAGGAGATGAAACACCAAAATTGTGGGCCTTGTTTGTGTAAATTGGTACATCAACTTCCTAGGGTTGTAAATTTGGCATACGATCTTCGTTTGATGCGCATAATCCTTTGTTAAAAAGATCTATCCGAGGACTCCAAATTTCTGGCAACCAACATTAAAGACTCTTGTTGGGCTTGATTTTCCAAAAAAATGTCTTTCAGGGCCTCAAAACAACTCTAGAAGTTCAGGACCTGAAAAACTGCTAAAAGGAGTAAATTGTACTACAAGTAAGGAAACTGAAATACTGAAAGAGACAGTGGTGGGGATCCAAGTGGAATAGGAAAGTGGCCACCCACATCCACTTGGATCAACAAAGGGGCATATCGGCAATCAGCGATCGACGATTTATGGTTGGTGGCATATGGGCAACAAGTTGAAATCCCTGATAAAAGGGCTCCGATGGTGTTAGTGTTTATTTTTGGAACAAACAAGAAACCTATGGTGCAGAGCTTTAACAAAGGAAATAGGTCCCCAGAAGGAGGCTGAAAGGCTTAGCATCTTAAGGCCAAACCCCCTATCACAGCACCCAGTCCTATGGTTGAGATATATCAGGGAGCTAAAGTAGAAGGGGCTTGAATATCGTAGATCGACAATCGGCAATGTGAAACATTGTGCCACTGTAGTGCTGCGATGAAAAGATTTGATATCTCAGTACAAAGGTGTATTGATGGTGTATGGGTCGGCAGCTGCAGTAGTGAATGCGGAACAAATGTTTGGTCACAAGATTAATGGCAACTGTCATCGATTAGTCGAAGATCTCTGAGAACAAGGCAACAAGGACAATGGTCCATAGAATGTCCATGCTTGAAGTACAGAGAAGCCATGCTGAAGTTTTTTCAAGCTCTGTGACCTTTGAATAGGCATGGAGAGTCTTAGTGATGGGACAGTTACAGATAAAGAGGACTGTGCCCGATTTGAGTAAATAGGGGGGCTGAGAATTAATTCTTAGTATGGGGAAATAATCAGGTGCCCATTCTCAGTGAACATAGTAGCAGAGACTAAGACCAATGCAGACAGTAGAGTGCAGGGCCATGTCGAGGTACAACGCGCATTGTTGACACAACACAGTGTGGCGGCATCGATCGGGGAGACAATAGAAGAACAAAACCCAGGGGCTCGATTGAGCACAAGGGGGAATGTAACATTGTTGTCTGAGAGGCTAAGAGGAAAACTCTCTGCATGTGAGCATTGTTGTGAGAGGCTAAGTGAGAGCCAGCTCTTTGTGTAAAGGTTGACAGTGCCTTGGCAGAAGAAAAGAGAGCCCCAAAGCAATACTCTATGTGTAAAGACAAATAGTTTCCTATGTTGTGTGTAAGGTTGATGTGCTTGTGCACTGTGTGGCAGGGCGAAGGTACCTGTGAGCTGCTGTGAGAAAAGTCTGAGAACTGAGCCTGTGCTGTGTGAAGCGAGGCTGAGAGTAGACTGTGTGTTGTGGAGAGCAGAGAGGCCGAGTGCTGAGAAACTACTGATGATAAGCGGATCAAAGGGCTGCTGAAAAGTGCTGCAGAGAGCTGCAAATGACAAAAAAGTGAGCTGGGATCTAAAGTTGTTATTAGGCAGATTTACTTCCAAACTACAGAGAACAACCAATTCTTATTTGAACGTGGGTTGGTGCCTGCAAAATAGGAAGTTGGTGCTTCCATCTCTAGTGGAGCTTGAGAAGGCTTGGGGCTTGGTGCATCCTAAAAGTTGGTGCTTTCAAATATCCAAGGAGATGCAAGTTGGTGCTTGCAACAAATCTATGAGGAAGATGCCTCACATGGTGCTTTTGGAAAGCTGGACAGATGTCTACAAACAGGAGGAGTTTGTGTTTCCTGCTAGTCAGTGCTAGCAAACAATCAAAGGGAGTTGATGCTTCCTATGAGTGGGTGCTCCCAAAAACAGATTGATGTAATAAAATGTGTGCTCTTAATTTACATCAATAACAACAACAAGCTATGTGGTTTTTTCCCAAAAAAATTTCCACATGAAAAACCTTGTGTCTATCTATATGATACTTATGGTCTATTTGCTTGTGTGTTGAATTTATGCTGCTACCATATTACATAATGTTTTTAGTTATATAATTGAATACCAAATTTAAAAATGAAAAATAAACAAACCTAAAAGATAAAAATTAGCCTAAAAGATAAAAATTAGGCTTAATATTGATTACCCCTCAATATTATCATGGTTTCCCAACGGGGCAGAAGTAATAAAAAGTCAACCCCGACCTGTGGGTGTGAACTGACCCTCATTTACGGAGATGCCCGGACATGCGCGATCAAGACGCACGCGACCTCATGCCAACGTTGTTATATATTTTTAGGTGAATCTGGTTATCAATTCCGTCGTGCCCCTCACCTGTCTGACTATGCCTCAGCCAACTAAGGGCAGAAACATGAGCAATAGATGAAACCCTGCTAACTAAATTAGCAGAGCTCTGCTATCTATTCATTTGTCTCTCCTGAAATCAAACTGATATATGGGATGAATGAACGAACGAAAGGCGTAGCTTAATTTGGTAGTGCCTAGGGTTCGACTTGCAGACACCTATTATCCATTTTTATTTGTAAATTACAAAACATATCATATATTTACAGTGACGAGGTGGCGTAAAGACTTACTACGCTAATTCTGTTGAGCCGGATGTTGGCACGGTGAGAATTTTTTAACGGGCATACAGATTCCGTCGTTCTGCCGGTGCAAGCACGGTGTGGGCCAAGGCAGGAATTTCTTAGAGCACGGAGTTAGCAAATGCAGCTTGAATACTTGAGTTTGACAATATGCCGTTAATGATTTATATAATTAATATCTTTTAAGAAATAAAATTTTGATACCAATTAATTAAAATGAAAATTATTAAAAATTAAGTAGGACAATTGTAAATTGTTTTTTTTTTAAAGTATCTAATTTAAATAAAAATTAAGAAAATTAAAAAAATTAAATTAAAAATAACAATGATAAAATTCAATAATTTACACTAGTAAAGTAAAATAAAAATATAATATCAATTTTTTTATAATAACTAATTAAAATAGTAATTATATGAACTAAATTAAATATAATAGTAAAAAATTCATAATGTGTGATATGATAAATTATAAGAATTCATCCCTGCCTAATATTTTGATAAAATAAAAGAAACTGTAGTGTATTAACATTTAAGATTATAACTTATCGAGTAACTATTTAAGTTTAGAACCTACTTTGATATGTAGATTCACTGATTCAAGTTATAACTGGATTATTAAATTGTTTTTATAAATATATTTTTTATTATGAAAAATAAAATATTAAATTAAATATAATAGTAAAAAATTCATAATGTGTGATATGATAAATTATAAGAATTCATCCCTGCCTAATATTTTGATAAAATAAAAGAAACTGTAGTGTATTAACATTTAAGATTATAACTTATCGAGTAACTATTTAAGTTTAGAACCTACTTTGATATGTAGATTCACTGATTCAAGTTATAACTGGATTATTAAATTGTTTTTATAAATATATTTTTTATTATGAAAAATAAAATATTTTTTTTAATCTTATTAAATTAAATTTTTGCTATTAATTTTATTTCGGATAGAAATGAAATTAAGAATAAGGATAATACAACATATAGTAATATCTTTATATTGTTTTAAAAAAATTGAAGGTAGTTAGAAAAAATCATGAGAGAATAAAATTTATTTTTTAATATTAAAATGAAAAAAATAACTTCAAATATAAGATATATTTTAAGAAATTTGCACAAGATGTTGTTAAAAGAAACTATGCTTTCCATCTCGTATTAATAGCTCAAATTATTTGTAAAATTTAATTTGTTTCTCGGCAAAATCTGGTAATTATAAAAGTGAATAGAAATTACTTCATACAAATATACAAATATTCCATTCATGTCATGAGAATTTCTTAAAATTTCTAAATTCGAATTGAGAAATAAATAGAAGATAATTGTATAGCTATACTAATTTATCCTTGGCCCACAACTAATCTCATTTTCTTGGTTTGCCTTGCTATCAACTCTCCAACAACAACTCATCTTCCAACTCATCTTCCATGCACCCTTTCTTAGGAAAAGGTATCAACTAGATTTATATATGATTTCACTATCAAGTCTTGGTCACCAAACAAACAAGCAAATCGCAACTCCTTTGGTCACCATTGCTCCTAAAATTTTGGCTCAATTTTCCTTTGTTTCAAATGCTCATGCTACATGGGTTTAACATTCCTCTTTTCACATTCCTCTTTTCACATGGAGACTTGTTGCCATATCATTTCCATGTGAACTATTATTTTTTTATTTTAATTTCATTTTACTATTAATCACATTGGTGTTTGGTAGTCTACGCTCAAATTATTTATAATATCACTGAAAAAAATATTCAAAAAAATTTCTTTATAAGAATTTTTCCTTCTATACATTTCAATGTACTTTTGCATGACCTTTGATATACTTTTTGTTGTTATCTAAAATCAATTATTTTAAAACTATGGACACTTTCAAAATAAAAAAAATATAATCCAAATTTTAAAAGGTATGGATATTTTCAAAATAAAAAATATAATTGAAATTTTATCTTTATAAATTTTCATTGAAACTTTTTTATTTCAAATAATTTCATGTTTACACATATCATTTCAACCAAATGAACTAGATGCACACAATGTGTGCATGTATGCAAATAAACAATGCCATTTCAACCAAATAAACTAGACACACACAATTCATATATGCAAATAAGCAATGACATGCCACCACATGACTTTTGTTATAAATATCTCAAGCATTTCATGATTATTTTAAAATTTTGAAGTAAACAATTATCCAATTAATATATTAAATTTAAATAAATGATTATTATGTTACTTTGTTTTGAAGAGAAATGTATAAATAACTGCTTTTTTATCTTTCTTATTATTGTATGCAATCATGTATTTTTATTTTAATGAAAAAAATAAATTTCCCAATCCCATGGGACACTCAAACATACAGAAAAGCTCATTTCATACCCGACAACTTCAAGAAGATACATGTATTTTTTTTAAAAGGGAAAAAAATCTCAATCCTACAAAATACTCAAACATACAAAACAAAAAACTCATTCCATACATGAGAACTTCAAAACACTTATTTGAAAATCAATTTCAAATACCAAAACTCCAAACACTAAAATTAATTATAAAACTTATTTTCATATTATTTATATCCTCCTCTACCTACCCTACTGACAATGATCGAATGGAATTTTTTAAAAAGTAATTGCAGAATGGAATCACTTTTTTTAAAAGTAATTGCACCATTCTACCAGGAAAATGCTGCGTGTCTAGTGACTATGATATTCTCCACTAACTTGCAGGTTCGCAAAGTTATTGTACTGTAATGTTTGTTTATATTGAATTCACGGAATTGTCGGAACCTTCCCGGACTCCTCGGAGCCGCTGTGCACATGGTTTGTTTGTTTATATTGAATTCACGGAATTGTCGGAACCTTCCCGGACTCCTCGGAGCCGCTGTGCACATGGTTGTGACCACTTTTCAGTAATGGTCACTATGTCATGACCAGATTGAAAGCATTCACTGCTGCTGCTCATATCGTTGAAAATTCCAAAAAGTACCTGTCCCACTCAAAACAAGAGAGAGCGGAGTATGGCGAGATGGCTAAAACGCGTAGCCGCGGACCAAGCAGACGATCGGCTGCTTCGTCTTTCTTTTCAATGAATTAATGATTGCACTGAACTTGACCTATAAATGAGATACCTCTTAAATGCACCGTTTTATCAGGAGCGTGTTTTTCTCGCTAAGAGATTGCTAAGCGGAAAATCTTCATAAAACTGTACGTTTATTTCTTTCTGTTGGTCGTCAACGAAGAACTGCAGTCCTAGAATACTCTGTAGACTAGAGATTTGTTGGTCAGCGATGGATCTCAGAATTGCGATAGCAATACCCAAAGGTTGCGCGGGGCACGTGTGCCATATCACCCGAGAGTTCTCACCGCCAATGTCGCAGAAAAAGATTGTGAGAGCTCCCACTCTTTCTGCTTCAAAGATTACAAGAGGAGTTAACCAGAGGCAGCTCGTTGTAAAAGCTGCAAGCTCTGGCGAATACGAATTTGGTTCAGGTAGCGTTTTTTTGTTCTTGATTGCAGAAATTATGGTTATTTCTCTGTAGTGGACTGCATCGGTCGTCCAAAAAGTTGCATTAAGTGCCGAATTGTTTTGAACGCAGGTGGCCGGAATATAGTGGACGCGAATATGATACTTCTGAGAAAGCGAATGTTGGACCTCAAAATGCAGGAAGCAAATTACAAGACTCCGGGAGAGTACATGGAATGGGAGAAAGAATTATATCCCGCGTATCATGCGCAGGTATTCAGGGCAATGGAATGGTTGCAGTACACTTTGATCAACACTCGCCCTGTTGTTGCAATCACAGTTTTGAGTTTCATATCTGCCAGCGTTCCCTTATCGATTCTTATTGTATCAGCGAATCCTGTAAGCCGCGTGGGTCAAATTATCATGGCGTTTCTTAGCAGTTTGCACAGTTGATCATGTACAAATGACGGAACTCGAAATTATAATAATCCATGAATGTAGAAAGAAAAATAGTAAAATATGTTATTTTTTAGGTTCACTCTTCTATATGCAATAGTTACAGAATTCTAGTTTGATATATACCCCTAGAATGTTGAGGATCGATGCATAGGACACATCAGGTGACGAGACCGTAACTCGGGATAATAGCTTCAATTATGTAAAGCAATTGTGTGAAGAAAGAAATATAATTTTTTTATATAAAACCGCCTCTCAGATAGCGTATTTATTAATCACAATTTATATATCTCTATAAGAAGTAAAAAATAGATTAGCATCTATCCGACCTAATGAGGGCCTTCAAAACAGATACGCATTGTTCCCACTCGATAAGGGTCTTCCAAACAGTGCTTTGCAATTAATAAAGTTATTTATCTTTTTATCTTTAATGTATGATATTATTAATAACTTAGTAGGCTTTTATTTATTTGTTTTAGTTTTTAAAGATATTTTTCATATATTATTTGATATTTTTGTTAAAATTTTAGAAAATTATGATAATGATGATTAACTTTCATTGAGACTAATATCGTTTATTGGACCTTAACAAAGAAGTGGTTAATTGAGATCATTTAAGATTTTTTTTTTCTGTGATAAAAAAATAGGGAAAGAAGCATTCCTAGGTCATTGTAGTTTTCCTTACTCAACCAGTTAAGGAGGTTGGTAGTGGGGCAAATGTTATGGAAATGAAAAGGGATGTAAGTGAGGGTCGGACAATCCAAGAGAAAGTGTTTTTCATCTTTGACTCTCTTAGTATCGTAAATGAAGCATATTCTTTCGTCCCAAGGAATCTTGGGAATAGACCAATGCCTAGTTTCACTCCAAAGCTCATGAGAATTAGTTTGATCCTTGCAATCATGAGAATTAGTTTTGATCCTTGCAATATTCATTCGCTTCTTAGCACCGGTTAATACATAAAGGTAGTTTTGGTTAGCAAGCATGGTGTTGATTACCTTGTCATAGTATCTTAACTTTCTTTTCCCCTCTAACTCCTTATCGCTCCACAACTTATCCTTAAATTTGGAAGTAATGATGTTTTTAATATTATCCTTATTCCCCAAGAGGATCTCCTCCCTTATCTCCCAATGGTCGAGCCAGGACTTGGCATCCTTATGCCACCCTCGTTTGAGCCGAAGGTGGTTTTGACAAGAGTTAGAACAATTTTTGGGGGCCTCTTAGCATCCATGTTGTACAACTTCTTCTTATACATTAAATACCTAAACATAGTTGTGCATTCAATGGGGGAAATGCTAGCCTCAATCAAGAGAATAGGGTAGGGAGTATTACCTTTAATCTTGAGGTTGTAGGTTATCAATTGCTTTTGGATCATTTCAATCTTTCTCCAAGAATCTCTAGATAGACTAAAAGCCCACATCTCGCATCCATATAAAATAACAGGGGTGACGAGAGTCTTGAAGAGGAACTTTTTTTTACTCCAAACCCAAAGATCAGTTGTCTTACAATTGTTTTCAAGCTCATAGTAAGATTTCCAACCTCCTAAAATCATTTTCTCAATTCTATAGTTCCAATTGAGCTAATGGTGAATGTCAATACCTAAATATTTGTAAGAAGAAACATTCTCTAAGTAATTGTTATCATAGATGAAATTGTCATAAGTGATCTTCTTGGATTTAATAATCATAACTTTAGTCTTATGAGTATTAACAATCATACCCATCTTGATACAATAATCATGGAGGGTTTTAAGCTACTTGTCAAGATCGTTGGGACTCCTGGCAAGAAGAATGATATCATCAGCATAAAGAAGAAGAGTAATGAATATACCAACAAGCTTGGGTCCTTCACAACCAGTAGCTTCTAAGCATCCCTCAAGCTTGTCAATGTAAATTCCAAAAAGGGTAGGGGATAGGGGACATCCTTTCTTAACACTGATGCTGCATTTAATTTTAGTAGACCAACCCTTAGTGGTCTTAAGTTTGGCAATAAAATTCTCGTATAATCTAATAACAACGACCCTTAACTCAGGAGGAACCATTATTTCATCGAGCCTTTTCCATAACTTCTCTTGAGGAACAATGTCAAAAGATTTTCTAAAGTCAACAAAACAACAAAAGAGATTAGTCTTATTGTTACAACAATCCTCGACAATGGTCCTAAGAGTGACAAGGTGGTCAATCATAGAGTGGTGCCTTCTAAAACCAGCTTGCCCAATCGCTCTTTTACCATGGGTTTCAAGCCAAGCACTAATATTCTTCTCCAGAATGAGCCCATACAACTTGGCTAAAATGTGGCTAATCATGATAGTCCTATAGTTAGAGGGAACATTTTTATCCCCACTTTTAAAGATAGGCACGATAAGGCTCTATGTCCACAACTTGGGAAAGCCATGTTTAACCGCCAAGTTGAGGAGATTGTGCAAGTGCGGGGTGAGGATGGACCTTCCAATTTTGAGAATTTCAGCTTGGTAACCTTCAATATCCCTAGCTTTCCCATTGGCGAGCTTCTTAATCCCAGACTCCACGTCTTCCAAAGAAAAGGTATCTCCCTCTATAGGAGTGTTTCTGATGATGCCCATGGTGTCTAGGGAGTCATATAGGTTCCTAAGATAGACATCCCATTCCTTTAAAGGGATCAAATTGTTCTGTTTCGAATTTACAGACAAAAATGGTCCTCCAAAACTTTCTAGGCTCAGCTTTAGAGAGGTGAAGGAGAAGATCTTGCCTCTTGTCTATATAGTTTATTTTTTTCCTTTTGATAAGATCTTTGTATAGCTTGATTTTCACGTCGTTAATAGTTTTGTTGGGAGCATCTCTAATCACTTTTCTCGCATATTTACAATCATTGTTATACCAAGGTTTGGAAGTCCTATTGTTCTTATTATATGATACCTCCTTAGAGAATTTGTTAATGGTAGTGGAGAGGATAGTAGTAAAATCGTGGTATGTGTTATCAATGTTGGCATTATATGTTAAGGAACCTAATTCCTTTGTTAAATTTTTTAAGAAGAGATCTGTTTTACTTTTGTCAAAACACATGTGTCTTTAACTCTCATCATTCTTATGCATGTGGTTGGTGTACATATCAAGATTAAGGGTTAAGGAGAGATTTCTATGATAAAAGTCAGGCTCATGGTCATTTAGAAGATCAAAATTAACTATACAGTGGAGAACCTGGGTATTAGATATCGCATAGTCCACAACATTGCTACCCCATGAATACAAGTCATCTGACAAGAGGAAGGGCACTTATTGATCCCATTACAAATAAACAGGTCTTGGAAACTACAAAGCTTAATTAGCTTAGTGCTGAAAAGGTTCTTAATAGTGTCTTGAGAGTTTCTTTGGAATTAACTAACTAGAACATAATCCTCACTAGGCCATAAGAGGTTAGGGTTAGAGTTATTACTTAATAGAGTGGTTTGTATATTATAATAGTAAATTATTAAATTATAAACAATAAAAAATAGTGTTAACAATTTTTGTAGAATTATTTATTAATTGCATTTGAATAATAAATAAAATTAAAATGATTTTTTTTATATTAATAATAATTTTTTTAAAATATTATAAGTAAAAAATGAATTTAAATAAAAAGAATAAGAATTTATCTCTAAAATGGTTATGTCTTTTGTATTTTTAGTCCTTTCCAAGACAAGATTCTAGCAATCAATTTGTCTGTTGACCACTATTAGTTTAGTATTGACCAATGCAACTTATTTACCATCAGTTACTTCCGCCATAAATTAAGCAAGTCTTTGTAGAAAAAATACATAAGAATAAGATATAAATAAATATACTTATCAAGTCTTACTTCCCACCATTATTTATATTTTCCTCAACATTTATGTAGTTGTAAAACTATAAATGTGTAAACTTACTAGTAGTTACTATCCACCAAAATTTATACAAGTCCTTGTGCCTCAACAAGCACTTAATTGATCTACTTCACATCCCAATTTATTTGTTCTTGTTAAAGAAACACTATAAGATTTTATTTTCCTATTGACCATTATTAATTTAGCATTGACCAATGTAGATTATAATTTTTTATACAATTTTCCTATAGCATAATTTCTAACTTGAGTGATATCACTTTTTCTTCTATAGACTTCGATGCATGGTCTACAAATTCCTCATATAATTTAAAAATTATTCATTATTCACAAGTAGGATTTAATCCTTCATTTATCATATTTGCAAGATGAAGTTATTGTTGTATAATTCCCAAAATTAATTTCTTGAAAAATAGTATAAATGAATTATGGACTTGCTTCTCCCCTCATTTTTTGTGACTATATATTTCATGTCTTTTCCATGACGAATCATGTGTTTTTCCTCAAGTTGATGACATTCATTTATAAATAGATCCATTTTCTTAAAAATTTGAGTGAAAGTACCCCAATGGGGGTGGATGATAAAAAAGATAGTGGTGTTGGGGCGGAGGTGGGTGGAATGCTCCCCCCATGCCTCTATCATGTGGCCATATATTATGTTACCATGACAGAGCCTTGTTGGTGTTTTGAGGTCTCTCGCTATTATTATTTGTCGATGGTGGTTTGGTTCTATGAGAGGCGGAAGGGTCAGCTGCACGGAGGCCCTGCAAATCTACTAAGGAATGTCTCGAATTACAATGTCCTATTATACTGCTTTGTCTGCATATGATATAGAGGAGAGCATGGGATTACAAGTAAAACTTGGGATCCTGGTCTTGGGAATATTTCTAAGTCTCGGGAGTTTTTGAGCGAAGAGGACACACTTCTCCCACTATTGGTAGGCCTGCAATGAAACTCTTCCTTTGAATTTAGTCATCCTTGGAGGTAATTCGAGCCCCCTATTTTGTCTTACTCTTTTTATCTGTTTCTATGACATGCAAGTTGATTTTTTTAAGCAGGGTCCATTTGGTGGTTTTCTATGTTGTCTAGTTTCTATGTTTTATAAAGCTTATTTCCATTTGTTGTGGAGAATAGTTCATGGGTTAAACTTAGGGTTTGTGGCCCATCTTGGTCTCAGTTACTCTTACAATGTTTTCTTGTAAGTCTAAGAAGAGGGGGGTTATTAATCTCTTGTTGGCTGTGTTGACAGCTTGGGGGCTTGCATTGTTGCTTATCTCCCTAGGTCTTGTGTGCTTTTGTGGGATATTATCCTCATGTTTTGTTGGGTTTCATGCACTCTGCTTTTGGTATTCATCTATGGCTTTTGACCAAGGGTAACTGACAGAAATCCTACTTCCAAACCCCTCAATTTTCTGGTTCTAGGTTCTCTATTTTAGGCTCTTCTTGTTGTACATTTCTCTACTTGTTTGGGCTACTCTAGTGGGTTGGGTGCATCTAGCACTAGGTAACTGATAGGGACAAGGTTCCTTGTCCAATTCTAGGGATTTGGAAATCTTCACTATTGGCATCTCTAGTAAATTTTACAGTTTTAGTTGCCATTATGTTCTAGCTAGTATTAAAATGCCATGTCGACATGGTCATGCTCGTAGGAGAGTAGGGTAAGGGGATAGTATAGTAGCCCTCTTCCTGAGACTTCGAATCCACTGGAGCTTGAAACTAACCAGGTACTATTTCTCCCAATTCGTAAGAAGAACATGTCTTCTTCGAGGTTTTCACACACCATGCTCGGCACTCTAGCTCAAAATATGAATTATGAAATGAAATTTGTACCATGCATAAGAAACATTAGGTTTTAATGAAGCAAGTCTCAAAGGAAAGGCATAATGGCATGAATGAAATCTTTTCCTTCATGAACAATCTCCCATAGAATCAATGGCACATTCAAGATAATTTGGCCCATATACAACACAATCAATAACACCTACAGGAAAACTGGCATGATCTTGATGGGCACTTGAGCCATATGGAAAAAAATTTGCATTGTGACTTTCAGCTACCACCTCCCCCTAATTTTCAATTCTAATGGTGATCTACTATATTATAACATTCATGGTTTTCTGGTACTATGTGCCTCTCAGGTTTTGGAAACCCAAATGGTTTTGGGCTCAGAGTGAGCATATTTGGAAATTTTCTACTAGACAAAAGACCTAGTAAGAGTGAGGCTGATAGAAGTTTTTCAAGTAGAAAAAATTGATGTAATTTTTCCTTATAAATGAAATTTTTTGAGTTACAAAAAAAAAAAAAAAAATCAGTGCAAGTTTTCTTTAAAGAGCTTACATGGTGTGCTACGCAAAAACTATCCATAGTAACATTTTATAAATTTAGAGTTGTATTTGTTGTAGATTGTTTTATAGGTTTTGCATTAGATGATGAATTTATAAAATAATGTTTAGAGGATTTATGTGATCAGTTTCCCTCTGTATAATTATTTATGGGATCTATTGTTTTATTGGACAACTACATAATAATGTATTACAAACTTTCCATAGTTGTAGCATCTTCGTCTTTTAATTATGGGGTGTGATTCATTAGAGTGGAGGGGTTTTTGTATTAATAGTCTTTCTTAATATCTAGCACCAAGAGTACCCTTTAGACTAATCATTTCTTTTCTACCCTCCTGACTTCTACCAAATTTTATCCGAGGTAGTTTTGCCAACTCTTTTCACAAACATAGTAACAAATGATGGAAATGTTTTAGTGTAAAATTCTATTTGAACATCCTATGCAGGTTTAGAATCTATTAGGAATTTATTTAGAATGGTGGTGAATCTTTTAATGGTGGGTAAACATGTGACAAAGAGTTACTATGATATGATTCAACTCCCCAAGTACAGTTAAGGAAGTGAAACCGACATGAAAAGACCAATTTGACCTTCCACACATGCTACAGAATCTTCAAGAGCCAACCAACCCTCCCAGGTGACCAACCCCTGAGGCAACTTGATTTTTCATTGCCCTAGAGCCTCAGTCGCTCCCATGAAAAGGCATGCATGAAAATAAGACCCTCCAATCACTCCTATAGTAGGTCATCCATGCGATTGTGGAATTTTTCATGTAGTTTTGTGCCAACTACCCCAGATTATGTGCCACTTTTTCATGGTCAGGACTTAGGCCACTGCCCAGAACTTCATTAAACTTCCAGAAATGATAAATAACATAGAAACAAGGGTATTAATGCAAAAACCGGAACAACAACTTGACCTAACCCCTACTATCCATGACAAGTATTTTGTTAAACACATCACAAACATGTAATATACATATCATAACAACAAATATGAGCATAAGGGTCTCATACTTATATGAGAATCATCAAAGATGAATGATATATCCTCAAAATAGCTGAATTTTTATCTATTCGGTTACTCATTAAGTATCATTTCATATACTAACCAAAACATGATAAGAGGCATACATCATAACTATCATAAAATATACTTATAACAAACAAATAATCAAAGATATATCAATGAGGAAACAACCATTAAAGTTGCATAATATCAAGCACATTTGTTCATGAAAGTACCAAGGAAAAGGATCTCTTATTAACATATGAAAATACAACCAAGTTAGGGACTTCCACGTACCACCTGACCTTAGATTGGGATGAACCAAATCTCTCTTTCATCTAATCACTCCCGCGCCATATTCCAAGAATGAATGTGGGATGTCATGAAACAAATCAAACAAAACCAAATCGGGGCTTGTAGAGGCCAAACCACCTCAACCCTAAACTAGTGATTACACCTCATGTTTGGACATCACTAACCATCACCATATTGGTCTCTACCCAAGTTGTCCAGGGCTCCAGAGCGTTTGTTCCAACCAGGGCTTCCAAGACTAGTAACTCAACCCACATCTGTTGTCAAGCTTCTGTAACAACCCCGAAATTAAAAAAATGCAACTAATTAGATCAATTATGCGATTTACAATCAACACGCCTCTATTCAACTAATTAGCATATAATTTTTTAGAAATAGGAGCAAAGGCAATTTACCTACATTGATGATATCCCTTATTTGTAATTTCGAAGTTGAACATTATTTGAATCTTGCTATCCGTAACAAAGTTTTGGGGACGACTCTCCACCCAACAGTAGGCTCAGCTGCATATAATCTTTTAGCTGGCCACCCCCAAGCCCTCAATCAATGCACTATTGCCACAGAATCCTTTGTCTTACAACACTTTTCTCCCAAAAGAATGGATGATGGAATGATCTCTCATCTTCCTCATCGTCTATTAAATAGACCAAACATTGGAAAGGGAATCGCATGCACACATTCCATGTGTCAACATGCAGCTTTCATTTTTTATTTTAAGTTTTACTTAAGTTAAATTTTCTCTTAATTTATTTTTTTATTATTTTATTCATTTTTACTTTTTGATAACTTTACTTATTTTCACTATTTTTATAGTTCTCTTAGTTAACTATTTCTTATTTCATTTTACTTTTTGTTAACTTTACTTATTGTTAAGTACTATTTTATATTTTACTTTTACATATACTTATTTAGAACTCTAATATTGTTACTTACTATTTTATTTATTTGTTATTATTATATTTCTTCATTATTTATTATCTATTTACTATTATTATCTTTTCTTTATTGTTTATTATTTATTTGCTTATATTTTAATATTATATTATATTATTTATTATTATTATTATTATTATTAGGGGACATTACATACTCTCCCTCTTTAAGGAACTTCGTCCCGAAGTTAAATTGAATCATTTAACATTTTATTTATTTAGTTATTTATTACTTCATGTTTTCCCTACACCCTCTGCTGAACTAGTATAACCAGTAGGCATTGAAAGTTTTCACAACACTCGGGAAACCTCAAAGAATCTCTATCTTTTTCCCACTTTCGGAACCAGGCATAAGCCTCATTGGTCTGTATCCTAGTCCAAGGTTGGCCGCAAGGCTCGCGCCTGACTCAGACCTCATCTTCCCCAAGGCAGGCATCTAGTACGATACTCAATGACTCTGGGCATCTCACAAGGCTGACCCACTCCCTCCACACCTACTAAGGTGCACAACCCCAAGCATCAAAGTCCTTACACCCCCACCAAATTTCTACAACCCAATCTAATAACAGGCACCTAACCTACAACATCAGGCACTTGGCCTCTTCAAGATGGTCCCATATCCCTTCAAGAGCTATCCATCAAGAGATATACAAGACAAAGGAACCACGAGCATATGTAGTGTTGATTGAGTTTGTCCCCAGCCCATATGGTGTTACATATTTTCCCCCGCAGGTATAGGCTCCTATGAGATCATCAAATAAACCGACCCTCTCAGCGCATTTGTGGATTTCCTGTCCATCACCACATCTCAACATACATCCAATGAATTAGTAATAACCGTAATATCATAGAAAATAATCCACATGTCAAGTATTGCATGTCATCATGATAGCATATCATCATTGTTAATCACCACATTGGAATAATAAAGAACTCCATGCTCATGCATGTCATAAAATCTACATGCAATTACCACATGCTTCACATCATAATATCCTCATAAGTTATTACATCAACATCAACATCAAAGGCATATCATCACATAATAAATGAACCACTAATCAATATACCTCATATCATAACATCATAAACCCTATGCATATCATATTCATCATGAACATACATCATTATTATAACAAAATAAGTAAATAAACACCACTTATGCATCATTAATCTCTCATCAAAACTATGTCTAATTACCACATACCATCACCTCATGAAATATCATCACAATATTATATTTCAAATCATAACAAAAGAAATTTAACTCATAAATCGTGGTTAGACCTTTCAAGTAATATTCTATAGATCTAATTTTATTAAAAATCCTGCATTAAACATAAACAATTTCAAGATTTACTGGAATCACTAAATATTGCTTTGATATATACATATTTTCACCATTGTAAAATTTTATAAAACATAGTTTAATAATCTCAAATCTTATTCAATTAATATTTAAATTAATGTCATACACTTTCACCTCTTCCATTTTTTATTTTTTAAACCAAAATTTAATTAAAATTAAACTCTTGAACCAAATTTTAATTAAAATTTAATTCTTCTATAAACAAATAATTAATATACATACTTAATATTTTAAAAACCACATAGCTTTAGTTTTAAATATTTAAAAACCACGTAAGTATAATTTTAAATAGAAAAGTTTATGAATTTTAATTTCAAAATGTCTAGCTAATATTTTCAAAATGTCTCATATATATGTATATATATGATTTATTAACTTAAAAATTCATATAATATATTACTCTAAAAATTCATATAATATGTTACTCCATCAAATATATATTTTACCTATTCCATTAGTCATACGCTGTAAAAGATGGCATCTAATGGCTCTATCGGGTTTGCATCCTCGCTAGGTTACAAATTTTCGATAAAAAGGACCATTTTTAAAACCAATATTACAAAATCGATTTAGCACAGGAATAACAATATCACTCTTACCAATTCACTATCGCTTCAATGGATTATCTGTATGCTTTTTCTGAAAGGGAGACTGGGCATTTCTATGCCTCATCCAAATCTTGAATATGTATTGATGATCTTGATATACTCTTAATATAAAGCTATGTTGGTTTTTTTTCTCGGAAAAAAAAAGTACGATTTGAAAAGTCAGCCAAAGAAAAAGAAAAAAAAACCACAAAAACTTGCGTAATATTTTTAATAATTTTGAATTTTTATATTATAATTTATTTTTAACCATTCTGTTGTATATAAATCTGATCATTTCAAATCAAAGCAGTGCAAAGACTTAGATACTTTAAAATGTTGGGTTCTGAAATGATTAAAAACATTAATTAAATCAAATATAGTAGGTTTGATCATTTTAGAACGGTAATATTTCACATTTTTCAAAAATTTCACTTTACTCCACAATAAATATATAATTCTCCAAAAATTCCACTTTACTCGTAATAAAATATAATTCTCCAAAAATTCTTTACTTAACGATAAGTGTATAGCTATGGACTACTCCAAAAATTCTGATTCTCCAAAAATTCTTTACTTAACGATAAGTGTATAGCTATGGACTACTCCAAAAATTCTGAATTTGTTGAAACATCTTCGTAACCTTCCCTAATAATCATAAACTTATTGGAGGAAACATTTGTATGCTTTTAATGCTTTTTAATAAACTATTAAATGCTTATATATGAATTGGGAGAGGTTGAGCTCTCCACCTACGGATTTCTCAATTCAAACATTGAGACCTACACGCTAACTAACATGCTACGAGACCTTTTAAATAATTTAATAATAATATAATTATAATAACCATCTATTTTGCTTAAACGATTTTTTTTATTTTTTTTTTAACTTTTCCACAAATATAAAAAAGAAATCCAATAATCATGAAATAAAAATAACAAATAAAATTATTTACAATAATTAATCATGAAAGTAGTAATTCAAAAGTTCGATTGAGTTGAAAAACTAGGTTTTGACACCATATGTAACAACCCTAAAATTAAAACATGCAATTAATTAGATCAATTATGCGATTTACAATCAACACATCTCTATTCAACTAATTAACATATAATTTTTTAGAAATAGGAGTAAAGACAATCTACCTATAGCGATGATATTCCTTACTTTTAATTTTGGAGTTGAACGTTAATTGAATCTTGCTAACTGCAACAAAGTTTTGGGGACGACTCTCCACCCAACCGTAGGCTTAGCTACATATAATCTTTCTACAGCTAGCCACCTCCAAGCCCTCAATCAACGTACTACTGCCAGGGAATCATTTGTCTTACAACACTTTTCTCCCAAGAGAATAGACGATGGAATGATCTCTCATCTTCCTCATCGTCTATTAAATAGACCAAACATTGGAAAGAGAATCGCGTGCACACATTCCATGTGTCAACTTGTAACTTTCATTTTTTTTATTTTAAGTTTTACTTAAGTTACATTTTCTCTTAATTTATTTCTTTATTATTTTATTCATTTTCACTTTTTGATCACTTTACTTATTTTTACTATTTTTTATAGTTCTCTTAGTTAACTCTTTCTTATTTTATTTTAGTTTTTGTTAACTTTACTTATTGTTACTATCTTATAGTTTACTTTTATATATACTTATTTAGAACTCTAGTATTGTTATTTACTATTTTATTTATTTGTTATTATTATATTTATTCTTTATTTATTATCTATTTATTATTATTATCTTTTCTTTATTGTTTATCATTTATTTGCTTATATTTTAATATTATATTGTATTATTTATTATTTTTATGATTATTATTATTAGGGGACATTACAGCTTCCAGAGTGTTTGTCCAACCAGGGCTTCCAAGACTAGTAACCAAACCCATAAAGAGCTTCCAAAACGTTTTTCCAACCAAAGCTTCTAGGACTAGTAACTCAACGCAAGCTATTACATGGCTTCTAGTGCATTTTTCCAACCAAGGCTTCCGGGAACTAATAACTCAATCCACAACCACAAGGAACATGAGAATCAATAAGAGAACAAAATAAAGAAACCTACAACACCATGGTTATCAGGGAAATGACAAGGCTAGGAAAAACCACCCTCAATCCAGGAAATCCTCCATGTCAATGACATACCATAACCAAGAAACCATATGCATGTGTCATGCATGCTAAAACTAGCAAGGAAATCATACATGCAACTCGGTACATGCAAAAAAACCCATTGTAGTTATTGATCCCACTGTCCTCCTATGCTTTCCTACTCTTCTTTTTCCTTCTTGCTCCAAATCCCAAGTATGCCACACTCCTCCAAGAGTGCTCCAAGAAAATTTTAAGTGCCCGAGAGTATGGGAGAGAGAGTAGAAAATGAGAGCTCCAAAACTGAACTGACAAAAAGCCAAACTGAAAAAATCCATGAATTGATCCTTAGAATCCGTTTTATTAATGAGGCCCCAATTTTCTTCAATTTTCTATTATTTTCCTCCTCACATGCAACCTGTGACCTTTCTCCTCTCTTTTCTCCTAGTTTCCATTATTTTCATAAATAAAATGCCAATTAATGTCACTTTATCTTTCCAAAGCATTTTCCATTACCTTTGTCAATTTCTATGGCCATTAATTAATCACAAGTCATCGCCATCACTATGCTTTTTGCCCAACATTCATCTTGGAATACAAGTCCCATTGCATTGGTTATTATTTTTCTTTATTAACTTTATTACATGGATTTTTAACTAAGGTTGTTACACCAGTAGGAAAATTGAAATACCAGTTAGATTTTTTATTTTAAAAAGCATAAGGAAACAAATATTGTGCCACATCTTCATGCTACTCATCCATCATTGGAACAAATAGAATCATTTTCTTAATATGGTTTGCAAGGGATTTGATTTATCTAGATCAAATTTAGGCTATAATTTTCCTAGGTGTTTAAGTAAAACATGAAGCTATCTTATAAAATCCAGAGAATTTTGCACTAACCATGGAGATTGTTTATTCTAGTTTCAATTCCAACCATAACTTGTTGTAATATTTTGGCATTGTATTATTTAGTATATTTAATGTTAGAGCTAGACTTTAAAGAAGATGAAGATGGGCCAGGATTATAGGTTGGAGGAATCTAAATCAAAGGATTTTTTATATTTTCAAGAGAAAGAGCAATGAAATCTTGAAGGAACTCTACATAGGTATCTTGTACATTTTGTTGAACTACCCTATGAGGTCTGTTGTGTATCAGAAATTGGTGCACTAGCGTAAACAAGTTAATTCGGTAAGTGTAAGAATAGGTAATAAAGTGAAAATATTGGACATGTAAATGAGAAACATAAAATCAATACTAAACTACATGTTTAGACTCAAATTGAGGTTTATTAATTTATAATTATGGGTTTTCAATTTAGGTTGTGTTTTGGACGGTAGGTTTCAAAATAGGATTTTTTGCTTGGTTAAACTTCACCTTTAGTTATGGGTTAGATAGAAGATGTTTTGCAATTGTTTTGAATATTAAAGAGTCCACATGGTGGCTAAATTTTCCTATCATCCATACAAAGGTGTGGTTTCATTCTAGAACCAAAATGTTTATGTGTTTGAATTGTCTTCATCAACTACATAAGTTTACATGGGGAAGGACCCAATTAGGCCTTTCTCCATTTGAGATGCAAAATTATCTAAATTCTCGCATAACTCCCATTACCAAATTTAAGAATTAAGCCTTGAGATTCCTAAAACTACTAGGCTACCATATTTTATAGTTTATTAGATATGAATTAAGAATAATTAAGTAGATACGAATCTACAAAATCAAATGAAATGAATGCAATTAATACACAAAACTTGTTTTATTGAATTATCCTTTGTAAAAAATTCAAATAGTTATATGTAAATAAATTTAACCCTATGAGTAATCAGAAGGACTATGATTTAACATCCATTTAATGAAAATGTTAATAAGTGAAAGAGAGAAAATATAAGACAACATGAGAAAAGTCTATAACTACAATATCAAACTTCACAATGATTTTGAAGATATGAACAACAAAGAATAGTCTCAACCAAATCATAGGCCAATATCAATCTCAAAAATATTGAAAAAAGGTTTTTTTAATTAATGTTAAAATAGGATATATTGTGAAGAAAAAACGAATTATAATTAGCTTTGATCCTATTCATACAAAACTATGATAGAGGTAGTCTACCGATTTGAATTTCTTGACCTTCCCAATCTCTACCAAATATTTGGAATCTTATTTCTTTTCTTTTACATATTTCTTTACATAATATTCGAAGCCTCAAAAGTAATTTCAATATTGTGAGTTAATTAAATATTATGTGTTCTACTTATCTTTAAATAAGGAAATGTTTCACTCTGCCTTCTATATACTTCTATCTAATTTTAGCAAAAATGATTTTATTAAAGTTATTTCTCTACCTCAAGTTTCTATATAGCCTCTCACACCTGCTTTATAAATGTTAGGGATAAATCAAATAGCATGCCTCTCTTGTTGAGTTCCATCCTATAAAGCCTTTATAGCCACCTCTTGGGTGTACAAAATACCACTTGGACCACAAAATGGGACACTGCATTTAGCTACAAGGCATTGTCTCAATTACCATGGTTTCACAAAATCCCCAATTTCTACTTGAATGTTCCTCCATGCCTTTGTTGGCCACCAACATTTTCATCTCCAACTACCTTTTTCCTATACCATTCCCTTACCTATTATACCCTTTTTACGGAAAAACCCATCATTTTGACCCCAAGCACCCATAATTAGTGTGATGAGCTAATATTTTCTTAATTTATTAAAAACCTGTTTTTTTATTTAGATCCAGGTGGATTTTTTAGATTATGAAACTAATGATGGAAATGAAGTTCACTTCTAGTACTTGCAGGAGGCTTATGGTATTGTTGTAGCGGCTACAACCATCCTCCAAAATTTTGCCTTAGCCTCGTTTTGAAGGCTCCCTACCAACCTTTCACAACAACATGTCTTGCTTCATCAAGTACACAAGCTTCAGTGTTTTTCTTGCAAAATGACAGCCTGTCCATCAGAGCTTGTTGAATTCCCCTCATAGGTTGTTCTTCCGGACTTGGTCCAGCTACAGGCTGAGCAGACCCCTCAAGAAATTGCGCAATTCTAGAGGGCAACCAACCTTCCCTCCAGAAATTGTGTAATTCTGTCTGGCAGCCTACTCGGCTCCAAAATTGTGCAAATTTTCCATCCAAGCTTCACCTAGAAAATTGCACAATTCCTCCCAACAGGCTTGCTCAGCCCAGAAATTGCGTGATCCCTCTGGGCAGCCAGCCCAACTCCCTCCCAGAAATGCGCATTTTTTCCTCCCAGTTGAGTAGACTGTTGCATGTGCAGTTGAGTTGACCAGTTCCCTCCGGGACCGAGCAAAACTGATTTGCATGCATGGCCTGGTCCTCCTAAGGCAACATGCAGAGGGATACCTTGTTTCAGGGATCTATTTTTAGCAGATGTAGGTTACATGCAAAGATAATTTGAGAAACCTCCTACCAAGTGTCGCTCTTCCTATATTTGTGGCATGCGCGTCACATCTTCTATTTTATCAAAACTCATGAACCGAACACTGCAGAGCTCATTCCTCACATCAAACTTGCAACTTTCACATCCCACATCGCATCTAGGAGTCATTGACACATTCAGCTCAACGTTTTTGGGGTAAGCCCACCTTCCATATCTTGTGTTGCATTTCTGACGCTTTTTGTGTTTCGCTTCGTATGAATGTTGTCTTCTTGATTTCAATGAGTGCTAGATGTCATTTTGATGCATACTAGATTGTACTAGCACCATTTCAGTTTTTGTTAAAATCTCACTATTGTCACATGCACGAAATTGTTTTTCACGAACGGTCATTGATTCAGCGACTTACCTCACCCACATGCATGTTGTTCTATTTTCTGAATCTGTCTTTCACTGTTTGCATGCATGATCATTCACTTATGTCTACACTCAGTATCGCCATGCATTCATATTCACATTCGCTTTCAGTCACCCGTCGGCGGGTCTGGGCAGCCTTGGTCCTGACTTTGCCTCACCAAGATAACATTGCACAATCCCGAAAGGTAAGGCTCTATCTTCCTCTCAGGAAATGCACATTTCTGCCCAGTGACTGTCCTCCAGTCCTGCATTGCACAATTCTGAGGGACATTGACTGCTGGCCCAGAAAATTGCGCAATGCAATAACTGAGCCTACAACCATTGCAAGCTAAGATTGCACATTACACAATTCCAGCAGTCAGAAGCTAGGCTGGACTATGCATTGTACAATTCCAACAGCCAGTCAACCTCCTGACATCCCAGAATATGCCTTGCGCAGTCTTGGCAGTCAGCCTCCCGACCTCTCGGCGGAAATTGCACAACCTTCATGATCAGCCATACATGTATGTTGCAATTCAATTCTCAAGTTCATTTTGGTTTTCGATTGACAGATTGCTTGCCATGAGTGTTGCCGTGTTTCCAGGTATCATAGGTGTTCATTTTCCTCTCAGCAACACAGGTACAATGGTTTCCAGGAGAGTAGAGTCGAAGACACCGTTGAGAGCACACTTGGGGATGTAGTCGATCAAGTGTCTATGAACTTGCCTACCCATGAAGACATCAAGTTATTCATAGAAAATGACATCAAGATATGATGGTAGCAGCATCACAATAAGTAGTACTATGAATAGCAACTGAAGGTAGCATACCAGATGTAACGAACGCAAGAGGAAGGTTGTTGAGAACACAGAGGTGGAACAAAGTTGCAAGCTTAAGTAGATCTTCTTGTGGTGAAAGCAACTTTGGAGACTCAGGCTACGAGGTGATGGCCCGACATGAAGATCACGCGAAGGCAGATAATGGACCAGAGAAGGAGTTGCATGTGCTCAAGCAGCAACTCAAGGAAGAAAAAGAGCTACACAAATGAGAGAATGAGTTGTAGCAGGAACATGTACAGCAGGGGGCACAATGTGCACAGATAGATGAAACTATGTTTGTACAAGTTATAGATTCATCGCAACAGCTAGCATGGAGTAGACATGGTGAGTGGTCTTGTTGATCGCATGCAAGGGAATTCAACATCATGCATGTAATTGTGTGCACAGATGCGATCTAACCCATTTGGCACACTCACTGAGGCAAAGATAAGAAGTAAGTCCAACTAGAGTTGAACATGTAGTTGATACTTGATGCATATGACCACCAGCACACACTGGAAGATCAGCACAGACACTATGCATCAGTCTGTTTCCGGTTCGACTGCACCCAAGAAGACCATGTGCATGCCAGTAGATGAGTTGGATGGAGAACCCATACCAATGCACCCGGATGCAACAAAGGTAAGAGTTCGCTTCGGCAAGATGTCACCATGGAGTGCATGCACACCATCACAGACGACCAAGATTAGCATCAGATCACCACCTTCACTATCACAAGCATGTCAAAGAGTTGGTCTCACCATAACGCACCAAGTGTCATTAATGTCTTGCATGGCTTTCTCAAGCAATTTTGTCTCACATGGGCACATGTGCATTGTAATGTAACATTTTATCAAGTTGAAGTTAAAGTGTCGATAGTTGGATGTAACACTCATAAAGTAGATGAAGAGTCGTGACGGTAGATGAATTGTCACAAAGGTGAATGTCAAGGACCACCACACCCTTGGTTATAAATAGAACCTCATAACTCGTTGTAAAGGCTTTTGGTCAGCCAAGCTTCCGATAAGACTATCTTCGAGAGAGCTTGGACATTATTGTAATGAGCCTTGGCTTGTCCACTACGCAGAGCTAGTATATCTCTTTGGAGGAGCAAGTGGTTGTGGTTGTAACGTTTCACTGTTAGAACTAGTGGTCAGACATGGATGTATTGTATGACTAAAACTTACACTTATTACTATGACAGAGTCAACATGTTTCATGCATATCTTGTAGTCTATTCTATGCTACATGGTTTACTCTAAATGATATATGTATTTGTTTGCTTACGCATGCATGGACTTTTCTGTGTATGTATGTATGAATCTTTTTGAAATGTGTTGTTGGTTTAACCATCACTTTGGATTTCTAGCTAACTTTCCTTCCATGTTGTGATGCATCTTTGCTCGTGTGTTCCCTTCTTAACTCTGTGCTATCACAGGTTTCCAAGGGGCGCACTCATCTCAACCCCCGTGTGTTTGAACCTCTCATGCACCTTCCTTGGCTTGTTGCAACTGTCACACCCTTGCTACCAACAGAGACATCTTACTTGCCTCTATGCAAAATCACGGTCAAGGCATTACCATACGACCCACTGCTAGGACTCCTACACCAAATGGTCTGAGGTATAATTAGGACTTCTTACTAGGAAGATCCCCTTACATGTTGGCGGGTCCAGCACTGCCAACATTTTGGTGCTAGAAGAAGGGCCAGATGACAAGCTGAGTCGTCATCATATGTTTTGAATCTTTGTACATCTATCATGGAGTTTGTTATAGTTCGCCCTCCGAAATGTCTGTCCAATTGACATATCTTTCACGTCGAGAGGGAGTTGTGGGATCACTTGTCACAACTCATGTAGGATGGGGAAGGCGAAATGGCCTAACCTGAGCACTTAGATGACTTCCATATGCTCATGTAGGGCATGGAAGATTTTAATGAAATAAAGGTTTGTTCATTGCTTACACATACACTCCGCGACAACCCATCAAAATGGTGTGGCACACTACCTCATAACTTTGTGCACTCATCCAAGCAGTTCATCGATATAATTCAATTTGTTTTCCACCATTTTGATCGTGAAATGTTTGATAAAAAGTTGCTAAGACAATGGAAGGGCCCGCACGAATCACCTATGGAGTTTTCGGAGCACTTCCATCTATTCATGTTTGAAGCCCCAAAAAGTCAGATGAAATTTAAGTATCTCATGGACAGATTCAAACGTTGCCTTGTCCAATATGTCAATCCCAAGAAGAAGTTCAAGCTTAAAACCCGCTTAGCATACTTCAGTGATGGAGCTGCACAATCACAGATGAACACGGTCATTGTCACAAGTGACTGTCCACCATCCCCTCATCAAACAGCTCCACCATCGCAGAGTGATGTGGGAGAGCATGCACATACATCTATTCAACCATCACATCCTCCCGACACCGCTCCTTCTGATTTTTGTGCAGACTTGGTTGTGTGTCCCATACCTTGTCCCGTGTATTTTGTACCTCAACCTCTGTCTTCGAACTAGGATAATCCTCTGGATGACACTATCTTGTGTTCTTTCGTTCCAAACTCTACACCTGTTTTGAACGAGGATCGATCTATCGACGGAGTTGGTGTTGCACAACCAACATGCGCTGACATTCATGAAGAGCATGACTGGGAGCTTGAACATCCACTGGCAGTAGAGGACCATCCCTATCTGTCCGTACCTCCTCCATTTTTTCTTGACCTCCTTGGTGATCCTGCCATCCCTGATTTTTCATGTGTATCTCCATCCACGGAAGCACCCATTGTTGATCATTTGCAGGACACACTGGATGTCAGTCCATCATCTGAAAATAGAGAGGACTGATTATTCTTTGAACATCCACTTGATTTTTCATCTTTCTTTTCTGGAAATGCATGGGATGAACATTCTTTCTTCTCATCTACCCCTTTGTGCGATTCATCGAATCATGAGGATGCCGATCAACATCCTAAACTTTCTAATCTTGGTTGTTGTGATCTCTTTGCCTCATCATCCGATCACGATGTTGCTTCACTCATTGTAAATCCATCTAAGCAACTGTTCTACGATGATCCATCTATCAACGAAGTTGAAACCCCCAAGACTGTCGAGCCACTTCAGCTCGAGCTGATGGTTATGTTAGGCCCTCGCTGTCCTAAGGTTGGGTTCACTTATGATTAGAAAATTGTTCAAACATGCAAGGCTCCTCATCACTCATTTATATGCATTGAAGATCGATCTAACACTCAAATTTCACTTCCTCCACTCGAACTACACAATCCTATTGCTCATGCATTAGAGGAATCGTACTCAGAAAGCACACTTGCACAACGTAAGTGGTCCACCTTCCTCACGCATGCTTGCATATCACAGTCAAGAGTGTGCTTATGATTCAACTCTACACGTAGTGTGACACAACATCATGGTATGTCCATGGATTACATGTCATGCACTTTCACTCATTTTTGTTCTGTGGATGCTTTTAAAATCGGAGTGTGTTTGTCTTCACTATTACATCTTTCTTGTTTGTTGGTTCGCATAACTATCTTGTTTGCGAACCATGCCTTCACAAACATGGGTCAACCAATGCGCCAGTGGCTACATTGGAAGTATCACTTCACGTGAGATTTCCCATGCACCCTTAGCTTAGGAGTAGGAGTAGTGTTTTCTTTCAGTCTGTTTGCTTGGATTCTTGTTTTCTTACTTACTTTGTTGATTTGTTTGTCTGCTTGCTTGTTTACTTACTCTCTTTGCTTTTGCTTTTGCTTCTACTTCTGCCTCTGCTTTTCTTTGTTGTTTGTTTGCTTTTTTTCATTCGTAGGTTACTTTCGCATGAAACCATGCATGACTCTTGAAACAAGATGGGTAAAGTACAAGATGCCTTGTGCAACTATAACTACTTGGTTATCTGCCATCCTAGCTCTGTATGAAGAACTTGTTACTTTTAGTCCATGATACGTCGATGGAAAATTCATACTGTTTGAAGTGAACCTTGGTGAAAACACAACGCTTGCGCGCTAACCAGTATCACCTACTCTAGTCGGTTGTTTTTGGGTTAATCCTTGTCAGCTCAGTCAAGTAGAGTAAGGTGAGGGGGAAAACCTTAACATGCACGTCAGAGGTATAATAAATTACTTCTTTGTAGGAACAACCTATTCTTCTCTTAATAAGTTGAGATCCCTCTTCTGCCTCTCAAATGAATAAGTGCTATGCACAGTTACGAAGATGAAAAATGAAAAGAATGAAAAAGTTAAAAAAGTTAATATATATATATATACACACAAATGAATAAGGCGAAAGAAGAGAAAGGCTTCGTGCACAGAGAGGTGATGCAAGTAACTCCGTCGAGGTACTGACCAAGCTCGCTGGTAGCGGAGCCATGCTTGTGTTCCTATGCGACTTCGCGGGGGTACTTTCCAGGCATGCTGTCACTGGAACAACACCAGAGATGAAACTAAGACTTTGACAACTATACTACTCGTGCACCAATATACCCCTCAACCCCAATCGAAACAACTGTGTTGACTTGGCTTGGAATGTGTGTCAATTGACCAAGAGCTTGGAAGATGCCACATCTTACAATCAAGCAAGTGTGGAAGCCAAGACGAACTGCGAACTGAACAGTTCTTCTGGAGGCAGACAAGGTCGATTCAGAGAGCTAGAGTCCTACCAGTGTGTCGCCAAGTGTTGTAGTAGCTACAACCACCCTCCAAAATTTTTCCTTAGCCTTGTTTTGGAGCCTCCCTACCAACCTTTCACAACACCATGTCCTGCTTCATCAAGTACACAAGCTTCATTGTTTTTTTTGTAGAATGACAACTTGTCGATCAGAGTTGGTTGCATTCCCCTCACAGGTTGTTCTTTCGGACTTGGTCCAACTGTAGGCTGAGCAGCCCCCTCAAGAAATTGCGCAATTTTAGAGGGCAACCAGCCTTCCCTCTAGAAATTGTGCAATTCTGTCTGGAAACCTGCTGGACTCCAGAATTACGCAAATGTTCCATCCAATCTTCACCTAGAAAATTGTGCAATTCCTCCCAGTAGGGCTGCTCAGCCCAGAAATTGTGCAATTTTGGGCAATATTCAGCTACTCTGCCCAGAAATTGCACAATCCCTCTGGGAGGCCAACCCAACTCCCTCCCAGAAATGCACATTTTTTCCTCCTAGTTGCGTAGACTGTTGCATGTGCAGTTGAGTTGACCGGTTCCCTCCGGGACCGAGAAAATTGATTTGCATGCATGGTTTGCTCCTCCCAAGGTAGCATGCAAAGGCATCCCTTATTTCGAGGATCTATTTTTAGTAGCTGCAGGTTACATGCAAAGATCATTTCAGAAACCTCCCACCAAGTGTCGCTCTTCCTAGATTTGTGGCATGCACGTCACATCTTCGATTTTATCAAAACTCATGAACCGGACGCTGCAGAGCTCATTCCTCACATCAACCTTGCATCTCTGACATCCCACATCGCATCTAGGAGTCGTCAACACATTCAACTCAGCTGTTTTGGGGTAAGCCCGCCTTCCATGTCTTGTGTTGCATTTCTGGCGCTTTTTGTGTTTCACTTCGTATGAATGTTGTCTGCTTGATTTCAGTGAGCGCTTGTTGTCGTTTTGATACATACTAGCTTGTACTAGCACCATTTCAATTTTCATTAACATCTCACTGCTGTCGCATGCATGAAACTGTTTTTCACAAATGGTTGTCGATTCAGCGACTCGCCTCACCCACATTCATGTTGTTCCATTTCCTAAATATTTCTTTCACTGTTTGCATGCATGATCATTCACTTATGTCTACACTCAGTATCACCATGCATTCATATTAACATTCGTTTTCATTCGCCCGTCGGCAGGTCTGGGCAGCCTTGGCCCAGACTCTGCCTTACCAAGACAGCATTGCACAATCTCGAGAGGGAAGGCTCTGTCTTCCTCTCAGGAAATGTGCATTTTTTCCCAGTGACTATCCTCTAGTCTTGCATTGCGCAATTCAGAGGGACATTGATTGCTCACCCAGAAAATTACGCAATGCAGTCACTAAGCCTGTAACCATTGCCATCTAAGATTAAACATTGCACAATTCTAGCAGTCAGAAGCTAGGCTATACTATGCATTGCACAGTTCCAATAGCCAATCAACCTCCTGACATCCCGGACTGTGCCTTGCGGAGTCTTGGCAGTCAACCTCCTGACCTCCCGGCGAAAATTGCACAACCTTCATGATCAGTCACACAGGTATGTTGTAAGTCAATTGTCAAGTTCATTTTGGTTTTTGACTGACAGATTTCTTGCCATGAGTGTTTCCATGTATCCAGGTATCATGGGTGTTCATTTGCCTCTCAGCAACACAGATACAATGGTTTTCGGGAGAGCAGAGTCGAAGAAACCTTTCAGAGCATACTTGGGGATGCAGTCGATCAAGTGTGTATGAAATTTCCTACCCACGAAGATATCAAAAGAGATCAAGTTATTCGTAGAAAAGGACATCAAGATATGATGACAACAACATCACAGTAAGCACCACCATGAGCAATAGTTGAAGGTAGCATACCGGATGCAACAAACGCAAGAGGAAGGTTGTTGACAACATAGAGGCGGAACAAAGTTGCAAGCTCAAGCATATCTACTTGTGGTGAAAGAAACTTTGGAGACTTAGGCTACGAGGTGACAGCGTGACATGAAGATCACGTGAAGACAGAGAACGAAACAGAGAAGGAGTTGCATGTTCTTAAGAAGCAACTCAAGGAAGAACAAGAGATGCACAAATGAGAGAATGAGTTGTAGTAGGAATAGGTACAATAGGGGGCGCAACATGCACAAACGGATGAAACTGCGCCCGTACAAGTTATAAATTCATCCCAGCAACTGGCACAAAGTAGACATGGTGAGTGGTGTTGTTGATCGCGTGCAAGGGAATTCAGCAGCACACATGTCATTGTGCCCACGCATGCGATCTAACCCATTTGGAACACTCACCAAGGCAAAGACAAGAAGCAAGTACAACTAGAGTTCACCATGTAGTTGATAGTTGATGCACATGACCACCATCACACACTGGAAGATCAGCACAAACACTATGCATCAGTGTGTTTCCGGTTTGGCCGCACCCAAGAAGACCATGCAAATGCTAGCAGACGAGTTGGATGGAGGAGCCATACCAATGTACTCGGATGCAACGGAGGCAAGAGTTCCCTTCAGCAAGATGTCACCATGGAGCATATGCACACCATCACGAATGACCAAGATTGGCATCAGCTCACCACCTTCACTATCACAAGCATGTCAAAGAGTTGGTCTCACAACAACGGACTAAGTGTCAGTGATGTCTTACATGGCTTACTCAAGCCATTTTGTCTCACATGGGTACATGTGCATTGTAATGTAACGCCTTGTCAAGTGGAATTTCAAGTGTTGATAGTTGGATGTAACAATCATAGAGTAGATGAAGAGTCATGAGGGTAGATGAACTGTCACAAAGGGGAATGTCAAGGGCCACCCCACCCTTTGCTATAAATAGAATCTCATAACTCAATGTAAAGGTTTTTGGTCAGCTAATCTTCCGATAAGACTATCTTGGAGAGAGCTTGGACAATATTGTAACGAGCCTTGGCTTCTCCACTACAGATAGCTAGTATATCTCTTTGAAGGAGCAGGCGGTTGTGGTTGTAATGTTCCGCTGTCAGAACTAGTGGTGAGACATGGATGTATTGTATGACTGGAACTTACACTTATTAATATAACAGAGTCAACATGTTTCATGTATATGTTGTATTGTATTCTATGCTATCTGGTTTACTCTAAATGATATATTTATTTGTTTGCTTACACATGCAGGTATGGACTTTTCTGTGTATGTATGTATGAATCATTCTGAAATGTATTGTTGGTTTAACCATCACTTTGGATTACTATCTAACTTGCCTTCCATGTTGTGATGCATATTTTCTCGTGTGTTCCCTTCTTAACTCCATGCTATCACAGGTTTCCAAGGGGCGCACTCATCTCAACCCTCGTGTGTTTGAACCTCTCATGCACCTTCCTTGGCTTTCTGCAGCTATCACACCCTTGCTACCAACAGAGACATCTTACTTGACTCTATACGAAATCGCGGTCAAGGCATTACCATATGACCCACTGCTGGGACTCCTACACCAAACAGTCTGAGGTCTAATTGGGACTTCTTACCGAGGAGATCCCCTTCCATGTTGGTAGGTCCAACACCGTCAACAAGTACCAAAGGGACCTTGAGGTTGTCATTTACCTTATGCATGGATGTCCCCACAAGAATCTGAATCATGGGTTTTGGAGTTACAATTGTTAGAATGGTATCCTTCCCCTTGGAATGCACTTAAACTTCTTCAAGTAAGCTTGAGATTGATTCAAAGTATCAGGTGGTTTTATTGTACGTAGTCCAGTGGTGGATTCACAACTAAACCCTATTTTGGTCGTGGAACAATACATACATGACATATGGTCAATCTATCTACATGTATGATCAACATGGTGAAGGTTTCATAATGTGAGAAGATCCTATTTTTGGTATTTCGAGCACTTCAAGAAGCCCTATTACTAAAACAAGGGATCAATCCTCATCATTGTAAACTAGCCTTTCGAGGGAAGACCTTATTGTAATTTATATATATATAGAACCATATAATAGTTTGGTAGGCTATTTGTCGAGTTGGAAAGTTGGTGATGAAATTATGATCATACTCGTGTTTCAAACTCTGTGAGATTGTATTTGTATGCGTTATGCATTAGCGGTCTCATAGTAACATTTTTTTGGTTAATATATATTCAGTTTGATTCATGCTTCCATTGTGATTATTCTCCCTCCATGATTTCAACTTAACCAGGCACTACCTATGGGAAGGGACCCTCACATGGATGTGTACTTGATCTATACCTTATTAGTCTCGTATATACACAAATATCTATTGAAATTTCATTTTGTATCCATTCAATTTTCTATAACATTTCATCAATTTGTATTTTGAAAATTGATGTGGTTTTTTTATTTGTGTGTGGATGTGTAACAAGATAATGTTGTGTATTTAATTGTGAGTCATGACAACATATAGGAGTAAGATCTTATATTAATTTAGTTATGTATTAAAGTTTATAACATATAACACTATGTAACTCGGTGTTTGACTCGAAATCACACTTATATTCTAAGATTTGATTAAAGAATTCATCCTTTGAGATCAGCTAAATGTCTTATCAAAGTATTAGAGTCGATTGATATTGTTTTCACACTGATTTAGTTTATTTTCTTTGATATAAAATTTACACAATATCAAGATATGAATGCATGCCATGTCACAATTTTGACAACATTCTTGGTTTGATAAGAATACTTTAAGTTCTAAGAAATGATATTTACTCAGTTTATGAATTTGATTCATAGAAATTAGTTTATGATCTCTAGATCGATTATAATTCGTATGTTTATGTGTGAGCTTAAGTTTGGTCTGTGGCTTAAATAACAATATAGATTTTTATAATAAGTAGGGTTTAATTATTGTCACATAATTTCTTTGTAGAACATATATATATATATATATATATATATATATATATATATATATATATATAGATATATATATATATATATATATATAGTACAATGTTCGAAGAATATCTTTCTTTGGTGTTTATGAATTGAGTGTATGAGTGTGATTTATTAATAGCACAAGTATAATGGATTTTTATTGTATATTTTTCTCGTTCTTTTTATGTTTTTTCATGCACTATTGACCGTGATTTGTTAAAGTTTATGTATTAGGATCATTTCTCGAGAAAACCTTAGAATATATCTATAGTATATGTTTCATTTTAGTATTATAATTTATAATTTAATCCTCGGCCTCTTGATTTTCAGTATTGATTTCAAGGAGATTAAAACTAGAACTAGTATCTTTCATTCTTCAAAGCAAACCTACTAATGAATACAAGAATGTTATCCTAAGAAACGAAATATTTTGTTTTAGAGCTAAGCCAAGGGATATAAGACAAATAATCACCTGACATATTTTAGTTCCAGAGTGTGTTTAGAAACATTAAATACTTTCTTATGCACATGTTATTTGGTTGTTAATTTATAGCAATTGAATTTGAAAGTTTGCGTGATTACTTAGTAGTTTTTTGCATTAGACTAAGATATATTAGTGCTTTAATATTGAATAATTTAATCTTAGTAATATAAGCATATAATTTCCCCAACATTTTGGCATCCTTGCGAGGGAGGTGCTAAAAATGGATTAGAGCATTAGTAGTTTAATTTTTTTCTTATTTTTTCCAACTCTCGTGACTTTCGAGAGGAGAAACAATAAGACGAGAGATAAGTACCTACACATCCACTTTGGGTTGACTTTCTTCAAAGCCTCGTCGTGTTGGTAAGTGTGTTTTCTTTTAAATTCGATTCATGGAAAGGAAGAATCGAACTCATGATGAACATATAACTGGTGAAAATAAGTCTTAGTAGTGTGAGGATGTCCAAGTACATGGAAAACTTTTCTTTGAAAATATTTTCTTCCAACATGCTTCATTTATTTCTTTAAGAAGTTTTTCTTTTCAAGGTGTTGTAAGTCCTCCCCCCTTCCTTGCACGTACTAATCCATGTGCTACTAAGGGATTAACAAACAATAAAGAAGTACTAAAGATTTTTCAAGAGAATTTTGGGTGAAGAATAATGGTAATCCAAAAAAATTTTGAAATCCTAGTAACAGTTGGTGTCTTTGCCTCTAAGGAAGAGTAAATATTGACTACCATCAAAGGCATACTTGAAGTCCAGGAAGTAATAAAATGGAAAAAAAAACATGAGCCACCTCCACAAGAAGATCTAAAAACCTTCTTTGATGACCCTTGCCAATTATCTTAAGATACCGAAGAATCATGGACTAAGTTTAATGGAGAGCATCTAGTAGAACATGAGATTGATTAGTTCCTACATGCTTATCATTAGATCCCTCATGCACTCAAGAGATCAACCACTTGATAATAGAAGATCTGCATGGCATGAGAGAGGAGGACATACAGAGTGGAAAAAGTGAGCGAGAGAGATAAGAATATCATCACTATATTGAAAAATGGTTCCAGATGGCCATCAAATCAAATTACCACTTTCCTTTCAACAATTATTATCATATCATTTGAAGGAGTTGGTCTCTCATGCTTTAGTATACATTAAAGCATACTTTTCAAACCCACGTATGAGTATATTTTTTATTATTTTATGCACATGGATTCACTAGAAATACTCCTACACTTGAAGGAGAATGTTATTTTTTCAAGTAGGATAGGATAGTATAATGAATAAATGAATAAAATAGTAAAGATAAAAATAAGTAGTTGTGAAGCCTAAGTAACTAGTGCACTAGACATGAGTCTTGCATGAAAGGCAGGTTGGTGCGAAGATTCACAATAGGTTCTACAAGTTCATGTTGATTCTAGTGGTTCTTCAAAGAATTTATATTCTTTGCTTGAGTTGGTTGATGTGAGATTCCTTAAGGCCCACCTTCCACCATATCATTTTCCATCAACTTCAATACCTTATTTGGGACCAAGATTAAAGTTTATTTTAAGGTCCTTGGAGTTTTTATACATCAATGGAATATTCCCTTACCAACAACAAGGGAATGAGTCAATGTGTCTTGATTATTAGATCTTGCAAGAGACTCAACAAAATCTCATCTATTCGTCTGGGATCTACCAGGGAACCTTGACACTCATTAACATCAACGATGGGTGGCCTTGCATTGGTTAACAGCTTTCATCATTAGTTGGTAACTTAATGATTTCCTTCTATGTTTGAATTCAATAAATATTTTCACCTAGATGGAATTGTGTCATAGTTGGGTTGTGATGGAGATTGTTGGTTCCAAAATTGGGAGTAGTTGTAATCGTCAACATGGTGTGAATAAAAGGGGGAATGGTATTCAAGGAAACAAGAACAAGCTGACTATTTCAAAAAGAGGAGGCTATTTGATACCTTTGATAGGCCTCATATAAAATGGAGCCACATTTCTTCCTTGTTACAAATTTTTAGATGCAACATTGTCCTTTGTTATTGACATTCTTGTTTATTATTCTCATTGAAACAATTTTCCTAATGCATTATCTGTTTTTAGCATTAGATTGCATGTTTGATTTTTCTTATTGACTTCAACTTGTTACAGTAGCCAAAAATACAAAAGAGTTATAAAAATTCTTAACACTTGATCTGCTACCCGAAGACTTGTAAGTTATCTCCTTGCTTCTCAGCATAAATTTTCAACAATTTTTAATTCAAGTCTTCTACACCAAACCAACTATAGAAAGGTACTTGTAATTGAATTGATCATAAGGTAAAACATATCTTTGATACACTTTTATCTATTAGAGACAAATGAATTTCTTTTTGTATATATAAGAAATTCTATCATACCTACCACTTTGTTTAGTTTGATTCCCATCCTCGCACACCATTCTTAATTTTATACCTTATATGTCTATTTAGCCTTACCTCACGTCATTTTTTATGATTAGAAATGTAGGGCTAGATTAAAAACTTACTTGTGATTTTTCCCTTAGTCAAATTAACATGTGTTATGATATCAAGTGTTTTAATTATATCCTATTTATGTTAATATAATACCTATAATATTATCCCATCCCTTGTAATAATTGCTGACTTCATGCTGATTCGAATGCAATGAATTTCCAAATCATCCCACAAATCAACATAACTTGTCACTTGTAATGTGCATATAATTACCTCCTACTACTCCCCATGATTGTGAATTGCCAAATCTCCACATTTGGAAATCATAGTTGTATATGCAATTAGTCTTCCATATCATAATTGAGGCCCTTTTATGTATTAATTTGGTTAATTCGATTTTTGTAAATCTTGTTTCGAAGGGATGGTTTTAGGTTAAAATAAAAAAAAACATTGAGGAGGGAAGCTACACTTGTGTTTGTAATCTAAAATAGCTAAAAGGTGTATACATGGGTTTTCTCTATGTGACGATGGCAGTTAAAACATTATGTTTGATAGGCATGAGCCAACTACATAGGCTCTTGAAACCCTTCTATAATACAATGCATGTCGACAATTTTTTAGTGCACTAGGGTTACATGGGTTTCTCACACGATTTCAAGAATATGATGATCAATTCACTTTGTAGTTTTGCAAAAAAAATTAATGGATGGATTTCCCATGTTGGTAATCTGGATATGAGGGTAATATAGGAGACAATGGCTCGAGCCGAGCCATTAGTCTTCCTTGAACCAAAGAAAAATGTTTTAAGAACTATCCATTAGACAAAACCAACTCTAATATATTCCTAATATATTCCTAAAAAGGAGTGTTGAGGACCTGGATTAGAGATGAATGGGTGAATCTATTGTTGTTCTTACAAAAATTCCTAACTTGTGAGGGAAGTCTAGGGAAGGTGTTGAGTCGAGTAAGGAAAAATAAAAAGAACCCTCTCACATGCTTAGACCACCATGGTCTCATTAAGATATTGATTATGGAGAAGCTCAAAGACCAGAGTGACACCTGGAGGAGCTTTTTGACTCAAAACAAACTCATATTTCAAACATAGGAAAATTTGGTAGATCAATGCCTAGAAAAGGGGAACAATAATGATAATTATGGTGAGACTCCAACTTATACCAAAGCTAAGACTACTAACCCTCCTTAGTGCAAGCTGAGAATGATAAAAGCAATGTATCAAAGTAAAACGCCCCAGTTCCTAAGCTACCTACTCACCAATTTATTTGAAATATGGTGAACCAATATGATGCTAAAAAACCCACAAACCCACCACCTGTGGCTACAGCTCAGGTAACTAAGAAAACCATTGTTTGCATTAATAGTGATTATGGATATACTTTATAATATCTTTTTAGAGATCAGAAGAAACAAAAAAGTAAGCCTTCAGGCTTATTAAAGAGGACTTCTCCTGAACCACCTACTAAAGTACCTGCTAAAGGAGGATTTAAGCATGATTATCCTTCTCAATCAGTCTTTAGTAAACATGCTGGTCATTTTGAACCTAAACCTATACCTAACAAGTTCATGTTTCAATACACTCTAATTTATCTATTGGTTGATAAGATAAAAGGAAGAAGTAAGAAGATTAGGAATTTCAAAGAGGATATTTTGGGGCTTATAGTGCTAAACAAGTATATGAAAAAAAGAAATGACAAGATGAGGGCCCAAGGTCATAAATTACGGGAAGAAATTAAAGAGTTGCAATTGGAAGATAAGATGTTACAGGACATACTCTTAGACTTCATTCCATTAACTAAATAGAGAAGGCATAAAGAAAGGGTGATTTGAGCTAAAGAAAGACTCGACATTCTCATTAATGCTACAAGACTCTCCTAAATAAGTTGGAGACTGATAATAGTTTTGATAGAGCTTAGTTTTTTAGTTTTGTGTGTGCCTTGCATGAGGACATGCAAGAAGATTAGTATGGGGGGGGATGTTGATCCCTAATATTGTCATCTCCAACTACCTTTTTCCTATACTATTCCTTGACCTATTATGCCCATTTTTCCTCAATAAACCATAATTTTGAACTAAAACACCCATAATTAGTGTGACGAGGTAATAATTGGTTAGTTTATTGAAATACTATGTTTTTATTCACATTTAGATGGGTTTTGAGATTATGTTATTAATAGTGGAAACATAATGCACTTGTGTTAACCTGCAAGAGAATTCTAGTACCAAAGGGATCATGAGGTCATTGTTACCCTATGCATGATCATGCCAACAAGAATCTGACTCATGAGTTTTAGAGGTACACCTGCTAGCATGGTATCCTTTCCCTTGACATGCACTCAAACTTCTTCAAGTAAGCTTCAGATCATGTCAACGTATCAGGTGGTTCTATTGTGTGAAGGGTGGTGGTGGATTCGTAACTAAACCCTATTTTGGCTATGGAATAATGCATATGAGTCCATATTCTTTGGACTATTTTCACTTTATCAGGAGGGTATTTGTGTAGAAAATTGTTTTCATTCTACAGGAGGGTATTTGTGTAGAAGATTGTTTCTGTTCTACAGGAGGTTTCAAAGCTCAAAATTGGCCTTGAAAGTTAAAAATTTCATAATATAATCTTTCTGGAAAAACAACTATATATACAGGACCTTTAAATCAATGTATATTTATAAATTCCACTTCCTATTTGTCACTCTATTTTAGTGTCCTAAATGCCAGTGAGTCCATATTCTTTGGACTATTTTCACTTTATCAGGAGGGTATTTGTGTAGAAGATTGTTTTTATTCTAGAGGAGGTTTCAAAGCTCAAAGTACATCAAAATGTGGCTCCCTTGCTGAAAATACAATGATGGTTTCTTACAGACAAAAAGAGTGGCCTGGCCGTTATAAAAATTGTTCCCATAAAGCCACTAGCATTGTAGAAACAAAATGAGTGTCGATGTCCACTTAAACTAGGTGAAGTTGCAGTTATCTTGAAGGCAATGGGGTATCCTAAGGAGATCCACATAAATGAGAATATGCCACATCTTCGGGTTGTCAACAGTTTCAACTCATCAGGAAAGGAAATCATTAGTGTTACAATGGGCCAAGAGACCCTCCACATACCTCACCTCACCCAACTTCCACTACATTGCTGCACTTAAACTGCCAAGAATTTCAAACGAAATATATCATTGATATCATTACAATTAAATGACCAATAAATCTAATCATCATTTTTTTTTAATTCACTGCAAATGTTTTAAATTTTGAATGTCGTCCAGGTGTTGATGATATTGCTAGTTGTTTCATTAAATTTATTGATGAATATTTCGACGAATTAAATGAATGGCTTAATATGATTTGTTCTATTAATGCACGTGTGAGGTGAAATACGATCGTTAGATTTTATGTAAGTTAAGCCGCAAATATGGGAACACAAGTTAATGCATCATGGTCAAATTATGCAATAATTTGTAATCATGGAATGGTTCAAACCTAGCGAGTTATATATCCACCGTCCATGTATACTCCACAAAACAGAAAATTTGGTGAGAGTTATGCCCACCAAACCGTTTCACCGCACGGATGATTCTAGTTATGACAAAAGGACTGCATCATCCTGAAACACATCGACAATCCCGCAAAGCGTTCTAAATTTTGTTTGGGTTTCTGTTCGAATTTAATAATTCTTATAATAACTTGGTGGGTGTCGTAGATTGAACATGGAGTGCGCAGAAGATACACTTAAAATCTCGATGGATCTATCGTAACCAATGAAAGAGCACACTATAAAGGATAAATTGCTTTCAACCTCCAAGGATGTCATACTCGATGAAAGCCCATTTGATATATGGTGGGTTACTTTTGACACTTTTTTTTTACACATTTTTCTGGAGCAAAACCATGTTGCAGATGTGGTATTTAAAAGAGGTGTGACAAGAACTTCAGGGGTCATCTCATATACTTCATGCATTCATGACAACAAGATTGACTTCGACAATTTTAATATCTTCTAATCTTACTAATTTTGGTTTTGAATACTTAATATGTTTTTTGAAAGGACTATTCATGCCTCTAAAATACTATAATTCTCTTAAAAAGTCTATTTTGACAGATTGTAAGTAATAAATATTACATGAGAAAAACAAAACTTCATTAGATGAAAAACTATATATATGAATTCTCTTTTTATATATAAAAAACAACATATTTTTTCTTCTGAAAAAAACATTGCATTTTGTTTCCAATTGTTCAAATTAATCTTGGAACAAAATTTGTTGTGACTGCTTAATATTGAGTTTAGCAATAATTTGTATTATATTAGTTTTTGCTTGGTTTATTGCTTGTAAAACGCCCTAGAGTTGAAAACAATCATGCTTATGTGGAAGAAGAAGTGGGATTGGAACAAGAAAACAGCCTTCAAGCATCATATAAAATTGGTAAGGAATTTGGTTCAAATGGTTTTGTTAGATATCTTAGAGTGCATAACTAAATATTATTGGAGAATTTATTTCAACAACCTATTAACCGTCCATCCAAGTATCATCCCAGGCATCTTAATTCAATTTTCACTTTGTCCAATTTAATTCAATCACTACAATCATTCATTTATTGTTTATGTCTCCAATATAATCATTGTGCTCAACGCACCCATTGAAACATCGCTGAGGTCAGCATATTGAAAACTCATTTGGAGCATGAAGTCGGCACAAAGTCAGTTTGCATAAAAAGGTAAAGGCACAATTTATTAGTAAGGCAAACACCGTTTTTTAACAAATTTGTTTCAAAGGCTTTCTTAAAATAATTGTGATTTAGGTGCGGTTTATTAGTACCGCAAACACCTTTGTTTTAACAAATTTGTCTCAAAGGATTTCTAAAATAAAGGTGATTCATTTTTGTTTAAAAAGAATCTTATGTTATGTTGTGAAAAAAGGGAATTTAAAAAAAGTGTTTATGTAATTTTTTTGAGAACAACTACAAAAGTATTAAAAGGCACTTCCCTTTGAAAACAACTCTCCTAGCTGCCATGGTGTATCTGTTTGCAGCACCTAATATTATGCCTGATATTATGTTAAACGATTAAAGAATCCTCTGCCATTAGATTGAAACAATTATTGAACAATTATAACGAGCTTCCTCTACGACACATTTGCATCGCACAACACCAAAAGCTCACAGCAGAGAGGATCGAAGCTCGCAACGGAGAGGGTCAATTTGAGATCCTCTACCTCAAATTCATGCAGCTTGTCACAACTCTCATGGAACTGAAGTTACCGTCAATTGTCGCCATCTATGGGCATGCTTCTGCAGGGGAATTTATTTTTGCATGAGCCCATGACTATAGATTCATGAGAAAGGATAGACGGTTTCTCTACATGAGCAAGGTAGACATGGGTTTCGTCATTCCTCCGAGTGGCATGTCCATCATTAGGAGCAAGGTTGATTTATGTTACTTGACAAAAATTATGTTCGGCAGACCCAAGTACTCTGCTCCCATGGTCTTCAAAGCAGTTTTGGTGGAATATGTTCACGATAATTATGTTGAAACCCTATAAGCCGCCATTGATGCAGTTGTTAAGATGGGTAAAAAAAAATGCAATAAAGAGGTTTACCTTCAACTCAGGCTTTGTCTTTTCTTCGAACCTAAGGAGAAACTCTGACTGGTTGCCAAAGAGGGTTCTCTACTACTTTCCCGCCTTTGATTTCTGTATCTTTAAACATTTTTTTTTAACTTTGTGAACCCCATGTGTCAATTGTTTGAGTACTCAAATATATGAATATTATGCATAATATTTGCATTCACAAAAGCTAGTGCATTCTACAGAGTTCTTGTAGCCCCATTTTTATACACTGCCATCTGTAAATTTTGATTCTATAGAGTTCTTGTAGCCCCATTTTTATGCACTCCCATTTGTAAATTTTGATTCTATGCCAAACTAATCAGTGCATAATATTACAATTCTAGAGCGTATTTCGAAAATTGTGAAATAGACTTAAGCTCATGCTTTTCTAGAGGCTTGAATGAACACTAAAGAAAATTCAAAATCACAAGGTTACTAATGTGACAATTGTATATGACATCCATGTTAAGCCAGCGTTGCACAGTAATTTTTTTAGATTCAAGAAACTTTATGGCATTAGTATAAATTAATGTATGCACTAAATTTATACGTGGTTGGATGAGGGATTTTTGCTTGAAGATTCCACTTGCTTCACAAGCTTACTAATGTGACAATTGTATATGACATCCATGTTAACCCTGCACAGTAAGTTTTTCTCAGATTCTAGAAACTTTATGGCATTAGTATAAATTAATGTATGCACTAAATTTATACATGGTTGGACCAGGGATTTGTGCTTGAAGATGCCACTGGCTTCTCTGTAAATGGTGACATTGATGTGCATACAGTTGTTGTTGCTTCCTTTCTTGTCTCACATCCAAGCTTTTCACCTCAAAGACTTCTAGACATGTCAAAAAAATGGAGAGCTCCACCTTTGCCAGAAGGCCCCGTGGATATTTTCATTGGGATAATCTCTGCAGGAAACCACTTTAGAGACTGGATGGCTGTCAGAAAAATATGGATGCAGTCTAAACTTGTTAGATCATCGAATGTTGTGGTCCATTTTTTTGTTGCCTTGGTAAGTTATTGTACATTTATTTCTACTAGATTGTTTTCAAAAAGAGTTAATAGAGTGATGGAATGATGAAATTAATTGTCATTTAACTGTCTCTATCGGAATTCACTGCATATCAATATTATTAAGAGGAAATACTATGATTGAGGGGCATATCATTTATCATCAAAGAAGATACTTGTCTTAAGATGAAAAACTCCTGAGCAAATCCTTTCAAAAATCTCAAGAAGTGGCCTTGAACACTCTGTTCATGAAGAAGTAGAGGAACAGATAGCTAACAAAGATTTGTTGTACCATTCAAGCTAGGTTCAAATCATCAAGCTACAAGCTACCCCAAATATGTCCTGTACCAAGCAAGTAAACTTTAGAGAAATCGATTTTGGAAATATTAACTACAAGAAGTCTTCAAAAAAGACATCGGAAAAGGGGTGGTAACTGGAGAGAAATGAGGAACTATGTAAGCTTTAGGCTTCTGAATTCGTTGGGCTCCTTTGAGTTAGGGTGGTTGTTTGTAGCATAATGGGCCAAGGAGCCCATAATCCTAGTCTAGACTGTTGTCCTATTTCTAGCAGTGCCTCTCTAGCCTCAATTGTTTTAACTTTTGGCGTCCCCATTTCTCAGATTTTATTCCCATATTAACTTTTGGCATCCCCATTTCTGAGATTTTCTTCCCAGATGTCTTTGTTCTTTAATACTAAAGTGGCCGAAAATCCTCATCCTCCTTAATTGAGGTAGTTTTGGGGGGTTTCTTGAGATTCACCACTTGGTTTGTCTACTTTGGACAAGCCTCAATAGGGTAGCCAAAAAAATGACAGTGTTGAAATTAGAATGTTGTGTTTTTCTAAATCCAATGGTTGTAGCCACTGTGTTGCTTGTAGGTTGAGCATTATTAGATTTTGGCGAGTTTTTGCTTATATGTATCTTCATGAAAATTTTGGCATAGGTAGACAAGGCTTCTTCAACCCTTGTGCCATAACAATTTCATGTTCTTTCAAAAGGCTTCCACCTAGAAATGAATGAGGGTTTTGATGATCTTTACCTACACTAAATTGGATGAGATTAGAACTGTGGCCAAATTAAATTCTGCAAACCATTCGTTTATGTTAGAATGACATTCATTATGGGAAATTTTTTTTATGTTAGAACCACATTCATTCTGGAAACATTGTTTTATGTTAGAACTGCATTCATTATGGAAACACTATTTTATGTTAGAACCACATGCATTTTGGAAACATTGTTTTATGATAGACCTACATTCATTTTGGAAACCATTGTTTTATAATAGACCTGCATTTGCAGACAACCACGACATATTGTCTTGGGTCCAATTTCTCTTTTCATGTGTTGTAAAAGACACATGAGTAAACATTAGAGCAATCGATTTTGGCATTTTTAACTACAAGAAGTCTTTAAAAAAGACATCGGAAAAGGGGTGGTAACTTGGAGAGAAATGAGGAACTATGTAATCTTTAGGCTTCTGAATTCTTTGGGCTCCTTTGAGTAAGGGTGGTTGTTTGTAGCATAATGGGCCAAGGAGCCCATAATTCTTGGTCTAGATTGTTGTCCTATTTCCATCGGCGCCTCTCTAGCCTCGATTGTTTTAACTTTTGGCATCCCCATTTTTAAGATTTTCTTCCCAGATGTCTTTGTTGTTCAATACTAAGTGGTTGAAAATCCTCATCCTCCTCTGCTGAGGGAGTTGTGGGGCATTTCTTGAGATTCAACAATTGGTTTGTCTACTTTGGACAAGCCTCTATAAGGTAGCCAAAAAAATGACAGTGTTGACACTGGAATGTTGTGTTTTTCTAAATCCAATGGTTGCAGCCACTATGTTTCTTGTAGGTTGAGCATTATTATATTTTGGCGAGTTTTTTCTTATATGTATCTTCATGAAAATTTTGGCATAGGTAGACAAGGCTTCTTCAACCCTTGTGCCATAACAGTTTCATGCAGCTATTTAACTGAAGTGTTTGGTTTCCCTATTTTTGCATGGCTTATAAGAATTATTTTAATCACACGTTGTTCTCTCAACATGTTATTCTAAAGTTAAAAAGCTACACTTATTGATCATTAGATGATATTTTTTGTTTCGTAATCAGAATTTCCTTTTTATTTGATCAACTTAACATGTCCTGAGTGAACGTTGAAGTGGGATGAGGTAGCGAGAGAGAATTATCAAGGTGTTGGTTTGTCTTTACACCTGATATGATCGTCCTTACATTTCCAAGACAATATTTTTCTTCATTTCATGTTATATATATGGTCTTGATCTGAAGGCATTTTTCACCCTGTAATTCATCTTGCCAGGAATTTTCACACACATATTTGCATGTTTATATGCTCAACATAAGTATACAACAAGAAAAGTTTAGTGGGATTTGGTATGTTTCCATCATTGAGTTATATAGGATGTGAGACCACAAGGTTTACATGTCTATATATGCAACTGGGTTTATCCTTTGCTTAGAGATGCAATAATAAAAACGTACCTGGTTTTGATATGGATCCATTTTCGATTTATACAGAATTTGAGGTCACTGGATTTTGCATATTGGTGATCAAAGGAGTTCTTGCATGTGCAATAATTATGGAAGGATATAATATGAGAAATTTCATGACACACAAAAGTGCAATAATTATGGAAGAATATAATATGAGAAATTTCATGAGTAAATTCTTACTTATGATAAAAACGAAACACCATTAAAGAAACAAAATTGCATAAAATTTTGACTTCTTTCTTCTATGTTACTTTTTCTTATGCCATTGCCTTACGACATTTCCTTTGCAACATGTGGTGCAAATACTAGTTAAATAATGCCTTTCCTAATTATATCATATATCCGATTTCCTGCCAACCTCATTGTCTTGTAGATCTTTTTCACCATCTTACATACTTAGATGATATTTCTATTTGAAACCAAAGCGTATTCAATAGTAAAAGTGCTGGCAGAAAAAACATTCAGAAGATTCACTACATGGATGGTTGTACTTAATCAAATTTGAAAAACGTTGTTAGAAATATGACAAAGGTTTATTACATGAGATGCAAAATATAACACTATAGATTTATTTTAAAAATAGATTTAACTAGTTTTAAAAAATCAAAGTGTAAATTTCTTTTAAAATATAAATTTCAAAAAAAATTCCACATAAAAAAATTCTATCTCTTTAAATTGGCTAGACCAAAGTTTGGTCTCACTTAATGTTAACCACCACCACCATCATATCTATATATATATATATATATATATATATATATATATATATAAACATTAAAATATTTCGTTTATGAATTATCTAAATATTTTATTTATTAATTATATAAATATTTTATTTATAAACCACATTATTCATATTAAAATATTAAATATTTTTAAATGTATATCAATATTATTACGAATTGAAATATTTTATTTATTACATACATTGAAATTTTATTATTATTATTAATATTTTCTAAATTCTACATATTTATTTTATAACAAAAAATAAATAAATAGTACATTTCCTTAAGAAATTGATTTTTTTACTTTAATAATATAATTTTTTGAAATATTATATTATGACTAACACTAAGATAATATTGTTTCTCTTTTCTTACTCTATATATACATATTAAAAAAATTGGTATTCAAATAGTTTATTTAATTAACATAGATATTCAAATAATTTACTTAAGTTTTCTATTAAAATATTTATAAAAATATAAAAATTATACATCTTTTTCACATGATTAAAAGTGAAAATATAAGACTTCCTTTACTTTTAATTATTTTATGTGTTATTTTCATGGAAAAAAATGATTTAATGATATTATATTGTAATATCAAGAATGGAGCGAGCACATTTATGGTGAGATTATTGATGCTGATGTGTTATAATACTTTAATTAAAATTAATCAAATATGTATGTTTATTTTTATTTTTTTAATCTAGCCTACATTGTTTTTTAATTTAAATGATATCTTTCTTTCATTTCAAAATGGATACATGTGAACTTGAGCTTAAGCATAGACAAAATCACATATCTCCCTCATACTAGGCTACAAAATGCACCTAGTATTTATTTTTAAAGATGATGAAAACCAAAGTTTTTGAAAAATACACCCCATAAATATGTTTATATTAAAAATATATATATATATTATAAATATTAAGTTTATGTCCAAAATTTATAAAAGCAAATATTTTTCCTTATTAAAATCGTCATTAAATTTATTAAATTATTTACCTTTTATATAGAAAGATTTATGATTATTTATATTTTTTGGTGGCTTCTAATCCCAAAATTTGAATTTTAAGTCATTATAGTCACTATTCACTATGAGAGTTATCTTAAACCTATAAACATTCAACAATTATTTAATTTATATAACTCCACTAATTAAAAATATCTATTTTCCAAATGAATAATATGTAAAACTATAGGAAACTTTCAAAACCAAAAAACTAAGGTGGAGGAAACGTCACAAATATTTTAATACCAACTACTCCACTCCTACAATACCTAGGATTCTTATTCTCCATCATACCGACCGATGCAAGCGACAATAAAAGTGCTCAGAGAACAATGATTCAAGCAACCTAAAAGACAAAGTTGGTATTATATTAACTCTAGAGAAACTACCTTTACATTTTGGCGGAGATCAGTTATTGAAAAACATGGAGAAAACGTAGCCTTCCTAGTTTTTCCTTTACACCTCCCCATGCTAGAATGTGGAGATCAAATTTTCCAATCCAAGTAACTCAACAAGTCTATCAATCAAACAAATCCACTGAGGTCTCTGGCTTCCTGTACAGGGATTACAATTTTACAGACACAGAGAACTTTTTCCTAAAGAACGTAGCACAATAGTTTTCCTACGTTGAAGCACAAAAAAAATTCTACAACAAGACTTCTTTGTTGAATATCCAACTAAAAGCACAGATTCGTCCTTTTTTTCCCTTTCTCGAGATCGCTCATCTAGCTTTCTCATACGAGGTGCCAACATGCTTACATAATCCTGAGCCTTCCCTTACCAGAAAGACCACCTATTTTTCTTCACATTCTATCTCTCAACCAAGAATTCCAAGATGTCAGCATAGTCTCCTGTTATTTAGACACCTAATCTCTGAGCAACAGAAGAAAAGTGGTCAAATAGATTACCATGCTGCCCATCACACATCAAATGTGCAGGCATTATAACCTTTTTCCGCATCATATCTCCAAGGCCTAGTTTTGTGGTGTCAGGATCAATCTCAAACAACCTTTCAACAATCTTTGTGTATGGAGGCTCTTGGCGCTTCTCATCTGCAGCAATAGTTCGACATATTTGGGCCAATTTCAGGTCACCATATCCTTTAGCAAATCTTATGGTGTTGGCATGTGATACATATGTTGCTTTTCCCTAGAATGAAGTGTATAAGAATCGAAGATAGGGACTATTTTCTATGCCTAGTTATTAAAGAAGTCACAAAATCTAAGGCAGAAAATTCTCATTCAAAAACTAAAATACCTTGCAGAAAAGCTTCAACATGCAATATGTCTAGTAAAAAAATAGAGTGGAATCCCACATTTTGTTGTTAGCAAGAGTAAACATAATAAAATACTTTGAGAAACTCATTGAAACGTTGAGACACTGTACCATTCCAAACCCAATAATTACTGTATGGTTTTTTCAATCTTCTTCATGTCCACTCGACCACATAGGTAAAGATATTTATGAAGAATATCACCATGTCTATTTTCCTCAACTGTCCACATATGTGTCCATGTTACCCAAGAAGTGGGACTGGCACCAGTCTCATCTCTTACACCATCAAATGTGTTCAACATAGTCTGGTAAGTAGGAAATGCTTCCTCTGTAATCATGTCTCCTACTAGACAAACTAAATAGTCATCTGGAAATTCATGGGATCGCTCCCTCAATTATTTAACTTGGTCAATGAAGCCCTCAGAAGAAGGATCAAGCAAAAAAAAATGTTATCGCTGCCCAGACATATCAATAGGATTTAAATAAATCAGTATATTAACTTGTGCCCACTCCTCTAGAGATTTAAAGATCTCAATCTTCTCAGGTGGCATCGAATGAGCCACCTGTGCAAGAGCTTTGTGAGGTAGAATGAGCCACCTGTGCAGGAGCTTTGTGCGGTTGGAAATGGATTCTGATCTTTTCAACTTCCCTGAAAGAAACCAGTAATATCATAAACTCATGAGAATAAAATGTATATTCACAGAATTAGATGCAAGTGCTCTGCACAATAACAAATGAACTCTTAAAAATTAAAATAGGGATCATTGAGAGACAAAATCTACTTGTGATTACATGACCAAACATGTGATCAACAGGGGATATACACTTTAATTCATGGAAATTTTGAAAATCCAGAAGCTAATTTGCTAATAGGTTATAATGACTAGCATTGTAAGTGAAATGGCTTGAAGGGAATTAGCAATATAAGTGAAAAGTCTGAAGGAAATTTAGCATATTTCTTACCATAACATTGGATACCAAGGATCCTGGCCGAGATGAAATCTTAAATTGATCCTCTCAAAACAACCATGTAAACTCTATAAAACGACAGCATTTCGTTTACACCCGAAAACAATCCCATTGGCTTCCCATTGGCTCGTTCGTAAAGACACGGTTCAACGATCGATTCCATAATAATTTAAGTTCAGTTCACCACTAAACTATAGATCAAATGGTGTATATTACTATATTTTTTTCAGAGGGGGAAGTGCATCCCGGCTGAAGAAGCAACAATTTTTACATATATAGCGAGAGGGACTTGCATCCTAGCTGAAGAAGCAACAATTTTTACATATATAGCGAGATGATACAACATGCTGCGAAACAGCAAAGCGGAATAGGTTACATAGCTGCGGAGCAGCGATTCATGCACGGTGAGTCGAACCGGGACAGAGAGGCAATTCATGCACGGTGAGTCAAACCGGGACAGAGAGGCAATAAGCGGTTGTGCCTAACCACTCGGGACAAGCGACCACGTGTGGCGACTACGTGCAACTATATTGTATGAGATTATTTATTCGTAGAAGAATGAATTCACATTTACATAGTAATTTGACTATTGAAATGTAACACATACTTTATTCTTTTGAACTTGAATATGTAAGCTCTAACAATGAAACAAATTAAAAATGCATGACAATGTTAAATAATAATAATTTTATTTAAGGTTATGATGAAACATGTACCATACCACAAACGTGTTTCGAATCTGAACTTGATTACTGACACAAAGCTTTATATACTTTGATTACTGATACAAAGCTTTATATACTTTAGCCCTCAAAATTTGACCAAAAACCAAGAAGTCTTTAATTAGATAAAAGATACTTAAATATACTTGTTTCCTCGTATTCATAGGATCCATCAAGCCTTCAATTAGATAAAAGTTATTTACATATACTTGTTTCCTTGTTTCCTCATATTCCTATGATCCATTTTTTTTTTTTTTTTTTAAATCTGGGCATCACAATATTGTCTCCACATAGACTATAGGTATAGACCATGGATCTTTAAACAAAACCTAATTTGAACCTATGACATATCAAACAAAACAAAATATACAAAACTTTTCTGTAACAAATTTTCGACATTTATAGATACCTTGGGGTTATCGAAACCTTGTGCGATTGAGCCATATTAGAGCGTAGTGTCGAAGAACGAAGCTTGGCGCTGTGGACCAATGTTGAAGGCGTAGAGAATCCCGCACATTCTGCAACATAAATGGCAGATGCCATTTCTTCCGGTGAGAAGAATAAATTCAATGAGAAAAATGAGTTTCAACTGGTAACTACAAAGGAAGTTGAAATATAAATACAGAACAAAGAGAATCTCCACTACCACTTGGATATAACCTGTTATTTCTCTCCCTCGCGTGTCTGGATTGACCATAATTACTTACACAATTTGTGATCGATCAAATCCCAGGCCGACGGGTATTTGTTGCCTTTGGGTGTGGTCATCTTTTTGTGCTGGTTACAACTCCTCATTGGCCTGTACACTTTGCTGTCAATTCTCATGGCGTCCTCAAATTTTGTGGAGGAAAGAATTATATTAACGAAATCACGTTTCATACTAACAATATCATAATATAGTTTATCTCGATGCACGTATCTATACGGAACATCATTTTAGTATATAAATAAATTGATATCTTATATATGTATATAAAAAAACTTGCAATGGCCCCTGGGATTCACCAGTGGGGATGTTGGTGATCGAACTAAGGTTGGATTAGAGGTTATTAAGGGAATATATGTGAACCACCCTTTATCTGACACATTGCTTAATTACATCCATGACAAAGGCATATATCTTTTTCACCAAATCTATGATTCTCACAATAATAACATTGAATGATCACACCTGATGTATGATGGCGATAGTCGGCGAGGAGACGGCAATATGACGGCGATAGTCGGCGGGGAGATGGCAATAGTTCGCAGTGAGTTAGTGATAGTCAGCGGAATTAGATAGGAAGTTAATGACCCTCTATAAAACCTCTGTAGATTTACCAACTGGGTTTTGTATAAATTTATATGTTTTGTAATGCAATAAACAAGCTCTTCCCGAGTCCTCATATTTTTGTCATAGTATCGAAGCCATAGTTGAGTGGGCTCGAGAGCCAGGGTGTAAGCCTTCGCTGAGACTGAGACCAACAGGCAAGTTAAAGTATAGGTCATGACTAATGGGGGGTGTTAGAACAATAATCGTTCCTTATGTATGATGACGATAGTTGGCGGGGAGTCGGCGATAGTTGACGGGGAGTCGGTGATAGTCGGCGGAATTAGATAGGAAGTTAATGACCCTCTGTAAAACCTCTATAGATTTACCGGCTGGGTTTTGCATAAATTTCTATGTTTTGTAATGCAATAAACAAGCTCTTCCCGAGTCTTCATATTTATGTCACAATCGTCGAGCAGGGAGGACGAATTAAGGCTCCTAGGTGTATATGCATATGAATGAGAGAGATACATTTCTCTATTACGCTCAACAGAGATTGCAATCATAGTACAACATGAAAATATGGCTTGGGATGGTACGTTAAAAAAGGGTTAGCTGGTGATGAATGATATATATCACAGGTTTCGTAGGACAAAGAAGGATTTCATCTTCCACAGATGGTTCTAGGAAGTATGGAAATGGGAGTTTCCAAACAAAATCAAATGTTTTTGTTGGCTGGCAATACATGACCATGTGCTCATATGGAAGAACTTATAGCTTCGAGGATTTATAGGTCTTGGCATTTGTCATATGTGCACGAGGGGACCCGAAGATATAGATCATTTGCTTATTCATTGCCCATATGTTGTGGTTGTGTGGGATGGGGTACTTGATACATTGAACATCACTCCAAGTAGACAACAACATACCTTGGTATCTTATCTGTATTACTAGATCATATCACATCATTCACCATTGAACACTACCATTATACATCATTTAGTCCATCTGGTGCAACAAAACCACTTGTATATTTGAACAAAAAGGGGTTGTGGTTTGGGAAGATGTGATTAAGACAATTGCATATTACAATGAAATTGGACCGACAAAGAGGTGCTCTAATAGAAGATAGTGCAGGTTCAAAGACATTTGGAATGACTTTCTTGTGGGTTTTTTTTATGGGACATGTTCTCGGAGGGAATGTAGGTGTGGTGAATTCATAGTAAGAGAGACAGGTAAATACTTCCCTTTCTGGTGGGAGGGAGGACATGGAACTAAAAGTAGAGGAAAGATCATCACATTATGAAGAGCAATTATAGCCGAAAAATAGTTATGGCTAGAGAAATTACATGTATATAGAGATGCCAAGGGCATCAATGACTCGGTCAAGGACTATACTCACTTTAATCCTCCCATACTATCAAACTAGATGAAGCGTATCCACAACCTGGTAAGTACCTTCCAATGTATACAATTTGATCATATATGTAGGGAGAAAAATATGACTACAGATCTTCTTTCCAAGCAAGGTGTCACCAAGGAGCCTAATAAGTTTTAATTTTCAACTTTTGAACAGGATGTCATGGTTAATGCTAGCAACATTAACTATTCTTAGGAGAAGGATTTTTTATATTTCTCATGGACTATGTTATAAATTTTGGGGAGACATTTTGATGAAAATATATGATATAACAATGTAGTATATCTTGACACAACATCTAGGGATAATATGGATACATAAGTATTGATGATCTACATTTTACAAACAAGAGTTAGAAGGATAGTAGACAGATAGACATACATTTTTTAGGACAATAGTATTTTGCGATAAATGATTGGAAACATAGAAACTGTTACACGTATATGTACTCTCTTTTTTATCTATGAAAAAAAGATATTTTTGCTCTGCAAAAAATATATGTATTGATATTTAGTATATAAAGAAATTGCTATCTCATATATTCATTTAATATATAAATAAATTGCTATCTTATAAATATACCAGGGAAAATTTTAAGAACCACCCTAAATTTATATGTATAATAAATGAGTGAATCCCCATGATACATAGGAAAAATGGGAGGTGTTTTTATCACTAATATAATATGTATATATATATATTTTTTGGCGAATCTCTCATCAGATTATATTATCTTGTAAAATCATGGCGAATCTTTCACTGAATTATAAAATCTTGTAAGATCTTGGCAAATCTTTCACTGAATAATAAAACATTGTGAAGTCTTGGTGAATGTTTTGTTAAAGTATGAAACCATATATGATAATAATAAAACATATTCATTAAACTGTAATACACTAACATACATGTTTGGAAAAAAGAAACATAATTTCACTTCTTACAAAGAATGTTACAAGGTTTAGTGGCCATGTTTGTCATGGTAGGAGAGATTAATGTTTTCTCTACCACTTTTTTCAAGCTACCACTTTTGCCAAGCTATCAAATTTCTTTCTTATTCCATAGACTCCAACTGCGAGATTAAAAAAAAGAAAAGAAAAGAAAAAAGAAGTTTGTTTACCCCAACATGCCAACAAGTAGCAAGCCCCAATTATATAATATAATGAAGCAGTAGGTATCCCAAAGGCCTGAAGGGGATCTAATAGACATGCCAACAAGTAGCAAGCCCCAATTATATAATATAATGAAGCAGTAGGTATCCCAAAGGCCTGAAGGGGATCTAATAGAAAGAAGTGACTGTTGTCAGAAGCCTTCCAATCAATATATAAATGTATAAATGTAGATTTATTATTATTCTAATTGGAAATATTCAATTAAAGAATAAAATTTAATTACGTCTCTCCCAATCTAAATTTCTTATTAGCATAATTCACTACCTTCATACCATTTTTAACAACGTTGTAACATGTGGATTAATTTCCTTTTTGGTGCACAATCTCCGCTTTTTAGGACAATCTGGTGCAGTGACCCAACCCCTACAGATCATTATGACAAACTAAGAATAGCAGAGAAGATGAAAGGTTGTACAAACGAGCATATTTTTCAAACAACTAATCCAAGATCAGTACCTTAACTTTTTCATGACGATATCATATTGAGAATGTTTGAAAAATGGTGGGAAATCTAGGCAGCCACTATCTCTCTTCTGCAAGGGTGATGCGGAAAGAGTTAAGATTTCATTGTCTTGAATTTTTTTTTTAAAATCAGAAAAAACAATATTAATGGAGATATCGATATTTTTTACTAAATTTTGTGAAGTGACTAAATGTAGCTTTAACCATTCACCTTAAGATTTTTTGTACAATATAATTTCCATCTTAATTCCACATCTACCACTCTTAGAGGGATGAAATCTATTTATCCCTCCCAGCACTTGGTAGACCCACTCTTAGAGGGATGAAATCTATTTATCCCTCCCAGCACTTGGTAGACCCGGAATTAAGATGGATCTAAGCTGATAGAATTTCCCCTCTAAATAGTCTATGCTCACATGAATACCATGGTATTACTATAAACTACTATTAGTAATTTATAAAAATTAATAAAATTAATAACTAATTTTTATTTTAACCAAGTTAAAATGTTTAAGTGACATTAAATTACAAGATCCATTTTTAATCGTGATCTACCAAGCCCCCCGAGAGGGATCAAATATTTTTTCACTCTATGTGATCTACCAAGCCCCCCCGAGAGGGATCAAATATTTTTTCACTCTATGTTAGTTTGCATATCACGATATTTGATCCAGAGTAAAGATGGATCTATCCTAGTTTAATTCCCGCCTTCAAATAGGCTGCATTCCATGTGAATACCATGGGTCAATACCATATGCCATCTTTATTTTTATTAATAATAATATTAGGGTTAATAATGTTTTTTTGCATGGTATTAATAATAATTTGGCCCATGGTATTTGGCCCATAGGCTTCACCTAAATATAACACATTTTTTTAGTGTTCGTAAATATAAGATGGCTTATGGAGTAAATATAAAAAATATTTTATTTATTTACCATACCTCTCGTTTATTTATATTTTTATTAATTTACCATACCTCTTTTATAAATATGGTATTTGGACCATAGGATTCAATTAAATAAAACTTCTTTTTGAGCCTTCTTAAATAGAAAGAGGGTTATGGACTAAATATAGAAAGATGTTTTATTTATTTACCATACGTATAGTTTATTTATATTTTTATTTATTTACCATACCTTTGAAGTATAAAAAGAGGTTTTATTTATTTACCATACCTCCACTTTATTTATAGTTTTATTTATTTACACGCTTGCATGTTCATAAATATAAGGTGACATATGGAGTAAATATAAAAAAATGTTTTATCTATTTACCATACCTTTCATGATGTTTTATTTATTTACCATACCTTTCATTTATTTATATTTTTATTAATTTACCATACCTCTAGTTTATTTGAATGTTTATTTATTTACCATACCTTTGGAGTAAGTATAAAAAGAGCTTTTATTTATTTACCATACCTCCAGTGTATTTATATTTTTATTTATAACTATCATAAATACATTTTTTTGAAAATGAGGGCAAATAGAAGATTGTTACTTTTTTTACCTTCTCCCTTAAAATAAGGTGGGCTAACCTCCATACCTAATTTTTTTATAAAATAAATTTGAAGCGATTTGTAACAATGTACTATGATACAAAATATTCACCCAATAAAAATATAAAACCCCTTAATTTAGCCCAAGGGCGAAAATTTGCCCCTAAATTTTTTCATGAAATATACATTTAATTGGGTTATGTGAATTATATATTTCAAATTTATGATTATAAAATAAAAAATATTTGTTAGATTGTAAGCAAAAGTAATTCAAAAATATTAACAAAATTAGAAAACTAAGCTATAAGCATAATATTATAATATTATAGCTTGTTAAGGCAACTTTCAATACTCAAAAAATAGCTTTTCAAGGCAACTTTCAATACTCACAAAAAATATTCAATGAATTTTATTTATTTTAATTATATTTGTAATTTTAATTGATTTAATGATAAAATTTTGTTAATATTTATAAAAGATTGTTTTTTTTTTACAATTTTCAAATTTACCATATTGTATGATATTTTGAAAGAAACAAAAGAAGCCATGTAGAGATAATACTTCTCCCCTCCTTTCCTCTACTTCTCCCCTCCTTTCCTCTCATCTTCCATTTGTTAAGATTCCATAAAGAAATATATATTTTATTAATCAAATATGATATTACATATATACAGGAAGTGGTTTCTCAAGATAGGAAAACTATCTTGGACATACAACTGTTGGTTGAAAGAATATCTCAACCACACATAAATCTGGAAACAAAATAGGAACAAACTCCTCTAGTTAAAAAGAATCACAACTGAGACATGTAGGAATTACATATTACAACACAACCCCTTAATAAGTACTTCTCTCGATATGAATGTGAAAATTCTAGTTGTGGTCAAACATAACAAAAGTATATGTTGATGTCCATATAAAGGAGCAACCATCCATCGAAATGCATTGGTGCTAACATCTGCAACCACCAGTATTATAGGATGTCCTTCACATACATGGTTCTTTCAACCATTAAGATTGCATACATGTACTTGTACATGTAAACCCCCCTCCAATATCATCATGGGTTTTATCGGATTACCCATAACCATGTTATGGGTTTTATCGGATCACCCTCAACCATGCCACCAAGGGCTCTGAGCCACCACGGCTCAAATCAACCACCAAGGCTCAACACAGCCATGAAGGCACTCCAACAGTATGGGCCACAAACCTACCACTAGGGCACTCCAACCACTCTGGGCTACAAACCTGCCACTAGGGCACTCCAGCCACTAAAGCTCACCAAAGACCCGACTCAACTAGGCCGAGGGTTTTCTCGGCTAACCCTAAACCATGCCAATAGGAATCTTTGTCCCATTTCACTCTTACATGTGGTTTTTGGCTTACCACAAACAGAAACTACAAATACAAAGTGGTTTTTAGATTACCACAAATTGTATGGGGTTACAAATGCCTTACAAGGCTTACAACACAACTCCAACTCTTGGAGTTACCAGGTACATACATTACAAAGGCCACTACAAAACATCCTAGACTTACTTACTAATAAAATGTGTGACTCATAATACAACATAATATTGAGTTTATTCTACAAACACAAATAAACTTTCCAGCCTATTTGAATCCTTGGCAAATCTTCTTGGATACACCATACCATTCATATACAAGAACACACCACTGCTTTCCCACTTGAATATCATAGGATTTGTACTTCTAGTCTTTGGCATCTCCATTTTTAACTTTGGCATAGAGGTCTTGGTCTCCATGTTTTAATTGTCATTAATTAGAGTAGAGAATTATAACAAAATAACTTCATATTGAGGTCGCGAATCTCAATATGTGTACAAATGTCCAAGAATAATTTACCTTTACCCATACCAAAAAAAAAAAATACAATACCAAATAATATAAGCAACCCTCAATGCACCACAATCAACAATTCACCATCTGCCAATTTAATTCGCAAAACCAGTTACATACTCTCCACCATCGGCTCTCTAGCCTCAATGCAGCTCGTCCAATGAAACCTTCACCAACGTCACTGCCTTCACCACTTGTCCACCATAAATCGAAAGAGCGGTTATTGCAGAGGCAATGGAATCTATTACAGCAAAAGAGATCCCATCGATCTTCCTCCAATCACTCAACACTTTGACGTTACTACTTCAATTTTTTTCATCATCACCATGATATGCAACAGATCGCCTTCATCAATGCCTCTAGTGGCATATCACGCTCTTATCCAACCTTCTGCCATAGTGTGAGAGCCCTCGCTGCCAGACTGCATGGCCTCAGTGTTCGAAAAGGTGACCTACTCATGATTTCCCCCAATTACATCACCATTCCTTGCATTTACATCACTATTCTGTCCATTGGAGCAATCCTCACCACCGCCAATCCGATTAGCACAAAGACAGAGATCAAAAAACAGGTTGCCGATTCGAAATCGGTAATTATCTTCACACTAGAAAATCTGATCAATAAGATTTGTGCAACCCAATTTCTTCCAGAAAATGGATAGACAGATACGCCTTTGCAGCTATAGACACAAGAATTTGATGAAAATATTAAGTGTTACAAATTCATGTATTGCATCCTTGTACGCTAGCACTGGAGCATCAATGTTCACCTTTCTCAATGTTTTTAAATAGGCAATTGCACGGTCCTTCATCCAGTTAAGTTTTGCCACCACTGTTAGCATTGGAGGCATTAATTTTAAGGGAGGATCCGTTCCAGGAATAATAGGGTTGGCTGCAACATGATCTAGGCTAAATTCTTCGTCGGGAAAAAATAATTTCCACACACTTCGCCACCGAGAGCGCTGCGGATTCCTCCAAGCCGCAGGTTCATGCAGCCTCAATACACACAGCCGCCATGATCATCGATTGAGGTAGCCTCGATCTGTTGAGGAACAGCAGAATTTACATCTTTTTACGTTCTATCCAGCGCATCGATTGGACTTTGGTAGTATCGAATTGCAATTTTGACTCTTCGCATTCTCGTTAAGAAGGATTTTCTCTACGCTCTCCCTAATAAGGCAGAAAATTGATGCCGATGAAAAATGGGTACATAAGCACTTGAGCAACCACTTTTACTGGTTCTAAGCGATTTCCAGCCTGAACTGCCTTACGAGCTACATGGTCTGCGATATTTGCACTAGAGCTTACACCAACAAGTACACATCTGGAAGGATCGTCGTGAGCTGCAAGCCATGGCTCCACCATGGAACCTCCAAAGGAATCGACAACCTTGCGTTCGCTGAAGTGGTCCCTCTTTACAATTCGGTCGAACAGCTCGCCACCGGCGCAGAGCTCCATGACTCCTCAACCAGCTTTACGGATCTGGACTTTGGATCCCAATCGGCCATCACCGACCCTAGCACACCCAAAACCACACATAGAAAACACCAAACTCTTTATTTTCCTCAGCCTATGAGGGGCCAAGCTTCCTCAGCCCAGGACGGGCTAGGCCTTCAGGGCTCCGATACCATGTTAAGATTCCATTAAGAAATCTATATTTTATTAATCAAATATGATATTACATATATACACATATATACAGGAAGTGTTGTCTCGAAATAGGAAAACTATCTTGGACACACAACTGTTGGTTGAGAGAATATCTCAACCACATAAATCTAGGAAACAAAACAGGAACAAACTCCTCTAGTTAGAAAAAATCACAACTGAGACAAGTAGAAATTACATATTCCAACACCATTATCATTCTAATATGAATATGGATAATGGAAATAAAACCCCATGATGCCTTTTGTTGTTGTTTTGATGTACAATCCTGAAAATCCAAATTAAAATTCAAAGGAAAGGAACTTGCTTATTATTGTGCCTCATACCTTTTACAAAGATCCATATCCATATACATATAAAGTATCTGTTCTTCCTGCATCGTTTACAAGAAAACATTGGTCCACTATGTCGAGAAGAAACTCTGTATCCTTTCTGCGTTTGGCCAAAAATAGGTGACTTAAATTGAATACCTCTCTGAGTGTTCACAGAAACTAGGCTCGACGTCCTATTTTCCATTTGATTATCTAAATAGTGATTGTTCTTCAACTCTCAATTACTTTTCTCTCTGTGAGTTCATTTCCACTATCAGATTTATGATAACTGAATGATGTTTAATTTCAAGGTATGAAGATTATTGTGAATATTCTCATCAGATCCGCTGACCGAAAGATGCCAACTTTTTCCCCTCTCACATTTATTTCTTTTTTATTGGAAGTAATTTCGTTATTTTTCCATTTGTTTTTATGCACCTATGTTTTATTAATTAATTGAAATTTGAATATGAATGGTGTAAAAAAATAAGAGTTTAATTTTGTAATAAATTTCTAATAGAATATGAATATTATATAATTTAAAATATTAAACTTTTTATTATTTAAATCAAGTTGAAATCAAAATTAAATAAAGGATTTAAAGATATCTTCACTCATACATTTTATAAAGGATATTCATGAAGATTATGATTTAAATGTTTCTTTTACAATATTATTTCTTTTTACATGAAAAATTATTGAAAAACGTGTAGAAAACATAACCTTCCTAGTTTTTCGAAAAACACCTCCCCAGGTTAGAGTGTGTTCATTGAATTTTCCAATCCAATAAACTCAACAAGGCTATTAATGCAACAAATCCAGTAAGGTCTCTGGCTTCTTATACACGGATTATAATTTTACCAATACACAAAACATTATCTTAAATAACATAATACAATAGTTTTCCTAAGTCGGAGCACAAGAACATTTCTACAACGTGACTTCTTTGATGAATATATAACTAAAAGTAGTCCAACTACAATAACAACATATGCATGAAAATGTGTTGGCTCTTATTATATAAGGTATAAGTTCCAATCATACAATACATCCATGTAAACCTGCTAGCCCCATCAGTGAAACGTTACAACCACATCTACCCGCTCCTCCAAAGAGATGTACTAGCTCCGTGCAGTGGAGAAGCCAAGGCGTGTTACAATACTTTCCAAGCCTTCTTCAAGGTAGTCTTAGAAGAAGCTTGGCTGACCAAAAGCCTCTACAATGAGTTATGAGGGACTATTTATAGCAAAGGGTTGGGTGGCCCTTGACATTCCCCTTTGTGACAGCTCAACTACCCTCATGACTCTTCACCTACTCTATGACTGTTACGTCCAACTCTTGACACTTGACTTACACTTGACATGGATCGACGTTACAATGCACATGTACTCATGTGAGGTAACATGGCTTGAGCAAGCCAAGAAAGACATCACTGACACTCAGTCCGCTGTGGTGAGACCAACTCTTTAATATGCTTGTGATGGTGAAGGTGGTAAGCTGATGCCATGCTTGGTCATCCGTGATGGTGTGCATGCACCTAATGGTGACATCTTACTGAAGCGAACTCCCGCCTCTGTTGCAACCAGTGCATTGTTTCGGCCACTTCATCCAACTTGTCTACTAACATGTGCATGGTCTTCTTGGTTGCAACTAAACCGGTAACACACTATGCATAGTGTCTGTGTTGATCTTCAAGTGTGTGCTGGTTGTCATGCACGTCAACTTGCCGAAGTACATGTTTAGCTACAGTTGGACTTGCTTCTTGTCTTCGCCTTGGTGAGTGTGCTGAATGGGTTGGATTGCATGCCTGTGCACAATGACATGAACGTTGTTGAATCCCTTGCATGTGATCACCAACACTGCTCACCATGTCTGCTCCATTTTAGCTACTGGCATGGATCTTTAACTCGTATTGCTTCAGTTTCATCCGTGAGTGCACGATGGGCCTACTGTTGTTCCTAATGCTGATGGAACTCATTCATATAGTTATGTAACTTCATGTTCTTCCTTGAGTTGTTGCTTCAGCACATGCAACTCCTTCTTTGTTCCATTCTCTATCTTCGCGCGATCTTCATGTCACGCTGTCACCTCATAGCTAGAGTCTCCAAAGCTGCTTTCATCATCAATGGATTTGCTTGAGCTTGCAACCTTGTTTTTCCTCTGTGTTTTCAACAACCCTCCGCTTGCATTCGTTGCATTCGGTATGCTTTCTTCAGCTGTTGTTCATGATGTTTCTCACTATGATGCTGCTGTTGTCATATCTTGATGTCCTTGTCTATGAATAACTTGATGTCTTCGTGGGTAGGAATTTCCATAGACACTTGATCGACTACATCCCCAAGTGTGCTCTAAATGGTGTCTTCGTCTCTACTCTCCTCGAAACCATTGTACCTATACTGCTGAGAGGCAGATGAACACCTGCAATACATGGATACATGGCAACACTTATGGCAAGCAATCTATCAGTCGAAAACCAAAATGAACATGAGAACTGACTTGCAACATACTTGGGTGAATGATCATGAAGGTTGCGCAATTTCGGCCGGGAGGTCTGGAGACCAACTGCCAAGACTACAGAAGGAATAGTTTGGGCTGTTGGGAGACTGACTGACTGCTGGAACTGCGCAATGCACAGTCTAGTCTAGCTGCTGACTGCTGGGGTTGCGTAATGTGCAATTCCAGCTAGGAAGGACTGCTGACCCAGGGATAGATTTGCGCTATTTCTTGGGCCAAGCAGCCACTATCCTCCAGAAATGCACAAAATAGTCCTGCAGGCCAGTTTTGGGCAGGAATGTGGAAATCTCGAGAGGAAGGTGAGCCTTCCTTCTCAAGATTGTGCAATGCAGCCTTGGTGAAGGCAAAGTCTAGGCCAAGGTTGGCCTAACTCGCCGACAAACAACTGAAAGAAACTAAGACAATAAATGTATGGTGACACTGAGAGATAGCAGAAGTGATTGAGAGTGCATGTAAAAAATGAATGAAAGATCCAACAAACACATCAACATGCACTTGGGTGAGGCAGTTCGTCAGTTGGGCGAACATCCGTGCAAAACAGTTTCATGCATGCAACAACAGTGAGATAGCAACGAAAACTGAAATGGAGCTAGGACAAGCTAGTATACATGTAAACAATAGCAAGCATTCAAATAAATCAAGCAAACGATACTCCCACAAGCAAAAAAACAAAAAGTGACAGAAATGCAGCACAAGGCATGGGAAGTGGGCTCACCCAAAAAACACTGAGCTGAATGTGTCGACTCCTCCTAGATGTGATGTGGGATGTGATGAGCCCCAAATTTTGGTAACATTTTGGGCTCATTTGGCCTACTTACCTTGCTCAACCCTTCATTTTTTATCACTTATGCATCATTTCTTAGTATATTCATGTTATTTGTAGGAAGGAGGGCAGTCATTATGCCTATGTGGCTAATACATGTTTATTTCAGGTTTTTTTGACATTAAATGGAGCAAAACCACGTACAAGGAGACAGCCAAGGTGGCATTACTGTTTTGTAGGAAGGTTGTCCATAGCCTTGAATGACCTTCCTCGTGATCTCCACCCCAACTCCGAGCTCCAACAGCTATCACCACCGAGCTAGAAGGCAGCCAACGGATTCTAAAGGAACAAGTAGTTTACTTTTAGTTGGACAGCCAAGCCCCACTAATTTAGGAGGCCAGCTTGGCCCTCATAATGTATAAATATTGAGGCTGTAGCCTTCGATAAAAAACTTTTGAACCTTCGTTGCAAATTCTGGAGTACGAGCTACAGCTCTATTTTGCTCTTTGTAAGCCATTTTTGGCATGTTGTTAGACTTATGATTATGATCTTTTAATAAAAGGCAGGCAGATTTGAGTTCAATTCTGAGTTCTTAGAGGAGCTATAGCTCTCAGGTTTGGGCCCAACCTGAGAGCAATAGGCCTCCTTTCTTTGTATTGTACTTGTCTTTCTTTCAGCATTATATTTCTTGTCCTTTACTTGCACTTGGAAACAGAGTTTGCTGATTTGGATTTCTTGGTGTGGTTACATAGGTTAGTGTTATGAACAAAAGTTTCTTTCAGTAGTTTAGATTACAGTAAGGATTGGAGTTAATCGGAGTTCGAAAAAAGGTTGAATGCACACTCACTTTCACCTCTGTTTGGGGACCGGAAGTGCAGACCGTGCCAACTACCAAAAACACTGTTTTATATGTTCATGCAAGCTTTAACGCAATAATTTCAGTTGCAGAAGTGTCCATGCATTTAGATCTTGTGGAGTAGCTCTTTGTTTCAGCACCATGCACGATTCTCCCTTAACTGACATTGTTGTTCTTTGGTTTTCAATAAAACAGTTAGAATAGGTTGATGAATTCTCGGTTTTGTGCAAGACAGAGGTGATTTGTTTCATTTACACTGCACAGCACCACTCTATAATTTCCTTATCCTTCTCAGCTGTGCCTAAGCCATCTCCTTACCTCCCAGCTAGATCATTTTCCCACCAACTCTTCTATTATCCACGTTGTTTTATCTTTTCGGCCTTCCATTGCCTCTACCCTTCTATCGACCAACCAACTTTACACACCCCCTCTCCATCTCATCTCTCTGTCCATAAGCCATCACACGCTCCCCTCTCATCCTACCTATCCACCCATACAGCTCATTCACACCTCCATCACCCAAAACTCTGATTGCAGAACATCCTGTAGAAGTTAGCAGACTTCCTGTAGAAATCCCGAGCTTCCTGTAGGATCCCCTGCAGACATCCTGTAGAAGCTTGCAAACACGGTTTCCAGGTATCTGAACATTGTGAACTTCTGTGGAATGATGTTAGGGATCCCCTGGAACCTCTCAGAGTCCTCCTGACCTTTTCCAAGCCTTCCTCCCCTTGAACTACCCCTGCACAGTCAAGACCCAGTAAGAAGCACAGTCATAATAATTCCAACCACTTGAGCAAAAATACAAAAACATGTTCTCTTCAGATGAAAGTAGTTTAGACTCATGCATCTCATCTCACTAGAAGTAATGGCATCATTTTTAGAAGTTGCATTCCCACCATGGCATCGTAAGGATTAAGCTGGTCAAATTAGGGTTTACTAGGGTTTCCATGTTTTGTTGGCTTTCAGTTCATTCTTGCAAAGTAGGTTAATTTCCTTTGAGATAGCTTTCGTTCATCACTTAAAAAGCTTCTTTTGAGAACATATAGAAGTTGGCTTGAGCCCTAACGGACTTGTGCCAGCTGACCAAGTGACAGCTGCGACAAGAGCTAGTACTTGTGCATACAGCACCGTCGCTTCCAAGTTTGTTACGAACTACCGGGTTGATAAAATTAGAGAAGGAAGCTCCAGGAGTTGTAGCATTATTGCTACAATACTGGAGCCCACCATCTTTTTGGCGCCATTGCTGGGGAAGCGTCAGAGTATTAGTAATTGTTGTTTTTCTTCTATTTTCCTACTTTCGCCTTCTGCCAAGTAGTTTATTTCATTTCCATTCTGCAAAAGTAGCATAGAAATTTCCGGCTTTCATAGATTAGCATTTCAATTCCGCAATTTCAATTTTGCAAGCGTAGACTAGCATTTCCATTCCTGCAATTCCATTTGAGCAAAGTAGATTAGTTCTTTCCTGCTTTCATTTCAATTCTGCATTTTCATTTCAGCAAGATAGTTAGTTGTAGATCAATCTGTTTCAGTTTTTGCAGGTACCAAAGAAAAAAACAAAAGCAATCAAAAAAGTCTTTCCATTTCATGCCTCGTAGGAATCGAGATAAAACAGGCAAATTCTTACCCAACACCCCCACCACATCACTGAGTGACCCTTCTCTCTTCTTCGGTGACAGTGATCCAGAAGAACCTATAGGTGAACCTCCCGAGATATACGAAGATCCTATAGCAGAAGAAGAATTAGAGACCATCCCATCTGAAGCTATGGCTGACAATAGAGGAGAAGATGAGAGAATAGAAGGTGCCTTCCCCATCCAAGAAACCAATGGAGACATGAAAATGAAGAACATTAGCCCCTCCGCTTTACCTCACTTCCATGGACTGACTACTGAAGATCCTGATACCTTCCTGTTTGAGTTTGCTGTCCTTTGTCGAACCTATGACTATACTGAAGATGAGCAGAAGCTGAAACTCTTCCCTTCAACTCTTAAGGATGCAGCATTACGCTGGTTCATGGGCTTACCTGGGAATAGTATCACCACTTGGGCTCAGATGCAACAAGCTTTCAATACCAAGTATCGGGACTACTGTAGGTCCAAGGAAACCAAGGGAGAAATCTTTCGGATGACCAAGGGAAATGATGAGTCCTTAGAGGATTATGAGGAAAGGTTCCAACTTAGCTATAAACGGGCCAGGTGCACACTTGACCCTGAATCCCTCAAGTTGGTCCTGCTCCGAGGAGTCCCTGAAGACCTCTTAGATACCCTTCACATGTTAGCTGGAGGAGATATTTACCAACTGCCTTATGAGGACATAAAGACTGTGTTTAGGAACCACTCTAGGGCAGCCCGGAAACGAGGTAGAGGAAACCTCCTCTCAGCTGGTATTCCTTTCTCCAAACATGAGTTTGCAAATCAATTAGAGGATCTCAAAAGTGAGGTGAGACAGACCATTGCCATGCAACTTGATACATTCAGGATCCAGCAGAAGAAGGAAGAAGCTGAGAGGCCTTTGGCTATCTTCTGCCCTAGATGTACAAGGAGACACCCTAAGAACGAATGCCCATTACATTCGGTTGAGGTATGTTTCGTTTATGAGGAGGACCATCCCACAAATCAATGTCCAACCTTACCTGGGCTTAAAGCCATGTACCAAGGGACAGAAGCCCCCACTGAACCTCTCTATTTCCTGAACCAAAGGAGGCCACAAGGACCTAGACCCTACCAGCAGGGGATGCAAGGGGCACCCCAAGCTTATTACAACCCCAACCAATCTACTCCTATGCCTTCCTGGGGTCCCCCTGCTCATCCTTCCTGGTCTATGCCTCCTCCATGGTCTTATCCACCTCAGTACCCTACTCAGCCCACTACTCATTCATATCACTCACATGCCCAGCCACAGCCTCAGTGGAATGCACCTCAGTCGGGGTGGAGGCCCCAGTACAACACTCCTCCCGCCATTTTGCCTCCACCACCAGTTCAACCTCAACCATTACCTCCTGCTCCTCCAAGGAAACCTCAAATGCCTGCTCAACCGAACTCGAACCCCAACAATAGACAGGCCCAGCAGGTACACACTGGGGAAACATCATGCCCTACCTATGCTGTGGAGATCCAGGAGATCAATCTTCGATTTGGAAAGACTCTTCCGGATCTCCAACCTCCTCCCCCAGAGGACGAGGAAGACAAACAGGAAAGTTAACCAAAGGATATTCCACCCTTTCCTGAAAGACTAACAGCCACCACACAACCCAACCCAGAGGAGGATGAGCTTCTGGGAGAGCTCAAGCAGTTGTGTGTGAAAATTTCACTCCTCCAAGCCATCAAGGATGTGCCAATATACAACAAACTGGTTAAGGAAAAGTGTTTCAAACACCTAGGCAGGCGAAAGAGAGATGCTTCAACCATCAATGTCATAGGACAACTGTCTGACCTTATGTTAGGACAAGTCATCTGCCCAAAGTACCGATCCTGGGAGTCCTGTAGTAGATGTCCACATCAATGGCACCATTATACCTCACACCTTGATTGATCTGGGGGCTGCCATTAATGTGATGACCAGGGATACCATGCTCAAACTCAACCTTTAGGGTTCCTTGAGGAAGACCTCGATAGTCCTGCAACTAGCAGATCGCTCCACCGTGACTCCTGAAGGGATTGTGGAGGATGTCTTGGTCTCTGTCGACTCTTGGGAATACCCTGCAGATTTCTTGGTTCTGCAACCAAAGGCAAAGCTTACTGGATATCCTCTTATTTTGGGAAGGCCTTGGTTAGCCACTGCAGATATTACATAAGTTGCCGTGTAGGAAACATGACCATCAAAAATGGTCCTATGTCCAAGTAGCTAGTCCTATACCCTCCTGAGCAACCCTCCTTAGAGCATGTCTTACCACTTTGGTTGGAGGAAGGAGAAGAGGATGAGGTGTACTCAGCACCTTTGTGCACCCTAGACACCACTAGAAGAGACCCCCCAACCGAGGATGACTTGATTGAGACCTTGATCCAGAATCCACCTCCCAGTGCACTATCCTTAGAGAAATTGGTGGAGGATGCCCAAGCCAGCACCTTAGTGGACCTTTGTGCAACCAACCCTGTCACTCCCAGAGTCAAGAATGTGGAGTTCGGCCTTGAGAGAACGCTAAAGATCAGCTCCTCCCTATCTCCTTCCCAGGAAAAGGAGCTGTGTAGCCTGTTGACCAGTCATCTAGATGCTTTTGCTTGGAGCTATAAGGAGATGAAAGGAGTCCATCCTTCGGTCTGTACCCATCACATATACATCAAAGAGGATTGTAAACCGGTTAGGCAACCCCAGAGGAGAATGAATCCAGCCCTTAAGGACATTGTCAAGGAAGAATTGCAAAAATTGTTGGATGCCGGATTCATTTACCCCATCTCAGATAGTGAATGGGTGTCCCCTTTGGTGTTGGTTCCCAAGAAAAATGGGAAGTGGAGAATCTGTGTGGACTACCGAGAACTGAACAAAGCTACCAAGAAAGACCATTTCCCTCTACCTTTCATAGATCAAGTGTTGGATGGACTGGCAGGAAAGAAGTTCTTCTCTTTCCTAGATGGGTTTAGCGGGTACAACCAAATCCAAATCAGCCCGGAAGACCAAGATAAGACCACCTTCACTTGTCCTTGGGGTACCTTTGCCTACCGAGTTCTTCCCTTTGGACTATGCAATGCTCCTGCTACCTTCCAGAGAGCTGTCTTGAGCATCTTCTCGGAGCTGGTCCATGATGCGGTGGAAATCTATATGGATGACTTCACTCCTTATGGGTCCAACTTCCAGGAAGCATTGTCCAATCTGGGAAAAGTCCTAACCAAATGCATTGAGATGAACCTGTCCCTTAGTCCTGAAAAATGTGAATTCTTGATGACTGAAGGGACCGTGCTAGGCCATACCATTTCTTGCCAAGGGTTACAAGTGGATCCTAACAAAATTGCTCTCATCAAGAGGGTTCCACCTCCCCAAAAGGTAAGGGATGTTCGGAGTTTCTTAGGATTAGCAGGGTATTACAGGAGATTCATTAAAGACTTCAGCAAGCTAGCCTCGCCATTGTTTGGCCTGTTGGCAAAAGATGTGGAGTTTAAATGGACTGACGATTGTCAGAGGGCTCTGAATGAATTAAAGGACAAGTTAGTGTCTGCCCCAATCTTGAGAGGTCCAAACTGGGCCCTACCTTTCCACATCCACACTGATGCCTCAAACAAAGCCATAGGGGCAGCTTTAGGACAAGTTGAACAAAAACTTCCATATGCCATTTACTTTGTTAGCAAAAACTTATCCAAAGCTGAACTGAATTACACTGTAACCGAGAAAGAATTCTTGGCTGTGGTCCATGCACTGAACAAGTTCCGACATTATATCACTGGCTATCAAACCTTTGTACATACGGATCATGCTGCAATTAGATATTTAATGAATAAACCAGATGTGAATGCTCGTATTATTAGATGGTTACTTTTGTTGCAGCAGTTTGATTTGACCATTGTTGACAAACCAGGTAAAGAAAATGTTGTTTCTGACTTTTTATCTAGATTGGATTTATCTGCAGGTGAGGATGGAACAGTGGATGACCAAATGCCCGATGAACATCTGTTTGCTATCTCAGTACTCTCTCCATGGTTTGCTGATATAGCAAACTACCTTGTTTCAGCATAGTTCCCTCCGCACCTATCTTCAAGAGAGAAGAGCAGAATCATCAGAAAAAGTGCCTCATTTACTTGGATCGGGGGCAACCTGTTCAAGTTTGGCCCTGATCAGATCTTAAGGCATTGTGTAAGGGAGGAGGAAGTCTTTGATATCCTCCTCACCTGTCATGATGGGCCTTGTGGAGGACATTTTGCAGCAAAGAGGACTGCCTTCAAAATCCTGCAGGCAGGCTACTATTGGCCCACACTTCATCAAGATGTCAGAAGGTATATCAGCCAATGTGATCGATGCCAAAGAATGGGGAAACCGACTCAAAGGGATGAGATGCCTCTCCAACCTCAAGTGACTCTTGAGCCATTTGAGAAGTGGGGTATGGAATTTGTGGGTTCAATCAACCCTCCTTCGAGGCAAAGGTCTTACATCATTGTGTGCACCGACTACCTGACAAAGTGGGCAGAGACTAAAGCAATCAAAGCAGCAACAGAAGAAAAGGTGGCTGAGTTCTTAAGAGAGAACATCTTCTATAAATTTGGCTACCCAAGAGAGCTGGTCACCGATCAAGGGAGCCAGTTCACATCCAACTTAATTGAAGACCTACTAACTCATCACAAAATCAAGCATATGACTTCCACCCCCTATCATCCTCAGGCAAATGGGCAAGTGGAAGTCACCAACAGAGCATTGGAAGGGATTTTGACTAAGGTGGTGAGCAGCAGTAGGAAAGATTGGGCAGATCGCCTGGTTGAGGCCACATGAGCTCACAACACCACCTGGAAGACCACCACCAGCTTCACACCTTATGAGCTGGTCTATGGGAAGAAAGCTTTGCTGTCCATTGAATTTGAATACAACACTTTGAGGATGGGAGCTCAGCTGGACCTAGATCTCAGCCATGCACAACAAGAAAGGTTATTGCAGCTGAATGGACTGGACGAGCACCGAATGCAGGCCCTCCTTCACTCAGAAGTGGTTTAACTTCAGAGAAAGGTGTGGCATGACCAACACCTCAATGACAAGCAATTCCAGCCAGGAGATTGGGCATTGTTGTATGACTCCAGGCACAAAGATTTCAAGGGGAAGCTGAGAACCAAATGGTTGGGACCATATGCTGTGGAAAAATGTCATGACAATGGATCTGTTCTTATTCGGACCATTGATGAGGAAGCCATCCCCATGCTTGTCAATGGGCATCGACTGAAGATCTACAGGAAACCTCTCTCAAGACAAGAGTTCATCAAAACTATGGAGAAATCAGTGTTGGTCATAGAGAAGGGTTCTGCCTCTGCTTTGGGCATACCCTGAAAGATCTAAAAATAATAATAATAATAATAATAATAATAATAATAAAGATCCTTGGGGGAAAACCTTTCTGAGGCTCCCAAGGCAGGTGGTAGGGGTGAAAACCTCATTGAGGCGCCCCTATTGTCTTTCAAAAAAAAAAAAAAGGGAGATTTGAAAAAGATCCTTGAGTGAAAACCTCTCTGAGGCGCTTAAGGCAAATGGCAAGGGTGAAAACCTCATTGAGGCGCCCCTGCTATCTTTCAAAAAAAAAAAAAAAAAAAAAGAGAGAAAAGAGAAAAAAAAGGAAAAAAACAATATGCAAAAGAAGACAGGGACAACAAGTTTATAATGTGGAAATGCATGCATGTTGCAGGTATTCTATGAAGGAGAGGAGGTCTCTCAACTCAAAGTCAAGGATCCTTATCATGCTGCCAGGAGACCTCACCAGCACCTCCTCCAAGAATACTCATCTTCTCCAAGGTATGGGCATGATTTCATCACAACTTAGTCTTCTACAGGAAGTTACAGACTTTCTACAGGAAGTACAGACTTTCTACAGGAAGTTCTGTATTTCTACAGGAAACTTCCTGTAGAAATTTTGGACGGCCCAGAACTGATTATATGAGGAGATCTAACGACCAAGGTTCAGTTTGGACGTATGCAAGCTACTATTTTAACCCTTACACACCGATGTCACCTCTTTCTACCACCCCTGTCGACATGCAATGAAGGTACCTGCACAATCAAGGCAGATCATTAAGATTCAAGAGAAAGCAATTTTTTTGTTAATGAAAAAATGCTGAGATGCCGTGCCATACCCATCCCAGCTATCTAAGAGCCCTGTGAGCATGATCGTGGGGCCACCGTCTTCACCGTGCAGCATGCACCCGAGGAGGAAAAACTGCTATAGGACATCCTGCAGGAGTCCCGTAGCAGTTAAGCCAGCTAGAGTGTACACCATTCAAGCGCTTGCAACATGCAAGGATAACGCAGGCACACACAGCCGAGTCATAAGCTTCATCGTTAGCGGCCTGTGAAGAGGAACCTCCGGGCCTGTGCAATCCACCAGCAGCAAATAAATCCACTCATCGTCGTCCAAGAGCCTGAAAAATCGTGTTGCGGCCGCACAGGTAAGTGCCTCGACCCTTTCTTCCGTCGAATTGCATGAATTTTACTTTGAAAATGTTTGCAAGTGTGAAGTGAATGGGTTGAGCGGTTGTATGGCCAATCGACTGGCCACGTTGACCAGTTAGATGGTCTAGTCGGATGGTAAACGGTGGTCGTGGCAAAAGGAACGGGCAGTGCACACGTGAGAGCCATCCAGTCGCAGAGAAACGAGTTTAACAAAAATGACGGCGGCGGATCTGCGGGGAATGATGCGGCAGTAAGGGAACTCGCAGACGAATGATGGAGTGACGTCGTCCAACGGTCCGGCAGGGACAGCTCACCCCCACGCCACGGATTCTGCCGAATTCAAATCTAATCGGCTAGATTGCCACCCCACGCATTTATCATTCACCGTTTGAAAGTCGAGTGATCATCCGGATCCCTCTGCAGCTCGACACTCCAAGTCTTTGGCCATTCGAATGCCTGTTAAGCAGCACAGAGAGCGCAGACCCACTGCAGTATCCTCCAGAATTCGCGCGCTGCTTCTACAGGAAAGTTGTTTCTACAGGAAATTGGGTTCCTCACGTCAAAAGGTGGCGGATTCAAAAGGTAAGCCTGAACCTTCCATGCAATTGGTTTTGAGGGTGGCAGAATCGACGTCTACAGTCTGGTCGTAAGAAAATTTTGCAAATATTGTCTGCTGTTGCATGAATTGTCGTCCTACAGGATGTGAGTTATAGTTAAGCCGTGTTAAGGTCGTCGGGAGATAAGTTTTGTGAATTGTATGCATGGCAGAGGCGTAATTCTACGCTCTGTCCCAGTTAGCCAATTTTCTTCCGCACCCGCCACCTCCAGATAACGTCGCAGGTTTTTCACCATGCCGGGTGGGTTCATCAGAAGGGAACCAACCGACTCCACAAAGCTATGAGAAAATCCTGAGGTGGTGGAGCTCTTCACGCGAGCGCAATGGATATCATTCTGTGACAAATTGCAGGGCTATGAGGACGAGGTGGCAGAGGATTTTTTGCAAGCTCTGAAGCCGAAATCCAAAACATTGGCCACCGTTAACTTCAGGGGTTTGAGTCTTAGACTCACCCCACAATTCATCAGCCGAGTTACTGAGCTCCCAATGGGATTACCATGGGATAAAGAAGAAAGGAAGTTGAGCCAACATGCTAAGAAAGAATTCTTTCCACCAGAGGAGGAATTCTCAGAAGATAAAAATGGGGTTCGTAGAACCAGTTTGTTGCCACTATGGAGTGAAGTTAGCCTTCAGATCATGAAGTACATCACCTGCGAAGGTCGTTTTAGCATTGTATATGGGTACCATTTTCGGTTACTCACAGAATTAAGGCACCAGATGGACCTACCTGTAGAAAACAAATTCAGTCTCCCCTACTTTCTACTGGATTCTCTAATTGAGTGTGCCACCAAGTTGAAAGAAGGCACACCAGACCAGGTAGCCCACCATGGACTCATCAAACTCCTCGTGGAGGATGCGCTCCACACATATAAGGTTCCTCTCTCATGGGAAGCCTTCATAAATTTGACCAAGGATGGTGATATAAAGATGCTGACCGAAGAGCTCGGTTCATCTAGCAGTGAGGAGAAAGAGTGAGTACCCGCAGGGAAGAAAGAAAAAGGCCAGAAGACCACGACCACGGAGCAGAAGAAAAAGCAAGAGAAGAAACAAGAGAAAAAGGGTGCCAAAGAGAAGGATGACACACCCATTTTGACAGCCAAAGAGAAAAGATTACAAAGCAGAGTGGACAAGGCTGAGCAGATCCACATCAGCAAAGGCACCATGTCGGCAGCCACAACCAAGTCAAAAAGTAAAACACCCTCAGCAAAGCAATCTAAAGTGGTGCCACCTGTCTCTACAGGAAAACCGAAACCGGCTTCTACAGGAAGCCCGAAATTAACTAAAATAGGGTCTTCTACAGGAAGCCCGATATTAACTAAAACAGGGTCTTCTACAGGAAGCCCTGAAAAAGCGAAACCCAAGGAGAAGAAAGCTGACATTCTTGCAAGGGAGGCAGCAGCTGTGCTGGCCGCCCTCAGCACACCTCCTAAGCCAAAGGAGAAGAGAAAGAGGGAGACCCCTCTATATTTTAAAGCTAGAAGAAGTGTGAGAATAAAGACGGGCAAGCCACAGCCTCCGTCCAGCAGCCCAATCATGATCGAAGATGCCCCTACTTCGCCCAAGGAGAGGTCCCCCTCGAGGATATCAGTCACCTATGAGAGGGGGAGCCCGAAGAAAACTACTTGGAAAGAAAGGTTAGACCAATTGACTACAAAAGCTCGGCTACAGGATGCTGAGGATGCTCTACAGGAAACCTTAGCCAGGCTTAAAGAAACTGAGAGAATGGAAGGAGAAGCACCCTCATCAGCACCGAGGGAGGGCGAAGTAGAGCCACCAAAAGAAGTGGAGAAAGAGCATATACCAGAGCCCAGCCCTCAGCCAAGTCTGAGTTCATATTACAACTTTTTAGAGGCTGGCAAAATTATACCTCAGAAATTTACTGTGCCACTGTTTTTTGCATTGGAGGAAGAAAGAGTCCGTACACACACGTGGATGAAAATAGCCAAGTCAAAGGGTGTGGCGGACATAGGTCCCTTGCAGGAGCAGCTCAAGGAGGCCAGAAGTGAATTGTCCATGGCTAAACACGTGGAAAATTGCCAACGAGTGTTCCTACAGGAGGAAAACCAAAAGCTGAGATTGCAGCTACAGGAGCTGAGGACAGGGACAGCTACACCCTCCAATGACACCACAGCAGAACAGCAAGGCAAAAAGGAACTGCACACCGGTCTTGGGGAGCCAACCACACATCTACAAGAAGCAGAACAACAAGCACAAATTGAGGTGCAAGCTCTCAGACAACAGCTGCAGCAGAAAGAGGCACAATTGGCCTGCATGGCCAGTTGGGCCATGGATGCTATACAATGCAGGCAGCCGGCCAAATCCTATGGCCTGTACTTGAAAGACCAATGGCTACAATTTCAAATCAATACCTTGGCGCAAAGAGGTATCTCTCAGCTCCAAGGCCCGCAGCAATTCACTGAAGTATGCAGCACCAACTCATCAGAGGATAAGGCCAAATTAGCGGAGTTCTACCTCCATAATTTGGCCCTGCCTAATATAGTTTCATGGGATCCCAATATGGCCTTGGGAGATATGCAATTAATGGCATTTGCCTCATGGCTGAACCATGAGGACAAAAGAGCAGCAGAAGCCAAAGCGGTCATGAACCGGGAGCTGAATGAGCCATTGCTAATTCGACCAGAACCAGGAGATCCAGTTGCACTAATCTCGGCACACCAACATTTGTCCACTGACCCTCAAGCTTCATTGAGATATATGGATCAACAGGCCCAAGCCATAGCTCATTTTGAGGACATGGAGAGACTGTTAGGAGACAACGCTGTCCAAGCATGCACCCGCAGATGGAATACATTGGCCCACAGTCTGAAAATCCGAGAGTATCATATCCCAACTCGGATGAGGGAAGCTTTGGTACAGGTGGCCCTCTATAAGAAATCCATGCAAAACCTCCAGGCTAGCTGGATTGGCCTTAAGCTAAGCCCACCACTGCTGCTAGGATTGATGGAAGGCAACACAGAGAAAGATGATAATGAACAGTGGGAAGAGGTGAACAGAAGGGCTGGGTTCCATATCAGCAAGGAGGACATTACTACAGAGGCTTGGGATGTAAGGGTGGCAGTAAAGGCAATGAAGGATGAAGAGTTGGACTAGTTGCTCAAGGATGAGCATAAATTTTAGCTGGGGGGTGATGATGAGCCCAAAATTTTGGTAACATTTTGGGCTCATTTGGCCTACTTACCTTGCTCAACCCTTCATTTTTTATCACTTATGCATCATTTCTTAGTATATTCATGTTATTTGTAGGAAGGAGGGCAGTCATTATGCCTATGTGGCTAATACATGTTTATTTCAAGTTTTTTTGACATTAAATGGAGCAAAACCACGCAGATGAAGGCAAGGAGACAACCAAGGTGGCATTACAGTTTTGTAGGAAGGTTGTCCACAGCCTTGAATGACCTTCCTTGTGATCTCCACCCCAACTCCGAGCTCCAACAGCTATCACCACCGAGCTAGAAGGCAACCAACGGATTCTAAAGGAACAAGCAGTTTACTTTTAGTTGGACAGCCAAGCCCCACTAATTTAGGAGGCCAGCTTGGCCCTCATAATGTATAAATATTGAGGCTGTAGCCTTCGATAAAAAAACTTTTGAACCTTCGTTGCAAATTCTGGAGTACGAGCTACAGCTCTGTTTTGCTCTTTGTAAGCCATTTTTGGCATGTTGTTAGACTTATGATTATGATATTTTAATAAAAGGCAGGCAGATTTGAGTTCAATTCTGAGTTCTTAGAGGAGCTATAGCTCTAAGGTTTGGGCCCAACCTGAGAGCAATAGGCCTCCTTTCTTTGTATTGTACTTGTCTTTATTTCAACATTATATTTCTTGTCCTTTACTTGCACTTGGAAACACAGTTTGCTGATTCGGATTTCGTGGTGTGGTTACACAGGTTAGTGTTATGAACAAAAGTTGCTTTCAGTAGTTTAGATTAGAGTAAGGATTGGAGTTAATCGGAGTTCGAGAAAAGGTTGAATGCACACTCACTTTCACCTCTATTTGGGGACCGGAAGTGCAGACCGTGCCAACTACCAAAAACACTGTTTTATATGTTCATGCAAGCTTTAACGCAATAATTTCAGTTGCAGAAGTGTCCATTCATTTAGATCTTGTGGAGTAGCTCTTTGTTTCAGCACCATGCACGATTCTCCCTTAACTGACATTGTTGTTCTTTGGTTTTCAATAAAACAGTTAGAATAGGTTGATGAATTCTCGGTTTTGTGCAAGACAGAGGTGATTTGTTTCATTTACACTGCGCAACACCACTCTATCATTTCCTTATCCTTCTCAGCCATGCCTAAGCCATCTCCTTACCTCCCAGCTAGATCATTTGCCCACCAACTCTTCTATTATCCACGTTGTTTTATCTTTTCGGCCTTCCATTGCCTCTACCCTTCTATCGACCAACCAGCTTTACACACCCCCTCTCCATCTCATCTCTCTATCCATAAGCCATCAAAAGCTCCCCTCTCATCCTACCTATCCACCCATACAGCTCATTCACTCCTCCATCACCCAAAACTCCGATTGCAGAACATCCTGTAGAAGTTAGCAGACTTCCTGTAGAAATCCCGAGCTTCCTGTAGGATCCCCTGCAGACATCCTGTAGAAGCTTGCAAACACGGTTGCCAGGCATCTGAACGTTGTGAACTTCTGTGGAATGATGTTAGGGATCCCCTGGAACCTCTCAGAGTCCTCCTGACCTTTTCCAAGCCTTCCTCCCCTTGAACTACCCCTGCACAGTCGAGACCCAGTAAGAAGCACAGTCATAATAACTCCAACCACTTGAGCAAAAATACAAAAACATGTTCTCTTCAGATGAAAGTAGTTTAGACTCATGCATCTCATCTCACTAGAAGTAATGGCATAATTTTTAGAAGTTGCATTCCCACCATGGCATCGTAAGGATTAAGCTGGTCAAATTAGGGTTTACTAGGGTTTCCATGTTTTGTTGGCTTTCAGTTCATTCTTGCAAAGTAGGTTAATTTCCTTTGAGATAGCTTTCGTTCATCACTTAAAAAGCTTCTTCTTAGAACATATAGAAGTTGGCTTGAGCCCTAGCGGACTTGTGCCAGCTGACCAAGTGACAGCTGCGACAAGAGCTAGTACTTGTGCATACAGCACCGTCGCTTCCAAGTTTGTTACGAACTACCGGGTTGATAAAATTAGAGAAGGAAGCTCCAGGAGTTGTAGCATTATTGCTACAATACTGGAGCCCACCAGGATGTTAAAGCTGCAAGGTTGATGTGAGGAATGAGCTCTTCAGCGTCCGGTTGATGAGTTTTGATAACATCGAGGTTGTGATGCGCATGCCACAAATCTAGGGGAAGCGACACTTGGTGGGAGGTTTCTGAATTTCTCCTTGCATGTAACCTCCAACTGCTAAACATAGATCCCTGAGATAAGGGATTCCTTTGCATGCTACCTTAGGAGAAGCAACCTATGCATGCAAGTCTGCTTTGCTTGGTCCCGAAGGGAACTGGTCAACTCAGCTGCACATGCAAGAGGTTGTTCGACTGCTTGAAGGAAATATGCATTTTTGGCTGGGAGCTGGGCTGATTACTCGAGAGATTTGTGCAATTTCTGGGCAGAGCAGCTGATTGCTGCCCAGATTTTCACAAATTCTGGGCTAAGCAGCCTTGCTGGGGGGATTTGTGCAAATCCTGTTGGGAGTGTTGGCAGGCAGGATTGCGCAATCCTGGAGCCCAACAAGCTACCAGAGGGGATTGCATAATTTCTAAAGGGAAGGTTGGTTTCCCTCCAAAAATGCATAATTTTCAAGGGGAAGTTGCTCAACCTGCAGCTGGACCAAGTCCCAGTGAGGAGCTTGTGGAAATGGATCGACTATGCTCGATAGGCTCCTTTATGCATGAAAAACACTGAAGCATGAGTACTTGATGAAGCAAGACAAAGTGTTGTGAAAGGTTGGTAGGAAGGCTCAAAAACAGACTAAGGAAAAATTTTGGAGGGTGGTTGTAGCCGCTACAGCACTTGGCAACACATTCATAGAAATCCATCTCTCTGAATGGACCTTGTTTGTTGAAAGCAAGTCTAACACCTCTGGAACTATTGTTCAATTCTCAGCTCATCTTGGTTTCACACTAACTTGATTGTAATATGTAGCATCTGCCAATCCCTTGGTTGATTAACACACATTCCAAGCCAAGGCAACACAATTGTTTCAATTGGGGTTGAGGGGTATATAGGTGCACAAGCAGTATAGTCGTCAGAGTCTTATTTTCATCTCTAGTGTTGTTGCACTGCCAGCAGGCCTGGACATTACCCCAATGGAGTCACATAGGAACACAAGCATGGCTCCGCTGTTAGCAAGCCTAGTTAGTACCCTGGCGTAGTTACTTGCATCACCTCCCTACGCAGGAAGCCTTTCTCTTCTTTTGCCTTATTCATTTTTCATTTTGAATTTTTTGACTTTCCGTTTTTTCATTTTCATTTTCACTGTGCATAACACTTATTCATTTCAGAGGTGGAAGAGGGATCTCGACTTATTGAGAGCAGAGGAGGTTGTTCCAGTAGAGAAGTAGTTTATTGTATCTCTGACGTGCCTGTTAAGGTTTTCCCCCTCACCTTACTCTACTTGACTGAGCTGACAAGGGTTAACCCAAAAACAATCGACTAGAGAAGGTGACACTAGTTAGCGTGCAAGCGTTGTGTTTTCACCAAGGTTCACTTCGAACAATACGTATTTTCCTTCGACGTATCATGGACTAAAAGTAACAAGCTCATCATACAGAGGCAAGATGACAGATAACCAAGTAGTGATAGTTGTACAAGCCCTCTTGCACTTTACCTAGCTTGCTTCAAGAGTCATACATGGTTTCATGCAAAACTAACCTACGAACGAAACAAACGAACTAATAAACAACAAAGCAAGAGCAGAAGCAAAAGTGAAAGAAAATCAAGTAAGAAAACAAGCAAGTAAACAAACCAGCAAACAAGCATGCAAGAAAACAACTGAAAGAAAACACTACTCCTACTCCTACCCTAACGGTGCATGGGCCTAATCACGTGATGTGATACTTCCAATGCAGCCACCGGCGCATTGGTAGACCCATGTTGGTGAAGGTTTGGTCCGCGAGCAACCCAGTTATGCGAACCAACAAGCAAGCAAGATATAACAATTAAGACAACTACACTTCGTGTTTCAAAGTGCCCACGAGACATAAGTGAGTACAAGTGCATGATGAGTAGCTTGTGGACTTATCGTGGTGTTGTGTGACACTACGTGCAACTTTGAAGCATAAGCACACTCTTGACTATGACATGCAAGCAAACGAAAGAAACAAAGATAACTTGTGTCACGCACGAGTGCTTGCAATGTAAGACTCCTCCAATGCATGAGAAATGGGATCGTGCAATTTGAGTGGAGGAAGTGTGATCTGTGAGTGAGATGGATCTTCAATGCATACAGATGAGTGATGAGGAGCCTTGGGTGATTGAACAATTTCATGATCAGAAGTGAGACTAACCCCAAGAGAGCGAGGGCCTGACATAACCATCAGCTCGGGCTGAAGTGCCTCAATAGTCTTGGGTGTCTCAAATTCATCATCAGGTAGATCATCATACATCAGTGGCTTTGAACGATCAACTATGATAGATTCATGATCATGATAAAGAATGGAAGAAAATGGATCACGACCACCACGATCAGAAAAATCAATCAATACTTCGACATCCTCATGATCAAATAAATCAAATAGAGGGGTAGATGAAAAGAAAACAAACTCATCCTCTGTGTTTCCAGAAAAGACAGATGAAGGATCAAGTGGATTTCCAATGAGTAACTTATCCTCTCCGTTGTCGAATGATGGACTAACATCCGGTGATTCCTGCGAGTGATCAACAATGGGATCATCCATGAATCTAGACACACATGCGAAATCATGAATGGCAGGCTCACCAAAGAGGTCAGGAAAGAACGGAGGGGGTTTAGACAGAAGGGAGTCATCCTTCGCCGAGTGTTGATGTTCAATCTCCCACTCATATTCTGCAAGAATGATAGCGCATGTTGGTTGTGCAACATCAACTCCGTCAATGGGTTGTTCCTCGTTCAAAACAAGTGAAGAGTCTAGAATGGACGAACACAAGACAACATCATCCGAAGGAACACCCGAGTGCAAAGACGAAGCTCGAATAAAATAATGCAAATGAGAACTCGAAGGACTCACAACCAAATCTGCGCGAAAATTGTATGTGTGATGTTGGGAGAGTGTGAGGGTTGAACATGTGTACAAGCATGATCCTCAACATCACTAGGCAATGGTGGAGTTGTTGAATAAGAGGAAGGCAAACAGTCAATTGAGACAGTGCCTGCTTCCACATGAGATTGTGCAGCTCCATCAACGAAGAATGTTGAGCGAGGCTTGATCTCAAACTTTCTCTTGGGATGGGCATATTTCTTAAGGCAGTACTTGAACCGGTCCCAAAGATAAGAAAATTTCATCTGGCTCCTCGGAGCTTGAAACTGCAAGTCACAGAAGCATTGCCAAAAATCAATAATGGATTCATGCGGAGCCCTCCGTTGTTGTAATAGTTTCCGGTCAAGATGGTCTGGATCAAAATGATAGAACATGTCTTCAATAAGATCATAGAAGTGCTCAAATGAGTGCACGGTGTCAGCCGGTAGGCTGAGCACCCAATGAAATGGAGATTTGCGAAGTGTGTATGCAAGCAGAAAACCAGCTTGTTCGTCAGAAAACTCATCTTCCTCATGAATCATGGAAAGAAAGTTATGTAAGTGCTCAGGCCAGGCCACTTCGCCTTCACCATCATACGTGTGAGTGGACAAGAGATTGAAAAGCTTCCCTGAGATGGAGACATCTTCATGATTCGAAAAACACCTCGAGGGAAGAAGAGAGCAAGACTCCATGAAAGATATGCAAAGGTTCAAAACTGGATTTGAGGACACAGCTTGTCATCAAGCCCTCCTTTTAGTGCCAAAAATGTTGATGGTGTTGGACCCGCCAACATGTCAAGGGGATCTCCCTAGTAAGAAGTCCCAATTAGACCTTGGACCATTTGGTGTAGGAGTCCTAGTAGTGGGCCGTAACGTAATGCCTTGATCGCGATGTCGCACAGAGGCAAGTAAGATAATTGTATCGGTAGCAAGGTTGTGACTATTGCAGTGAGTCAAGGAACATGCATGAGAGATTATAACACAAAAGGAGGAGAAAAGGGTGAAGGTGAGTTCTAGGTTGAAAGGGATCACTCCTAACTTGGCTAGGAACACACAACACAAAAGGACATACACAAATTCTGGCGGAGTAGTCCACTCAAATGAAGTAGTCACAACATACAAGGTAATATAACATGTACAACACTCACGGATTAGTCCAAACGAGTGCAACGGTTGTTACAACAACGTTCATGTGAAAGGTTTGTCTGGTGTCTAACAGAGCAGTCGACACAAATGGTAACAACATTAAAAACATATACAACAAATTTGCAACAAGATTCATATAATTTCATGTGAATTAGTTCATACAAAAATACGTAAGTTAAACAACACATATCATTAAGGCAACTGGAGCAATCCAACTACAATAACAACATATGCATGAAAATGTGTTGGCTCTTATTATATAAAAGTGTAAGTTCCAATAACACAATAAATCCATGTAAACTTGCTATCCCCATCAGTGAAATGTTACAACCACATCCACCTACTCCTCCAAAGAGATGTACTAGCTCCGTGCAGTGGAGAAGCCAAAGCGCATTACAATACTATCCAAGCCTTCTTCAAGATAATCTTAGTAAAAGCTTGGCTGACCAAAAGGCTCTATAATGAGTTATGAGGGACTATTTATAGCAAAGGGTGGGGTGACCCTTGACATTCCCCTTTGTGATAGTTCAACTACCCTCATGACTCTTCACCTACTCTATGACTGTTACATCCAACTATTGACACTTGACTTACACTTGACATGACTCGACGTTACAATGCACATGTACTCATGTGAGATAACATGGCTTAAGCAAGCCAAGAAAGACATCACTACCACTCAGTCCACTGTGGTGACCAACTCTTTGACATGCTTGTGATGGTGAAGGTGGTAAGCTGATGCCAAGCTTGGTCATTCGTGATGGTGCGCATGCACCTCATGGTGACATCTTGTTGAAGCGAACTCCCGCCTACTTGCAACCAATGCATTGTTTCCCCCACTTCATCCAACTCGTATGCTAACATGTGCATGGTCTTCTTGGTTGTAGCTAAACCAGTAACACACTATGCATGGTGTCTGTGTTGATCTTCAAGTGTGCGCTGGTTGTCATGCACGTCAACTTGCCAAAGTACATTTTTAGCTCCAGTTGGACTTCCTTCTTGTCTTTGCCTTGGTGAGTGTGTTGAATGGGTTGGATTCCATGCGTGTGCACAATGACATGTATGCTGCTAAATCCCTTGCATGCAATCACCAACACTGCTCACCATGTCTACTCCATGTTAGCTGCTGGGATGGATCTTTAACTTGTACGGGCACAATTTCATCTGTGAGTGCACGATGCACCCACTGTTATTCCTGATCTTGCTGCAACTCATTCGTCTATCTGTGCAGCTTCATGTTCTTCCTTGAGTTGTTGCTTTAACACATGCAACTCCTTGTTTGTTCCATTCTCTGTCTTCGCACGATCTTCATGTCGCGCCGTCACCTCATAGCCAGAGTCTCCAAATCTTCTTTCATCATCAATGGATCTGCTTGAGCTTGCAACCTTGTTTCGCCTCCGTGTTGTCAACGACCCTCCTCTTGCATTCGTTGCATTTGGTATGCTGTCTTAAGTTGCTGTTCATGATGCTACTTGCTATGATGCTACTTGCTATGATGCTACTACTGTCATATCTTGATGCCCTTGTCTACGAACAACTTGATGTCCTCGTGGGTAGGTAAGTCCATAGACACTTGATTGACTGCATTGCCAAGTGTGCTCTAAACGGTGTTTTCGTCTCTGCTCTACTGGAAACCATTGTACCTATACTACTAAGAGGCAAATGAACACATGCAATACCTGGAGACATGGAAACACTCATGGAAAGCAATGTGTCAGTCGAAAACCAAAATGAACATGAGAACTAACTTGCAACATACCTGGGTGAATGGTCATGAAGGTTGTGCAATTTCGGCCGGGAGTTCGGGAGACCGACTGCTAAGACTGCACAAGGCACAGTCTGGGTTGTTGGGAGACTGACTGGCTACTGGACCTGTGCAATGCACAGTCCATCTAGTTGTTTACTGATGGGATTGCGCAATGCGCAATTCCAGCTAGGAAGGATTGCTGGCCCAGGGATAGATTTGCGCAATTTCTTGGGCCAAGCAGCCACTGTCCTCCAAAAATGCACAAAACATTCCTGGAGGCCAGTGTTGGTCAGGAATGTGCAAATCTGGAGAGGAAGGTGAGCCTTCCTTCCCCAGATTGTGCAATGTAGCCATGGTGAAGGTAGAGTCCAGGACAAGGTTGGCCTAACTCACCAACGGGCAACTGAAAGCAACTAAGACAATAAATGCATGGCGACACTAAGTGATAGCATAAGTGATTGGAAGTGCATGAAAAATATGAATGAAATATCTGGCAAACAGATCAACATGCATGTGGGTGTGGTAGTTCGCTAGTTGGGCGAACATCCGTGCAAAACAGTTTCATGCATGCGACAACAGTGAGATAGCAATGAAAACTGAAACAGAGCTAAGACAAGCTAGTATACATGTAAACGACAGAAAGCATTCAAATAAATCAAGCAAATAGTACTCCCACAAGAGAAAACACAAAAAGTGAAAAAATTGCAGCACAAGGCATGAGAAGCGGGCTCAACCCAAAACAACTGAGTTGAATGTGCCGACTACTCCTAGGTGTGATGTGGGATGTAAGAGATGCAAGGTTGATGTGAGGAATGAGCTCTATAGCGTCTGGTTGATGAGTTTTTTATAACATCGAGGTTGTGATGCGCCTGCCACAAATCTAGGGGAAGCGGCACTTGGTGGGAGGTTTCTAAATTACTCCTTGCATGTAACCTCCAACTGCTAAACATAGGTCCCTGAGACAAGGTATTCCTTTGCATGCTGCCTTAGGAGAAGCAACCTGTGCATGCAAGTCTTCTTTGCTCGGTCCCAGAGGGAACTAATCAACTCAGCTGCACATGCAAGAGGTTGTTCGACTGCTTGAAGGAAATGCGCATTTCTAGCTAGGAGCTGGGCCGACTGCCCAGGAGATTTGCACAATTTCTGGGTAGAGCAGCTGACTACTGCCCAGATTTGCACAAATTTTGGGCCAAGAAACCTTGCTAGGGAAATTTGCGCAAATCCTACTTGGAGTGTTGGCAGGCAGGATTGTGCAATCCTGGAGCCTAGCAAGCTGCCAGATGGGATCGTGCAATTTTTGGAGGGAAGGTTGGTTTCCCTCCAGAAATTCTCAATTTTCAAGGGGAAGTTGCTCAGCCTACAGCTGGACCAAGTCTAGGTAAGAAATCCGTGAAGGGAATGGATTGACTGTGCTCGACAGGCTGTCTTTGTGCATGAAAAACATTGAAGCTTGAGTACTTGATGAAGCAAGACAAAGTGCTGTGAAAGGTTGGTAGGGAGGCTCCAAAACAGGCTAAGGAAAAATTTTGGAGGGTGGTTGTAGCCGCTACAACAAGTAGTAAATAGGCTTGCTGGTAGCACAACAACAATAAAAACTCGCTTTAATTTTTGTGTGCAAGAATCTCTCTATCATTTTCTTTGCGTCATCATCGAAGACTTATAGGTGTGAACTCTTGTTTCTTACAAGACCTAGCTGGGGCACAAGGGAGGAGTATATATGTATAAGGTTAAGAAACCATAGGAGTACCCAGAGTGTTTGTTAAATACTTCCTTGCATCATTTACAAGATTCAATCTTTTAGAGGGACGTAGCTAGAGATGCTAGATTTTACCAGTGGTTCGCCAATTGTTGTAGCCATTACAACAACACCCAAACTTTTGGGCATATTCAAAATTTTAGGTCCCCTTTTTCTTTCCTAAGACCATAAATATCATGGTCATGTTTTGAATTCACCCCATGAACCATTTCTATCAAACCCTATTGGTGCCCTGCACATGTTATTTGTATCACATCGATGAATTATGGTTTTGAGAGAAGTTGACCTAATAAGATATTACAGACCTCATGCACCCTAATGTTTTTTATTTCAATGAGAGTTACACTGAGGTAAAATTACTATGTATTAATAAACATGTCTTCTTCCTAATTATGTTAGGATTTGGGGAAAAGTTGTCTTGCCCTCACACCCGTAAAACCCTATGTTGTCATTATGAAAGTTGTAGGTATGCACAACCTAAAACCAACTTCCAAGATGAATTCTCATTAGAATTACATGGCACCGACATTAGAAATGCATCATCATGTCAGGCACCTCATGGCATGTCAGGGTCACCTACAATTAATGAGTCCCTCAAGATACCTGAATTTTGAAGTGGCTCCCAAATTTAAGATTGTCCTCTTCAACCATTACATTTCCAATATCTTGATTTTGATGCTATTACATATACATTCCTTAAGTAAATTATCTTTGTTATTTATTTGTTTCTCATACTTTTGCATGAAAAGGTATTGTTATTGAAAATTAACTTAATAAATTTGTTTCATTTTCCTTTGAGGAAGTCAAATGAATTTGGCATGGATACACATCAATTGATGCAAAAAAATACATTGAAGAGGCACCACATGATTTTCTTGTATTTTATCTAAGGATTGGGATCATTTCATGGAAAATACAATCCTAAAGATGGCCTAAAGTTTCAAAGATTCAACTTTCATTGTGTTGCTAGTGTGGTGATTAGAGTCCAACAACAAGAGGTTTGTCAAAATAATACATATTATGGCTAGCACGCTCCTTGGTTATGGATATCCAATGCACTCTCATTGGAGAATTTAAAAGCATCTTCTAGGGACACATTAAATGACATGAGATGCCGTTAAATAATATTTTGAAAAAAATCACATCACGTGGGAACAATTCATTTAAATATAAGACATTGTTTTCATGAAGTCATGCTAGGAATGGTATCATATATTCCAAGGGCTAGAGGGAACATTCTTTGACACATTGTATGGTGGGCCCCAGATTTAAATGAAAAAATATAGATATTTCTTTATGGAAGGCACACTTCAAGGAAAATGCATGTCCTTGTGTTGGAATTTTGATCGTGCGAGCACACAAGGGACAAAGGGCCCTTGACATATGCTTTGACAAAGGAATTAAAAAATAATGATAAATGATATGACCACACGACAAATCGAAAGCGCTTTGGTTGTTTTAATGATAATAACCAAGAGTGTAATAAGCCAAATGGCCAATGTGTGTTACAATAGTCGCGAAGTTTCCTAGAAATCATGAGACCCGGGTGATATAAACAATGTGCATGCAAATATTTAACAAGGGAATATGATGAGTTGCAAATGAGTATACATGCAATCCACGCCAAGAATTCAGGTTATTAGCATCCAAACATTGTGATGGAGTTAAGAGATATGGCAACATTTCATTCCAAAATCTCAACCAACGTCACGAGCGCCCACAATAGATATATTACAAGGAAATCATGTGGCAACAGTAGGAATTTCTGATAATTTGCATGCATTGCATATTGTGGTTTCTTTGAATTATTTTTAATTTTTGCATGGATATTCATAGAGATTGCTCCATTGTTTGCGGAAAAAATTCCCTGGATTATTTATTTTGTTGATACTCCTTGCAAAGGATGGTTTCAAATAGATGTTGTTATACATATCAATTTGGGTAGTTTCTTGTTTTTTTGCAGCATTTTCACTTATTTTTATTGGATTCAAGGACCAACGAGATGCTCGTGATGGTGGTTTTATTGTTGGAATTCACTCATAATTGGAATAATGCTTGGGTTTGAAAGCATGAAAAGCTTTGTCATTGCTTTGCATCCTAAGGTGAATGGAAACCTTTTTCCAGCTTCAATAATCTCGGTGTATTGCATATACTTATGTTATAGTGGACTTTCAAAGTGAACTAAGGGACTATGAATGCGAGGGTATTTATGGTCGTGCGAAAGTTGTATATACCAACACTCTCTTACTATGAATTCTTATAATAGTTATCTCGGTGGTGTATCCTGCAATTCATTTTGGTTCTTCAACTGCATTACTTTCATCTCCATCATCACCAATGGTGGGTTTTGGCAAGCCTTTTCTTCATAAACCATGATACGATGGCCAATGTGTTGTGATGATTTGGCATACTTGTGCGCAAGACTAGAATCTAGATTTGCTTATTGCAAAACAACAAAAGTTTCTTTTAGTTGGTTAGTTTCTTTAAGTTCACTGTTGTAGCGACGCTGTAGGAAGAGTTTGAATAGTCACATTACTAGATTTCTAATTGAAGGTTGCACCTCCATATCATAATGTGAATGAAGGTCACATCACCACTCCCCACTAGGCTTGCGACTAGACAGGTCACAAAATTATAATTTTGAACTCCAACATGTAAGTAGAAAGTGTGATTACATTGGAATGCGACTATGCGACCGATCCTAGTCGCATCCCTCACATGTGACCTCTAGTCAGTCATACTTTCGATCTTCGACCTCTCCCAAAGTCGTAAAATTGCACTTTAAATCCTCATACAAGCCACCAGATGTGTGACCTATCCCACAATGTGACTTTGTGACTTCTCTCCAGGTCACAAAATCACAATTTTTTTACTCCAACAATTGAACCTGAATGTGTGACCTGTCCTCCACTACGACTATGTGACGTTTCCTAGTCTCCATAGATAGCGATTCCTACTTATGAAATTTCTGACTACACTAAGCCTACTCATATCCACTAAATCGGTTGTCGCACCTGTGACCTCCAACTATACTACAAATTTGAATTATGGATATGCTGAGAAACACCTCCAAGGTCATGCTATTAGTCATAGATACATTTCAAACCTGATTAAAGTGTCACTAATCACATTACACCCATTCAAATGCATGTTTTATTGAAGAGAATATGAATGTCACATAAATAATTACAACAGGTGTTTATCAAAATGGGAGTGGATCTCTCGGTGGCAACCACCAATAGTTGGAGAGCATCACTATAAATGGTGAAATATTTACATTTGGGAACCTGCCAATTAATGATATTTCACAAGCTAACAACTTGGTGATAAAATTTGAAACTTCTTACCATTCTGGTGATCTTTAATTTCTTTCTTAATTGTCACATGTAACCACATCAAATCAAGGGTACTAATTATTAATAGGAACTAGACTCTATCAATGATGATGTTCGATAACATTTCCTTGGATGGAGTAGGAACTACAAATGTATTGTTTTCGTTTAAGAAATTTGATATTGGACCCTTTGAAATAGGTTATTACATTGCCATTGGAACTATTTTCTCTGCAACAGACTCAGTTTGCACTCTTCAGATTCTGAGTCAGGATGAGATACCTTTGCTTTATAGTCTGGTATTTGGTGAAGGTGTTGTGAATGATGCCACATCTGTTGTCCTTTTCAATGCAATTCGTAACTTTGACCTTACTCATATTGATGGCAGCACTGCTCTGCAACTGTTTGGTAACTTTGTTTATCTCTTTCTGACAAGCACTGCATTGGGGATTGGAGCTGGGCTTCTAGGTGCATACATCATCAAAGCTTTGTACTTTGGAAGGCACTCTACTGATCGTGAAGTAGCAATTATTATTATCATGTCATATCTATGGCATTGTAATCTCTCATGACACCTAGCATAATATGATTGAAAGCTCAAGGATTGTCACCAAGCATGCAATTGCAACGATGTCATTCATTGCTGAAAATTTATCTTTCTCTACCCAGGAATGGATGCTTGTGGTATTGCAAAATGTAAAATGGTGAAAGGAAGCCCTGACACATATGTTGGACTTCACAGTGTCCTCCTGGGTTTGATCAACATCAACAATCAACTTGATGTTTTTCATTCTTATTTCATTGAATGATCCTATATTGAAATGCATTGTGGGAGCAAGTGCTCTTTCTTCAGGGACATGTTCTATAGTATATTTTGCATTTAATAAGATATTCCAATCATTTTTTAAGTGGTTGTACTACTTGTTAGCCAATTTCACATTCCTTTTGAGACAATGTTCACATGTCCAACATGGAAGTTTTTAATGAAAGAATCTGTGACATCATTAAAAAAAGTGATATCTATCTCTCCACCTTCTTAATCAAAGAGGTCAAAGCTAAAAACTTTTTCAGAGCCATGTTGCTTTTGAAATTGACGAAGATGTGTCCTTCTTTGTGCACAAACTTTTATCGACCAATTTGAATGGTAAGGGCTTAGTTATTTGATGGAAATATGAAGTGGGTTGATGGGTAGGAAGGGAATAGGAGGAAGGTGGCAGTTCATTTTCTATGAAGGATCTCGATTTGTGGAGGAGGTAGTCTCTTCTTGACATTGATCGAGATAGTTAGATTTGTTGGATTGCCAATAATAAGTCGCAAATTTGAAAATGATCTCCAAGTACAGTAGCATGATAGATCTACATGGTAAGTGAAAATCATAGCAACAATTGTGAGAATGGAAAGTAACTCGGGGTATACATATGTAAAGTTTAATTTGGAAGCATGAGATGAACTTACATTGATGCACCAATAGGTGAAGAGATCCAAATTTGAGCATGTACAATGCAACCCTTTTGAAGTGAGCCTGATGTGATGAGGACATTGAATTATGTTGGAAGCATAATGCATTTTATATGAGTTCCATTAGAGATGGAGGTACAATAACACAAAGTCGAACTTTGGATCAAGTGAATGGGGCCAAGATAAACAATTTGTGGCAATGGTTGAACATAAATTGATGTAGAAAGAATTGAGAAAATAACATTCTCATTGAGTTGTGTCCTCATTTTCTAGACATGGAGATGAGGGAATAAGTAGTATGAAGCTTAGTTTAAAAGAATATGATACTTATGCATTCTGCATAATATCATAATATTAAGTTTCAACTTTTGAATTAGGTCCATTATTTTGTAGGCACACACTGCATTGACTAGTGTATACCTTTCCAACTAGTTAAGATTAAGTTCAAGGATGAAACTTATACAACAAATATAATGCTTGTTGCTAGCTATGATTCAAGAAATGGCATAGAGACACTATAGTTTTAGAGGGAAACTTGTTCTTTTAGGCCATCATTACTCTAGTGATTCTCTAATGGTGTGAGAAGTGGGGCCCAAGCATTCCAAAAGGAAAATGGAATCAAGTCAAAAGAATGTAGAAACAAATTGTGATCTCATCTCTGAAATTAAAAGCTCCACGGGATACAAAATCATGTTGGAAAAAATAGTACTATGCCCACTAGAGTTGGAGGAAATAGAGAGAACATTATATAGGATGTGGGGAAGATTTGGATAGGAGTAGATTACAACACCAAATCAGCAAGGAAATTATTCAAATAAGGAAGAAAACATACAATATCGAGTGGACAAGAATGTTGGGGGCATAAATGAAGATAATTGCCCGAAAAGAGGACAACATTGAATCAACACATACATGACTATTATATGACTCAAATATGTAGGAAGGGAGCATAGAAAAGAAATAATACTACATTGAGCATGTTAACTCAACATGACATATCAAAGTGAAAGACTACCTTATGGTTAATGTGCCTTAGAGGCGAAATCATGTTGTGGCTCAAATATGCAGGAAAAAGAGATGGAAGTAGCTCAAGGAAGAATGTAATGGCAAGACTTGCCAAGTTTGTAGTTCTAAGAATGTAGAAACAAATAAAACTTACTACTTCATGGTACCACCTATAGTAGCATTAATATGGGATAGATATGGAATAGAAAGGTTGGAACACAATTTTCTAGGACAATCAATGGGTAAATGTTGCAAGGATAACATCACAAAGGATGCACCACAAAGAAAAATTGTTGCAAGAAAATGCATAGGCATTTAACCCTTGAAGAACCCATTCAACTAAAAATTTTAGGGACTATTTCTCAAACCTTGTATAAAGGGATATCCTCCTTTTGCAATGCTTTCTATATTTGGCAATCCATGCCACCTCAAGCTATAACACCTTTGTCCTATAGATACTTGATCTTGTGATTTTGTGGAAATTTTAATAAATATATATCTACCCATTCTATCTATCACATGATGAGCACTAAAAATAATTTGGTGCTAGAAAAATGACTAAAATTATATGAAAAGTATGTTTCATGCTCGTTAGACCTCCCGCAGATAACATTGGCTCCCTTGGACCTACTAAATTATAATGATGACATTAACTTCCAAAAGTTTCAATAGAGCTTAACCTATATTTGAGTCGATACACCTTGTATATTACCATGTGTCACCTGAATTATGTCCCCTGTGGATCCATATGTACAACTAACTATAAAAGAAGTACTGAATTGTTTATTAATAAGAAGTATTAAAAATATCTTCATCTTTAAAGTAACTTGTTGACTAACCTATAATGATGTGAATTACCACAAAAAAATGTGGTGAATTAGTCATTGTGTGTGAGGAGCTACAATGAATGATGCCTACATTGTTGGGTTATGTTATATTCTTTCCACGACTAGCAGGGGGGTCAATGGGGGGGTCAGATCCTATATTACCTATGCTTTTGTGCATGAATTTCGCACATGGTTTTGGGCACGATGGTTTTCGGTCCATGGTATTATGCAGATTCTGTCATGGGAACTACGGTTATGTTCTAATCCAGGGTTAATGGATGCTTGGGCATGTATATATATGTATTGTAACATTGAAAGGAACATAATGAAAAATCAATCTGGTAGTCCTGGTTTTGGGATCCAGGGGAAAATCTCTGTGTATATTTGTTTTTTGTGTTATTCTCTCGCTTTTGTTTATTTTCTTTTATTACAATTCATATGCAGGGAATTTCTATACGGGGTTAAAACCTACATACATGAGGTGCCATTTCTTTCTTAAAGAGTTGGAAAAATGATTTAATAAGAAAAAAGGATACTATGGAAGCATTCACTAAGTACTATAAAATGTAGTTTTGGGAAAGATGACCGAGGAAATAAAAGAGTTAGAGTTGGTGATTTGAAGAAGGATGGAGCAAATGTAGAGAATTTTGATAGTGGGAAGGCTGCAATAGAAATGCTTCAGCCATGGAAAACATTTGATATGTGCTTCGTGGATATTATATTGCCAAAAATGGATGGGTATGTTTCAAGTTGTGTTGCCTTATTGGCCTAGAAAATTGCATCCTTTCGATGCTATAATTGTTCTTCTTTAGTGGTTTATTTAGAGTAGAGATGGTTGCAACCTTTTTGAAGTCAAATTTTACTATCCTATTTCTTTCAAGACTGAAGCTACTAGACAAGTGCAGAAAGAAGGTCAAGTTAATCAGTTGAATCTAGAAATATTAGATGTAGAAGATGCCTAGTTGAAAGAGTGGGGAAATTTATCTTTGGAGCATTTTAGTAACATGCATGTAGAAAGTTGTACATGAAAATGGAAACCATTTTTTTTGGTATTGATAATGGGATGGCCTCAAGGCCAAATCTAGACTTGACTCCTAGATCTACATGGTTATAATTTCTCCTATCCATAAATGCAAGCCTCCTTTAGTAGTATTTGTTGTTTTCTAAAAAAATAATATAAACATCAACATTTCAAAATGCCTAGCTAAATGAATTCCTATAATCTCAAGTCTACTCAGTTATCCACATTCATCCTCCCCTGCCAAGGAAAAAAAACAACCTTCGAGGAAAAAATATTTTTCAAGTAGCTTGCAAATGCCCATTCAATTAGAGTGTGGGGTGTTAGTTCATACATACTAAATTTGGGGGTAAGATAAAATTTCATTTTGTTTTTCAAGTCTTCCAATAATCAAAACTTTACTGATGTGTTTTAATATTTTATATTATGAGCTTGCCATTTTTTTAACTTAGGAATTGAATTTTCGGGGTTTGGTAAGCAGATAAAACATAGGAAAATGACTCTGAAACTGGAGGTTCAAAATTTTTGAAACAAGAGGATTATGATGTATACCATCCATCAATCCCAACACGTGTTGGAGATCTTAGAAGGTTAAATGTGGATTCACATAGTTTGTAAAAGGTTACCCACTCCCTATTTTAACTGAAAGTTTACCCTAGCACGCTTCTTTTGAATATTATCACTAAAACTAATATAAATTGCTTTAAGGCATGGAAGAAATCACATTTACATGGTTGTACTTCACGCGACATAGTTTCATATTCCCATCGTCTAACCAAATTATGATTCATTAACCAAAATACATAGTATAAAATTTTATTTGTGGGTAAGAACAGAAGGAAGAAACAATAATCTCGAAAAGCATAACTTAAATCTCCTCAGAAAGATGTTATTTTTCAGCTTTATGTTTCACATTAGTGGGTAAATGGCATGAGTTTCATATTCCCTTCATCTAACCAAATTGTGTTTCACTAACCAGAAAACATAGCATACAATTTTCTTTTCTAGAAAGAGGAGGAGGAAACGTTAATCTCGGAAACCGTAACTAAAATCTCCTCGGAAATATACTATTTTTGAAATTTAGGTTTTACATTTGTGGGTAAATGGAATTTTAAAGCCAACAATGAATACTTAATTTAAAGAATCCAGTGACACCCAAAATACGGTTCAAACAATAATTTCAATTCTAGATATTGTGAATGAGTAACATAATAGGAATTTTCTCGACCAGTAAGAATAAAAAACAATTAAAATTCACTCAATTTAAAGGGTATTGCTATATTTTTACCCAACTCCAAATTTTTTGTGGAACTATAATAAACAATAATTGTGATCATACCAATTTGAATGGGAAAATTTTCATTTTCCCTCAGTTTTTATAGGTGTTTTTGCTATAATGGATAGGGTGTGCCAAAAGGTTACACTTTTTTGGGCTTTATTGGGGGATATGAACCATTTATATAGGTGTTTTTGCTATAATGGATAGGGTGTGAGAAAAGGTTACACTTTTTTGGGCTTTACTGGGGGATAAGAACCATTTATAGGAAGAAAGTGTTCATCTAAACCCCGATATATAAAATTCCTTAACTTCATTCTTCGCAAATAGAGGTTCATTACAACTAAAATTCTAGGCTTTATGGGATTTGAAGCTGCAACGAAATCCCTGTGCCCTAACATTCTTCTTTTTAATACAATGCTGTAACTTTACTGTTCCAGCCAAAAATATGTAACAAGGAATGAAAAAAACGTGAAAGTTTACTTACAAAGAGGAAGGTTTCCCTTGACAAAATGGTGGATTCACATTTCTGAAACCTGACAATCCCTTGCAGGTTATCGACCGATAGAAAAATTTGGTTGTTCCTTGATCTTCTCCAAGAGTTTGAAGCACCCAAAGGAATAAGACTAGACGCAGACACAACAAGTTTCTCTTTTATTAGTAACTAAATAATACCAGACTCAAACTCACCATTGTGGAGAGGGCTTATCATGCTTAGAATAGGGGCATTAATGGAACCTACGAACTAGAGATGAATGCTCGGTAGTGGAAGTCCACCCCTAGAGTTTTGGAGATCAATTCTCGGTGGTGGAAGCCCTTGTTTATTACATTGAACGAATTGTTTTCGATCGTCTCGGTGATGATGGAAGCATGTGTTGCATGAACTAATTTAAGAGGTTTTGACAGTCTCGAAAACCCATGCCACATAAAAAAATCTACAATATCAGCTCAGGACAGGTGATAATTCAATCATCTAACACATGACCGACAAAGCAGAGTGGCAGTGAGAGGAGTGTTCTTCCAAGAACCATGCCACATAAGAAATCTACAATATTATCTCACGACAGACGATAATTCAATCATCTAACACATGATTGACAAAGAAGAGTGGCAGCGGGAGGAGAGTTCTTCCCAGATTTAATGCCTTACCACATAATAACTCTGATTTTCCATCTTTCTCATTACTCTCTACATTTGTGTCCTTTTTTGATTGAAATAAAGAATTTTTTCCAAACCCTACCAGCTACTATTCCAAGTAGAAAAATAAAGAAAAACACATTTCGATATAAGAAAACCAAATCTAAAATGGTGGAATGGAATTGACTAGGGGAGATCCACCAGTGCTTTAACGGGTCCACATCAAGCGGCCCTCTTGTGACACTGGCACCTCACCCTTTGTACGACACGTGGGGAATGCATGCAGTGACCTGTTGACATCATATATTCACCGGTTCGATAGGTGGAGGTGGGGCTTAGGGTTTGTAATGCGTAAAATTGTGCACCTTGTTCTCTGTTGCATTAATTTTTGTTTGGGTCCTATTCTTGTTCATTCACTCTGCCGAGTAGCTGCGTGTCGCTGCTCCAATGGCGGTCATTGAAATTACGGTCATTGGTGATACGTGTCGTGGTTTCGATGATGCGTGTGGTGGTTTATGGACCAAATGAGATGGTCGTGTTGGAGGTTGTTCAGTTATTTTTGTCTGTTTTGTATTGTTTTTTCGACTAGTTTTTCTTCCCCGTCTGGTGGTATTGGCTAATTATTCATCTACGTTTCTCCCTCTGGCAAATTTAGCTCAGCTTGGTGTTGGACATGGCCGTTTCGTGCTCCAAATGGGTATTTCAGGTTTGTAGTTAAATTTATGAGCTTAATTTCCCATTTTCTCTGCATTTTTGGGGATATCTAACCATTTTGATGTTGTCTTGCAGGTTGTTGTAGGTTGTTATAGTCTCACCTATTGTTTTTGTAGCATCTGGGGTTCTTGTGGATTTCTAGCATGGAGAAAAAAAATACAACTGGACATAGAAGGTAGGACATTATCCTACCAGCCTGAATACTGTGTTTTTTTAACACATTTAGCCTAAATTGGATTATTGTGCCTTTGTTATGCTTGCCTATGTGTTTTTAAACACCTTCACCTGTGTGGGTTTTGTGGGTTTTGGCTAATTTATGGGTTTTCATTTTTGTGGGTTTTGGGTTTTCAGTTTTGTGCAATTTTGTGTTTGTGGCCATATCTTGTGGTTCTTTGTCTGGGGACATCCTCCTCAGTGGTTTTTGCTTTCGACATGAGTGGTTTTCACTTTCGGCATGATGGTTTTCACTTTCAGCATGATGGTTTTCGCTTTCGTCATGATGGTTTTCGCTTTCGTCATGATGGTTTTCACTTTTGGCATGAGTGGTTTTCGCTTTTGGCATGAAGGTTCGAGTCCAGAAGGTGGGTTAATTTTGTTAGCTATCTAAGTTGCCTTCTGAGAATGGGATATGTTGGAGTGGCATCGATGGGCTCTGGTCTTGTGTCAGTATTGGTTTCTATGTGAGTTAGTGAAGTGCTATATTTCAGTGTTCAGGATGGAGCTTAAAAACATCTTTAGAGGTTGTGAAATTATTTTTGGCTAAAAGTCAAAAGATGACAAGCTATGAAGATAACCAGCCACAGTCAAAATTGTTAGTTATCTAGGTTGCCTTCTGAGAATGGGATATGCTGGAGTGGAATCGATGGGCTCTGGTCTTGTGTCGGTATTGGTTTCTATGTGAGTTAGTGGAAGTGCTATATCTCAGTGTTCAGGTTGGAGCTTATCCAATTGAAAAAGGATATCTTTTTGGCTTTTGTTTGTTTATATTATGACTTAGTGGAAGTGTTGTATATCTCATGACTTAGTGGAAATGTTGGATATCTTAATGTTCAGGTTGGATCTTGTCCTTTTGAAATATATATATATATATATATATATATATATATATATATATATATATATATATTGGGTTTCGTTTGCTTAGGTTTTTGGGTTCTATTTGTTTAAGTTATGAGCTAATGGAAGTGTTATATATCTCAGTGTTCCAGTTCAGGTTGGAGCTTGTCCTTCTGAAAAAAGATATATTTTTGGGTTCTCTTGTGTTAGTATTGGTTTCTATGTGAGTTAGTGAAGTGTTATATTTCAGTGTTCGGGATGGAGCTTAAAAACATATATAGAGGCTGTAAAATTATTTTTGGCTAGAAGTCAAAAGATGACAAGCTATGAAGATAACCAACCACAGTCAAAAATTTTAGTTATCTAGGTTGCCTTCTAAGAATGGGATATGCTGGAGTGGAATCGATGGGATCTGGTCTTGTGTCGGTATTGATTTCTATGTGAGTTAGTGGAAGTGTTATATCTCAGTGTTCAGGTTGGAGCTTGTCCAATTGAAAAAGGATATCTTTTTGGCTTCTGTTTGTTTATATTATGATTTTTTGTTTGTTTATATTATGACTTAGTGGAAGTGTTGTATATCTCAATGTTCAGGTTGGATCTTGACCTTTTGAAAAATATATTTTTCTTTTTGGGTTTGGTTTGCTTAAGTTATGAGCTAATGGAAGTGTTGTATATCTTAGTGTTCAGGTTCAGGTTGGAGCTTGTCCTTTTGAAGAAGATATATTTTTGGGTTCTCTTGTGTCAGTATCGATTTCTATGTGAGTTAGAGAAGTGCTACATTTTAGTGTTTTGGATAGAGCTTAAAAACATCTTTAGAGGTTGTAAATTTTTTTTTTGCTAGGAGTCAAAAGATGACAAGCTATGAAGATAACCAGCCACAATCAAAATTGTTAGTTATCTAGGTTGCCTTCTGAGAATGGGATATGTTAGAGTGGAATCGATGGGCTCTGGTCTTGTGTCGGTATTGGTTTCTATGTGAGTTAGTGGAAGTGCTATATCTCAGTGTTCAGGTTGGAGCTTTTCCAATTGAAAAAGGATATCTTTTTGGCTTCTGTTTCTTTATATTATGATTTTCTATTTGTTTATATTATGACTTAGTCGAAGTGTTGTATATCTGATGACTTAGTGGAAGTGTTGCATATCTCAGTGTTCAAGTGGGATCTTGTCCTTTTGAAAAATATATTTCTCTTTTTGGGTTTGGTTTTTTTTGGATTTTGGGTTCTGTGTTTTAAAGTTATGAGCTAACAGAAGTGTTATATATCTCAGTGTTCAGGTTTAGGTTGGAGCTTATCCTTTTGAAAAAGATATATTTTTGGGTTCTCTTGTGTCAGTATTTGTTTCTATGTGAGTTAGTGAAGTGCTATATTTCAATGTTATGGATGGAGCTTAAAAACATCTTTAGAGGTTGTGAAATTATTTTCGGCTAGAAGTCAAAAGATGACAAGCTATGAAGATAACCGGCCACAGTCAAAATTATTAGTTATCTGAGTTGCCTTCTGAGAATGGAATATGCTGGAGTGGAATCGATGGGCTCTGGTATTGTGTCGGAATTTGTTTCTATGTGAGTTAATGGAAGTGTTATATCTCAGTGTTCAGGTTGGAGCTCGTCCAATTGAAAAAGGGTATATTTTTGGCTTCTATTTGTTTATATTATGATTTTATGTTTGTTTATATTATGACTTAGTGGAAGTGTTGTATATCTCATGACTTAGTGGAAGTGTTGTATATCTCAATGTTTAGGTTGGATCTTGTCCTTTTGAAAAATATATTTTTCTTTTTGGGTTTGGTTTGTTTAGGGTTTTGGGTTCTGTCTATTTAAGTTATCAGCGTAGGGAAGTGTTATATATCTCAGTGTTCAGGTTCAGGTTAGAGCTTTTCCTTTTGAAAAAGATATATTTTTGGGTTATGTTTGATTGTTGAGGGGAGAGCTCATTCTACCTTCTAGTACGAGCTCATGCTTGGTTCATCTCTTTTTATTTAGTGTTTCTTTGGGATACTTTTAGAAGAATGTATTATTTTCTGTCATAATGGTTGGGTCATAATCTTTCATTGCATTGTGGATTTTGTTAACAAGCTTTGCACTATTTAGCCCCACTCTCATGGCTTTACTGTACATTAGATGTACATCAAATTTTCAAGTCTGTTAAGATGCACATTTCAGGTTCATTCATCACTACAACTATTTATCTTGCCTTATCAAAGTGCAAAACATTTTTGGTATGGTGTGTTATTTCTTTTCTAGAGGCCTGCATGGTTCATCTCTTCTTATTTAGTGTTTCTTGGGAATACTTTTAGAAGCATGTATTATTTTCTGTCATAATGGTTGGGTCATAATCTTTCATTTCATTGTGGATTTTGTCAAGAAGCTTTGCACTATTTAGCCCCACTCTCATGGCTTTACTGTACATTAGATGTACATCATATTTTCAAGTTTTTTAAGATGCACATTTCATGTTCATTCATCACTACAACTATTTATCTCGCCTTATCAAAGTGTAGACCATTTTTGGTATGGTATGTTATTTCTTTGTTGGAGACCTGATTGGTTCATCTCTTTTGATTTAGTGTTTCTTTGGAATACTTTTAGAAGCTTGTATTATTTTCTGTCATAATGGTTGGGTCATAATTCCATTCAAGATTTAGGACAAAATGTGATATATTTTCAAGTGAATGGACCATAATTCATTTAAAATTGAGAACATGATGGACCATAATTCCATTAAGAGCTACAGTGAAGCTTCTACCTATTATTCAACAGTGAATATGTTTGAAATGATCCTAATTACAGTGATAATTTTTTTTATCTTTATATGTGCAGTATATAACCTCTCTTGAAATAGGAACTGTCAATATATAACCTCTCTTGATAGATGTTACAGATAGATATTATAGATCTCTTTGTCTCTTGATGAATCCCCTCATGTTCAGTTTCTCAATGGTTATTAGTATCTTCTATTGGTAACTACTTGTGATTTATGTTCACTTCTTTTCCTTCTTTATTATGTTTACTTTCATCAAGTAGTTACTACTTCTTTTCCTTTGCAATGTTGTTTCAAACTCGATTCAATTGATATTTACTTTCTATTATTTTCTCTTGAATTTCCTTTATAATAGAACAAAGGGATTCTTTTGTTTACTACCTCTACAAGTAGACAAAGGGCTGGTTTCTATTGCACTTCTCAAGAACATACTCTTGGGCATATCTTTCCTTTGAAAATGAAAATGGTCCATAAAGCTGAGGGAGTCCCCATGGTGGAAAGAGCTATAGTGAAGCTTCTACCTATTATTCAACAGTGAATATGTTTGTAATGATCCTAATTACAGTGAATACCTTCTATTGGTAACTACTTTTGATTCATGTTCACTTCTTTTCCTTCTTTATTATGTTGCCTTTCATCATAATTCCAATTCAAATTCAATATAGTTTATAGTTTAGCTTCTACTATGAAACCAATCAACAGATTGCATCCTTCGAAACTTCACATTGCGATGTGGTTACAAAATTAATTTATGCCACCTCTATGGTTGATGGCCTCCATTTCTTGCATTGCCCAGAATTATTGAGTCTCCCACCTGACCCAAGTATGGCGGACTACCTAAGATTGGTTGATTATGATGTGCTTGAATGTTACCATATCCTTGACTCTAATTTTCTCCTTGTAGCCATGGAAGGACTGAGTAACCCAAGTGTCCACTTGTGTTACTAATCCCATCACTGAGTGTCCACTTGCGTTACTAATCCCATCACTGAGTGTAGGTGTCATATAAACACAATTAGGATTTAAAGCTACACTGGTAGGGGTATATGAGGTGGGCACAACCCCTGGCTGATAGCAGGGAACTTGGATATTAATTAGCTCTTGGTATGATGTTGTGTGCTCTGCAATGTGGTCTAGCGTATTGGATATCATCGTATTTGCCTCAAACTAGCTTGGACCATAGACTTCCTTACTTGTCACCCCTCCTCCTCTTTCCAACACTTCTTGAACCTTTCTTGCCTCCCTCTCTTACCTTGCCAATTTTTTTTTATGTCGCTTATCTTCCCTTGCTTTTTGTCTTTCCATCCTTTCCTTTGATTGAGCTTCTACTGCTACAATCCTTGTAGCTCTCTTTTCCATGGCCAACTCCTTCTTTCTCTTTTTAGTTTTTTGAATTTCATTTTTTTATGTTCATACTCAAACAATAAATTCATATAATCTTAAGATGTGAGAAACTGTGAACTCCTCCCCAAATGAAGACAATCTGCAGTTGAGTGCCTTGATGATGCCTTCACTCTCTCTACTAGTAGCTTTAGGAATGCACCAAGTAATCTTTGATTTGTCCCATGCTCCCTAGGATCTGACACTTGGATTTTAGCCTTTGGTACAACTGATTGGCCCCCATTATTGTCTTCTTTATGTACTTCATGATGAACATGCTCCTCTTCCAATGAACCATTGTCCACAAAATAATGAACAATTTCGGTGTTCAACTCTGATGGTTGTGAAGGCATGTCCATGCTTTCCTCATTGGTGGTAGACACATTATGTGTGTTGATATTCATCATGGCCTCTGGCAACCATGATAGTGGGCTTACTCGGGTTGGCATGCTCAATTGTTCATTGTTTAATCCTATTGCATTATCATTCGAAATCAAGTTTGCATTTTCATTCGCTTCATCAACCGCCTCATATGGAACATCACATGTAGAATTGGCATGTGGTTCAGTGGGTGTGACAGCCTCCATGATATTGACAGTTAGTTCATGACTGAACTGTGTCTCACTCGCATGTTCATCATCATCACCACATAAGTGCCCTTCATAAAGGGACATTATACCTTCAGCAACAGCAACATCTTCTTGGGCATCAACTTGGTCTTGTAAGTTCTATGCTTCTTGACCTTCCACATAAAATTCTTGGCTACAACAAGTATCATGCATGAGAGAATCAACATTAAATGGCCATATACCAGTCCTCCTAAATCCAGCCTTGATATTAGAAGTTGTGAGAGCCCTTTTTAATGCTTTACTTGCAAGCTCAGCTAACTCAAACCTATTTACTTCCACCCCTATATTCTTTGCAATCCACGAACTGCACTCGATCCTAAAATAATTCTTGAAAGGCCCAAACACGCTGACATCAAGGGGTTGTAATCTATGATTGGTATGAGCTAGCAATGTTAACAGGTCAATGCCAAAAATTTTGGCCTCCTTAATTGTCTGCAAAGCCATGTGACTTCTATGGCCATCTAAAATCAGTAGGTGTCTTTTTTCAGGTGAGATGCCACCTGGTACAGATGAAACAAAGTGACAAAGCCAATTCAGGAATAGTTCCTTTGTCATCCATGCATGGGGATGTGATGCCATTCATGCACCTGCTTCATAGTTCTGTATATAGTTTTTTAGTTGTGTTTTACCTTTGAATAGGTAAAATCCTAGGATTGAAGAACCAATTGCATTGATACAAGAAAGAATAATGATCCACTCCTGGTTCTTAGGCACATTTCTGCTCCCTCTTTTGGCAATTACCCGCATACCACAATTCCTTCCTGCCTGTAAGCCTATTTCATCACAGTTCCATATATGGTTTGGGGCATATGAGTGTTGTTCATATGCAGCAGAAAGAGTGTTATAAAACTTGGACACAATTGCAGGGCGTAGATTTAAAGCCCCGTCTCTCTCAAGTCCCTCATTTGTACGTAGCACAAGGTCTGGATACCTTTTTTTAAATCCAATCCACCATGATTTACCAGGAAACCAATCTTTGAAGGGGTTTGGCCTCCCCTGATAGATTTGAGCTACTCTGGATTTAAGTTGTATAATCTCTAACCCATGTCCCAATTGGGCCATCTCCTTACACCACTCAACCACCTCGGCCTCCTCCCCTTCAATCATAATTGTAACATGCCCTCTACGCTTCGTATTAGTCAACCCATTTATCCAAGAATGTATGTTAGAGGCAACAATACCATGTTTTCTTGAAGAGGCATGGATTGAATGTCCCTTAAACTCGATGTCATCAATTGCAACTAGCATGCCTTGATTTTTACAAACTTGATGGCACTAATTTTATTTGTTGAACTTGCACCTTGCACTGTGGTTGAAGGCGACTCTGTGGTTGATGGTGGGATAGAATGATCTGCCACCACAATGTCCTTTTCAAGGACATTACTAGGCACATTTGGAGAATTCACATCACCCCCCCATCCTCATCTGATGAACTCGGCCCCCCTCGCCCCTTGTCTCCTCCTCTTCCTTGTATGATCTGCAATAGAAACTCTTGGCATGGCTGCAACAACCTGCAAAGTTACCACCATATTTGGATTTTAAAAAACTGTATTAGAAAACAAGGAAATTCATTGGCCTTTGCAATCAATGAGCAACAACAATCAATGCTTTCTCTCTCTCTCTCTCTCTATATATATATATATATATATATATATATATATATATATATATATATATATTGTAATTGAATACATCTCGTATTTGAAAATCATTATTGGAAGGGTTTAAACTTCTTTATTTGACTCTTAGATGATATTTTATGCGTTATTAGGAAGAGTTGTTCCTTTTTAATTTTGTAACAGGTTTGACATAACACAATTTCTTTAACCCAACTATTTTTCTGTGTCCTTGAATGATTGTTCTTGGCATTCATTTTATTCCTAGTTGGTGAAAATATGGGTTATCAGGAAGAGCTATTCATATCTCTTTTTGTAACAGCTTGACATAACACAATTTATTTGAGCCAACTAGCTTTATGTGTCCTCAAATCATTGTTCTTGTCATTCATTTTGTTCTTGACATTCATTTTATTCCTAGTTGTTAAAAATATGAGTTATCAGGAAGAGCTATTCCTTTTTCTTTTTCGTAACAACTTTGACATAACAGAGTTTCTTCGACCCAACTAACTTTTTGTGTCCTCAAATCATTGTTTTTGGCACTCATTTTGTTCTTTCCATTTTTTTTATTCCTAGTAAGGGTTAGCATGTTTTTATGTAAGGGTTCTTAGTTGTAGTCTCTTTATGTAGTTATGTAGTTATGTAGTTATTTTGACTTCAGATTCACCTCAAGCACATATCTTTTCAGTTTTGTCATTATTCACTCATTATTATATTGTTGGAGGCATATGATATGAACGAGCATTAATATAGGTAAGAAATTATCCTTGTTGTTGACTCCTTAGGGGAAACAACTCACACTGAGTTTTCTTTGTGCCAATCAACTTTGATTCTTTACAGATTTATGGGTTTGTTGGCAGCATACAATACCTAGGGAACCCCCTTGAGATTGGAAAATTATGAGTCCAAATAGAGAGGCGTAGTCTTGGTAAGGCTAGATGAACTGTAATTATTAGGAAGGTCCACTAATGCATATTTGCATGATAATACTTTGAAACCTTCACTTTAAGTTTATGTAGAATTTTGATAGACCTTAACGGAGATAATATAGCATGTTCTCACAGCTATTATAGTTTGTGTTTTCCACACCTAATGGTGCACTATATGCCTTCAATGTTGCCCCCACTGTGGTGTAATCCAACCTCAAATAATAATTGGTTTGGTTCTATTATGCCTTATCTTTGGTTCTTAGAATATACTGGCTCAATTGTTGTTAGATGTGTTGCAATGTTTGGTTTGCTTGATACTTATTTTGATTTCAGATTCACATCAAGCACATATCCTTTTAGTTTTGTCATTATTCACTCATTGTTATACTATTGGAGGCATCAGATCTCAATGAGCATTAATATAGGTAAGAAATTATCCTTGTTGTTGACTACTTGGGGGCAACAACTCACAATGATTTTTCCATGTGCCAATCAACTTTGGTTCTTTACAAATTTATGGGTTTGTTGGCAGCATACAACACCTAGGGGACCCCCTTGAGACTGGAAAATTACCAGTCCAAATAGAGAGGCATAGTCTTGGTAAGACTAGATGGACTGTAATTATTAGGCAGCTCCACTGATGCATATTTGCATGATAGCACTCTGAAACCTTCACTTTAAGTTTATGGAGAACTTTGACAAACCTTAACAGAGATAATATAGCATGTTCTAATAACTATTATAGTTTGGGTTTTCCACACCTAATGGTGCACTATATTCCTTCAATGTTTCCCCCACTATGGTGTAATTCAACCTCATATAATATTTGGTTTGGTTCTATTATGTCTTATATCTGATTCTTAGAATCTATTGGATCAATAGTTGTTAGATGTGTTGCAATGTTTGGTTTGCTTCATACTTATTTTGATTTCAGATTCACATCAGGCACATATATTTTTAGTTTTGTCATTATTCGCTCATTGTTATACAGTTGGAGGCATTTGATCTCAATGAGCATTAATATAGGTAAGAAATTATCCTTGTTGTTGACTGCTTAGGGGTAACAACTCGCACTGAGTTTTCTGTGTGCCAATCAACTTTGATTCTTTACACATTTATGGGTTTGTTGGCAGCATACAACACCTAGTGGACCCCCTTGAGACTGGAAAAGAGAATTTCTAAACTGGTAGTTCTGTTATTCATTTAGAAACGCGTATGTGACTAGCCACCCCAACATAGTCTTCATTCTTTCGACAATAGTGTCCTGTTAAAGTCTTAAGAAACTAGCGCTTATTAGTGCTGTTAGTCCCACATGTAGCGACAACACTAGCTTGACTTCTTGATCCATAGAAACAAGATTTCAAAGAGTCTTCTCCAGCGTGTTTCTTGATTTCACTAAAGAATGATTCTTACAAAAGCAAATGAACTAAAGCACTATAAATGCAGAGTAGCTAGCAGCTAGAGCATACCTAACCGGGGTAAGATTGCCTAGCTTGTCAAAACCCCATAGGATATTTATGTGCATATCAATTTGGATCTGTGAATTTCTCCCAAAAACTATATGTGGTTGCATTGTATAGTGAGGAATATACACACAAAAAGACATACCAAGAATGCCCCTCATAAACCCATATCACATAATATTACATTTCAGATAAGAAAACGATCAGACATCATCAATCATACAGAATCATCATATCAGAATCACAGAACAAATCTCATATACATCACATACATAATTTAGTCTTATATCTATCAATTACATGCAATATTGAGCCATTATTTGTTAGACTGCTGAGTCTAATAAGATTTCGTGCTTTTATCCTCATCATGTCATGTCGAGGAAGAATCGATTGAAACGAATCTACGTGATATCACCATCCTAACTCACTCTACTAACTGTTGTTAGATGTGTTGCAATGTTTGGTTTTCTTGATACTTATTTTGATTTCAAATTCACCTCAGGCACATATATTTTCAATTTTGTCATTATTCGCTCATTGTTATATTGTTGGAGGCATCTGATCTCAATGAGCATTAATATAGGTAAGAAATTATCCTTGCTGTTGACTTCTTAGGGGAAAAAACTCACATTGAGTTTTCTGTGTGCCAATAACTTTGATTCTTTACAGATTTATGGATTTGTTGGCAGCACACAGCATCTAGGGGACCCCCTTGAGTTTGGAAAAGAGAATTTCTAAACCAGTGGGTCTGTTATTCATTTAGAAATGCTTCTCTAACTAGACAATGAATCTACCTAACATCAAAATTTTCTCTCTGAAAGGATATTCTTTGATATTATAGTAGTCTAATATTGAGTTGCAGGGGTCATATTTGAGGTTATAGTGGCAATGAAATTGGTTTCTAAATCAGTAAATCAGTAAATCAGTAATGAAATTGGCTATAATGGCTTTAATTTACCCTTGTTTCTCAACAAAAATAAAATTATTCATTGTTCAACAAAAATGGTAACATTATTCAACAAAAAGCATACATGTATGTCTCCAACAATCGATGAATATAATGAATGTAACACCGTGCACACACTCTGTTTGTATATCTCTAGCAACTAATGAATAGAATGAATGTAACAGTGTCTGAACACTTTGATTACATGTCTCCAATAGCTGATGAGTATATGAATGTTTGAAATGAAAATGAGTAAGATTTGATGTTTTATAGTGTTTTCATATAGAATTTAATTCGCAGGGAAGATTGGCATGGATTGCCATCTCCCAAATATTATGAAATGGTTGATAATATTTGATGGTTGATCTATGTGCTTTCCTATTTTTAATTCCTGAATTGAAAAGGCTAGTGTGTTTAATACTTGAATTTAAAGGGTTGGTGTCATTTATTGCATCCTGTGAATTAATTCCTGAATTGAATGTTGTCATTTATTGTCTTTAATTCTGAATTGAATGTTGTCATTTATTCTCTTCAATAGGTTGAATGGTTAAACACACATGTACATATGGTTGGCACACATTTCCCCTATTCTTGTGCAGGTATTATTAAGCAATGGGATGTGTTGCTCCAATGAAAATCTGTAGGTGAGTGTTTGATGGGATAGGTGTACTCCTGAATAGAATTCAGTGGAATGTTTTGTAGTGCATTTTGACTTATTTGGTAATTCAGAGCTAGAGATATTTGGGACATTATTTTTTGTCAACATGTGATGATAAGGTTTGGTATTTGACACTTGTTGGCCCAATCAATATGTGGGCCCATTTTGGACTAAATTATATAAGTTATATAACTTAATTTAAACTATTTATGTGCATATTTTTGATGATTTATGAATATTTTTTTATGGATGTGTGGGATCAGTAGTATAACTAGTATTGGTCCCTCCACAACAAGAGAAGGCTCTCCCCTAATTTCTATCACAAGCAATTGCACAACTCTACAAGAAAATGCCACGTATCTAGTCATTATGATATTCTCGACTAACTTGCAGTTTACAGAAGGTTATTGGATTTTAATGGCTTTGTTAAATACACGGAATTTGTCGGAACCTTCGGGGACTCCTCGTAGCAGTTGTGCACCCACTTTCCACTAATATCAATTTGTCATGATTAGATGGAAATCATTCACAGGTGATGCTAATCATAGTTACCAAATACGGCCGAATCATGATTAAAAATACGAAAATTTGCCCATACGATTCGAATACCAAATAGTTCGATAAAATTCGATCCAGTTCGTAGTATACGTGCTTAACGATTTGGGTGCATGTAAGGTTCATTACCTGGCATAGTTAATGGCCGCATATGGTTTATTAACTAAAGAACAAATAGATTGTTGCGGTATGGCATGTTGCAGAGAAAAACAAAAATTGTTGCGTTATGTCAAGCAACAGAGAAAGACAAAAGATTCACCCAGTAGATTGTTCATTAGCTAAACACAAATAGATTGTTGTTGTATGGCATGCACGCATAGGAAAATAGAATTGCTGCAGTATAGCATGCACCCAGCTAAAAACATAAAAAATTGCTGCTTTATAACATGCACGGAGCTAAAAACATAAAAATTAGGAGACTTATGGGTTACTTAGATTTTATAAGTTAAATGAGTAATAACAGTTATGATCAAAATTCCCAATCTCAAAGGTAAGCTGTAGAGTTATGAGCATTGATGTTATTAAATCTTATTTTCTGATTAGATTTTTCCCACTCAAAGAGAAGGAAATGGAAGTATTTAAATTAGAAAATTTCTTATTTCAAAAATAAGCGGTTGATATTTTTTATAAAATAAATTTGAATATTAATTTTTTAAATAGAGAAGGATTTCCCACTCAGAGAGAAGGAAATGGAAGTATTTAAATTAGAACAGGTTGATTTTTCTATAAAATAAAATTGAATATTAATTTTCTTGAAATCAAAGAAAGAATATAGGTTTTTGAAAAGAGTATATAGATTGGAGGGAAGAGGTGAGTGTAAATTCTTTTTGAGTGGATTTGGTTATGAAGATTTTTTATTATATACAGTTATAAGTTATATAAAATTCAAAATAAATTAGAAAGAAGATAGCTAAAAATATTTTAAAAATATATTATTTAAAAAATGTTTAAGTGTATTATCGAATTTTTTTCGAATTGAAAATTTTTCATTCGAATTTTTATCGTATCGAATTCGAATCCGAATCGAATTCTAATTCGAATTTAGTAACTATGATGCTAATATCGTTAAAAATTTAAAAAAATACTTGTCTAATTCAAAACCAGAAAGAACGGAGGATGATGAGATGACGAAGCCGCATAGCCGCGGAAATTGATGATAAGGAAGCAGACAGTCGGCTGCTTTGTCTTTCTTTTTAATGAATTCATGATTGCACTAAATTTGCTCTATAAATGAGAGATATCTTAGCTGCACCATTTTATCCGTGTTTTCATTGCAAGTGATTACGAGCAGAAAATCATCAGAAATCTATACGTTTCCTTCTTTCTATTGGTCGTCAGCGAAGAACTACAGTGCTAGAATACCCTAAAGACTAGAGATTTGTTGGTCAGCGATGGACATCAGAGTTGCGGAACCAATCCCTAGAGGTTGTGTGAGGCACGTGTGCCATATTCCCCGAGCGTTCTCATGGCCAATGCGGCAGAAACAGATTGGTGTAGCTCTCACTCTTTCTGGTTCAACGCAGAAGAGAGGAGTTATCCAGAGGCAGCTCGTTATAAAAGCTCCAAGCTCTGGCGAATATCAATTTGGTTTAGGTACTTTGTTTCGTTCATGATTGCAGAAATAACGGACTGCTCTGGCCATGATCAGTTCTTCAAAAAGTTACATTATGTGCCGAATTTTTTTAAATGCAGGTGGCCGGAACATAGTGGATGTTAATATGATACTTCTGAGAAAGAGAATGTTCGACCTCAAAATGCAGGAGACGAATTACAAGACTCCGGAAGAGTACATGGAATGGGAGAAAGAAGTATATCCCACGTATCAGGCCCGAGTATTGAGGGAAATGGAATGGTTGCAGTACACTTTGTTCAACACTCGCCCTGTTGTCGCAATCACACTATTGAGTTCGATATCCGTCAGCGTTCCCTTGTGGATTATTATTGTACCAGTGAATCCTACAAGCCGCGTGGGTTAAATTGCTATGGCATTTCTTAGTAGTTTGCACAGTTGATCATGTGTAGATGACGTAACGGGGAATTGTGATCCATGAAAGTAGAAAGCAAAATAGTTCAATAGTTGAAAACAATTTAGCAAATAAGATTGCCAATTTCTCTCAAATATTACTAATAAAATCATCAAATATATTAACAACCTATGAAATAATTAGAATATATTTGAATATGGATACTTTCATTGTTATTTCCATAATTAAGTGAAAATATAATTAGTACAGCTATTCATGTATGTTAATTTTTTGTTAGAATATGTATTGGTATATTACTAACAAAAGCATCAAAAATATTAATATAACCTATGAAATAATTAGAATATATTTGAATATGGATACTTTCATTGTTATTTCCATAATTAAGTGAAAATATGATTAGTACAGCTATTCATGTATGTTAATTTTTTTGTTAGAATATGTATTGGTATATTACTAACAAAAGCATCAAAAATATTAAAAACTTACGAAATAATTAGAATATATTTTGAATATGGATACTTTCATTGATTAAGTGAAATATGATAAATACACCTATCCATGAATGTTAATTTTAATGTGTTGCGATATTTTTATAGTGGAGGAAAGGGATGTAGAAGTGAATCCATATGGTGCTCGATATATGAGAAATTGTTTTGGATGATACACTCAGTTGTCTTTCTAGAAGATATGAGAGATAATTTCTTTTGATGTTCCAAGAATAAGGGATATAGGATCTAATGGATGTATTGTAGGAGGATTTTTTTTGAGAGGGTTGTGATATACATGTTATATTTATGGGTTGTATTTGTTGAACACAATGATCCTTACTCATTTTAGTAATAATAATCATAATCTAATTTTAACACCATGACTAACCTAAACACCAAGTTGGCATATGAGATCTTGTTGTTTGGGAGAGAAGGGACCCACCTCCACTTAATAATTTGAGTACTCATGACTTCTACATACTCTAGCCCACCTCTAGATTTGTGTTGGAAAGGCACAAGAGGATAGGGACAAAATAACACAAATAATTTACACACAATAACACGAGTTGCGACTCTTCTATTGATTAGTGCACAAACTTGATGATTACAATGAGGGGTATTTAAACCTTTTCTGACTAGGGACTAGTTTAAAATAACTTGACATGCAACCACACACTAAATTCGACTATGACTTAACTCGACTTTACTCAACTTACTCAGTTAACTGACTCTCTAATTTTAGATAATGTAATGTCCCTTAATAATAAATAATAAATAATGTAATATTAAATAAATACTAATCAATAAATAAAAAAATAGTAATAGTAAATAAATAATAAATAATAATAAATTAATTACATGCTCTAAATAAATATAAATAAGAATAAACAGAAAAATAGTAAAAATCAGTAAAGCTATCAAAAAGTAAAAACAAAATAAATAAAACAAGAAAGCAGTAAAGTTGCATGTTGACACATGGAGTGTGTGCATGTGGTTCCCCTTCCAATGTTTGCTCTATTTAATAGATGGGGAGGAAGATGAGAGGCGTTCCATCATTCCATGATTCCACCATCCATTCTCTTCGGAGAATAGTGTTGTGAGACAAAGGATTCCTTGGCAGTGGTACGTTGATTGAGGGCTCGGGGGTGGCTAGTTGTAGCAAGATTTTGTGCAACTGAGCCTACGGTTGGGTGGAGAGTCATCCCCAAGACTTTGTTGTAGGTAGCAAAATTCAACTAGCGTTCCACAAGTAAGTTGTCTCTCTTCACTCATATTTTCGTAATTTAATGTTAACTAGTTGATAAATTGTTTATTGATTATGAATCACTTGACTAATCTAATTAATTATGTGTTGTTATTTCGGGGCTGTTACATATGGTATCAGAGGTTAGGTTCAACTCGTAGGGCCTATAGGCATGTTAATGTAGAAAACTTCGATCTATTGTGTGTATTCGTTTTGTTACATCTACTATGCCACCCATAAACCCAAAATTGCATAAAGCTTGTGAAAGGTGTTGTAATCAGACTTGATAACACAACCCCACTCGAGATTGGGTTCAGTGAAATAACTCTTCCTTATGTTCATAGTACTCCCAAGATCCGAGCATCCAAACCTATAAGTCTCAACAATTTCTTAACATGTTCCTTGACCTCTATCACATCTCGAGGCAAGTCATTTAAGTTTTGTGAATCCAGTAAATTGAAATCCGTGAATGTATTATGTTGTTATGATAAGAAGTGACGTGTCAACACTACCTGCTCACAAGCTTAGACCACAAAAATACAGTGGGCTTAATTCCACTGTTGAGCATGTGGGCATGTATTCGCCTGCCCTCGTGCAGAGCTTTCAACTTTGCACATGAGTCTAGTAGTGAAGCATAATTATCTGCATCGAGTGATATTCCCTGTTGATCCATAGTGTCTACCATATCCAATATTTTTTTTTTCAATCGCAGATCTACAGATACAGAGCACACCTCAATACCCATACCGTCGATATTTTTCTTATTACATTGATGAAGTGAACCCTTTTGTTTCCCTCTACGCCTTCCATTAAAATCAATCTGTGCAGACATAAAGGTTTTTTTTTTACATAGAAGAAATATTAACCCAAAATAATCATCAGTTGTTGGTGAGTCCTGGTTTTTGAGTCTGTAAGGAGGGAAGTAATTTAGTGATGATAATGTTGGAGGCAATACCAATGCCATTATATACTTGGCTTACTCTTGGATATTTTTTTGTCGAAATAGCAAGGGTAGGATTAGTTGCAGAGCGTAGCTCCTTCTATGATTAGTAAAGAAAATTGGGTTGAGAAACACAATCTACGATCTACTGACATCACAAGGGAATTTAGGGTTTGAGTGTGGGACCATTGAGACTGCACGACATTTATTTGAAAAAAAATGCCTGAGAGAGACATTGTATCATGGAATAGCGTGACTGCAGGATATGTGCAGAGTGGCTATTGTGACGAGTCGTTGAAGCTGTTTCGCGAAATGATTTTGGTAGGATTGAAGCCTAATGATGTTTCTATTATTTGTGGGCTACTGGTGTGTGCCTATATAGGAGCTCTCTGACCAGCATAGAGGATGCATGCCAAGTATTTGAAAGGAATCCTAAAAAGAATTTGGATGTGTGGAATGCACTGATTAAGGGTGTGCGATGCACGAGCAAGGAGATAGTGATGTCTGTCTGTATCATCAAATGGTCTTATCAGGTAAGAAACCTGACCATATTACATTTCTTGTTGTGCTGTATGCATGCAATCACGCAGGCTTGGTGAATGAAGGATGCAAATACTTTCATAGCATGGGTTAACATTATAGTGTTAGGCCAAGGGTAGAGCACTATGCATGTATGGTTGACCTACTTGGTTGTGCAGGATTCCTGGATGAGTCATACAATCTTATAACAATGATGCCAATAGAACCTAATGCTGTTGTGTTTGGGGCTTTGCTCAGAGCTCATGGCAATATAAATTTAGCCTAATGTGTTGCAAACCGCCTATTTGAATTAGAGCTAATAATCCTGGAAATTATGTGTTGCTATCAAATATTTATGCTACAGCTGGAAAGTGGGAAATGAAAGATAAGGGTTTGAAAAAAAAAATAGCGGGATGCAGCTGGATTAAGGTTAAAAATAAAGTGCACACATTCCTTGTGGGAGACAAATGGCACCCAAAATCAGAACATATTTATGAGAAGGTAGAGAGCTTGACTAAGGAGATTGAGGCAATAGGGTATGTTCCTGATACCGACTTTGCGTTGTGTGATGTTAATGAAGAGGAGAAGGAAGACATCCTTCATAGCCACAGTGAAAATTTGGCTCTTGAATTTGGACTTATCAACACATCCCCAAGCAGATTAATTCGAATCACAAATAACCTCCATGTGTGTGGTGATTGCCACAATGCAACCAAGTTCATTTCCAAGATTTTAGGCTGGGAAATCATTGTGAGGGATCCCAACTGCTTCCATCATTTTAAGAATGGATTGTGTTCATTATTGGTGATCCAATTGATAAAAACTTGTCTAATGGGCTGGTAGGCAGGTATTGGCAATTTGGCATTACTTTTGTTGATTGTGTTTCATAGACTTTGTTGGTTTAGAGTAACACAATCAGTCCTACGACAATTTTGTACACCTGCTTTCGTTTAGGTCGTCAAATATTTTTGACTAAACCATCTTTGACAAAACTTTCTTGGTATGCAGATAAACGATAAAAATAACTGGGATCAGGTGGATGAAATTGCTGGAATATTAAATTAGCATCAAAATCCTTTGTAACGACTGTATCTTCTGCCTTTTTGTTGTTACCTGATAAAAACATCTACATATATCAAACTATTTAGTAGGTCTTTTCTAGTTAGAGCCTAGGAACAACTGTCTTAGAATAGTCTTCTCTCCTTACTGAGCATTTTAACTCTATCTTATTAATTTGAGTGTGACAACACAACTGATAAAGGGTTGATTTGGCAAGAGAAACATTCCAGGAGCACAATTATGTTTCCATATGGAAAAAAAACACCATTTATATTGAAAATGGGCATGTCAATAGAAAAGTAGCACAACAAAGATGGATGATAGTGCATGACATATGTTTTCTCTTCCAGCATGGGTTGGAAGACAAAGTGAATTCTTGTATCATAATTCATTTTTTGTAGTTCTATAAGATAAGCCAACTTTTCCACAAGAACGAAAAGGTGCATGATAATGCTTAAAAGTACTTTTATCATGTTTTCTTAAAGGGGGGGTCATTGAGTGAAGGATAGATGAGATGCCAGATATCTTTAACTATTACTATTGAAAGGACAGGCATATGGTATTGCAGGGTATGTGAATTTTGTCTCAGTCTCGAAAGACTAGTACATAATTATAACCTTGCTTGCTATTAATTCCCAAAAAGCATTGGTTTTCAGTGCATGTGAGTAGAGAATTGTGGAATAAGACAATTAAAGTACTTATTGTAACAAATGGAACATTATAGTAACATTAGCACAAAGAGTAGAAATCAATGGATGTGTTCTCTAGATTTTTCTTGATGTTAATATATTGTGACAAAGTGATGTGAAATTCTAGTGCATTTCTCTAGGTCAAAAATTTAGATATTTTCGTAGAAATTGGAAATTTATTCCATCAGGTAGAACTGTAGTTTTGAGACGTAAACATATAAGCCTTAAGGTGATGTAGGAGAATCAAGGCCAATTTTCATTTTTTCAATATGTAATAAGGGGGGTGTGACATTTTAATTGTTTTATTAATTAAATTGTTATGTTCAAATAAAATAGGAGATAAATTATAAAAGTGAGGATTTTGTAAATATTCTTTTACTAATTAAAAGGATATGAGAGAAAATAGAATTAGGTAGAAATTTTAGGAAGTAGAAATGCTATGTACGGGACTTAGTTGAGTCCACACCTAAAATCTATTTAAATTAGATTTAGTTGCAAAACTTTAGGGATAAATCTAGATTTTAGGGGTGTTGAGTTATTTAAGGAGATTTGAGTCTAAATTGGTTTAATTAATTGTATAAATTATCAAGCCTCAAAGGCGTTGAAGGGGGTGAGTGAGTGTGAGTAGAGAGTGAGAGGTTTTCTGCTTGGACGCCTTCGGGCAGTTTGTAGAGGGCCATCAATTCCGAATATCCGGCCAAGACGAAAGTTGTAAGTAATTTTATGTGTTTCAGATTATATACATTGGCTGATTGATTGTGATATGTATTCCTGTTAAATGTATATATGTGATTGAGGTATTGATCGTTGGAAAGATCGATCAAAGGAAGTGTGTAATTGTTGAAATTGTAAGATCACTTTATGCACTCAACCTGAAAAAATGGATATTAAATGTTGAATAAACCCACGCATAAGCTTATTTGTGTCAAATGAAAGAATTTGTAAGGGTTAAATTTAACATGGAAATGTTAAATCCATATCTATGAATATCGACCTGTAGTTTGATTGATAGAATTGTAAAGAGAAGAGCGCCAACAATGTGGAAATTGTTATGCATGAAAGGCGTTACATCTCTACATATAGGGTGTATGGTAATGCATTGAGTCTACAGCTTGAGGTGGAACTCTATGTAAAATCTATGTTCTGTCAGGGTCGTTGGTTATTGAGAAAAGCTTGTTCAATTCAGTGTCATCAATAATGGATGGAATTCACTATTGCATAATGTGTTAAATGAATTGTAATTCATCGAAGGGCGGTAGCATTGATTTGGCGCAGATTTGAATAGTCGATAACTTGTGGGTCGTAGCTGTGATCTGGGCGCAGGGAGTTTTGTTAACGTGAAGAATCAAATCGTTTTCAATTGGTCGACCAGCGCTATGAAGTTTGGAGCTGTATCGGAGAGGAAGAACTACAGCGTATAATTGAGATATAATACTCACAACGATTGCCAGAAGCTTACCTGGCAATTCGAAGCATCGATCATAATTTGTGAAGGGTTTAAAATTGATTTCATCAGAGAAAAACCAGAGAGCGGCAATGAAGGTAATCAGTTTCAATAATTCGTTTTTGTATACACTGAATTAACATCGGAATTGCAGAAAAGAAGCACCAGCCAACGAGCTAGAAAATTCATTGAATTACAAGGCTGAAGAATTCGATCTGGCAAAGTTGAATTACAGCGTTTGCAGAGTTGATAAAACACTGAATTTGACAGCGTGGAATGAAAGGTAAACAAACGTTGGGGCAAATGAAAAGCAGACATTTAAAGATCAAATGAATAGAAGTTATGCAGACAATAACTAAGGCGCAGTGATTGCCAGACGGTGTGGATCAATCTAATTGCAGAGAAACATGGACAGCATGATGATCCAACTTTGAAATAGTGTCAATGGTTTTAAAACCCAGTCAAAATATTCAGTTGCAGAGCGTTGTTGAATGGAAGGTATGTGGTGTTAGTATTCAGCTTTGAAATGAAATTCAGTTTATATGAATTGGTTGCAATAGCAGAAAACTGTTTGCAGAAGTGTGGGAATGAAGTTGAATGTAATAGGATGGAGAAGATCGCTTGCGCAGAGATATTGTTGACAAGCGATGGAGCGTTGGATAAGAATGAAATTCTGACATTCGATTTTAAAAACTGGTAAGCAGAATGGAAAGGGCGCACTTATATATATTTATGTTGGTGATGGAAATGAGGAGATCATATTTTTTTAATCTGATATAGGTGATCATTTGAATGTTAATGAAAAGGTGCATGTGTTTCCAAGCTTTGGTTGGAATTTTTTTTAAACCATAAATGGGTGAGATAGCTTCCGCAAATGGAAAGGACTTGAAATTGCCTAGTGTGAAGTTTTATTAGGCGGTTATGATGAATCCATAGGCTGATATGCACATGAGTTTAAAGATTCTGGGTATTACAGGTTCTGCCTACGTCATAAGGTAATCAAATTGATGAAATTGGTAAACCAAGTCAATATGTTTAATCTCAATTGTCGAATAATTTAACAAAGGACTGACCAAAACGCAATGTCTTTTTTTTATTTTGTTGAAGCTTGTGTAAAGGGCTTATGTAATGTTTAAAGTGGTTCCTGAGTAGACGTGATATTTACAATGTCCCTAATTCTTTTGTATTGAAATGCAATCTCTACCTGGTTGTCGTGATTTTATTCTAAGTCAACGTCTGGGCTGGCTGTGAGTTTATTCTAACTTCTTTTCATCAAGGTCGTAGGGTTTCTAGCCTCCTTTCTTCTCCAATCCGTGAGCAAATTTCGAGATATTGTTATCAAATTCATGGCCATTTCTGAGAGTATATTTGTTAAAGATTTGAGGCATCTAAAGGTTTAAAGTAAAGTTGTTTGTGGAGTTTTACAGTCAATTTGACCAGCAAATTTGTATATATTACCTCAATTATCTGTTGTAGCTTGGGAAAAATAAAACAAAATTTGTTGATCAGTCCATATTCAACAAGTTTCTTGAGTGTGAAGGGCTCTTTTTCTTTCTAAAGGGTCCCTCTCCTTCTAATTCTTGTGATTCTTCATTGTGTTGGGAAATTTGAAATCAAGGAGACAGCTTCACTGTGTATTCAAACTCATTCATTGCAGAAATCCATCTTAATATGGGACTATTGAATTGGCAAATTGTAGGTTTCTCTGGCGGACATCTCCTCTTTCACTCCAAATAAAATCCATGGTCCAAATGAAAACCCTTTATCACTCACTATTTACCAATTTCTCTCAATTCGTTTTCTTTTTCAAATTGGAAAGCCATATAATATTGCATCTGAATCTAAGAGAACATAATTACACAGAAGTGATTGCCACAGTTGTATGTACACAAAATTTCTTTTTCTTATCCCTACTTACTCATGCCTCAAGAAAATTACATATCATGCATTGTATTTTATAGTAGGGAACTACACAGTGATCTACAAAAATTTGCAAGTGCTGGTTATGTAGAATTGCTTTTAATCCTTTCTATGTATTTTCAACGAATGCATTGGAATTCCAAGCATTTTTTGTATCAGAACCATCATTTTGATTCTCCTTATATCATTTCTCAGAGTTGAGCTGCCTCCTATCTAATTTAATAAAGCTATCCAAAACAACATTATGTTGGGTTTCCTCCTAAATGATTCTAATAAGCATCCATCTAAGGGTTGGCTTGTTACCTGTGACATTACAAAATGCAAACTAATCAATGCCAATAGTCAATTTTCTATTCTGTAATGCAATGCATTGATAAATATCATCTGAGGACATTCTAATAAATACTTCTTCCATATTCTCTTGTCGATAATCCATCTGGTAATTAGCTTTTCTATTAATTTGCATAGATGGAAGTGTCAATTTGCTGCAGTGGGAAAACCTATTTATTATTATCTGTTGTGTGTTTCTACCTTTAAAATGAAGGGTTTGTATACAATATTGTGCTTGTGGTTAGATTTATGAGCATTACACTATGTCAACTTCTAGGATCATTAGCAGTTGTTCAAGTACCATCACTATGCCATGAAGTTCATCCTCAACGAATTTAGACGGGATTTGCTTGATATTTCACCTGCTTTGAGTGAAGTGGCAAGTGCAATAGTTGATGTGAGTATCTACATTCTTTCCCTATCTCCACATAAGTCTCCACTAGCTCCATAAAATATATGGTTTTGGCACGAATTATAGAATCTGTTCAAAAGCACCATGCAGAGTTAATTGTGAAGAGTGTTCACCTTGCTTCTTTGATCAGTCACAAATTGAAATTAAGTTTTGTTTCGGTTTATTATAATTTGAAACAAACAAGTCTTTGTCCGAAAAAATGGAAAAGGTAAAAATTTGCACCTATATCAATTTTATTTTTGACATTTTTTCATTTCCAGCCAGTGCTTCATTTGTTTCCTTAGAAGTTTTGAACTTTAAAGTCAGGAAAATTTTACCCTGGGGTTAATCTCTGAGATTTGGTTCTTATATGATGAAACTACATTCTGTTTCTTCTTGATAGTCATGTTTAATGATTTGGTGGCACATGTTATCCTTTATCTGACTGAGACTTGTAGCCTTAAGAATTACCTGAAGAAAAATTTGCAATCACCTACAAAAGCGATGACTTTCGAGTTATCCAGTGAGTTCCATCTTAAAGGAAGGCACTTGAGTTGACTAAATGGTTAGGTGGGATTGAAGAGTGGTATACTGCCATGGAAATGACATGTTTATGATTCAGTGCTTTTAGAACTAGTATGAATTGTGATTGAGTTCCTCTATGAAATGCTTGGAGCATGCACCTTTAAGAGTTAGCCTTATTTATGACTGAATTGTCACTTAAAAAAAAATTATAAGTGAATTGCTATATAAGAAACTATGTTCTTGACATACACATGTTTGAAAAGCTTGAGAAGAAAAGAGGACTTCAAATTTGGGGTTTAACTTCATACCATAGCGTCAGACAAACAATGGATAAAAAAATTAAATAGTAGATCCAATAGTTATGTACAGTAATACAAAATAGTTCTGTACAATTATATGGAATAGCTTCGTACAGTCATACGAATAGGCTGTATAGTGGTATGGACAGGCAGTACAATAGGGCCAGATCCACAGGTTTTGCTGCGTTTTCTATTTTTTTAGGCCTGTTGAATCACTATCTGAGAGCTTTTTTTTTGAATGATTTGGTTTTATTTGTGAATTATTAAAAGGGTAGTTGAGGTGCATGCTTTCCTACATCCTCATGGGCTATAAATTCTTAATTATTTATCTCTAATTATGGTCACACTTAATGAACTCGTGGATGGCGGTAATCTGCCCATAATTGACGATGGATAATTCTCTGAAAGATTGGTATATTTTCTGTCTATCAGCTTATTTTCACATGAATTTTGCCTTGAGAATCTTGTGATACCATGTTATGATGTTAAACATATCTTGAATGATGGTCATTTTTGAACATTGTAAACAAATGAATTTGACATCCTAAACATTCATTTCTTGTGATTGAACGATAAGCCAACTGACATGGTTCGATCCACATTGGATGAAATTTTCCCTAAAAAAAATTATCACTATTGATTTGGTATACTGGCATGTTTTTGTGGAGGAACAAATCTGTAATATTGGTGTATTTTCTTAACTACTCACCACCGGTTCATTTTACAACACAGTATTTGGATAATTGATGTTGACATTTGTAATATTGTCACCATTTGAAGTGCTCTAAAATAGTGAAATCTGTTCCAATTCACAATGGTATAAACTCAGATATCGCATTACCTTAGATGATCGTTGTTTATGTGGCAAAATTGTTGACTCTGTCCACTTGCATATGTTCATTATTTTATGGTTTTAATCTGATCTAAAAACACAGAGATAACATTCCTTGTAGTCTGATCACATTATTCACTATTTATTTGGGTTGGATTGTCCTTTAGCAATAGCAATTTTCTTGGCATTTCTTTGGTCTATTATTGAAAGAACGCAACTCTCTAAATATGATCTTCTAACGATGACAACAAATCCTTAATGATTAAGATGTGGTGAACTAATTAGGAGTGCTTACTTAGCTAAGACGGATACTTTTATGGAGCATCTAAATCATGTTTTATTGTCTAAACTTTATGATACATCTAAATCGTACACTATGATTTCAGTTTAGTTTAATGAATTGTTATGATGTTGAGTATAATGTTACATGAGGATGAGTGATATAACGGTAGGAGGATAATGATGCACATGTGGTTCTTATAGTGATGATGATGATATGCATATGCATTATGATGTTATGACAAGGTATATTGACATTTTCATTTACTACGTGATGATAGGTATTTGATGTTGAATACTCATGGTGGATATGATATGGATAACGTGGCATAGGAATTATGATGCTATAATATGAGGTTTATGGACATGTGGTTCATTTATTATGTGAAGTCATGATACGTCTCTGATGCAAATATGTTGATGTTATAACTTACGATGGTATTTCATGAGGTGAAGCTTGTAATAGTTGCATACAAATTTATGACATGCATGAGCATGCAGTTCGCTATTATTCATAATGTAGCGATTAACAATGATGAATGCTCTCATGATGACATGCAAGACTTGGCATGTGGATTATTTTCTGTGATACTATGATGGTATAGCTAATGCATTGGTTGCATGTTGAGGTGTGATGATTCACAGGACTTCACAAATGGGCTGAGAGGGCCAGTTTATTTGATGATCTCGTGCGAGCCCATATACACGAGGGAGAATAAGTAACACCATATGGGCTGGGGACAAACTCAATCAACACTACATATGCCAACGGTTCCTTGTTCTTGTATAGCTCTTGATGGATAGCTCTTGAGGGGCTATGGGACCATCTTGAGGAGGCCAAGTGTCTGATATTGTATGCTAGGTGCCTAGTATTGTATTGGGATACCGAAGTCTGGTGGGGGTGTAAGGACTTCGATGCTTAGGGATGTGTGCCTTAGTGAGTTGTGGAGGGAGTGGGCCAAACTTGCGAGATGCCCAGAGACATTGAGCACTGTACCGAATGCCTACCTTGGGGCCTTGGGGGTAGATGAGGTCTGAGTCAAGCACGAGCCTTGGGGCCAACCTTGGACTAGGATACAGACCGAGGAGGCTTATGCCTGATTCTGAAAGTGGGAAAAAGGACAGAGATCCTTTGGGATATCTTGGGTGTTGTGAAACTTTCGGTGCCTACTGGTTATAATAGTTCAGTAGAGGGTGTCGGGACTGTTACATGAAGTAATAAATAAAAAAATAAATGTAATGTCCCTTAATAATAAATAATAAATAATAAATAATGTAATATTATATAAATAATAAACAATAAATAAAAATAGTAATAGTAAATAAATAATAAATAGAAATAAATTAATTACATGCTCTAAATAAAGATAAATAAGAATAAACAGAAAAATAGTAAAAATCAGTAAAGCTACCAAAAAGTAAAAACAAAAGAAATAAAACAAGAAAGCAGTAAAAAAAATTAGTAAAGCCATCAAAAAGTAAAAACAAAAGAATAAAACAAGAAAGCAGTAAAGTTGCATGTTGACACATGGAGTGTGTGCATGTGGTTCCCCTTCCAATGTTTGCTCTATTTAATAGATGGGGAGGAAGATGAGAGGCATTCCATCATTCCATGATTCCACCATCCATTCTCTTGGGAGAATAGTGTTATGAGACAAAGGATTCCCTGGTAGTAGTATGTTGATTGAGGGCTCGGGGGTGGCCAGTTGTAGCAGGATTTTGTGCAATTGAGCCTACGGTTGGGTGGAGAGTCGTCCCAAAGACCTTGTTGCAGGTAGCAAAATTCAACTAGCGTTCCACAGGTAAGTTGTCTCTCTTCACTCATATTTTTGTAATTTAATGTTAACTAGTTGATAAATTACTTATTCATTATGAATCACTTGATTAATCTAATTAATTATGTGTTGTTATTTTGGGGCTGTTACATATGGTATCAGAGGTTAGGTTCAACTTGTAGGGCCTATAGACATTTTAATGTAGAAAACTTTGATCTACTATGTGTATTCATTTTGTTACATCTACTTTGTCACCCATAAACCCAAAATTGCACAAAGCTTGTGAAAGGTGTTGTAATCGGACTCGGTAACACAACCCCACTTGAGATTGGGTTCAGTGAAATAACTCTTCCTTATAAATAGTACTCCCAAGTTCCGAGCATCCAAACCTATAAGTCTCAACAATTTCTTAACATGTTCCTTGACCTCTATCACATCTCGAGGCAAGTCATTTAAGTTTTGTGGATCTAGTAAATTGAAATCTATGAATGTATTATGTTGTTATGATAAGAAGTGACATGTCAACACTACCTGCTCACAAGCTTAGACCACAAAAATACAGTGGGCTTAATTCCACTGTTGAGCATGTGGGCATGTATTCTCCTGCCCTCGTGCAGAGCTTTCAACTTTGCGCATGATTCCAGTAGCGAAGCATAATTATCTGCATCGAGTGATATTCCCTACTAATCCATAGCGTCTACCATATCCAATGTTTTTTTCAACCGCGGATCTACAGATACAGAGCACACCTCAATACCCATACCGCCGATATTTTTCTTATTACATTGATGAAGTGAACCCTTTTGTTTCCCTCTGCGCCTTCCATTAAAATCAATCTGTGCAGACATATAGGGTTTTTTTTTACATAGAAGAAATAATAACCCAAAATAATCATCAGTTGCTGGTGAGTCCTGGTTTTTGAGTCTGTAAGGAGGGAAGTAATTCAGTGATGATAACGTTGGATGCAATACCAATGCCATTATATACTCAGCTTACTCTTGGATTTGTTTTTTGTTGAAATAGCGAGGGTAGGAGTAGTTGCAGAGCGTAGCTCCTTCTATGTTTAGTAAAGAAAATTGGATTCAGAAACGCAATCTACGATCCAGTGACATCACAAGGGAAGTAAGGGTTTGAGTGTGGGAGTGTTGAGACTGCGCGACATTTATTTAAAAAAAATGCCTGAGAGGGACATTGTATCATGGAATAGCATGATTGCAAGATATGTGCAGAGTGGCTATTGTGACGAGTCGTTGAAGCTATTTTGCGAAATGATTTTGGTAGGATTGAAGCCTGATGTTGTTTGTATTGTTTTTGGGCTACCGAGCTCTCTGACAAGCATAGAGGATGCAGGCCAAGTATTTGACAGGAATCGTAAAAAGGATTTGGATGTGTGGAATGCACTAATTAAGGGTGTGCAATGCACGAGCAAGGAGATGGTGTTGTCTGTCTGTATCATCAAATGCTCTTATCACGTAAGAAACCTGGCCATATTACATTTCTTGTTGTGTTGTATGCATGCAATCACGCAGGCTTGGTGAATGAAGGATGCAAATACTTTCATAGCATGGGTCAGCATTATGGCGTTAGGCCAAGGGTAGAGCACTATGCATGTATGGTTGACCTACTTGGTCATGCAGGATTCTTGGATGAGTCACACAATCTTATAACAATGATGCCAATAGAACCTAATGTTGTTGTGTTTGCGGCTTTGCTCAGAGCTCATGGCAATATAAATTTAGCCAAATGTGTTGCAAACCGCCTATTTGAATTAGAGCCTAATAATTCTGGAAATTATGTGTTGCTATCAAATATTTATGCTGCAGCTGGAAAGTGGGAAATGAAAGATAAGGGTTTGAAAAAAACCAGCGGGATGCAGCTGGATTGAGGTTAAAAATAAAGTGCACACATTCCTTGTGGGAGACAAATGGCACCCACAATCAGAACATATTTATGAGAAGGTAGAGAGCTTGACTAAGGAGATTGAGGCAATAGGGTATGTTCCTCATACCGACTTTGCATTGCATATGTTATGAAGAGGAGAAGGAAGACATCCTTCACAACCACAATGAAAATCTGGCTCTTGCATTTGGACTTATCAACACATCCCCATGCACATTAATTCGAATCACAAATAACCTCCATGTGTGTGGTGATTTCCACAATGCAACCAAGTTCATTTCCAAGATTGTAGGCCCGGAAATCATTATGAGGGATCCCAACCACTTCCATCATTTTAAGAATGGATTGTGTTCATTATTGGTGATCCAATTGATAAAAAACTTGTCTGATGGGCTGGTAGGCAGGTATTGGCAATTTGGAATTACTTTTGTTGATCGCGTTTGACAGGCTTTGTGGGTTTAGGGTAACACAATCAGTGTTATGGCAATTTTGTACACCTGCTTTAGTTTAGGTCGTCAAATAATTTTGACTAAACCACCTTTGACAAAACTTTCTTAGTATGCAGATAAACGATAAAAATAACTAGGGTCAGGTGGGCGAAAGTGCAGGAATATTAAAGTAGCATCAAAATCCTTTACAACGTCTATATATTTCGCCTTTTTTTGTTACCTGATAAAAACATCTACATATATCAAACTATTTAGCAGGTCTTTTCTAGTTAGAGCCAAGGAACAACTGTCTTAGAATAGTCTTCTCTCCTTACTGAGCATTTCAACTCTATCTTATTAATTTGAGTGTAACAACAAAACTGATAAAGGGTTGATTTGGCAAGAGAAACATTCCAGGAGCACAATTATGTTTTCATATGTGAAAAAAAAAACGTTATTTCTATTGAAAATGGGCATGTCAACAAAAAAGTAGCACAACAAAGATGGATGATAGTGCATGACATATGTTTTCTCTTCCAGCGTGGGCTGGAAGACAAAGTGAAGCCTTGTATCATAATTCATTTTTTGTAATTCTATAAGATAAGCCAGCTTTTCCACAAGAATGAAAAGGTGCATGATAATGCTTAAAAGTACTTTTATCATGTTTTCTTAAAGGGGGGTCATTGAGTGAAGGATAGATGAGATGCCAGATATCTTTAACTATTACTATTGAAAGGATAGGCATATGTTGCAAGGTATGTGAATTTTGTCTTAGTTTGGAAAGACTAGTACATAATTATAACTTTGCTTGCTATTAATTCCCAAAAACCATGGGTTTCAGTGCATGTGAGCAGAGAACTGTGGAAAAAGACAGTTAAAGTACTTATTGTAACAAATGGAACATTATAGTAACATTAGCACAAAGAGTAGAAATCAATGGATGTGTTCTCTAGATTTTTCTTGGTGTTAATATATTGTGACAAAGTGATGTGAAATTCTAGTGCATTTCTCCAGATCAAAAATTTAGATATTTTCATAGAAATTGGAAATTTATTCCATCAGGGAGTACTATAGTTTTGAGACATAAATAGATAAGCCTTAAGGTAATAAAATTGATGGAATTGGTAAACCAAGTCAATATGTTTAATCTCAATTGTCGAATAGTTTAACAGAGGACTGACCAAAAGGCAATGTTTTTTTAATTTCGTTGAAGCTTGTGTAAAGGGCTTATGTAATGTTTGAAGTGGTTCCTGAGTAGACGTCATATTTACAATGTCCCTAATTCTTTTGTATTGACATGAAATCTCTACCTGGTTGCCGTGAGTTTATTCTAAGGCAGTGTTTGGGCTGGCCGTGAGTTTATTCTGACTTCTTTTCATCAAGGTCATAGGGTTTCTGGGCCTCCTTTCTCCTCCAATCCGTGAGAAAATTTTGAGATACTGTTATCAAATTCGTGGGCATTTCTAAGAGTATATTTGTCAAAGATTTCAGGCATCTAAAGGTTTAAAGTAAAGTTGTTTAAGGATTTTTATAGTCAAGTTGACCAGCAGATTTGTATATATCACCTCATTGATCTCTTGTAGCTTGGGAAAAATAAAATAAAATTTGTTGATCAGTCCATATTCAATAGGTTTCTTGAGTGTGAAGGGCTCTTTTTCTTTCTAAAGGGTCCCTCTCATTCTAATTCTAGTGATTCTTCATTGTGTTGGGAAATTTGAAATCAAGGAGACAGCTTCACTGTGTATTCAAACTCACTCATTGTAGAAATCCATCTTAATATGGGACTATTGAATTGGCAAATTCTAGGTTTCTCTGGCGGACATCTCCTCTTTCACTCCAAATAAAATCCATGGTCCAAATGAAAACCCTTTATCACTCACTCTTTACCAATTTCTTTCAATTCAGTTTTTTTTTTTTCAGATTGGCAATCCATATAATCTTGCATCTGAATCTAAGAGAACAGAATTACACAGAAGTGATTGCCACAGTTGTATGTACACAAAATTTCTTTTGATTATCTCTACTTACTCATGCCTCAAGAAAATTACATATCACGCATTGTATTTTATAATAGGTAACTACACAGTGATCTACAAAAATTTGCAAGTGTTGGTTATGCAGAATTACTTTTAGTCCTTTCTATGTATTTTCACCAAATGCATTGGAATTCCAAGCATTTGTTGTATCAAAACCAATCATTTTGATTCTCCTTATATCATTTCTCAGAGTTGAGCTACCTCCTATATGATTTAATAAAGCTATCCAAATCAACATTATATTGGGTTTCCTCCTAAATGATTCTAATAAGCATCCATGTAAGGGTTGGCTTGTAAGCTGCGACACATTATAAAATGAAAACTAATCAATGCCAACAGTCAATTTTCTATTCTGTAACGCAATGCATTGATAAATCTCAGCTGAGGACATTCTAATAAATACTTCTTCCATATTCTCTTGTCAATAATCCATCTTGTAATTAGCTTTTCTATTAATTTGCATAGACGGAAGTGTCAATTTGCTGCAGTGGGCAACCCTATTTATTATTATCTGTTGTGTGTTTCTACCTTTAAAATGAAGGGTTTGTATACGATATTGTGCTTGTGGTTAGATTTATGAGCATTACACTGTGTCAGCTTCTAGGATCATTGGCAATTGTTCAAGTACTATCACTATGCCATCAAGTTCATCCTCAACGAATTTAGATGGGATTTGCTTGATATTTCACCTGCTTTGAGTGAAGCGGCAAGTGCAATAGTTGATGTGAGTATCTACATTCTTTCCCTATCTCCACATAAGTGTCCACTAGCTCCATAAAATATATGGTTTTGGCACGAATTATAGAATCTGTTCAAAAGCACCAAGCAGAGTTAATTGTGAAGAGTTTTCACCTTGCTTCTTTGATCAGTCATAAACTGAAATTAAGTTTTGTTTCGGTTTATTATAATTTGAAACAAACGAGTGTTTGTCTGAAAAAATGGCAAAGGTAAAAATTTGCAGCTATATCAATTATATATCAATTTTATTTTTGACATTTTGTCATTTCAATCCAGTGCTTCATTTGTTTCCTTAGAAGTTTTGAACTTTAAAGTCAGGCAAATTTTACCCTGAGGTTAATATGTGTGATTTGGTTCTTATATGATGAAACTACATTCTGTTTCTTCTTGATAGTCATGTTTAATGATTTGTTGGCACATGTTATCCTTTATCTGACTGAGACTTGTAGCCTTAAGAATTACCCGAAGAAAAATTTGCAATCACCTACAGAAGTGATGACTTTCCAATTATCTAGTGAGTGCCATATTAAAGAAGACACTTGAACTGACTAAACGGTTAGGTGGGATTGAAGAGTGGTATACTGCCATGGAAATGACATGTTTATGATTCAACCTTTTTAGAACTAGTCTAAATTGTGATTGAGTTCCTCTATGAAATGCTTGGAGCATGCACCTTTAAGAGTTAGCCTTATTTATGACTAAATTGTCACTTAAAAAAAAATTATAATTGAATTGCTATATAAGAAACTATGTTCTTGACATAAACATGTTGAAAAGCTTGAGAAGAAAAGAGGACTTCAAATTTGGGGTTTAACTTCAGACCATAGCGTCAGTCAAACAATGGATCGAAAAATTAAATAGTCGATCCAATAGTTATGTACAGTAGTACAAAATAGTTTTGTACAGTTGTATGGAATAGCTTCATGTAGTCATATGAATAAGCTGTACAGTGGTATGGACAAGCTGTACAGCAGGGCTAAATCCACATGTTTTGCTGCTTTTTCTATTCTTTTAGGCTTGCTGAATCACTATTCGAGAGTTTTTTTTTTAATGATTTGGTTTTATTTGCGAATTATTAAAAGGGTAGTTGAGGAACATGCTTTCCTACATCCTCATGGGCTATAAATTCTGAATTTTTGATCTCTAGTTATGTTCACACTTAATAAACTCGTGGATGGTGGTAATCTACCCATAATTGACAATGGATAATTCTCTGAAAGATCAGTATATTTTCTGTCTATCAGCTTATTTTCACATGAATTTTGCCTTGAGAATCCTGTGATACCATGTTATGATGTTAAACATATCTTGAATGATGGTCATTTCTGAACATTGTAAACAATTGAATTTCACATCCTAAACATTCATTTCTTGTGATTGAACAATAAGCCAACTGACATGATTCGGTCCACATTGGATGGCATTTTCCCTAAAATTTTTGAGCACTATTGATATGGTATACTAGCATGTTTTTGTGGAGGAACAAATCTTTAATACTGGTGTATTTTCTTAACTACTCACCACCGGTTCATTTTACAACACAGTATTTGGATAATTGATGTTGACATTTGTAATATCATCACCATTTGAAGTGCTATAAAATAGTGAAATTTGTTCCAATTCACAATGGTATAAACTCGGATATCTTATTACCTTAGATGATCGTTGTTTATGTGGCAAATTTGCTGACTCTATCCCCTTGCATTTGTTCATTATTTTATGGTTTCGATCTGATCTAAAAACACAGAGATAACATTCCTTGAAGTCTGATCATATTATTCACTATTTATTTGGGTTGGATTGTCCTTTAGCGATAGCAGTTTGCTTGGCATTTCTTTGGTCTATTATTGCAAGAACGCAACTCTCTAAATATGATCTTCTAACGATGACAACAAATCCTTGATGATTAAGATGTGGTGAACTAATTAGGAGTGCTTACTTAGCTAAGACGGATACTTTTATGGAGCATCTAAATCATGTTTTATTGTCTAAACTTTATGATACATCTAAATCGTACACTATGATTTCAGTTTAGTTTAATTAACTATTATGATGTTGAGTATAATGTTACATGAGGTTGCATGATATAATGGTAGGAGGATAATGATGCACATGTGATTCTTATAGTGACGATGTATCCTTATGATGATGATGATATGCATAGGCATTATGATGTTATGACAAGGTATATTGACATATTCAACTACGTGATGATAGGTATTTGATGTTGAATACTCATGGTGGATATGATATGCATAACGTGGCATAAGAATTATGATGCCATAATATGAGGTTTATGGACATGTGGTTCATTTATTATGTGAAGTCATGCTACGTCTTTGATGCAAATATGTTGATGTTATAACTTATGATGGTATTTCATGAGATGTGATAGTTTCATACAAATTTATGACATGCATGAGCATGCAGTTCGTTATTATTCATAATGTTGCGATTAACAATGATGAATGTTCTCATGATGACATGCAAGACTTGGCATGTGGATTATTTTCTATGATACTATGATGGTATAGCTAATGCATTGGTTGCATGTTGAGGTGTGATGATTCATAGGACTCCATAAATGGGCCGAGAGGGCCGGTTTATTTGATGATCTCGTGCGAGCCCATACGAACGAGGGAGAATAAGTAACACCATATGGGCTTGGGAGAAACTAAATCAACACTACATATGCCAGTGGTTCCTTTGTCTTGTATAGCTCTTGATGGATAGCTCTTGAGGGGCTATGGGACCATCTTGAGGAGGCCAAGTGCCTGATATTGTAGGCTAGGTGATTAGTATTGTATTGGGATACCGAAGTGGTGGGGGTGTAAGGACTTCAATGCCTGGGTTTGTGCACCTTAGTGAGTTGTGGAGGGAGTGGGCCAACCTTGCGAGATGCCCGGAGACATTCAGCATTGTACCGGATGCCTGCCTTGGGGCCTTGGGGGCAGATGAGGTCTGAGTTAGACGCGAGCTTTGGGGCCAGCCTTGGACTAGGATACAGACCGAGGAGGCTTATGCCTGATTCCGAAAGTGGAAAAAGGACAGAGATTCCTTGGGATTTTCTGGGTGTTGTGAAACTTTCGATGCCTCCTGGTTATACTAGTTCAACAGAGGGTGTCGGGACTGTTACATGAAGTATAAATAACAAAATAAATGTAATGTCTCTTAATAATAAATAATAAATAATTAAAAAAACTTAACTTCGGGACGAAGTTCCTTAAAGTGGGGGGGTATGTAATGCCCCTTAATAATAAATAATAAATAATAAAAATAACAAATAATAAAAACAATAAATAATAAATAATGTAATATTAAATAAATAATAAACAATAAATAAAAAAATAGTAATAGTAAATAAATAATAAATAATAAAAAAATAATAAATTAATTACATGCTCTAAATAAATATAAATAAGAATAAACAGAAAAATATTAAAAATCAGTAAAGCTATCAAAAAGTAAAAACAAAAGAAATAAAACAAGAAAGTAGTAAAAAAAATCAGTAAAGCTATCAAAAAGTAAAAACAAAAGAATAAACCAAGAAAGCAGTAAAGTTTCATGTTGACACATGGAGTGTGTGCATGTGGTTCCCCTTCCAATGTTTGCTCTATTTAATAGATGGGGAGGAAGATGAGAGGCATTCCATCATTCCATGATTGCACCATCCATTCTCTTGGGAGAATAGTGTTGTGAGACAAAGGATTCCCTCGCAGTAGTACGTTGATTGAGGGTTCGGGGGTGGCCAGTTGTAGCAAGATTTTGTGCAACTAAGCTTACAGTTGGGTGGAGAGTCGTCCCCAAGACTTTGTTGCAGGTAGTAAAATTCAACTAGCATTCAACTAGCGTTCCATAGGTAAGTTGTCTATCTGCACTCAAATTTTTGTAATTTAATGTTAACTAGTTGATAAATTGCTTAGTGATTATGAATCACTTGACTAATCTAATTAATTATGTGTTGTTATTTCGGGGCTGTTACAGATAATTCTCCATGCAGGAGTAATTAACTATTTTAACACTCTCACTTAATTACGACTGCTAAACTAAGACATGACCCATGACAACTGAAACATGTCTCTTGGTCTATGTCTCAACTAGGCTTACAACACCCAAGTTTCCTCTATGAAACTCAAATACACATTTTTCTAATGACAGTGAATAGATCAGCTAATTGATCATTTGATTTACAAGGCTTTAAGTGGACTTATCCATTTCTCACAAGTTCTCTAATGAAATGATATCTAGTATCAATATGCTTGCTCTTTTGATGAAACACATTAATCTTGGATAGTGCAATGGTTGAGGTGTTGTCACAATATATTGTTGATCCTTGTTGTTTCTTCTTGAGTTGGAATTCAATACTCTTCTTAAATACACTACTTGGCATTTTGTTGATGTCGCTGCTACATATTCTGCTTCTACTAACGAAAGTGTCACAATATGTTTCTTCTTAGATGCCCATGAAATCACATCTGAACCAAGATGGAACATATAACCAAAATTTTTGTTCCTATCATGAAAACTTCCTACAAAATCACTATCTGTATATCCAATCAAATCCTTCTTCTTTGTGCTTACATACATTATGCCACAATCTCTAGTTCTTGTTATGTATCCGAGGACTATTTTTCCTACTCTCCAAAGTGTGTCTTTTAGATTTCCATAAATATGGAAATCAAACTCGCTCCTTGCATAACATCTGGTCTTGTCGCTTAAGATACATGAGGTTGCCAACCAATCTTTTGAATAGAGTTGGATTGACATATGATCCTTCATCATCCTTGGTTAAATTTGTTCCTATTACAACTGGTGTAGGGACAAGTTTGCAATTCTCCATCCTGAATATTTTCAGCAAATATCTAACATATTTATTTTGACAAATAAAAATTTCCTTTTTAGATTGCTCAACTTCTGTGCCAAGAAAATATTTCATAAGTCTGAGATTTGTCATCTTGGATTCCTTGTTCGTGGATTCTTTAAATTCATCCAATTCAAAATCACTTATATAAATCATGTGATCAACATATAAGTAAACAATCAAAATTTGTCCATTCTCATTTGCCTTTGTGTACAAGGTAGGCTCAATGATGCTTTTGCAAAATCCACTCTTAATCATGTAGCTGCCAATTCTACTATACCAAGCTCTAAGGGCTTTCTTGAGTCCATAGAGTGCTTTATTCAACTTGTAAACTTTATCTTCTTTACCTTCAACTTCATAACCCGGAGGTTGTAGCACATAAATTTCTTCTTCTAGAATTCCATTCAAGAAGGCTAATTTCACATCCATCTTATATACTTTCCACTTGTTCACAGTTGTTGTGGCTGGAACTGCTATTACAGTATCCAATCTAGCTACCAGAGATAATATTTCTCCAATGTTTATTCTCGGTTGTTGCGAGAACCCTTTTTCTACAAATCTTGCTTTAAATCTGTCAATTTCACCTTTCTCATTCAACTTTTGTTATACACCCATTTAACACCATTAAGGTTTTTATCCTTTGGAAAATGAACCAAATCTCATGTATCATTCTTTTTAATAGCTTCTATTTCTTCATCCATGGCTTGCACCAAATTTTCATCTCTAATTGCTTCTTCAAACGAAGAAGGTTGAAAAGACAACAATGAGAAATTTGAACTAACATACAAATCATCATAAATATCTTTCAGACTCCTCATTTTTCTACTACCATTTCTTGATTCATCACCTAATTAACTGGTACGAGAATTCTAATCTATTGATCTGCTTGAAGATCCATGTTGCTCATAAAATATTGGAGTCCTGGCTGGTATCTTCTCTTGTGATTCTTGCTTCTCCTTCTCTGCTACATCTTCTTCCATCAATGGTGCTTGTGCATCAACTATTTTGTCTATACTCCCATTCCATGACTCTTGTTCTTTGAACACAACATCTCTCCTAATTATGGTCTTCTTGGTGAAAATGCTATACAATTTGTAAGCTTTTCATTGCTCACTATAACCAGTAAATGTGCATTTTTCACTTTTATCATCTAATTTACCTCTTAGCTCCTTAGGCACATATGCATAAGCTAGACATCCAAACACTCTAAGATGAGATACACTGCAAGATATACCTGACCATGCTTCTTCTAGTACTCTATTCATCACACTTTACATATGAGATCTATTTATCACTACTTCTGCCCATTACTCATTAAACAAGTTTCTTCCTTTCAACATGCTCCTTTCCATATTCATAATGGTTTTTTTATTTCTCTCTACTACACCATTATGCTGCAGTGTGTACCAAGTTGTAAGTTGCCTTCTAATTCCATGATGTTTGTAGTAATCATGAAATGCTTTCACATCATATTCTCGTCCAGGATCTGACCTCAATACCTTAATCTGCAGATCCATTTGGTTCTCTACTAAGTCTTTGAATTCTTTTAACTTTGCAAAAGTTTGATACTTCTGCTTCAGGAACTAAACCCAAGTATTTCTGTTAAAATCATCAATGAAAGTGAGGAAGTAACAACTTCCACCAATTGATTGTGTCCTCATAGGTCCACACAAGTTTGTATGCACTAGCTCAAGCGACTGATTTGATCTGTATGCAACTCCCTTTGGAAACATTTCACAATGTTTCTTTCCCAAGTTGAAACACTCACAAGTACTAGTAAGTTCTTTCATGGGAGGTAACCCTCTAACCATATGTTTTTGCTGCAACAATCTTAAACCAGAGAAGTGCAAGTGTCCAAATCGAAAGTTCCATAACCAATAATAATTAAAACATGAAACTATAAACAAACGAACCTTATCACTGTAATTCATGATTAGAGGAAAGATTATGTTCATCGTCACCTTCACCTTTTCTATCAGCTACTTGCTTGGGGGCTTGTCATAAATAACACACTTTTGTCCTTGAAATATAACTTTGTATTCTTTCTGCATCAATTGACCAACACTTATTAAATTATGTTTGAGACTAGGGACATAATATACCTCTGATATTGTCTTTAGCTCCCCCTTCTTGGTTAGAATCTTGGCCACTCCTTTTCTATCTACATCCATAATCTTTCCAGTCCCCAAATATACCTTTGTCTTCATAGATTGATCCAAATTTGCAATCATATTCTTGTTTCCTATCATGTGGTTATTGCAACCATAGTCTAATATCCACACATTATCAGAAGGTTCATGCATGGTATGGAAATCTAGAAACATGGAGTTAGTATTATTTGTATTGAAATTACCTCTCTAGTTTCCTTGATCATCTATCCTCTTCCTGCAATCCCAGGCATAGTGACCACATTTATTGCAATAATAACATCTCACCTTTGATTTTTGAACTCTTTGATTATTGTTGAAGCTTCTGTTGTTTCTTCCACTTTCATGTTCATGATCTTCTCGACCATCTCTCTAACCTCCATGTCTTCCACCTCATCATCTACCTCTTGATCTACCTCTACCTCGACCTCTGTCTTGAAATAGAAACCTGGCTTTTGAAAACAATTTCTAAAGTGGAATCCTTATTTCTTTCTATCCTTGCCTCATGGGATAGAAGTGATCCCATCAACTCATCAACTATCAATGTTTCCAAATCTCAGCTTCTTCTATGACTACTACCACAACATCAAATTTGGTAGACAAAGATCTTAGGACCTTCTCAACCATTGTTTGATCTTTAATATCTTCACCATAAATTTTTAACTAATTTACAAAAATCATGACCTGATTCATGAATGAATTGATGTCCTTTGTCTCTTTCATCTGCAGGCTTTCAAAATATCTCCTAGTATTCTACAACTTAACAATGTTGAATTTCACCATACCTTTATAGCTTGTCACAAAAGTCTCCCATGCTATCTTTATTGAAGACGTTATCATAATATTTTGGAACACTTCTCGGTCCACTCCCTGCTGGATAAGATGCAACACTTGTGCTTCTTCTTTTTGTCTTTCTTCCATAGTCCCCTCTCTACATTAGTGAGAGCTCATTCTTCTGCTTCATTCTTAGGTTATGAAAATTCAAACTGGACATGATCCCAAACATCATGAGTCTTCAACATGGTCTCCATATTACTGGCCCATGCATCATAATCCTTCCCTGTGAATGGAGGAAATTGTGACTGCAAACTGAATGAAGCCATCTTTAACAAAAATCTCATTTTTTAAAAATTTACAAAGCCTCATTTATTAATTTTTATATAAAAAAAAACAAAAAAACAAAACTTTATAAAAATTTCTTTATATAAAAGACCCCTTTAAAGGCTCCTTTAAAAAACTTAATGTAATAAGTTCCTTTTTAAATTCCTTTCAAATAATATTATAAAAATACTTTTATAAAATCCCTTTATAAACTTTATGAGCCTCTTGGAATATCTTTATAAAATACTCCACTTAACATATAACAACTTGAAAAAATATGTTACATCTCGTTCCAAAAATTTAATATGTCACGTATTGTTCCAAAAGACCCACGTGATTTGTTTATGTTGTAACTTTCAATACTTGTTCAAAATTTCAAAAAGGACAACCCATGTGCCTTTGAAAAACACTTTCTTTGACTTTGCTCATGGATGTTTTGGGTTTTTTTAATACTCACGGGGCTTGCGAACCCCCAGTACAAAGAAACTCCAAAAATTTCCTGAATTTTGCTAAACATTAAGTATCGAAAAATTGCACACTTTTTGCACTAACAAAGTGTGAATTTCACACCTCAATTGCGCACTTGCTCTTCTTCTTATTGGCTCTACAAGCACCATGGATCTTGTGATCTTTCCTCAGCTCTGATACCAATTTGTTGGAAAGACATAGGAGGATAGACATAAAATAACAAAAATAATTCTCACACAATAAGACAAGTTGTGTCTCTTCTATTTATGGCACAAACTTGACGATTACAATGATCCCAATGAGGGGTATTTAAACCTCTTCCGACTAGAGACTCGCATTAGAGGAAATTTGATTTTAAAAAGTTAAGATTAAATCTCCATGTCATAATGTGTAAGCCTATCAAAATCCTTTAAAATTCTAAAGAGATACAAGCGTTACTAGACACCCACAATTTTTTTAATAATATAATTTACCTACCTTAAGCGTGAATGGTGCCCAAGTGATCCAGAACTACATTAAATATTAAAAATAAAATTAATATCTTATTCTATAAAGTTTATAACATCGACAATATTTTTAATGATGAGTGAATCATGGGTTGTATGTTTTTAATGATGCATAACTAATTTAAATTTTAAATTTACTTTTTTTCATTTAAATTTTATTAAATATTGGGTAAATTAATTAATTTAAATATAAAATATATATAGACGATTATTTTGATAAAAGTGCATTTATTTGGGTAATTTAAATTTAAATTTTAGATTTACCTTTTTTAATTTAAATTTCATTAAATCTTGTGTTAATAAATTAATTTAAATATAAAATATATATCTATGTTTGTTATTTTTAATGACGCGTAACTAATTTAAATTAACTTTGTTAATTTAAATTTGGGTAATTTAAATTTTATTAAGTATTGTGCTAATAAATTAATTTAAATATAAAATATATATACAATTATTTCGATAAACATGACATTTATTTGGGTAATTTTGATAAAAGTAAAATAATAGAAATGATATATTAAAAAATTGTCTACATGGCATTATTTTATTAATTTCCTAAATTTTTCTTAGGTGACTATTTTTCAGTTGAAATTTTCTTTAATGCCTAAAATAACTTGACATGAAACCAAACACTAAATTCCACTATGACTTGACTCGACTCGGCTCAAATTGACTTAGTTAACTAACTCTCTAATTTTAGATAACTTTCCAGGTAGGAGTAATTAGCTATTTTAACAATTTGAACTCGTGATCTCTAACCCACCTCTTAATTTTGTACAAGCATAATCATATCATTCAAGTTGTGTGTTTCCAAATGTGTATGTATTTGTAGATTTAAGACTCAATAATCCATGCTCATTCGACCATTTCAATATGTTTATTCAACTATGAACAACTCATTTTCACCATCTTCTTTCCTCATATCAAAAACATAAAAGTAACATTGGTGTTGCTTGGGATTGACATATTTGATTTTGTATTCATGAACTATGTTTGGTACAAGACAAGGATGCAAAACCAAGGGGTAAAAAAAATTTGTCGCACATATTTTGGTGGGGACACTCAAGTCTATGATTCAGTAGATTCTCTTGCTTGCATTTGTAAATATTGTGCTCTAGAAATATTGGCTTTATTTTGACAATAATTTGAAGCATGACTATTTTTATTCGAAGTGTTAATCTCTTGCTGAAGTTCAAATCTTACTAGGTAGTTTGAATGGAAAATTTATTGAGATTTGCAATGAATGTAATAGAATCATTATTAGCAAGATAGAATCCTAGTTACTAAAGCCATATTAGAATTATTATTGATTGATTTTGATAAAATATAGGGAAATAAATTATAGTAAATCAATATAGTTGAAGAGCGTCTATTTACCAATATAGTGAAAGAGATGGGTGTGCTCTAAATTCTTCATTGATTTCTCATCAAATTAGGAAAAGGAAAAGGAAGATCCACTTAAAAGAACAATTTTCGACAAAAATAATATAATGGAGTGCGGGCTTACTAAGAACAAAGTAACTAATATCATTACATACCATTGGTTACAAATGTGAAGTGGTCATGGTGAACATTGATATGCTATAGATTCCTCTTAAAGAAAGTGGGGATCAATTTCGATCCCAACAAAGAAATTATGTTGTTTATTTGTAGATAGAATTAACAAATACATTAATCTAAACACCATGTAAAGTCTTAATTTCAATGCAATGAAAATTAATGGAAAGAAAATCTAATGAAGGAAAACCTAGAGTTAGAGAATTTTTATAGTATTGGAATAAAATATACACATAAATCCATTGGAAAATAAGGGGTTTGTGTGCTTCAACCTTCTACTTCCCCTCTTGATAAATCATACCTTCATCATTGTGAATATCCATGGAAAACACATTATGTGTGTCACTAATCAAAATCCCCTTATGAAGTGAAAAATTCTCGAAAGGTTCTCATTCGAAGTCAAGTGTTAGACCTAGCCTTGGCCACGAACTATCACAACTCACATCTAACACTCATTTAAATGCATTATTTATTATGTTAATGTGCTTTTTCCAATGGTGGGGGAGAAAGAGTGCCTAATAGTGGCATAAGAAATGCTAGAACTACTAATGATGGATGAAAGTAGGGAGGTCCTATACCTGTAGGAGGTCTCCCTTTTACTTTTAATGGAAGACAATAAAATAAAAATAATATAATACTTCAAATGGAAAATTGTAGTTTCACGAAAATTCCATTTCTCTTCTTTGTAGATTCAGTCCTAAGGATGAGTCTTGTTCTAGACTCGAAACGTCAACATCATACGAATGAATACTGTGGAATATCCGAGCCCAGAATCTCAAAAACCACACCACAAAAATCTACAAACAAAAATTCCATTCAATTAATTAACATAAAAAAACATAAGCCTTAAATACCAATCTAGTTGAATAAACAATGGTTTAAGTTTTGGGAGCTACAAGTTGTTGAAAGAACATGGATTCATTTTTATATAACAAGCATTACATGGAAGAATATGATCTATCTACTTAAACTGGAATATTTGAGGTTGAGGAATATCTTATTGATTTCTAAGAAATGATATGTGGTTCCTCTCATCAATTACATCTTATACTCTGAAATTCTGTAATAATATTTTCTAAACATCTCCCACATATTCCTATTCTAATAGATATATAAGAAAATTAATGTAAAGTTTGAATTTGTGTAAGGGAAAAAATGGAAAGGTGAAAAATTCAAATTTATTATTCTACTACAATGAGACTATGTAAACAAAGATATAAAATACACATGTGAACAAAATTTTTAAAAAACCCTCTAAAAAAATTGTAAATTCAAAAACTATTTGATTTGGCCCGGGCTAGAACAAAATTTGAAAGCCCTACTTAAATTAATTAACAATTCCAAATAGCTCCTTTATTTTATGCTTACTAGAAGAGCTTCTTAAACAATAATAATTTTGTTTATTAGAAAATACTAAAATTTGTTAAGAAGCTTCCCCACAACTAACATCTTGAAATAAAATTTTCCTAACTATATGATGCAACTACCCTACAATTTATTTCTTTAGAATATCCAAATACATCTCCAATCTCTCTTAATGATCATTTAAATTTATGTTTTACATAATTAATCATAATTTGTATCACAACCATCTCCACAAACATTTTAAATAATTTGGAGCAATGCCTCATAATATTTGTATTAAATTGAGTACATGCCATGCTTAAATTCCTAGAATAATCCCCATAACATGGGTAAACAATTGACTTTCAATAGCATGGAGATAATGTTCAACACTTATTATTGAGGTTTTGGAAATTTACATTGTAAAATTTGTCTTGCAGTTTGCGTAACCAATATTTCTCGTCACTCAAGATTAATCACATTATCATGATGGTCCAAGAAAATGGATGGGATACAACTTGAGATTAAATATGGATGGTGTCTAGAATTGGATTTGGTATGACAATTTTCTCTTCTTGATTGTTAAAAGAATACTTCCATGTTGTGTTGACACAAGAAGAAATTGGAGGATACCATGGATTCAACATAAAGAAAGACGCATAACTAGATGAACCTTTCAAAATGTGGCATGATAAAAACCAAGGATAAAAATAAACCAATTAAATAGATTACCATCACATGTCAATGTTTAATAGATTGTAGAAAAATGTTGTAATTTTTGAAAGGAAAACTCACTTAAAAAATTTCCCTAAATATTATGAAATACACAAATATATCCTTAAATATAAATCCCTGAGGGTTACCTTAACTGTTTGAGTCCGTGTCCTTAAAGCACCTTTTCTATTGAGAGGTCACAAGTTCATTCTCTCAATGCCCTCGGGGTTAGGCTTTATGGTTGATCCAACAGGAAGTGATCCCTTTGAGTGGATTTACCTAGACAAATATTTCGTGGATGTAGTGGTCACTGATCTCTCGGGTCCATGAACCACATAAAAAAAACAAACAAACAAATAAATAAATACTTTAATATAACTAGAGCAACCATATAAATTAAATCATTGGTAAACGCATATAACACCTATAGGAATCAATCCATGATAAGCATAAAAGCATTTACTTATGATACATCTCACATTGTTAAAATTAAAAAATTAAAAATAAAAAATAAAAAATCATAAAATTTAACTAAGTTATAGCTTATTTAAATTATTATTATTATTAATTATAAAAATAAATTGACACATAAATTCAACACTTACGCATTTAACAAAACAACATGTAACAAAAATGTTTACCATGGAGATTAACCTCCTAAGAGGGATTTGCTTGAAAAATTAGTACTGAAAACAGTAACAACTACTACGGGAGTTATCTCTTCATTCTTACTATAATCATGTGTAACATGCACAAATCCTTGAGATAGTTGTATTATAGTTTTGTAAAAATAAAAGTGCATATTCAGAGTTTTCTACTTTTCTTTATTGTTGTTGACACTAAGTAACACAACAATACTCGTCCAATGAAATAATACCATATTTAGAATTTTCTATTTTAATTATTCATTGAGAAATCTCCAGCCTCTTATATAGAAGACATTCATATCTTTTTTTTCTTTGTTCAACATATTGACACATAATTATAACTTTTCTTTAGTTACTATCAAAATCTTATGCATTCATGAGATTTACTATATGTAATGTTTATTTTTCAACCTCGATATAAACATCTAATGTTGAATATCACTTAGTAAAAACATGTTTCAAACTAAACATCCTGATAATAGATGCTTATCTAAACATTTGGAAATATGATAGGAATCAACATGCTCCTCCCAACCAACAAATTGCAAACAAAACTATTTCCCCTCAAGCCTCAAACTTCTTTGTATCAGTAACCAATAAGCATTCAGTGGTATTCTTGATCCTTCCCCAAGTAGACTCTAGAAATGTCCTAATTTTTCTCAATGCTTTCCCTTTCTATTTTTTATACCTAGGATAATCATAAAAGTCTTTTTTGTTTTTCTCTAACCTTGCATTTCACTCCAGCTATGCTAGATATCTCTCCATCCACCTCGCATAACACTTATTTCCAGTGACACTGTCTCTTGGTGGTGATTATTCCTCCTAGAACCTTGGGGAATCATGGTAGGTTATAACTATGATGACTACCACCTCTTGTCCACTACTTGGGACCCAACGACTTTAATAGTTTTGTGACAACAAAAAAACCTAACTACTCACATGTTGGTTCCCATAATATTTTTAAAAATTAGATTTTTTTAATTATTGCATATAAACATTCAGATTTTTCATGCAAAATATTTAAATTAAGTCCTAACTTAAATATTTACAATTAAACATAAAACCATAAAGCCTTGCAAAAGTAATTGCAATAAGGGTATTACCTTTCCCCTCCCATTAATTTGAACGCCATCCTTGGTTTCTTCTTTGCCGTCATCATTTATAAAAGAGTGAAAGAAATGCTTCTCACATTTTTTATCCTATCTCCCAAGTGGCCTCTTCAGGACCAAAGTGCTTCTATTGCACCTTAACCTATACAATGGCTCAATTCTGGAGTAAAGTTTCCCTCCTACCTAAAATTTGTACAAGCTCAACCTAGAACTTGTCTTTCAATACAACATGTATAACACTCCAATCAATGTTGTAATTTGGATCATGTATATATTTAATTAAAATAGATACACAAAATACATTATGCACTTCTATTTGGGCTTGTAGTGTTAGCTGGTAGGCCACTAGTCCTACTCTCGCAAGTATTTCAAATGGCTCACAGAAACTCGGTACTAATTTAGCACAAGTTACAAGCCTCAATGTGCTCTTCTTTGGTGTAACTTTGATATGAACATGCACTCCCACATTGTCTTCGTTATGAATTCTTTTCTGATCAACACAACTTTTCTTCCTATCCTGAGCTATTTTTAAATTTGGTCTTACTTCTCTAACCACCTAATTTATATCTCTTAAGAGAATAGGTCCTAAAACAAGTCTATATTTTCGTTGTCTCCAAGTCAATGGGGTAAGAATTTTTTTCTATAAAGTAATTTAAAAGGAATCATATTAAGAGATTCCTAATAGCTACTATTAAATGCAAATTCAACCAAATGTAAGTAACCCTCCCATTCAGTGGGTTGATCCAATCCATACATGTGAAACATGTCTTCAAGTATCTAATTGGTTATTTCAATCTGTTGATCTATTTGGAGATGGTACACAGTATTGAAATTCAGCTATGTACCTAATCCTGTGAAAAGTGCCTTCGAAAAATTTGATGTGAATTTTGCATCTCTGTCAGAAATCACTGTTTTTGGTACACCATGAAGTCTAAATATGTCCTTCACAAACATATTAGCTACATAAACATCTTTGAATGTTTACTACACTAGTATAAAATGGGTTGCCTTAGTTTACCAACAACAACCATAATAGAATCATGTTGTCTTCTAGTCCCTATAAGGAAATAATTTCCCATTTCCACTCAAGAATAAGTAGGGGATTGAATAAACCAAAAGCATTTTGGTGTTCCACCTTAACCTTTTAATACTCCAAACATCTTTCAAAGTACTCAACGACTTCTACTTTCATTCTTGGCCAATAAAACCCTTTTCTAGGTGTTGTAATAAGTTTTTGATAGTCTGGATGAGCTGAAAAATGCATTTTATGATGTTCATATAGGATCATTTATATAATTTCATGCACATTCGCAATGTAAATTATATTTTTAAAGGTAAAAAATCCATCACTATTCAAAGCATAATCTGATCCTTCTATTGGGCTAATTTCCCTTATTATATTTTCTTATATTTATTTGTATTCTTGAATGTCTAAGGTTGTAGTATTTATCTGTTCATTAAGGTATTTTTAACACTACCAGAAAACATCCCACAAATTTGATTTAAAATTCTACTCATTGCATCTGTAATTTTGTTTTCTTTTCCCTTAATGTGTTTAATTTCAAAATCAAATTCACTAAAGAAATCCATACATCTTGTTTTTTGTGCATTTAAATATAGTTGACTGGAGAAATATTTTAAACTAATATGATCAATTACTAATGTGAATTTATTACCCAAAAGTTAGTGTTGCCATATTTTTAAGGCATGAATTGCTTTAGCTAATTTTATGTCATACACTACATAATTATTTTCATGCCCTTTAACTTCCTCGATTTGTAGGCTATAACATGGTTGTCTTGTAATAACACTCCACCTAATCCCTCCAAACAATCATATGTGGACACTATATAATATTTATTTGGATCAAAAATCTTAAGCATGGGAGCTACAATTAGCAAATATTTCAACTACTCAAAGCTTTCCTAGCACTTTTGGGTCCAGAGAAATTTAACTCCCTTCTTCTATAAAGATGTTATAAGGTACGCTAGCTTGAAGAAACCTTAAATGTATCTACGGTAGTACCCTTTAATTCCCATTGAGGATTTGATATTAGTTACATCTTTAGGAATAGGCCAATTAAGAATTTACTTTCCCTTTACAGGGTCTACTGCGATTCCTTCTTTGGATATTACATGCCCCAAATAATAGATTTGATCATGATACAACTCACACTTACTAAATTTTGCATATAGTTGATTTTCTCTAACTGTTTGAAACACTATTCTTAATTTTTTTCATGCTCCTCGAGTCTCTTAGATTAAACTAGAATGTCCTCAACGAATATTAATACAAATGTGTCTAAGTATTGGATGAAAATACTACTCGTTAGACAAATAAATGTGGTTGGGACATTTGTGAGTATGAAATGAATCACAACAAAATTGGCCATATTTGTTTCTAAAAGTAGTCTTATGCATATCCTCATCTTTAATTTTGATTTGATTATAGCCATATCTCAAGTCTATCTTAGATAAAATCGTTGCTCCCCTTACATGATCAAATAGATCATCAATTCTAGGCAATAGATATTTATTCTCGATTGTGAACTTGTTCAACTGTCTATAATTAATATACAACTTAAGAGAATCATCCTTTTTTATTGCAAAAAGTGTTGGTGCTCCCCAAGATGAGGTACCTGGTTGGATATATTATTTGTCTAACAATTCCTAAAGTTGCATATTTGACTCAGTCAACTCTAGTACACTCATCCTATAAGGTTCCCTTGACATTGGTGTTTCCTTAGATACCAATTCTATGGTAAAATCAATGTCTCCTTTTGGTGGAATCCCGAAAATTTTATTTGGGAAAACATATTTGTATTCTTGGACCACTGCAAAGTCATCCAAAGACTTTGCTTTGCTTTCTTTTATTAAATATTCTACATGTATTGCAAACAATTTACACCCCTTCCTTGCACAATTTTTTTATTTCAAGGTTGATTCAAGTCTTATTAACATTAGTCTAGGTATGCCACCGATGGTCTATAATACTCCTTCATCATTGGTACAAGTAACAATCTTTTCAAAGAAGTTAATAATTGCTCAACATTTTTTTATCCGATCCATACCATTCCAACACATCACATGATCTTATACGTAGGATATTCAAATTAATTTTTGTTTTCATTCCATTCAAGTTGTTGGGACATTCCCTAACCCAACTAGTAATCTTTCTTTTAGTACCATTTACTAGTTGTACCAGCCAAGACTTTTTTCATTTTTCCATTTTCAACTTGAATATTTCCACTATCTTTGGACTAACATAACATAAAATAGATCTTGGGTCTATTAAAATTGACACGTCTTGGTTGAGAATATTACCTTCTATTTCCATCATAGAGGATTGATGTTCACCTTATCAATCCTCAAGAGTTGCATTTATTCTGGGAATACTTGTAGCCACATCATTTATCATGGAATATTCTTGTACATTGTGTAATCTTGATTAGATTTAACATTATATAGGAAATTTCCAAGAATATGAGGCTCTACAAAGCCCCAACATTTGGAGGGTTCTCTTTCCTTCTCATTTGACATTTTACCATTTAGATATCTGTATGGATCTTATTTGCAACTGAGTCTTTTGCTGGTTATTATTCCTATTGAAATTTATGTTTTGGTGATTCTTAAAAAAAAAAAATTAGAAAGGAGGATTTGAACCCTTTATTCCCTTGTATGAATCTATCATTTTTCTTATTTTTTTAGGTTTTTAATTTATCATTTCTCTTTTGAGACTATTGGTAACATATTCTAGTTTTTTGAATAAATTCATCCATTTCCTTAGGGTTTTAATACTCAATATTTACTTTGAAGGCAAGGGGTAAACAATTTATCAATCAATGAATTTTATCTTTTTCCTCGTGAATGTACAATGCAAATCTTAGGGGATAGGTGAATTTAGTGACTAATTCATCCATGGTCATCTCACTAAGCTTCGATTTATGGAACTCTTTATCTCTATCATCATAATACCTTTTTGTTAAATATTTTCCTTTGAATTTTTTTTTGAAAATCCTCCCAACTCATCTTCTTATCTTCTATATTATGTACAATTATGATTTCTTCCCATTATAGGAATTCCTCACCTTCCAGCTAGTATGTGGGTAATCTGGCCTTCAAATTACTGGGAAATTCATATACTTAAAAATATTTATTCATGTTCATTAACCATGCCTCAACTAATTCCTTTGATTCACCATCAAATACTTGAGGCATAATATTCTTAAATTCTCCTTGCAGTTCTACTTTCTGTTTCTTCACCTAATTAGGTGGTATAAGTGGAATTTTGGCTAAACTATATTCAACTCCTTCATCTAGTTCCTTTTCATTTTTAGGTTTGAAAGGTTCATTCTCGTCTATACTATCACAATCCTTCCTTTTAATGGATTCCTCTTTATCTCCATTATCTGAGGTTTTTCCTAATGTTTTATGATTTCATTTTCCAATTATACTTTTTATGACTCTTTCGTGGTCCACACTAGCTTTCAATAGTTTTTCATTATCTACTCTAATGCTTTCTAGTTCCACTTTTAGACCCTTCAGAATCTCTAACAATTCTAATGTATGTGATGATGCCTCACCGTCGAGTTGTACCCAAAGTTTCTCTACATCAAGATGTCATGAAGATGGTTCTTCTATGATTGTTTTTTACATTACTCTTTATTGTGTAAGACAAAACATGTACTCAATTAAATTCTAGCCATGATCTAACTCATAGGGATCAGTCTTATAACCAAAATCTCTAATACCACATGTAATATACCTCCAAAACCATATATAATTTTTTTTATACAATTTATTCTATTTTATTCAATGTTGTATGTAGAAAAGTTTTCTCTTACATACAAGTTTTAATTCCATGATCATACAGAATCAATATACCCTATGTGCATGTTTCCTAAGAGAAATTTTGATTGATAATATGGGTATAGAAGTACCCTCGGGATATCATTGTTCATTTTCTTTTATTTTCAAATGATATTATGTTTATATAATCGAAAGGAATGAAAATAAACCCATTAACCTTGGGTTCCACAATACTTAAACAAATCTTGCTTGTCCACTATGTCTTCATCACACCAATGTAAAGTTTTCTTTGTTAATAAAATATGTTTAAGGTCAATGAAAACCCACATCATCATCATCTCACATATATTCGATCTCAACACTTGCTATAACAATAAAAATTCTTGAGGCTAATATCCACCATTGAACCCTTATGTGATAAGCCAACCATTGTTATAATTCAAGGTATTGTTATGTTTCATGATTAATACTATTATTATTATTTTGACATAAATATTAATCCATTATCTGACCCTCCCTTCACCAAGATACATTTGGAGTCTAATATGTGTGGGGCCTCTCTCTCTCCATGCATCAAGCATTCAACCATAGTTTTGACCCATCCATGCGATGGGGTCATAGATGGATGGTCTAGATGCTTTGATTTGATAGGATGGTATTATTTACTCGACAAAACAACCAGTTGGATCAACTACCCTCTCGAACCTCATTTTTCATTTTTCTTCCACTACAGGGAGAGATTTCCATGATGGAGGTTTATGGTTTTAACCCTACAATTTTATTTTCTAGTAAATGATGGTAATTTTCTTTCACCGAGTGTTTGGATTTTAACTCGCACTGTCACAAATCTCAGTGCTACAAATGACAGGTAACCTTAGGCTCTTTTTCTAATGGTCATTTTGTTAACTGTGTCACCAAGGGTTTTTCAATATTAAACTTAAAATAACAATATCCCTTGGATATTTACAAGAGCTTTCTTCGAAAATTATTTTTCTAAGAACCATTTTACTCAGTGTTTGTAGGTCCTTCAACGGGTTATTGAAAAACATCCGACTGATTATCAATTCATTTGGGGTTTCTAGGTTTTCTTTAAGTTTTAAAGAGGAAGGATCTAGGTCAATACCATCTTACCAATATTTCTTGATATGGTGTCTTCAGTTCTCTACAAGAAAGGTAACTAATTTAGGGTTTCATTACTCAAGAATTTAGGAGCACAATTGCTCCAAGGATTTGACCTCATGACACCTCTAGTAAGAATGGTTTTATGTCTACATTTTCTATTATTGTAAAGAGGGTTTTCTTTCTTATAGTATTCTTGGATTCTCGATTAAAATTAACATGAGGGTTCTTTTGTTTTTTAAGAAATATGAGGGTTTCTGCGCTCCAATTCTTCTCAGGTTTCAACGGAGACAACACTAATTGAGGAAAACCTTTCTCTATTAATATCGTATTGTGCCATGGATGCAAATAGTTGCTACGAGGCAAAGAACTACTCCATTTTTGGTTCATTGTCATCAGTTCTTGGAATAGTTAGTCTTATATTAGCTTTTTGTCATCCTCGATTTTTTTTTTTTTTTCAATCTCATTATGAGGGTTTCTAATCGAAATCCCCTTTAGGGTATTTGGGTGCATATTTCACCAAATAAAGAGAAACCCTTATTTTCTTAATATCAATTCTTGTCGAGGATGCGAGAAATTTTGATGCAGATAAAGAATGATATTTTCATTGTTACTCTTCTTATTTCTCAATTCTAAGGTTTTTAAGTGATCAAATTATTTCTTGGTATTTTGGCATCTTTACTTCTCAGTATAAAGTCCCTATTTTAGATATTAAGGGTAGTCAAAACATTGTACTAAGTTTTTATCATGCTGGTACTTGAGTCTCAGAACCCAATAAGTCATCTCAATACAGGGGTTGACTCTTGAATGAAAATTTTGGAGGAAAGGGTTTACATATTTTTTTTTTGAAGATAATTATAAACTTGAAATTATTCTCAAATCCCCTAATCGTTCATTTGCTTCTAACACGCCACTCAAAGTTATAGCTTCTTGTAGACTATTAAGGTAAGTTTTCTAAGGAATCCCTTTGTTCCAAAATTTACTTTAGAATTATATTATGTGAAGGTTCTAGCATAATTACTTTATTATAATAGTTTTGGCTTACAAACCCCCAACTCAAAATTTCTCAACACAATAATTTAATTTTTGTTTAACAACTATTAACCTCCATTAACACTACTCTTCTTCCACAAGTATTTAATGATATGGATATTAGGGTTTTGTAACCACAAATGCATATGCTTCTTCTCAGCTTATTGTATACGTTTTCAGCATGCTCAACCTCCAGTATGTTGTTAGTTTCAAGGAGTCTATTTCTTAGCTCGATACTTTGTTTCTGAACAATTTTTTCAACTTAACCCCAGAGTATTAATAAGCAACTTTTTTTGGAGTCCTTTATGTTTATATATATTATATTAATTTTGTATGACTAGGGTTCCTAAACCCACCATTTTTTCATAATTATTGTATATAATTTAAACATGTAATATGAATATACAATTATGTATGGGTGCATTTAGTCTCTGAAACTTCCTTCATTATATGTCTAATTCTAAGATGATCTTCAACCAATAATTATGCATGCTTATTCTTTTTAGTTGGTCCAGTACTTCTTGTTTAATTAATAGATGCTTTCAATATTCCATAGTAGTTAGTTCCCTCAGTAATTTTTCCCTTCAATATTTAGCCAAAGATTAAGCTTAGAATTATTCTAAGTAACTTTATGTGAGAAGGGTGACTGTAGGGGTCTTGTACTTATAAGAACAATTTTCTTAACCAAATAGTATTGAATACTTTACAATTATTACAAGAGTTATCTCTTCATTCTAACTACAATCATGTGTAACATGCATAAATCCTTTAGATTGTTATATGATAGCTTTGTAAAAATAAGAATGAATCCCCAAATTTTTTTACCTTTCTTTACTATTAATGACACCAAGTAACACAACAATAATTGTCCAATGCAATACTACCATATCTATAATTTTCAAATTTAATTATGCGTTTATAATTTCCAACCTCTTATGCAGAAGACATTCATACTTGTCTCTTCTTTGTTCAACATATTGACACACATTCATACCTATCTTTTCTTTGTTCAACATATTGACACACATTTATAACTTTTCTTACTGACTATCAAAATCATATGTTTCCATGAGATTTACTGTATGCATTATTTACTGTTTATTCTTGGTATAAACACATAATGTCAAATACAACTTAGTAAAACATGTTTCAAACTAAACATCTTGATAATATACCATCTACAGTAATCCTTTCACTTATCTAAACACTTGGAAATATAGTAGGAACAAGCACATTCCTCCCAACGAGTGAATTGCAAACACGAAACCCCCCGAGCCTCAAACTTCTTTGCTATCAATAACATGTCATCATTAAGTGGTATTCTTCTTCCTTCCCCATGCAGACTCTTGCAGTTTCTTGATTTTTCTCAATGTTTTCCCTTTCTCTTTTTTATACCTAGGATTATTACAAAAGTCTTTTTTCTTTCTTCTCTAGCCTTGCATTTCTCTCCAACTATGCTAGATATCTCTCCTTCCACCCGACATGACACTTATCTGTACTTGCACTATCTCTTGTAGGTGATTATTCCTCCTGGAAACTTTGGGAATCAAGGGAGGTTGTAATTGTGACAACTAACACCTCTTACCTGTCCATTACTCGAGACTCGACCACTTTAATAGTTTCTTGACAGTATAGAAACCTCACTACTGATGTAATAATTCCCATAATATTTCCAAAAATAATATTTTATTAATTATTGCATACAAACATTTACATATGTCACTCAAAATATTTAAATTTAGTCTTGGCCCCGTAATCGGTGTCTCTAACTTAAATATCTACAAGTAAACATAAAACCATAAAGTCTTGCAAAACTAATCGCAATAGGGATATTACAAATAACATGTGACCTATTGCATAAAAAAATCATTATGGGTTGAATAAAAAAAATGTTAAAGACATTTCACATACAAAAGAAACTTAGGTGCAATAGACATGACATTTTTTTAAGGCCCATTACATAGAAACAAAGTTTAGGTGTGATACATATGAGTTAAAATCTTTTGAAGGTTTTTATGAGACAATAACGACAAACTACTTTACATGTGACATGCTTATCACATGGAATAAAACCTATGATGTTACACACTTATGACATGAATTAAATAATTGGTGCGATACAAAAATTCCCAAAATTTAAGAACCAGTGACATATCACAGACAAAAACATTTTTGTTGTGATACATAAAAAAATTTAAGACACATCAAATATGTTAAGTTAACCATAACTAGTTGTATTCCTTTGTATATTAGCTTCAAGGGAGTTATCACCAACAATCTTATCATAGCTTTCTCATTGATACTAGCTTTATTGGATTGTAAACCAAACTAAGAGATTTGAGTTTTACAGAATTATTAATTTGTTTATGCACTTATTTGAAGCACACAATATCTATATAATACGCCATCACTTGTCCCATTATTCAAAAAGAAGCAATAGGAAAATAATGCAACTCGTTATTATGTAATTTTAGAAAAGATAAGAGCCTTAGGCTTGCTAGATTTGATTTATTGCATATATTACTACAACTACAGTTCGACCTTGTGAAGTTTCACTACATGTTTTCTTCCTCAATTATTACGTCAGTGTCAAAGAGAATTTGTTCCTTCATCTTTGTTATGACATTTTTCTATTATTTTGTTCCTTGTCATGTATCTCATGGGAGAAAAAGTTTCAAGTATGCAACACATCGCATGGACCAAAAGTTTCTACTTGCATGGCATATTGTTCAAAATACCACTTTAATACAACATATCCTTAACATATATCACAAAAATTTCTCCAACGTCCACAGATTGCATTTCTTTAATCTTTCTATCTTGGCAACAACCCTTTCTATATCACACAATGCCAAGTGATATTTTTGTGTGGCATGTTGCACTTACCTAAATTTGCTATCTTTGGAACAATTTTTTTTTATAGCATTAGACCAGTGCTTGTTTAGGTGTAACACACTATAAAGAATATTGCACTAAATTAGACCAATGCTTGTTTAGGTGTAACACACTATAAAGAATATTTCACTAAATTAAAGTTTGTGTGGGTGAAATACAAAATCTTTACAAAAATGTGACAATCAAATTAATTTTGGTGAGACACACAGAATTTCCAAACATGTTACACCAAAGGTCTTTTTCAATGTGATAAAAAAACTTTAAAAAGTATATTACACAATTTTTTTAGGTGGGATACAAAAGAAATAAAGTCTTTTTATATGAAGTTTTAGTGAACTATATACATGAAACAAGGATTTCACTACACACATTGCATCTTCTCAAAGTCTTTTATCCTTATAACAACATTGTATTTCAATTTTTAAAAGCATAGAGTAATTTTAGATCTGATACTTTTGTGATCCATATTGTAGATAAATATCTTTCGGATTAATCATATTAATCATATTATTAAGATTTGGTCGACGTTTCCTCAGAACAAGGTGAAAAATTCATACAACCTTCATGAATAAATAGCATGGATGCATCATTGCCCAAGGATAGCCTTTAAAAACTAGCGGCTAAAAAAAACTCGCTAGTAAAAACTAGCTATTAGAAAATAGTTAAACAAATAAATAAATAAATATTTTTTATTTTTTATTTTTTTTAAATTATATAAAAAATACATTATTATAAATTTCAATAATTTTATAATTATTTTTAAATTTTATTTATATTATATTGATAGAGTTACCTATTTCAACCCGCAGAGGATGTAGGCTTGTAGATTTTGATTTTTTTTTTTTAAATCAATGATCACTCACGGTGGATCTAGGGTTGTAGATTTTGATTTTTTTCTAAATCAATTAAAAAGTTAAACCATGAAATTGGTTCAATGGGGTGTTGTGGTAAAGTTGTAGTTGAAGTAATGTACCTTATAAAGATGAAGTTGGACATGGTTTTTGTAAAATTATTGGTTATTTTTTTAATTATTTAATGCAAATGGATGTAAATATAATTTAATTTCAAATTTTTTTTATATTTAGAATTTGAAATTTTGAGTTTTTTTGTTTTTTTTAATATTTTGTAAATTTATAATTATAATATTTATATTTTGTAGGAGCAAATAATGGGATTAACTATTGTCAACCATATAACATATTATTAACTATTGTTAACCATATAACATATTATTAAATTTATTATTGATATTTGAATTTTACATATTTTTTAATAAAATAAAATTTAAATAATATATTGTCTCATTTTTCTATGATATTATGAGAATGGTTTGTGAAATAGTGGTAACATATTTGATTATTTTAGTTTTTATGACCAATTTAGTTCAATCAAAGAGGAAAAATCTTAAAATTATATTTGAAATTTTGGATCAAATTAAGATATTATATTTAAACTTATATCAATCATAATTATTAATATAGTTGTGTAAATTATAATTATTAAAATAATATATCAAATTTATATTATATAATTATAATGTTAATACATTTGGAAGAGAAATATATAATTAATTTTGTTTTCCTATACTCCTGAAGTGCGAAGATTAGTTCCTACCACATCATAGCTGAAAAAATCTTAATGGACAGAAATTAAGTATGAAAGTTATATTGAAGAAAATTAAACTACCGTGAGAAGCAAGGAAACCAAATCTAAAATAGATAGATCGACCAACATCTATTACAAGCAGGCCTGGAATTTTACGTCCTGTGGGACGTATTTTTGGTTGAAGAACGTATTTGATGGGAGCTGAAAAAATTTCCACGTCAAATCCGACGTGTGATACACCCCTACAAACTGTCAAAACGACGTCTATTTCAACAAGTGAAACGTAAAAATTTATAATACCTTATTTGGCTGGGACCAGCAAGCTGCAGTAGTACACAACGCAGTTTAAACTTAAATGCTTCACCGTCCCACTGCCTACTACCTAGTACTTACCATTAATTATCCAGCTACAATCCGCCGCTCAAATTTAATCCGACGAGACTTGCAATTTGCAAATTGCAATCTACTGCTTACATGTTCATTGCAAATTTACAGAATTCATGTATGGTGACTCACTCACGGTCACCTCCGGGTCGGCGCCGTGTTCTTGCCGCGACTTTGAAGAGTTGCCCTGTGTTCAATTTTGCAATAGTTTGCGAGTGGATTATCTAGTCTAAGCACGTAGAAACTATCTTTACTGGTTCGTTTATGAGCGTGTTGCTATAAAAATGCAAGCATTATAGCCAATTAGCTTTTATGCATGTTTATATTGTGATGCATTGTACACGGAGCCTTAAGTTTGCCTTTTTCAAAAAAAATCAGTTTGGGTGTTTTTGTTGGGGTCTAGTTCAACAGTAAGTTTGGGATTTAGAACTAATGGCTAAGTTGAATTTTTCATCGTTAGCCTGCAAAAAGCTTTTCTTTTGTTGGGTTTGACTGGTCGGGATTCTTACTGATAGTTGTTGGGCTTATTGTCCACTCGAGGGTTTAACTGACATGAAGTAGCTAGGCTGATATGGCAAGTGGGACTGCAAAAGAGTTGGAATGCTCCTTTACTTGGGTTCCAAAATCATGGCTAGGAATTACCAAGCCAACTACAATAGGTCAACTAGTTCTTGCAGCTTTGTCGCTTGTGCAATCCTAAGCTGGTATCTCGTAGGTTCATTCGCTACTTGATTTTGATTGTGGTTTTCATCGTAACCTGCTTACTGGGATTTGAACTCGTGTCTCTTCGTTGCAAATGCTGCTAAATTACAGCCCCTGTTCTCACGAATACATTCACCCCCAGGCTGTGAGTGTCAGTTGGATGGCTTTTGCAGCTCTTGATGTTTATTTTTAGGGGGAATTTTATGTTCATTGGTATCTTATACTTGTCCAGTGCTAATGATAGTAACCTCCTGGAACTGTTGGTTCTAGAAAGCTGGTCTTATAGGGTTGACCCCAACGACCATTCTCAGTCAGATAAGGTCCTGAAAGTTCTTACTAGCTTCAGTTTAGTTATTGCTTTTGTTTATACTTAGTGCTGGAGTCTCTGTTTGGTGTGTTGCATATTTGGGATGCAAATTTTAGCAGGCTGAAGTTCATTTTCAGGTATATTTACGTTCTGCTTATTTATTCTACAATGTTGTCAACTGTTATATTCACTTTGTTGTTGTGTATTAGTCCAATAACATCTGTCGTGTACTGTTATATCTCTACTTTCCTGCCCTGCATTATTCTTGTTTGCATGTTATACACTTGCTGCATATTTTATTTTTAACTGGTAAGGCATAAAACACTGTGCTTTTCATATACCTACGTCATCACTATGTCTTAGGAGGGTCCGCAACTGCAAACCGAAAAATAATTTATAGACTGGTGAATCGCAGTGTCGCAGAAAAGGTGTCTTCGACTTCTACACATTTGGCGACTTCTGCACATTCGACTCTGGTGCAGTGGTGCTCCTCTCTTGCGGATTGACCATGTCTGAGTGGAATATGTGAGCAAACTTGGATGCTCAACAACTCAACTCTCCACTTCAAGTTTCACAGGTAACATTCCAATACTTAAAATACAACCAAATTCATATTCCAATACTTTTCTCCTATAAAATAATTTGGTACTTCTGACATGCTATTATTTGATTTCTTCATGAATTCAACTGCCTAGTGGGTTAATATTGCAATTTCTATTGGTTTCATGTCAAAATTTCCTATAATTTTACAATTTCCCAAACAATATTTTCATGCAAGTTTACAATTTCCCAAACAATTTTTCCATGTAAATTTACAATACTTTTTGGAATCAAACCTCTGTTTAACTCTATGCATTTAAGCATTTCGGATGGTGGGTTTAGTTGAACCCAAGACTTCCCTGGTCACTGGCATGGTATTCTGTGATCAGTGCTTGTTGGGTACACTGTCTGCTCTTAGCCAACCCCTTGTGAGTCAAAGCATCAAGAATGAGATAGAGAAACAATCAGGATCTAATGCATACCATTTTAACAAGATCCTCATTTTTTGTGATTGGAATCGAAGGCTGTCCAAACGCCCAAAAGCAGAAAAGTGACAGGGCATTAGCCTTCTGCAACATGGGTATGTTATAGACACGGGTACTATTTGAAGTCGGAATAGTGTAATCCTGTCTTGTTGTGATAATTGTCTTGTATCCCTCTGCTTCAAACAACAACTCTTCCACATTTGATATTGACCAAATATCGTCCAAAACCACCAAAGTTTTTGGATGTCTTTTTAAACGAATATTATTCTTCAGTTGGTTGTGTGCATCCTCTATGCTCTGAAAATCAGGCCTTCAGCCACCAATTACATGTACTCTAAAAAGTGGATCCTATAACAACGTAGTTATCCTGACAATATAGTGAAGTCACAGGAGCACAGTATAAAAAAACTCTCACTTTGTGAAAAGAGTAGAGGATTTCACCATAAAAGTGTTCAGAAATTCCATGGAAACATTCATCTACAATTTCCATGTTTGAAACATTACAGAGTTTTTTCAGCCCAGCAGATATCGCTAAAGCTGCGTAATTTCTTTGCCACAGAATAAATTCAAGAATTTATTAAAAAAAATGATTTAAAAAAAAATCTAATAAATTCAAGAATTTATTTAAAAAAATAAACTTCATTTAAAAAAATTATTATTAAATATTTATGAATAATGGAAATTTAAAATGAATTTTTATAAATAACAGTCATTATCAGCCTCCAATTTGATGACTTATTGTGTGTTGTGGAATAAATTTACAAAAATTATTAAAATAGAATTTTAGGTAACACTCATATATTTGATTAAAACGTAAAACAAAAATAAAAAAAATGCAAAAACGTCATCAAATTTTAATTTGACATGCAAAAAAAAATTTGAAATTCCAAGCCTGATTACAAGTAATTGCACTACTCTACACGAAAATATTACGTGTCTAGCGATTATGATATTCTCCACTATCACGTGTCTAGTTATTATGATATTCTCCACTAACTTGCAGTTGACGCAAAATTATTGGACATTAACGCTTTTGTTAATACACGGAATTGTGGGAACCTTCCAGGACTCCTCGGAGACGCTGTGCACATGGCTGTAGCCTGTGACCCACTTTCCCCTAATGGTCACAATGTCGTAACCAGATTGAAAGCATTAACAGATGGCGCTAATATCATTGGAAATTGAAAAGAGTACCTGTCCCACTCAATAGTTAGAAAGATCTATTTTGATATATGGCAATAGAACGTTGAGGACTGACAAATAATATCATCGGGCAAATAAGAAAGCAGTTCAGAGATTTGAAGGGACGATCAAGATGCGGATCATATCATCAATTAGATAATGTAATTTTGTGAATAAAGAAATATTGTTTTTCTATTATATAAAACGGTCTCAGATAGCGTAATTGTTTTGTTTGAAAAAAAATATATTACTTTTTATATATATTTTATATAAAAAAATAGATTATTATTAATCGGATTTCACGAGGGGCTTCCAACCAGATGCGCATTGTTTCGAATTCATAAGGATCTTCTAAACATTGGTTTGCAATTAATAAGGTTATTCATCTTTTCTATCTTTAATAGATGATATTACTAATAACTTCGTAGGCTATTTATTTATTTATTTGTTTTAGTTTTAAAATATATTTTCTATAGATTATTTGATATTTATTAATTATATTGGAATGATAGATTAAATTAAAATTATTTGAGAGTGCAGATTTTTACAATAATTTATATTGTCTAAAATTTTGAGAGAAAATTGTGTAGATGTTTATCTTGTTTTAAGTTTAGGTGGACATTTCACCCATCAGTTAATCGGGATTTACAGGGACTCGAAAAGTGACTCGATCGTATGGCAAGGTAAGATGAAGGAAGACAACATTATGGTGGCGAATGCATATAAAAAACTTTGCTGCTTGGATGACAATCAACTGGTTAGCTGGTTTTCAAAATTCTGGAACTCCCACATTCCTACAAAAAACACTCTATTTCTCTCGTTAGTCTAGAGGAACAAAAATTTGACATGGGAAAACCTTCAAAAAAGAAACTGGTTCGGACCTGGGTATTACGTTCTATGCAGGAATGCAGAAGAGGATAATTGGCATATGTTCATCAAGTGCCCTGAGGTTTCTATATTCTAGAAAAATTTGGACGCCACATATGGACTCCACCTCCCGCAGTTCACTTGCATAACTGACTGTCTTGAATGGTGGAGTAAACAGCACAGTTCATGGTGCTATATACCTCCTATTTTCATTTGGGAGATCTGGAGATGGAGGAACAATATTATCTTCAACGACTACCGAGAAAACTGTGCTCTGATGTTGGAAAGAATTAGAAGAAAAATCTCTGTTGAATTACAAGTTGGTATATTCACTAAAAAACCCACTAAATCCAACATTGGCCCTGAGATCATTTACCCTGCAGGATTCTTCGATGGCGCATCACAACGCAACATATGTGGATGCAGATTCATTCTCCTCTTTTCACCAGAGCTGACATATCATGTTCACTGGGGGGCGGGTAGAGGCTCCAATACAAAGGCTGAAGCTATGGCGTTATGGGGACTACTCCGTTTGTTCATTTTCTAGATATTCAATCTGTCCACATCTATTGTGACTCAAAGGTCATCATAGATTATGTTGGCGGTAAGGCTATCATCTACAAATCCTCCATTCAACGCTAGTTACAACAGATCACGATGCTTTGGAGTACACTTCAACACTCCACCATTCAACATTGAAGTGGACTGTCTCTCCAAAAAAGGCGTCATAAACAATCTGGATGGTCTTCACATAGAGATCAAGATGGGTGAGACTTGGTTCGAGGCTGGGATTATGCCATTTCCAGGATAACTTACTAATCCTGATAATTCCTTTTTGATATCACATAGATCCCTTCTATTATTTCCTTTTTGATTTAATAGTTACGAAATTTCAAATATGCTATATTATTGCCTATTATCAGCTACACATATTGTTACTATTTTTGAACTATCTGATATCCACAATTGTAAGATCAATTTTTGCTACTTGGACTAGTTATTCGGATACAATTGTATGAATGCAAGATAGCAGAAATGCATCGACATGCTATCTCTAAAGCGTTGCTATTTGGGATACTTAGCTATGAAGAATATGTAATTACTATATATGAATGGATATATCGCTTTTTTCATCTGAGAAAAAAAAAAGGACCAAACGGATTAAACCTAACCAATTCTCTCTTTTGCTGACCCCTCCTTTTTCCTATATTTTGTTTCATCCTACTTTCTATCATAACTTTCAAATTTTATATATGAAAATTGGTTTTTATATAAATATTTCCATATATATATGCTTTAATATACAATTTCATATTTTAGTTAATATTTTATCCATTATATATTAAAATATCATAACATTAATCCCAAATAACTTATGTTATTAACCACATCATATCCTTCTCCTAAATAAATAAATAAATAAATATAAAGAGAATATACCTTTTTATCTAAACCCCCTCGCCCCTCTCTTTGATTCCCTATCTTTTGGTTTGTTAGTAATGTTTTTTTAAAAGGAACGGGTATTGAGTGACATTAAAGATCACCTGATTTGAAGAGAAAAACCTTTTACATCAAGTGTCCTAGTATTTCCATTTGGTTTCCAAAATTTTCTCATCCTATTACATACCAAAATTTCTTGGTAACACATATTGTTATACTAAGAAGGTTTTTCCCATATATTCTCCAAAAATCTCCATTAAGAACTACATGATGATATGTAGTTCTATAGGGGATCCTCTACTTGATACATGTTGTCTTCTGCAACATATTCAGAATTGGAGTTATGCTCCACATTGGCCATTATTGGATGGTCGTTGTTCGCATTGAGTTCACCAAACTCTTGAACTCCAAGATTTCCCACGTTGTGTGCCATCTCATTGCCCTCTAGTCGGTCACAAAGATTCTCCACCCTAGACTACATCATCTTCATTGCCAATTGTAGAAACTCAAACTTAAGCTCTAACAGACCTATCTGATGGCAGAATATTTCATTTATGGCTTTGGTCTCGGTCAGTTGCATATTTTCTTGGCGATATGTCAACATAATAAGAAACTCCACTACCCCTACGATCTCAAATAGATGGGTGCCAATCTCGTCACCTTTCTCTCCATCAACATGCACCATTATCACCTGTAAATGCATTAACCGTCTCAACGTTGTGAGAAAATAACAAAATTTTACTTCAGCCTCCTAAATACCCTCGTTCTCCATATATAATTGTGTAATACCTATCCCGAGCCTGCTTCCAAAACCCGTCGCATTGAAGGCTTCTAATCTATGCTTGTCCACTTGCATTGGATCCATTAATGGTTCAGTGCAATAACTATGAAATATTATCTTCGACCCTAGCCAAATAGATATGTCTTCACCGGTATATGGATTTCAGACATTTGCACCTTAATAAATGTCAAATTGTCGTTGGGTTCTTTGTCTAGTGTCATCTTTAGGCTTACGTAGCCGCTATAGGTGGCCATGAAAACAAAAATTCCCACAAAACTATGGCGCTTCATCTTTAATATAATTAAAATGTATTTAATTAACTTGACTCCACTAATTGTTCACTATTCCTGAGATTAATACACCAATGGAGTTGCTTAATCTATGAGTTCCTTTCTGTCATTATGGTATAGGTTTGAATGATGGTCTTCCCCCATTTAATTTTAGATCTCATGGATTTTTGTTTTTTTGTTTGTCAAGTTGTCTGTGATCCTCCAGGCTTGACCTATGGCTTGAGGAGCCGCAACCCAGGGGCATATAATCCATCAAAGTCATCTAGGGATCGCATTCGACCTAGGCCAGACTGGTGCTAAGCTAACTGGATTTGTTAGCATGTCTCCTCCCTTTAGCACAGGGCACAACCACCCCTCGTGAGGTATGATCCTAGGTCGCCTTGTTAACAAGGCCCTAATGCAGGAGAATCCAGACTTAGCCAACAATGTGAAAGTTTGTTCACATGTTGTGGCTAAACAAGTTGAATTTCATTGGCCTGATTGGTCAAAAGCCAATTTTACTGAGAGGGTTGGATCTCTCAAGAAATGAGTTGTATTTCATTATTGTAATAGTTAGAAATTGCCTTATTTTAGGTTCAAAGATGAGTTGTTAGCATAGGTGTGTGGTAGAGCTAGGAATTAGAGATTTGTTGTTAGATTGATTAAAAATAGGGATTGAGTTGTTAGGCACAGAATAGAGTGATATTTGATTGATAAAAGGAAGGGTAAAAATGTAATGAGGGGATAATAGAGTGGAGTGAGAGCAAGAGTAGCGTGTGGATAGTATTTTGAAATAGAGGTCTTTTATTTGTGTAATCAGGCCAAGGCTGAGACTCTGTAATTCTTTTATTGTGAATAAATGATGTTGTGCGTATGATTAGTTATCAAGCCTGCGGAATTCCTTGTTATGCTTTCGTTTTCTTTGTATTTGGAATAGAGTGATGATTCACTATTTTCATGCTTCGTAATAGAAAAACACAGAGTTAATCGAAATCGTGGCCTTTTCTATAAACATCATTGTTTGTTTCCGATTTAATCCCAGCCATTGGATCACCGATATCGGATCAGGGGAGTTAATTGACATGGTTTTGGTTGTGCAGGAGAAAATCCGATTTACACTAAGAATTAGTGCAAAACACCGAGCAGATCCGAAATCCGGACTTGAAATGTTATACATGGGACTTTTGTAACTTTGTCGGGTCCGTGAACAGTTACATATCGCATCGCAAGTTTATTTAAGTGAAAGGTAGAGCCCAAGTCTTCACGAGTTGTGATCAGTGACTTCCGCTATATCGCATCAGAGCATTGGGTGGGAGCGATAAGGCCTGAAGCCGGTGGAAGTAGCGATTTCCAACAGCGATCAGCGTGATGAATCACATCGGAACTTTTTAGAAGGGAGAGCATTACATTGATGACTTGCGACTTGCGATGATGCAATTTAATCTGGACCGTTGGTTCATTTAGATCGCGATCTTCGGTGAATAGCGAACATTCTGTTTATAAAGGGCAAAAGGCATTGTTATGGTTGTTTTCAAAAGGCAATCTAGTTATAAGAGAAAATCCAGAGTTGTGGAGGAAAGGGGAACCGCGGGGTGATTGTTGAGGCTTATTAATCCATTACTTCCTCCTACGTCATGTGTGGTATCAGAGTAGAAATTAAGGTTGATTGTAGCAAAAATTCCCCAAGGAGAGGAGCTGGCATTGGTCGAGGAAGACCTAAAGAAAATGCAATTATGTTAGAGGAGGTCTGGAGTCTGCATACGAGAATGGAAACAATTGAGACTGCTCAGAGAAGAACACCTGATGAAGGAGATGACAGTACTAAAGAAGAATCTTCTAAGGAAGAAGAAGAGGAGGAAAATGAAACTACGGGAGTTATCAAGATGTTGGCGAAAGTAGGAGGAAAATCAAAGATGGAAATTCCTACGTATGAAGGGAGTCTCAATGCAGAAGAGCTAATGGATTGGATCAATTCATTGGACAAATATTTTGACTATGAAGAGGAAGTTAACGACAAAAAGAAGGTGAAATTTGTAGTTACCAGATTGAAGGTTCATGCAGCTATTTGGTGGGATGAATTACAAACATCTAGAGCGAGGAAAGGAAAGTCCAAGATCAAGCAATGGGACAAAATGGTGAGTAAAATAAAATCCAAATTTATTCCTAAAGATTATCAGTTAAATCTTTTCAAACAATTGCAAAATTTAAGGCAAAAAGGAATGTCTGTTAAGGAATACACAAAAGAGTTTTATAGATTGAGTATTAGAGTAGGACATGCAGAAGATGACATGGAGAAGGTAGCTAGATATATCAATGGCTTAAGGTATGACATCCAGGATGAGATCAGCTTGTTGAGTCTAAAGACTATTGAAGATGCCTATCAAGCAGGTTTGAAGGCAGAAGAGAAGATGTTGAGAAAACAGAATCAGAGGAATAGAGGAAGAAGCTCAGTAAGAGGTAGAGGAACTACCAGACCAAGGGGACAACAGCATTAGCATGAAGCGGGAAGTTCAAGTAACAGACCACCACAGAGGGGGGAATTTAACAAAGGAAGATTTGCACCCAGAGGAAGAGGTCGAGGAAGACATGTTCGGTGTTACACATGTGGAGAATGGGGACATGTGTCATGGGATTGTCCTCATAATAAACCAACAAGTCAGAGGAATGTGAATATGGCTAAGGCAAAGCCAGAACCACCTCGACTTATGGAAAAGGGAGAATCCCTATTATTGAAAAGGACTTTGGTTAAGACAAAGAAGGATATTGAAGAACTAGCATAGAGGAAGAATTTATTTTGAACTACCTGTAAATCAAAAGGTAATTGTTGTAAAGTAATAATTAACAGTGGAAGCACTAACAACCTTATTTCTACAGAGATGGTGGACAAGTTCAGACTAGTAAAGACAACACACCCTACTCCTTAGAAAGTGTCATGGTTACAGAAAGGACATCATATTATTGTGACACAATAATGCAAGGTTGAGATACAAATTGGTACGTATAAGGATGTGATATTATGCGATGTAATGCCCATGGATGTATGCCATGTATTACTGGGAATACTGTGGCAATTTGATCGAAAAACTATTCATGATGGGAGGAGAAACACTTATACTCTGGAGAAGGATGGAACTAAACATACATTACTACCATTGAAGGATGATGCTGACAAAGGAGCACCTGGAAGTAGTGTTATGTTGATGAGTGGGAAGGAGCTGTTACAAGAGGTCGAAAAAGGTGAAGAAATGCATTTTGCTGTCATAGGGAGACCTAAGGTAATTTTGACTTCCACAAACTTAGATGATTTACCTAAGGAAATCAAAACTTTTTTGAATGATTTTGCTGATATTATTGTGGATGAGTTGCCAAATGCGTTGCCACCAATCAGGAGTATTAGTCATCATATTGATCTAATACCAAGAGAAATTTTTCCAAATAAAGCAGCATACAGATTAACTCCTCAAGAGAACGCAGAAGTTGGAAGACAAGTGCAGGAGCTGATGGATAAGGGGCTAATCAGAGAAAGTCTTAGTCCATGTGTTGTACCAACAGTACTCAGTCTAAAGAAAGAAGGTGAATGACGAATGTGTACAGATTCCAGAGCTATAAACAAGATCACTATCAAGTATAGATTTCCTTTGCCACTCATGGATGATTTGATGGATTGCTTGAGTGGATCAAAATATTTTACTAAAATAGATTTGAAGAGTGGATATCATCAAATAAGAATTCGAGAAGGCAATGAATGGAAGACTGCATTTAAAACAAATAGTGGGTTGTATGAGTGGTTAGTGATGCCTTTTGGACTCACTAATGCACCTAGCACATTCATGAGATTAATGAATGAAGTCTTGAAGGAATATGCAGGCAAGTTTGTTATTGTTTATCTTGATGATATTCTAGTTTTTAGTAAAAGTAAGGAAGAACATCTAGAGCATCTTAAGTTGGTTCTAAGAACTCTGCAAAAAGAGAAACTACTGATAAATCTGAAGAAATGTAGTTTCATGAAGGAAGAATTAATTTACTTGGGATTTGTAGTTTCTAAAGAAGGATTGAAAATGGATCCAGAGAAAGTCCAAGTAATTTGGAACTGGCCTATTCCAAGGAATATATTCGAGGTAAGAAGCTTCCATGGTCTTGCAATTTTTTACAGAAAGTTTATCAAAGCCTTTAGTCAGATTTGTGCACCAATTCTTGAAATAATTAAGGAGATCAATTAGTCGTTCAAGTGGATAGAAGCAGCAGATAGAAATTTTAAATTGCTGAAGAGGAAAATCACATAGGAACCAATTTTAGCTTTGCTTGATTTTGAAAATGTATTTCAAGTTGAAATAGATGCTAGTGGAATTGTAGTTGGCATAGTTCTAAGTCAAAAACAAAGACCGATAGCGTACTTCAGTGAGAAATTGAATGAAGCAAGGAAGAAATATTATTCTTACGATAAAGAGTTTTACGCTATTGTACAAACCTTGAAGAAATGGAGACATTATTTGCTGCCAAAGGAATTCATATTGTATTCAGACAATCATGCCTTACAGTTCATCAATAACCAGCTAAAACTAAACCAAAATCCTGCCAAGTGGGTAGAATTTTTGCAAAGCCTTACTTTTGTGATAAAACACAAGCGTGGTAAGTCAAATAAAGTCGTTGATGCATTGAGCAAGGTAAGTTTTATTGTGCAAGAATTCAAAGTGGGTGTTGTAGGATTTGAGGAAATGATTGAAATGTACAAAGATGATGCAGATTTCAAAGATATCTAATGCAACAGTTCAGAATCCAATAGTTCATAACAGAAGCCAGTGGTTGGACTATCTCATTCAAGGAGGCTTATTGTTTAAAAGCAACAAGTTTTGTATTCCCAAATGCTATATAAGGGAAAACATAATAAAGGAGAAACATAGTGGAGGATTATCTGGTCACTTTGGATAAGATAAAACCTTTGCTGAGGTGAATGGTTTTTACTATTGGCCAAAAATGCAGACGGATGTTAAGAAATTTGTTGAGAAGTGCAGGATATGTTAGCATGCTAAAGGAAGGAGCCAGAATATAGGATTGTATCAGCCATTGCCAATACCAGACTGACCGTGGGATGCAGTTAGCATGGATTTTGTTTTGGGATTACCAAAAACCCAAAGAAGGAATGATTCCATTTATGTTGTAGTGGACAGATTTTCCAAGATGGCACATTTCATTGCATGTAATAAGTCTAGTTGAATTTCATTGACCTGATTGGTCAAAAGCCAGTTTTATTGAGAGGGTTGGATCTCTCAAGAAATGAGTTGTATTTCATTATTGTAATAGTTAGAAATTGTCTTATTTTAGGTTCAAAGGTGAGTTGTTAGCATAGGTGTGTGGTAGAGCTAGGAATTAGATATTTGATGTTAGACTGAATAAAAATAGGGATTGAGTTGTTAGGCACTTAATAGAGTGATATTCGATTGATAAAAAGAAGGGAAAAAATGTAATGAGGGGATAATAGAGTGGAGCGAGAGCAAGAGTAGCATGTGGATAGTATTTTGAAACAGAGGTCTTTTATTTGTGTAATTGGGCCAAGGCCGAGACTCTGTAATTCTTTTATTGTGAATAAATGATGCTGTGCATATGATTAGTTATCAAGCCTGCGGAATTCCTTGTTATGCTTTCGTTTGTTTTGTATTCAGAATAGATTGATGACTCATTGTTTTCATGCTTCATAATAGAAAAACACAGAGTTAATCGAAATCGTAGCCTTTTCTATAAACGTCATTGTTTGTTGCCGATTTAATCCCAGCCGTTGGATCATCGATATCGGATCAGCGGAGTTAATTGACATGGTTTTGGTCCTGCAGGCGAAAATCCGATTTACACTAAGAATTAGCGCAAAACACCGAGCGGATCCGAAATCCGGACTTGAAATGTTATACACGGGACTTTTGTAACTTTGTCGGGTCCGTGAACAATTACATATCGCATCGCAAGTTTATTTAAGTGAAAGGCGGACCCCAAGTCTTCACGAGTTGCGATTAGCGACTTCCGCTATATCGCATTAGAGCATTGAGTGGGAGCGACAAGGCCTTAAGCCAAGGGAAGCAGCGATTGCCGACAACGATCGGTGCGATAAATCACATCGGGACTTTTTAAAAGGGAGAGCATTACATCGGTGACTTGCGACTTGTGATGATGCAATTTAATCTGGACCATCGGTTCATTTAGATCGCGATCTCTGGTGAATTGCGAACATTCCGTTTATAAAGGGCAAAAGGCATTGTTTTGGTCATTTTCAAAAGGCAATCCAGTTATAAGAGAAAAGGCAGAGTTGTGGAGAAAAGGGGAACCGCAGGGTGATTGTTGAGGTTTATTAATCCATTGTTTCCACCTGTGTCAAGCCCATCCTCAACTAGTTGTGCTAGTAGGACTTGACTCGATCTCCAAGATTTGATAAGACTCCCATGTTTTCCATTTGATCCACAAACTCATTCAAATGTATTTTGATGTGGTAAAAATAAATATATTCAAATTGACCCATTGATAATTTGATTCTATGCAAAAGCGTTGGAATCCTTAAGTCCTATGTTGTGCGAGTTGCAACACTTTAAAGCTTGTTGTATGGCAATTTTAGAGTTGCCAAAGACTTTTAATTGTTGTATTCCATTTTCTATTGGTATTTCCATCTCTTACTATAATGCCATATACTCTCTCTGATTGTTGGTCACCCCATGCCTATTCCCTCCCATTAATGCCTCCCCATTGTTAGTAATATTATTAATATAGATATAATAGATAAATTTTATGTTCAAGAACTTAGAGCTATTAATCAAATAATAATATTCTTATATTTATAATCTAACAATGAAATTTAAATTAATATTTAATTATATTTAAATATCTTATTCTTTTCTAATTAATCGATCATATTCTTCCCATAAATAAATCTATATATCTTTATAAAATAAATATAAAAATAATAATTTTTTTAAAATATAACCCCTTCCCTTTCTATAAAAAAATTAATATATACCAATAACTAAATATTATTCATATACAATAAATTATTAACTAAATATTAACAATTAATTTATATTTAGAAATTAATTAAATTAACAATATCTATATCTATATCTATATATAAAAGTCACAATAATAATAAATCTAAACTATTAATCATCACTATTTACATTAAAAATTAAAAATGATTAATATAAAATTTTAAATAAATAAATCTATTATATTTTTTTTAAGTACATTTTTAACTATAATTTTACCCCATCAAATCATTTTATCAATTTTTTTATTATTATAAAAGTATTTCTCATGTTTTGAGAATTCATCTTTTTAACAATGTCTTTCAGTAGAAATGACATGAGATAATTTTTTGGCTGACGCATTTCGAACCAACAAGTGCGGTTCATCATGAGGACCACATGAAGAGGCAGACCATGGCAAAGGCTTAAATAGAAAGCAATGTAGAGACATAATTTCAAGTAACGGCTATATTTGAACAATAGTGTTTAAACTATAATATTAATTTATTAATATATTAAAAACAAATATTATTAAGTAACGGCTATATATGGGTAGTTTTTGAAAAAATATTTAAATAATGATATTATTTCATTAATTTATTAAAAATATTAATATATTTGATTTTAACAAATTAATTTAAATATTATTTTTCAAAGACGAGTTGAAAAATAATATTTAAATTAATTTATTAAAACCAAATATATTAATATTTTTAATAACTTAATGAAATAATATCATTATTTAAATATTTTTTCAAAAACTACCCGTTTAATATAGTGATTACTTAATAATATTTGTTTTTAATATATTAATAAATTAATATTATAATTTAAACACTATTGTTTAAATATAGTCATTACTTGAAATTATGTCTCTACATTGCTCTCTGCCATGGTCTGTCTCTTCATCTGCCATGGTCTGCCTCTTCATCTGGTCTTGATGATGAACCACACTTTTTGGTTGGAAAGGCGTCAGCCAAAAAAATCTCTCATGTGATTTTTACTGAAAGACTTTGCTTAATTCATTATGGATCACAGAAGCTTCAATACAGAAGTTCCTCTTTTCCTTTAATATCTTTTTTTATCCTTGTAACTATTATTTCACTTTCTATTCTCCGGTTATTACACAATTTTATCTAAAAGTTTCAGGCAATAAATTAAAATTCTTTTTTTATACAAATAATAAAGTTGTAAAAAAATATAATTAAAATTTAAATAAGAAAAATAATAATAATAATAATTTGAATTTATCTCCAAAGTAGTTATAATTTTTTGTTTTTTTAATTAATTGATTAATTTTAAACTAATCATTTGAAAATGTGTGATATGAAGAAAATTATGGATTTTTGGGCATAGGGTATTGATAAAGCATGATATTGATTCGTAGTATTATAACAAAATCTATTTATAAATTAGAAATCTCCATATTAAAATGAGGGTAAATATTTTGATAATTATTATAAATTGATCCCTATCAACATCCATTTAATTTATATTACTATCTAATACTTAAAAGATTCAAAAAAAATTAAAAAAAAAGTGTTAATTATTTTCTAAATTACTAATAAAATTATGAAATATATTAACCATTATTTAGACCATTTTAAACTATCAAACATATTTTCAATCATTTTTTCTCAAATATTAATAAATAAAATCATCAATATATTAACAATCATTTTACCATTTTAAACTTTCATATTTTCAATCATTTTTTCTCAAATATTAATAAATAAAAACCATCATTCTTTTTACACCATTGAGGAGCTTGTGATATGAAAAAACCAAAATACCTTTTGAATATGGGAAATTTGATTCTTAGGTTCATAATGAAGTGAAACTATGATGAGCACATTTATCAACGAAAGTTAATTTTCTCATGTGAATATATATTAGCACACCAATCAAGTGGAGAAAAGGAGATTTTGAAGTGAATATGAATGGTTATATTGTTAGAAGATATGTTAATAGTTTTCGATTATTAGTATAGTATTAAAGTGGAGAAAAAGAGATTTTGAATCTAAATGGTTATATTGCTAGAAGATATGTTAATAGTTTTGGATGGTGGATTCATTAAATATGGCTGATGAAGAATTTATTAAAAAGAATGTTTATTTAATTAAGTGATAATGGATATGTGGTAGGAAGATGTGGTGGAGGAGGTCGTGATATATGTGTTGGTAAAAATGTAAATGGTTTTACATTTCAAGTACAACGATTTCTATATATTTTAGTAAAGTCGCATAGTTATAATCATCTCATTAAAGTAACATGTTTCCAAATGTGTAAGCAATTGTAAATGTAAGATTCAATCATCCATGCTCATTCTAATACTTCAGCATGTTAATAGGGGTCATAACTTTCTTCAGCTATGAGCATATCACTTGCATCATCTTCTTTCCTATCATCAAAAACATAAAAGTGACATTGGTGCCTCTTGGGATTGACATATTTAATTGTGTATGTATCAATTATGCTTGGTACAAGACAAATATGTAAAAGTAAAGGGTAGAGAATTTGTTGTCACACATATTTTTGGTGGGAAAACTCAAGTCTATAATTTAAGAATTCTCTTATTTTCAATTGTACATCTTGCTATAAAAATCTTGGCTTGATTTTGACATGCATTTGAAGCATGCCTATCTCTATTTCAATTGTTAACATTTTACTCAATTTGAAGCTTAGTGGTAGCTTGAATGGAGAATTCGCTTAAAGTTGCAATGAAAGTAATTGAGTCATTGTCATTAAGACAGAATCATAGTTATTTAATCGATATCAAAATTAATATTGATTGTTTTGAAAAAATAAAGGGAAATAAATTATTGTAAATCAATAGAGTTGAGGAGCATCTATTTATATAGGTAATGAAAACAATGGGCATGCCCTAAATTCTTCATTAATTGCTCATAAAAGTAGGAAAACATATCCAATTAACACAATAATTTTGGACGAAAAGAAAATAAGGGAGTGGGGTTTTAGAAAGAATAAGTAATTGAGTTTATTACATCATCATTCATTGAAAATGAAATGTCGTCAAGGTTCACATTGATATGCTATCATTTCCTCTTAAAGAAAGTGGGGATCAATTTTGATCTCAATTGAAAAACTATGCTGGTGTAAGTTTTAGACAAAATTAAGAACTAGATTAATGGAAGTATCATGGTAAGTCTCAATTCTAATGTATAGGAAATTAGAGGAAGGAAAATTTAAAGAAGAAAAACATAGAGCTAGAGAACTTATAGAGTACTTGGAAAAATGTTACACATAAAACTATTGCAAAACAAAGGTTTGTGGAGTTCAAATTTCTATTTCCCCTCTCAATAAAATAATAACTTCATTCTTGTCAATCTCCATGGACAACAGATTGTGTGTGTCACTCATTGAAATCCACTTATGTAGCGCAAAATTATACAAAGGTTCTCATTCAAAGACAAGTTTCAGGCCTAGCTTTGGACATGAACTATGATAGATCATATCCAACCCTCCTCTAACTTCATTTTTAATTATGTTAAAGAGTTTTTCCAATGGCGGCGAAGAAGGAGTCTCTACTAGTACTATAGATGAAACTAGAGCTAATAATAGTGGAGGCAAGTAGGGAGGTCCTATACCTATAGGTGGTAACCCTTTATTTATTGATTTTTTTTCTCCCTCTCCTCCTCTTAGCAATTCACATCCTAATGATGGGTATTGTTCTTGACTTGAATCATTGATTGAAAATGTTCGTTGTGGATAAAACTCGAGAAGAAAATCCTTTAAGATTAATATCATACTACAAATGGAAAATTGTAGTTTCACAAGCATTTCCATCCAATTAATTAACATAAAAAAATAAAGGCCATAAATATCATTCCAATTGGATAAACAATGGTTTAACTTTTAGGGTCTACAAGCTATTGAAAGAGCATAGATTGACTTTTAGCTAACAAGCATTATATGGATGAATTTTAGATATCTTCTTAGAATGGAAGATTGAGGTAGAGGAATATCTTATTGATTTTTAAGAACTAATGTGGTTTCTCTCGTCAATTACATCTTATACTCTAAGATCCTGTGATGAAAATTTATAAATGTTTATCACCTACTCTTATGTTGAAGGCATGGGTAAGGAAATTAATCAAAACATGAGATTTTCCTAGGGAAAAAAGGGAACGTGAAAAAGGTCAAATTTTCTATTCTACTGCAATGAGACTATAATAAATAAATATATACAGAACATACATGAGAAAGAAAACCTCTGAAAATGTTGTAGATTCCAACTCTCTTTGATTTAGCATGGGTTAGAATGAAATTTGAATGCCCTACTTAAATTTATTAGCAACAAAAGATAGTTCCTTCATTTTATGCTTGTTGGAAGAGTTGATTGAAGGGTAAGAATTTTGCATGTCAGCAAATGTTGAAATATGTTAATAAGATTCCCCATTGCTAACCCCTTCAAATAATTATTTAACTATATGATGTAACTACCCCACAAGTTTTTTGTGTGAAACATCAAAAAACATCTCTAGTCTCTATTAATGCTCTATTATATTGTTATCATACATAATTAAACCATAATAAATATCAAAACCATATCCACAAGTGCTTTCAACAATTTAAAGCAATGTCTTCGCATTAATTGGAATAGATATCATATTTAACTTCATTAAAATCATTTCCATAGTGTATGTAACACATGAATTCCAATGCCGTGGAGATCAAGTTCTACACATATTATAAAAGTTTTGAAAAATTGACTCATAAAATTTGTTAGTCTTCCTTCCTCAGGAACTATAACATTCACTTTGCAATCAAAATACATTTACTTTTCATGTTTTTTTATTTTATTTTTGCAATTTTAACCAAAATTTTAAGAAAATGTTGAAAATTTCTATTTTGTGCAAATTCAAAAATAATTAACTAATTTCTTGGAACTTTTATTTCTAATTTTCAATTGGATCAGCCAGCTCTAATAAGACATAATTCCCCTGGTGGAGGATGTTTTATTTTTTGTATTTGTCAGTGTTGATAATTCATTTAAAAAAAATAATTAAAAAAAAAAAAAACTAATTTTGTGAGTGGTCATTCCATAGGTAAGTACTAAAACACTGACCTTGTTATGCTACTCTAGAACTAACGCGGTTGCGTGTCCTTTTAGTGGGAAAGCGGTAAAAAAATTTCCAAATGCTATGACATTGACAATATTATGCTACTGCTATTCCTAATAATGCTATCTCTAATTAATATTATTATATATTCCATTGTGCAAACTTCCTCGTGCACGGATTTCACTTTGTGGAGAAAGCTTGCTTTGCATAGTGAAAGCTGCACACAAAGACTGAAGGAATCTATGTATGTTTCCTATTAAATTTGCCACCGCATGTGATTTAATTTAATTCATAATAATATGGAAGCACTTGAACAAGGCTTTCGAGTCGACATTTAACGTTTTTTTTCCATGCTAGAGATCCTTGATAGATTCTTCATAGATACCATTATTACTTAAGCAACTCTCGGCTTTGTGTCACAAGCTCTACTTTCTGCAGAGGGCTGGAACTCATTGTGCCACTATTTCTTCCACCTATAGTTGCATTTAACCTATAGTAGCAAGTGTGTTTATTCATAATGCGCCCGAGGATTGTATACCTTGTTAGTGTGTGTTATTTTTGTAGTCGCGCAACGTGTATTACTGAGTTATTTATTGAATTCAAAAAGCCACATGTTAACAATGTGGCATTCCGAGGTCAATGGTGCGTTCAAGTTGTTCCAGTAAGCATTACCAAGGGCAGCGCCTAACGAGCCATATATCAAGTATTAAATGCACCCTGAGATGCACGCTACATAACTCGTTAACACGCAAAATGCAAAACTCGTCACTAAATAAAAAAAGGCATTTTGCGTGTTAACGAGCTATGTCGCGTGCATCTCCGGATGCATTTAATACTTGATATATGGCTCGTTAGGCGCTGCCATTACGAAGATTTTTAGATTGGGCTATTTTTTGGAGCAATAAATTTGAGTTTCGTTTAATGTTGATTGGTTATATGAACATAGCAGCAAATTGCTATCGCCACCAGCATTTCTACCACCAAAATAATGGAGATTTTAGGCACCAAATGAGCGATCCATTGGCAGTGTGAAGCTTCTCCAATGAAAGAAGGATCCGAAGCTTTATGCTTGAAGCTTGCACCGAACCTGGAAATATTCGAAGCCTTATTCTTGAAGCTCATGGTAAATCTAAAACTATTCAAAGCCCCCAGCCTCAAACTTCCCCTCATTACTCTTTCTAAAGTAATTTGATTAGGGGGTTGAAAACTTAGGCTCAAGGGGTTTTGTAAAATTATTTGTGCATTTTTTTAATTATTTAATACAGATGGATGTAATTATAACTTAATTTCAAATTTACTTAAAATTTCAAATCATCTGTTATATTTTTTTAATAATTTACTAATAAAACTAAATTTAAATAATACATTGCCTCATTTTTCTCTGATATTATGAGAATGGTTTCTGATATTGTCAGAATGGTTTGTGAAATAGTGGTAACATATTTGATTATTTTGGTTGAGTTTACAACACTTTCAATTTAAAGAATATTTGAAATTTTGAATGAAGTTAAGGTGATAAGCTTATATTGATTACAGTTATATTAGTTATAATTATTACATTAATATATAAAATTTATATTATATAATTATTATATTAATATATGAAAGGGAAATATATTGCTAATTTTATTTTTGAATGTAAATCAATTAGTTTATATGGAATTTTGTTCCGCCATCACAACTGAAAAAATCTTATAATCTTATAGAAAAAAATTAAAAATAAAAGTTACATTAACGAAAGTTAAACTATCCTAAGAGGCCAGGAAACCAAATCTAAAATAGTTAGATCGACTGGCATCGATTACAAGTAATTGCACTACTCTACATGAAAATGTCACGTGTCTGGTGATTATGATATTCTCCACTAACTTGAAGTTGACGAAAAAATATTGGACATTAATCCTTTTGTTAAATACACGGAATTGTGGGAGCCGCTGTGCACATGGCTGTGAGCCACTTTCCACAAATGGTCACAATGTCGTAACCAGATAGAAAGCATTAACAGGTGGCGCTAATCTCGTTGGAACTTCAAAAAAAGGTACCTGTCCCGCTCAAAACCAGAAAGAGCGGAGTATGACTTGGCTAAACCGCGTAGCCGAGCGGCGGGGACATAGATTATAAGGAAGCAGAAGATCGGCTGCTTCGTTTTTCTTTTCAATGAATTAATGATTGCACTCAACTTGCCCTATAAATGAGAGATCTCTTAGCTGCACCGTTTTATCGAGACTGTTTTTTTCTTGCAAGAGATTGCCAGCGCAAAAGCATCATAAAACTGTACGCTTCTTTCTTTCTGTTGGTCGTTAACGAAGAACTGCAATCTTAGAATACCGTGAGACTAGAGATTTGTAGGTCAGTGATGGATCTGAAAGTTGGAATAGCGATCCCCAAAGATTCTGCGGGGCACGTGTGCCATATCTCCCGAGCCTTCTCACCGCCAATGCCGCAGAAACAGAACGGGGGAGCTCCCACTGTTTCTGCTCCAATGAGGAAGAGAGGAGTTAACCAGAGGCAGCTCGTTATAAAAGCTGCAAGCTCTGGCAAATATCAATTTGGTTCAGGTACTATTTGTATTCTTTATCACCGGACTTATGGTTATATCTATGTAGTGGACTGCTATGCCCATGAGTGGCCTTTCAAAAAGTTACATTAAGTGCCAAATTGTTTTGAATGCAGGTGGCCGGAACATAGTGGACGCCAATATGATACTTCTGAGAAAGCGAATGTTCGACCTCAAAATGCAGGAGACAAATTACAAGACTCCGGAAGAGTACATGGAATGGGAGAAAGAATTATATCCCGCGTATCATGCGCAGGTATTCAGGGCAATTGCATGGTTGCAGTACACTTTGATCAACACTCGCCCTGTTGTTGCAATCACACTTTTGAGTTTGATATCTGCCAGCGTTCCCTTATCGATTATTATTGTATCAGCGAGTCCTGTAAGCCGCTTGGGTCAAATTACGATGGCGTTACTTAGCAGTTTGCACAGGTGATGATGTGCAAATGACGTAAGTGGAAATTATAATCCATGAATGCAGAAAGAAAAATATGTCATCTTCAGTTCACTCATCCATACTCAATAGTTAGAAAGATCTATTTTGATATATTGCAAAAGAACGTTGAGGACTGACGAATAATATCATCGGGCAAATAAGAAAGCAGTTCAGAGATTTGAACAGACGATCAAGATGCGGATAATACCATCAATTTGATAAAGTAATTGTGTGAATAAAGAAATGTTGTTTTTTTATTATATAAAACGGTCTCAGATAGAGTAATTGTTTTGTTTGAAAAAAAAAAATATTACTTTTTATATATATTTTATAAAAAAAAAAAGATTATTATTAATCGGATTTCACGAGGGGCTTCCAACCAGATGCGCATTGTTCCGAATTCATAAGGATCTTCTAAACAGTGGTTTGCAATTAATAAGGCTATTCATCTTTTCCATCTTTAATAGATGATATTACTAATAACTTCGTAGGCTATTTATTTATTTGATTGTTTTAGTTTTTAAATATATTTTCTATATATTATTTGATATTTATTAATTAAAATAGCAATATTTTAGGAATATATTCGAACTCAATCACAGGCGGGGCATCTTGTCCCCCTCCTAGCGCGTGCTCACTCACTCAAATGATATGCGAGTGGTGCGCTGGGCGTGGGGCACAGGCGGTTAAGGCTACGGCGATTTAGGCAGGTTCAGCAGGCTCTAGCTCTTACTCATATCTCCATATGGCCATAGAGTTAAAGCCTTAAGCAGTAAGTTACATAGCCTTGGTCCGTAGAGTATATTATTTGATATTTATTAATTATATTTGAATGATAAATTAAATTAAAATTATTTGAGAGGGCAGATTTCCACAATAATTTATATTGTCTGAAATTTTTAGAAAAATTTGTGTAGATGTTTACCTTGTTTTCCAGTAGACATTTCACACATTTTACTCATCATAGGAGACCAAATAGATTAAACCTAACCAATTCTCCCTTTGGCTCACCCATCTTTTTTCCTATATTTTGTTTCGTCCCTCTTTCCAAAATAGGTTTCAAATTTTATATATGAAAATTTATATATATATATATATACTTTTATATAAAATTTCATATTCTAGTTAATATTTTATCCATTATATATTAAAATATCATAACATTAATCCCAAATAACTTATGCTATTAACCCATCAGATCCTTCTCCTAAATATATAAATAATTGAAAAAAAAATTTATCTAAATCCCTCCCCTTTTCTTTAATTCCCTATCTTCTGGTTTGTTAGTAATATTTAAAAAAAAACAGGTGCTGAGTGACATTAAAAATCATCTGATATGAAGAGCATAACCTTTTACATAAGTGTCCTAGTATTTCCATCCGGTTTCCAAAATTTTCTCATCCTATTACATAACAAAATTTCTTCATAACACATATTGTATATGAGTTATACTAAGAAGGCTTTTCCCATATATTCTCCAAAAATCTCCATTAAGAATTACATGATGATATGCAGTTCTATAGGGGATCCTCTACTTGATGCATGTTGTCTTGTGCAAAGTATTCAGAACTGGAGTTATGCTCCACATTGGCCATTATTGGATGGTCGTCATTTCCATTGAGTTCAACAAACTCTTGAACTCCAAGATTTCCCACGTTGTGCACCATCGCACTGCCCTCCAGCCAGTCGCAGAGATTCTCCACCCTAAACTATATCATCTTCATTGCCAACTGTAGACATTCAAATTTAAGCTCTCGCAGACCTATCCGATGGGAGAATATTTCATTTATGGCTCTGGTCTTGGTCAGTTGCATATTTTCTTGGCGATATGTTAACATAATAAGAAACTCCATTGCCCCTACGATCTCAAATAGATATGGGCGCGCCAATCTCGTCACCTTTCTCTCCATCAACATGCACCATTATCGCCTGTTAATTCTTGCATTAACCGTCTTAATGTTCTGAGAAAATAAGAAAATTTCACTTCGGCCTCCTGAATACTCTCGTTCTCCATATATAACTGTGCAATTCCTATCCCGAGCCTGCTCCCAAAACCCGTCGCATTGAAGGCTTCTAATCTCTGCCTGTCCACTTGCATCGGATCCATTAATGGTTCAACGTGATAACTATAAAATTTTATTTTCGACCCTCGGCCAAATAGATATGCCTTCACCAGTCTATGGATTTCACACATTTTCACCTTAATAACTGTCAAATCGTCGTTGGGTTCTCTATACGGTGTCATCTTCGGGCTTACGTAGCCGCTTCAGGTGGCCATGAAAACAAAAATTCCCACAAAAATATGGCGCTTCATCTTTAATATAATTAAAATGTATTTAATTAACTTGACTCCACTAATTGTTCACTATTCCCGAGATTAATGCACCAATGGAGCTGCCTCATCTATGAGTTCCTTTTTGTCATTATGGTATAGGTTTGAAGGATGGTCTTCCCCCATATAATTTGAGATCCCATGGATTGTTTTTGTTTGTTTGTCAAGTTCTCTGTGATTCTGGAGGCTTGATTTATGGCTTGAGGAGCCGCAACCCAGCGACATCTAATCCATCAAAGTTATCTGGGGATTGCACTTAACTTAGTCTAGACCAATGCTAAGCTAACTGGATTTTTTTAGCATGTCTCCTCCCTTTAGCACAGGACACAACCATCCCGTGATGTTTGATCTTGGGTTGCCTTGCTAACGAGGCCCATTCTCAACCGGTTGTGCTAGTGAGACTTGACTTGATCTCCGAAATTTAATAAGACTCGCATGTTTTCCATTTGATGTGCCAACTCATTCAAATGTATTTTGATGTGGTAAAAATAAATATATTAAAATTGACACATTGATAATTGGATTCTATGCAAAAGCGTTGGAATTGCGACACTTTAAATCTTGTTGTATGGCAATTTTAAAGTTGCCAAAAACTTTTAATTGTTGTATTCCATTTGCTATTGCTATTTCCAGCTCTTACCATAACACCATATACTCTCCCTGATTGTTGGTCACCACCCCTACCCCATGCATATTTGATCTCCCTTTCTTCTTCAAGGTGAGAAAAAACCCCTCGGATTCTTGCCTCCTAGTTGTTAGTAATATTATTAATATGGATAATAATCTAACGATGAAATTTAAATTAATATTTAAATATCTTATTTCTTCCAATTAACCCTATCATATTCTTCCCATAAATAAATCAATAAATCTATATATCTTTATAAAATAAATACAAAAATAATACATTTTTTAAAATATAACCCCTTCCCTCTCTATAAAGTTTTTAATAAATATACTAATAACTAATTTTATTTATATAATCTAAGTTATTAACTAAATATTAACAATTATTTTACATTTATAAATTAATTAAATTAACAACTAAGTTAACAATTATATATATATATATATATATATATATATATATATATATATATATATATAATAGATAAATAAATAAACAAATCACAATAATAATAATTCTAAACTATTAACCACCACTATTTACATTAAAAATTGTTGACCTATTAATATAAAAATTTAAATAAATAAATCTATTATTTATTTATTTTACTACATTTTCAATTATAATTTTACCTCATCAATCATTTTATCAATTTCCTTTATTATAAAAAGTATTTTCTCATCTTTTGAGAGTTCATCCTCTTCCTTTAATATATATATTTTTTATCCCTGTAACTATTATTTCACTTTCCATCCTTTAGTTATTACACAGTGTTATCCAGAAGTTTCACGCAATAAATTAAAATTCTTTATTTTATACAAATAATTGTAAAAAAATTATAATTAAAAAATTAAATAAGAAAAATAATAATACTAAAATTTGAATTTATCTTCAAAGTAGTTATATTTTTTTGTTTTTTTTTTAATTAATTGGTTAATTTTAAAATAATTATTTAAAAAAAAATATGATATGAAATAAATTATGGATTTTGGACATAGACCATTAATAAATTATGATATTAATGTGTAGTATTATAATAAAGTTTATTTATAAATTAGAAATCTCCATATTAAAATGAGGATAAATATTTTAATAACTATTATAAATTAATCCCTATCACCATCCATTTAATTTATATTACTATATTAATACTTAAAAAATAAAAAATAACAAATAAAAGTGTGAATTTATTTTCTAAATTACTAAAAAAAAATTATAAAATATATTATTAACTATTATTTAAGTCATTTTAAACCATCACACATATTTTCAATGATTTTTTCTTAAATATTAGTAAATAAAATCATCAATATAACCATCATTTTACCATTGTTTAGATAATTTCACATTATCAAATATAATTTCCATTCTTTTTACACTATTGAGGATCTTGTGATATGAAATAACTAAAATACATTTTGAATATGGGAAATTTGATTCTTATGTTCATAATAAAGTGAAACTATGATGAGTACATTTATGAACGAAAGTTAATTTTCTCATGTGAATATATATTAGCATATTATTAAAGTGGAGAAAAGAAGATTTTGAAGTGAATCTGAATGGTTATATTGCTAGAAGATATGTTAATAGTTTTGGATTATTAGCATACTATTAAAGCGGAGAAAAGGAGATTTTGAAGTGAATCTAAATGGTTATATTAGTAAAAGATATGTTAATGGTTTTGGATGGTGTGCGAATAATAGATAGAGGATCCATTGAATATGGGTCATGAAGAATTAATTAAAAAGAATGTTTATTTAATTAAGTGATAATGGATGTATGGTATGAAGATGTGGCGGAGGAGGTTGTGATATATGTGTTTGTAAAAATGTAAATGGTTTTACATTTCAAGTACAATAATTTCTATATATTTTAGTAGAGTTGCATAGGTATAGTGGTCTCATTAAAGTAGCATGTTTGCATGTTTCCAAATGTGTAAGCACTTGTAGATGTAAGACTCAATAATCTATGTTCATTCTAATACTTTAGCATGTTAATAGCGGTCATAAAAGTGATATTGGTGCCTCTTGGGATTGACATATTTAATTGTATATGTATGAATTATGTTTGGTACAAGACAAAGATGTGAAATTAAAAGGTAGAGAATTTGTTGTCACAATTGGATAAATCTAAAAGCTATGGGTAAGAATTTTGCATGTCAACAAATGTTGAAATATGTTAAGAAGCTTCCCCATAGCTAACCCCTTCAAATAATTAATTATCTAACTATATGATGCAACTACCCTACAAGTTATTTATGATAAACATCAAAAGACATCTCCAACTACCCTACAAGTTATTTATGCTAAACATCAAAAGACATCTTCAATCTCTATTGATGCTCTATTATATTGTTTTTTTTTCTCAATCAGTCTACTCCTATTATTTATACAAAAAGTGTTACAGCAAGGCAGCTGCCTTGAAAATTCTTACCAAGAAGTTGGCATTTTACAAAAAAATTCTTGACCTCTGTCCGCGGAAGACCTACAACAGTGCTATTAACTTCCATAAAACTCAAAATTGACACACAGCTATCCATCGCTAAACATGAACAAAACATTAACTGACAGAGACCTGAAACATACCTGAACACTGGGACTCAAAAGGGAGGCGAACTCCTTCTTCATAAGCAGCACAAAACGGAGGCACGGGCTGGTTCATTCGTCCCCTGAGGTATACGGTTCCTCAATGACCCGACACCCAAATTGAGCTGAGTCATCAGAGTCGAACGGATGGACCTCTGAGCCTGTAGGCTCTCCTCTTGCTGGGGCGCTCGGACCTGCGTTGGCTTCAAAATTCACCACAGAAAGGCCTCCTATGACCTGGCGCTGGTTAACATTTGGATTTGCCGTCCTCTGATCTGCAGGAACCCCAGGATGAGCCGCTCCCGAACCCCTGGCATTCTCACACTTTTCAATCGTAATCGAGACTATGAAGGAGGAGTTTGCCAGGGAACACGGAATGCGGAAACGGGCAGTGGGATGTGCATTATGCTCACAGTCATCGATCCTAACTCGCCCTCTTCCCCTGCCTCTGCCACTTCTGGTGGCTGGATAATTGAAGCGACCAAATTCCAACGCATCCGAGGATGGGTCCGAGGTGGGGGTGGACAGCTGATGGGTGGCGCGACCGCGGGAACCGCCTCGCCTACTCCCCATTCTGGGCCTTTCTCGCGGCATTTTGTTATACCGAGGCTTGACAGAGGAGCGAATGCACAGAGAGGGATGACAAAGAAACGAGTGCTCAGAGAGAAGCGGAGACGGAGCCCAGACAAGTCCGTGAGCCCCTGGAACCAGAGCCAAGCGAAAGACGAGGATGGAGAAAGCTCTTGAGCCGAGCGAAAGATTGACGAACAGAAACGAACTAACAGAGTGGCTCAGGGAAACGCTCAGAGCAGCGACCTTTATGGAGTCGAAGGCCTGCAACGGAACCGCGGGAGTGACGAACATCCTGAGAGCCATTGCGCAATTAACCAGGAGACTGAAGGACAACATTAATGCTGCCATTAATAGAGGTGTGCGAGACCAGCTCACCATCCCATAACCATTACCCGTGGCGCACTTGGGCTGACACCTGCCCACTCGACGCGCCTCCAACGTACCCTTTAGCCTGTCAATCACCCGCATCCGGGATCTATTATATTGTTATCATACATAATTAAACCATAATAAATATCAAAACCATATCACAAGTGATTTCAACAATTTAAAGCAATGCCTTAGTATTAATTGGAATAGATATCATGTTTAACTTCATTAAAATCCTTTCCATTCCATAGTGTGGGTAACAAATGAATCCCAATGTTGTGGAGATCAAATTCGACACATATTATAAAAGTTTTGAAAAATTAACTTGTAAAATTGTGAGTCCTTGTGTTATTTGGGACTATAACATTTACTTTGCAATCAAAATGCATTTACTTTTCATGTTTTTTATTTTATTTTTGAAAATTTAAACAAAATTTTAGGAAAATGTTGAAAAACAATTTACTAATTTCCTGGAAATCTTATTTTTAATTTTCAATTGGATCAACGAGGACATAATTCCCTTGGTGGAGAATGTTTTATTTTTTGTATTTGTCAATCCTAATAATTCATTTAAAAAAAATAACTAATTTTGTGAGTGGTCATTCCATGGGGAGTTCTCTAACATTGACACTGTTATGCTACTGCTTTGCCAGAACTAATGCGGTTGCATGTCCTTTTAGTGGGGGGTAAAAAAAATTCGAAGTGCTATGACACTAACAATATTATGTTACTGCTATTCCTATTGATGCCATAACTGATACTGTTGCACGTCCTTTACATAGGAGAAGAGGTTGAACAAATCTCAAATTAATATTATTAGTATGTCGGATTTCACTTTGTGGAGAAAGCTTCCTTTCCATAGTAAAAACTCCGCACAAGAACTCAGGGAGTCTATGTATGTTGCCTATTAAATTTTCCACAGCATGTCATTTAATTTAATTTATAATAATATGCAGTCACTGCACCAAGGCTTTCGAGTCGACATTCAATGTTTTTTCTCCATGCTAGAGATTCTTGACAGATTCTTCATAGATACGATTATTACTTAATCAACTATCGGCTTTGTGTCACAACCTCTACTTCTTTCTGCGGAGGGCTGCAACTCAGTGTGCCACTATTTCTTCCACCTATACATAGTTGCATTTAAACTGTAGTAGCTAGTGTGTTTATTCATAATGCGTCTGAGGATTGTATTACTGAGTTAGTGTGTGTTATTTTTGTAGTCCTGCAACATGTATTACTGAGTTATTTATTGAATTCAAAAATCCACATATTAACAATGTGTCATTCCGAGGTCAATGGTGCGTTCAATTTGTTTCAGTAAATCATTACTAAGATTTTTAGGTTGGGCTATTTTTTGGAGCAATAAATTTTTGTTTCGTTTAATGTTGATTGGTTATATGAAGATAGCAGCAAATTGCTACAACCACCACCATTACTACCACCAAAATAATTGAGATTTTAGGCACCAAATGAGCGATCCAGTGGCATTGTGAAGCTTCCCCAATGAAAGAAGGATCTGAAGCTTTATTCTTGAAGCTTGTGCCGAACCTAGAAATATTCGAAACCTTATTCTTGAAGCTCATGGTAAATCTAAAACTATTCAAAGCTCTCCATGAGCCTCAAACTTCCCCTCATTACTCTTTCCATAGTAATATGGTTAAGGGGTTGAAAACTTAGGATCAAGGGGTTTAGTATAAAAATTGTGAACGGTTGCTTGTCACATTAAAATAGAAGAACAGATATATATACTTCGCATTTCTTAAGATATATAACAATTGCAAACACAAAAATCCCCCCTAATCCACAAACATCCCTACGATCAATATCATGCCATCATTAAGTGGTATTCTTCTTCCTTCTCCACGTCCACTCTTGCAATGTCTTTCTTTTTCTCAATGTCTTGCCTTTCCCTTTTTTGTACTTAGGATTATTACAAACAATTTTTATTTATTTATTTTATTTTTTTTTCTAGCTTTGCATTTCTCTCCAACTATGTTAGATATTTTTCTTTCCACCCAACATGACACTTATCTCTACTTACACTATCTCTTGGTGGTGATTACTCCTCCTACAAGGTAGGGTGGAATTTTGACAATTAACACTTATTACTTGTCCATTACTTACGTCTCAACCACTTTAATAGTTTTTTTTTTACAATAGAACAACCTCACTATTCACATAATAATTCCCATAATATTTCCAAAAACAATATTTTATTAATTATTACATATAAACATTTACATTTGTCATTCAAAATATTTAAATTTAGTCTTGGCACCGCAGTCTAGGTCCCTAACCTAAATATTTAAAAGTAAACATAAAACGATAAAGTCTTACCAAAGTAATTGCAATAGGGTTTTTAGAAATAACATGTGACATATTGCACAAAAAATCATTATGGGTTGAATAAAAAAAATGTTAAAGACATTTCACATACAAAAGAAGCTTAGGTGCAATAGATATGACATTTTTTTAAGCCTATTACATAGAAACGAAGTTTAGGTGTGATACATATAAGGTAAAAGCTTTTAAAGGTTTATATGAGACACAAATGACAAACTACTTTAAGTGTGACATTCTTATCACATGAAATAAAACCTCTGGTGTTACACACTTATGACATGAATTAAATAATTGGTGCGATACAGAAATTCCCAAAATTTACGACCCTGTGACATATCACATAAAAAAAAATTTTTGTTGTGATACATAAAATTGTTTAAGACACATCAAATATGTTAAGTAAACCGTAAGTAGTTGTATTCCTTTATATATTAGCTTTAAGGGAGTTATCACCAATAATATTATTTTAGGTTTCTCATTAATACTAGTTTTATTGGATTGTAAACCAAACCAAGATATTTGAGTTTTATGGAATTATTAATTTGTTTATGCATTTATTTGAAACACCCAGTATCTCTATACTATTTCATCACTTGTCATATTATTTAAGAAAAAGCAATAGGAAAAATAATGCAACTTTTTACTATGTAGTTTTAGAAAAGATAAGAGCCTTGGCCTTATTAGATTTGATTTATTGCACAAATTACTTCAATTGAAATTCAACCTTGGGAAGTTTCACAACATGTTTTGTTCCTCCATTATTTTCTATGTCAAAAAGAATTTGTTGCTTCATCCTTATCATGGCATTTTTTGAATATGTTGTTCCTTGTTAGTATCTCATGAGAGAAAATAATCCACTTATGCAACACATTGTATGGATCAAAAGTTTCTACTTGCATGGCATATTGCTCAAAATACCACTTTAAATGCAACATATCCTTAACATATATCGCACAAATTTCTTCAATGTCCACATATTATATCCCTTTAACCTTTCTATTTTGGCAACAACCCTTTTGTATATCACACCATGGCAAGCGATATTTTTATGTGATATGTTGCACTTATCTAAATTTGACATCTTTAAAACAATTTTTATAGCATTAAACCAATGTTTACTGGGGTGTAATACACTATAAAGAATGTTGCACTAAACTAATGTCATTTATGTGGGTGCAATACAAATGGTTTATAAAACATATTACAATAAAATTAATTTTGGCGAGATATACAAAATCTCCAAACATGTTATACCAAATGTCTTTTTATTTTTCAATGTGATGAAAAAACTTTAGAAAATACATTACACAATTTTTTTGAAGTGGGATACACAAAAAAATACAGTGTTTTTCTATGAAGTTTGGTGATATATATATGAAACAAAGATTTCACTACACACATTGCATCTTCTCAAAATCTTTTATCCATATAACAATATTGTATTTCAACTTTTAAAAAAATTAAGTAATTATTATCATTATCATTTTATTTTTAAATTATATAGAAAGAAGACATTATCATAAATTATTAATTTTATATTTATTTTGGATTTTTATTTTTATTGTATAATTATGTCAATCAATCAATGTACCTATTTCAACTCACAATGAATGTAAGCTTGTAAAATTTGATTTTTTTTTAAATTAATGAACGAACGTAATCAATGTTACTTTGATTAACCCATATAGGGTTGTGATGTGTGGGAGCCCTCTGCTCTTGAGAGTTACAACTTAAAAATAAAATAAAAAGAAGTTAAATCATGAAATTGGTTCAATCGGGGTGTTGCGGAAGAAGTGGTGGTTGAGGTATTGCAGGTTATAAAGAGGAAGTTGGATTTAGTTTTTTAAAATTATTTGGTTTTTTTTTTAATTATTTAATATAATTATAATTTAAAATAAAATAAAAAAATTAAACCATGAAATTGGTTCAATTTGGGTGTTGTGGCAAAAGTGGAGGTTGAGGTAATGCAGCTTATAAAGAGGAAGTTGGACTTAGTTTTTTATAATTTTTTAATACAAATGCATGTAATTATAACTTAACTTAATTTAATTTTTTTTTAAATTTCAAATACTTTTTTAATAATTTAGTAATAAAATTAAATTTAAATAATACATTGTCTCATTCTTCTCTGATATTATGAAAATCGTTTCTGATATTGTGAGAATAGTTTGTGAAATAGTGATAACATATTTGATTTTTTTGGCATGTATGTCTAGCTTTCAATCCTAGAAACAGTTTTTAAAGCTTATAGTTGAGTTTACAACACTTTTAATTCAAAAAATATTTTAAATTTTGAATAAAGTTAAGGTTATAGTTGAGTTCACAACACTTTCAATTCAAAAAATATTTTAAATTTTGAATAAAGTTAAGGTGATACTTATAAGTTTATATTAATTACATTTATTAATATAATTGTGTTAATATATAAAATTTATATTATATTAATATATTTAGAGGAGAAATATATTAGTAACTTTATTTTTCCATGTAAATCCATTAATTTATATGGAATTTAGTTTCGCCCAAAAAAATCCTATAAAAAAGGATTAAAAATAAAAGTTACATTAACGAAAGTTAAACTATCCTAAGAAGCCAGGAAACCAAATCTAAAATAGTTAGATGTACCGGCATCGATTACAAGCAATTGCACTACTCTACATGAAAATTTCATGTGTCTGGTGATTATGATATTCTCCACCCACTTGCAATTGGCGCAAAATTATTGGACATTAATGCTTTTGTTAAATACACGGAATTGTGGGAGCCGCTCTGCACATGGCTGTGAGCCACTTTCCACAAAGTCACCCTGTCCTAACCAGATAGAAAGCATTAATAGGTGGCGCTAATCTCGTTGGAAATTCAAAAAAGGGTACCTGTCCCACTCAAAACCAGAAAGAGCGGAGTATGACGAGATGGCTAACCGCGTAGCCGGGCCGAGGGGACATAGATGATAAGGAAGCAGAAGATCGGCTGCTTCGTTTTTGTTTTCAATGAATTAATGATTCCACTCAACTTGCCCTATAAATGGGAGATCTCTTAGCTGCACCGTTTTATCGAGAGTGTTGTTTTAGAGATTGCCGGCGGAAAATCATCATAAAACTGTACGCTTCTTTCTTTCTGTTGGTCGTTAACGAAGAACTGCAATCTTTGAATACTCTGTAGACTAGAGATTTGTAGATCAGTGATGGATCTCAAAGTTGCGATAGCAATCCCCAAAGATTCTGCGGGGTACGTGTGCCGTATCTCCCGAGCCTTCTCACCGCCAATGCCAAAGAAACAGAACGGGGAAACTCCCACTCTTTCTGCTCCAAGGAGGACGCGAGGAGTTAACCAGAGGCAGCTCGTTATAAAAGCTGCAAGCTCTGGCGAATACCAATTTGGTTCAGGTAGGTCGTTTTGTTCATGACTGCAGAAATTATGGATATTTATCTGTAGTGGACTGCACCGATCCTTCAAACAGTTACATTAAGTGCCGAATTGTTTTGAATGCAGGTGGCCGGAATATAGTGGACGCAAATATGATACTTCTGAGAAAGCGAATTTTCGACCTCAAAATGCAGGAGACAAATTACAAGACTCCGGAAGAGTACATGGAATGGGAGAAAGAATTATATCCCGCATATCATGCGCAGGTATTCAGGGCAATTGCATGGTTGCAGTGCACTTTGATCAACACTCGCCCTGTTGTTGCAATCACACTTTTGAGTTTGATATCTGCCAGCATTCCCTTATCGATTATTATTGTATCAGCGAATCCTGTAAGTCTCGTGGGTCAAATTACGATGGCGTTACTTAGCAGCTTGCACAGTTAATGATGTGCAAATGACGTAGCTGGAAATTATTATGCATGAACGTAGAAAGAAAAACAGTTAAATATGTCATTTTTGCGTTCACTTTCCCATATTTTAGAAATCTATTTTTCGCTGAGGCGTCTTATATTGCTATCGGCTTTGCATAATTTTATTTTTTCCAAGGATTTTTTTAGTCATCCTACCATATGATTGAGATTTATCTCTCAAGCCTTCTTCTTGTAAGTTTATTTCAAGCAACAACAAAAAAAAAAAATCGGCGTACGCGTTTCTATATGGGCCCCGTGGATGGGAACTCCGTTGCTTTTTTTTTTAATTTATTTGAACGGCTGGGATTTAATGTAGGCGAATATCTCTAGAATATGGTTTGGGATCGGCGGCTATGGGGCGAGAGGGAGTGAATCGATGAATATTTTTTTTGGCGGCGATTTATTTGAAACGTGGCCCTGTCCCTTCGTTTCCATCTCTGCGTTTGTCCCATTCGGTGAAATTTGAAACGTCCGACCCGGCTCTGCCATAAAAATGGATCGACGTCTTCTGGACGATTTCGCTGCCTGTGGGAGCCAACATACGCCATCCTGCATGTAACCTTGGTAATTCCTACTGCGACTGACTGCGATGTAACCCATGTAACCATCCTGCATGTAACCATACTGAAATGGCTCATCCTCTTCGTTATGTTCTCATCATGCGGGTGCCCTTCATTAAATGCTAATTGCTCCTCGTGTTGGCTCTCCTGTTATGTATTTCGTTCGATTACGATTGGTACAGTTTCTGGACCATCGTCATGTGGCACTCTTCGACTTTTTTTGGTTATTGTGATCGTTTTGAGTTTGAATAATGGTCAGCTGTATTGTGATCATTTTCAGTTTGAATAATGGTGAGCTGTGTATGCTGCAAATTATGTTAAGGTTATCAATGCAAGCACAACACATTTCTGACAATAAAGACGATTTACCTCAGATATTTTTCTTGTATTCTTTCCATTGGATTTTGAATTCTTTTAAACAATCATCAATTTTATTTGTTAAAGCATACACAAATATAAATTACATGGTGAATGGCTGTGTCGACAAAGGCATATGCCACGCCATTGTCAATGGTTTTGATATTTCAGGTCATTTGAAAGTTATACGAACGAAGATCTTTGTTCGTTCTATCTGTGTTTATTACTTTATGTACCTCCGCGTTAGAAAAACCCTGCTAAATGATTTCTCAATCGTTCTGCAACCACGCCAAACCTTTCGTATAATAGGTGGGCGATCGGAGGCAACCACTGTCCGTACAATGCGGACCAATTTTTCTTTTTAAGGCATCCACATTGCAATTTAAATGTCTTCGGGGGAGAATTCTAAGAATACGCCTTTAAGATCCAAAATTACAGTGGGTGGGATTACAAATATAAGTTAAAATTACAGACAATATATGCTTTAAAACCATCGAAAATAGAGACGCTTTTAATCAGTCAGTCGAAGATGTTGCATTGCCGCATCTCTAAGCGTAACATGATGCTGAGCTGAATTATTTGAAAAATATTGTTTCAATGTAAAAATCAATCATTGTCAATAAACATAGTTATATTGGGTCAAAGATTGTCTCATGGTCCAACTTCACATTGTAACAACCATGGTCATGCTTGGTCCAACTTCACATTTTGATAAAGATTGTCTCAATATGAAAATCAACTAAGGTCAACCAATCATTGTCAACCAAGGTCCAATGTCCCATTGTGAAAAATATTTTCTAACTATGGTCAACCATGATCCATCAATGCATTGTGACAAAGATTTTCTTAAAATCAACCATGGTCAACCATGTTTGTTTTAGGGTTTATAATATTTATCTTACGGTTTATATAGTTTGGTTTTACAATATTAATTGTTTGGGTTTATTAGTGCTTTGGGTTTATATTATCAATTCCTTGGGTTTATCAATTTAAGGGTTCATATTCCTATGGTATAATATTATTAATAGGGTTTATAATATTATTCCTAGGTTTGAATATAAATCGTTTGGGTTTATAATCCATTGGGTTTATAGTTTCATTGGGTTTATTAGTCCCTTAGGTTTATAATAATGCAAATATGGGTTTGTGACAAATATTTTCTCAATATAGAAAGCAATCATGTTGAACTATGGCCAACCAAGGTCAATCATGGTCAACCATTGTCAATCATGGTCCACATTGCTCAAGCATGGTCAATTATGGTCTACCATGGTCCTACACCACATAGTGACAAAGATTGTCTCAATATGAATATCAACCATGGTCAAACATGGTCTCCCAAAGTCCAACATCGTATTGTAAGAGATATTTTCTCAATATCGAAATCAATCATGGTCAACCATGGTTAATAAGCATGGTCACATTGTGACAAGGATTGTCTCATGGTTCGAAATCACATTTCGAAAACCATGGTCAACTATGGTCAACCATGGTCCAACGTTGCATTGTGACAAAAATTGTCTCAATATGAAAATCAACCATGGCTAACCATTGTCCAACATTGCATGTTCCAAAGGTTGTCTCAATATGAAAATAAATCATGGGAAATCATCGTCTAACGTCGCATTATGACAAAGATTGTGTTAATATGAAAATCAACCATGGTCAACCATGCTTATTTTAGGGTTTATAATATTTATCTTAGGCTTTATATACATTGCATTTATAATATTTATCCTTTGATATTATTCCCTTGGGTTTTTAGTATTAATCTGTTGGGTTTATTATTCTCTTGGGTTTATAATATTTATCTTAGGGTTTATAAACCTTGGGTTTTAAATATTAACCCCTTGGGTTTAATATTATTCCCTTGGGTTTATAATATCAATCCATTGGGTTTATCAATCATGGTCAACCATGGTCCAATGTCGCATTGTGACAAAGATTTTTTCAATATGAAAAGCAACCAATTTCACATTTTGACAAGGATTGTCTCAATATGAAAATCAACTATGGTCAACCATGTTCCAACGTCGCATTGTGTCAAAGATTGTTTCAATATGAAAATCAATCATGGTTAACCATGGTTAATAATGGTCAACCATGGTCAATAACCATGGTGACATTGTGACAAAGATTGTCTCTTGGTCCAATGTCACATTGTGACAACCATGGTCATCCATGGTCCAATGTCACATTATGACAAACATTGTCTTAGTATGAAAATCAACCATGGCCAACCATTGTTCAATGTCACATTGTGCCAAAGGTTGTCTCAATATGAAAATCAATCATGGTCAACCATAGTCCTACATCGCATTGTGAGAAAGATTGTGTCAATATGAAAATCAAACGTAGTCAACCATGGTCAACCATGTTTATTTTAGAGTTTATAATACTTAACTTAGGGTTTTGGTTTAATATTATCCCCTTAGGTTTATTATCCCTTGGGTTTATAAAATTAATCCCTTGGGTTTAATATTATTCCCTTGGGTTTATAATACCTTGGGGTTTTAAAATTTATCCCTCGGGTTTATCAATGTAAGGGTTGATCTTTGTTCAGTTTATCAATCCCTTGGTCCAATGTCACATTCTGACAATCGTGGTCAGTCATGGTCAACCATTGTCCAACGTCACATTGTACCAAAGGTTGTCTCAATATGAAAATCAATTATGGTCAACCATTGTCCAACATCGCATTATGAAAAATATTGTGTCAATATGAAAATAAATCGTGGTCAACCATGACCAACCATGTTTATTTTAGGGTTCATAATATTTGTGTTTGGGTTTATATACATTGGGTTTATAATATTTATCCCTTGGGTTTATAATCCTTTGGTCTTTTAGTATTAATTGGTTGGGCTTATTATTCCTTTGAGTTCATAATATTTATCTTAGAATTCATATGTACCTTGTGTTTATAATAGTAATCTCTTGGATTTATGTATAATTCTAAGGGTTCATATTCCTAGGGTATAATATTATCCATAAGGTTTATAATATTAATCATAGGGCTTAATATAAACCCCTTGGGTCTATAATCATGGTCAACCATGCACAACTATGGTGCAATGTCACATTGTGACAAAGATTGTCTCGATAAGAAAATTAGCCATGGTCAACCATGGTCAAATGTTGCATTGTGATAAAGATCATCTCTATATGAAAATCAACCACAATAAAACATGGTCAACAATGTTTATTTTAGGGTTTGTATATCTTGGGTTTATAATATTTATTCCTTGGCTTTAATATTATTCCCTTGGGATTTTAGTATTAATCCTTTGGGTTTATAATATCAATCCTTTTAGTTTATTAATCTAAGGGTTCGTATTCCTAGGTATAATATTACTCAAAGGGTTTATAATATTAATATTTGAGTTTAATATTAATCTTTGGGTTTATAATCATGGTCAACCATGGTCCAATGTCACATTGCTACAAAGATTTTCTCAATATGAAAATCAACCATGGTCTAACATTCTATTGCTACAAAGATTGTCTCCATATGAAAATCAATCATGGTCAACCATAGTCCTACATCACATTATGACAAAGATTGTCTCAATATGAAAATAAGCTATGGTCAACCATGATCGTTTTAGGGTTTATAATATTTATCTTAGGGTTTATATATCTTGAGTTTATAATATTGATCCCTTGAGTTGAATATTATTTCCCTGGGTTTGTAATGTCTTGAGTGTGTAGTATAAATCCCTTGGGTTTATTATTTCCCTAAGTTTATAATATCAATCCCTTGAGTTTTTTAATCTAAAAGTTGATATTCATAAGATATAATGTTATTCATAAGTTTTTAATATTACTACTTAATAATAATTAATATAAATTATAACAAAAACCATAGTTATATTAATAAATAAATAAAAACAATAAATATATTAATAAAACAATATTCAATATTGTTTTATTATTTTATTATAATAATACTAATTATTTTATTATTAATTATTAATAATTAATAAAATAATAGTTAATTATTAATTATTAATAAATTATTTTATTATTAATTATTATTTTATATTAATATTATTAATTATTTTATTATGATTTTATTATTAATTATTTAATTAATAATTAAATGGATTATTTAAATAATTAATAATATTTATAATTAACAATATTAATAACAATATTTAATGTATTAATTTAGCATATTAGATTTATAAGTTGATGCCTATAGCGTATATCAACCACATTTATTAATGTGATTGTGCTAGTTTCTAAAGATGTTTTTTTAGTTATCTTACCATATGATTGAGATTTATCTCTCAATCCTTAACCTTATATGTTTATTTCAAGCTATAATATAAAAAATCTAAAATAGATATCCTTTCCTTTTCATTCCTTCGTCTTATTCATCCTCTATCCTTTTCTCCTCGTTTTTCCATCCCTTCATTTCCTTTCTCTGAGATGTATGGGTTTTGACATAACACTAGCTATACGATTGAAATTGTTTCATCATTTGATGGATCCCATATCATCAAATGATGAATGTTCACTATAACATCAAGATTTTATTCAGGTCATATTAATTAAATATGAGACAACCTCAAGATAAGCTCGATGTACTAAAGAGTTGTGGTGATTTTGTGCTTGTCGTTCGTTGAGAAGAGTTTTTTAGATTTCAACAGAGCCAACTGCCTCAATTCCCAATCAGCTAAGAAGGGTAATCCAAAATTATCATTTTCAACTATATATGTAACCAACACAATGTCCCATCATCTCAACAATGCAAGATCATGGAGATGTAGCACTTTTAAAACATTGAGCTTTGTTTGATATATATAAGAGAATAATGACACATGTTATTATTCTAACTATTAAAAGTAACTTTTGTAACCTCTTTCAAAGTGAAAACTTGTAAGACCGTTTAATTTCTACAATTTGTATGTATATAAATATGTGTTGAATGATATTATAAATTTGGCGATAATATTTGTTTGCTAAAATTATAAACCCTCGAAGGAGGTGGTCAGATAGTTTACTGTCTTAACAAGCATTTTCCTACTTATATTCGTTAGTTATAAATAAATGGTATTCATGGATTTAACAAGATCAATGGAATAAACTAGGCTTGGATATGTTACAAAAATATTAGATAAGTACTTTGAAAAGGTACAGTATGTATATATGTGTGCAGAACAATAAGTTTTGATCTTATATAGAAATATTTGCAAACTAATTCCTAAAACAGAAAAATATACAATGGTCAGAACATAAAACAAATATACACATATTTTTCCTTGTATCCTAAAACTGAGCATTCCTTTTAATGTTACAATACATATATATACTTTCTGAAACATTCATAAACCCCAATCCACTAACTTTGGATTAGAATATAATCATAGTTCTCTTGACCGGATCTACAAATACCATGGGAAAAAACCATTGTGCCCAAAAATCGTGCGTGAAAACCATGTGAAAAACCATGAATAGTTCCGCCCAACATCTTGGGGTCTGCCTCCCGTCCTTCGGTCCACATAAACTAAAAAAAATTGATGTGTGGAAAGAATATAAAACACACCCAACATTCTCCCACTTGTTGGTATCTTTCCACACTGGGGTCACAGGAGAGCTTAGTCATTGGTCCAAGGCTACAATGCTCATTGTTTCTCTACATGGGCATGAGTGCGATTGGGACCCTCGAGTCAATTCCACAACATGGGTATGCCTGCGACTCGGGACTTTCCCAAGCAGTTTTGTGTCCGCGACTCCAAATTTTGTGCTATTTTTCAAGCCCAATGCTTGGGTCACTGCCTAGAACTCCATGACACTTCCAAAAATGAAAAATAACAGCAAAATAATGATACAATGCATTTATTTAAACAAGGACTTGACTAGCCATGACTGGCATTTCATTAAATATGTCACAAAGATGCAATCTGCCGGTCATAACAACATATCTGAGCATAGGGGTCTCATACTTATCTGAGAATCGCTAAGAAGCATTGATTCCTTATCACATTAGCCGCATTATCATCTATTAGGTCACATATTCATTGTACATACAATGATTAACTGAAACATGATGGGGGCCATATATTTTCACTATCATAAAACTCATTCATATACAACATATAACCAACAAAAATATCAAAGATATAACAACCATATAAGACACATATAAACACGTATACTTACCCATAAAATACCAAGGAGAAAGAGAGCTCTTATTGATGATTGCATAGGCTGACCACACATGGGACTTCCACGAACCACCCTACCATAGGCTAGGCTGAACCAAATATTTCTTTCATCCAGTCACCCTCGTGCCATATTCCAAGCATGAATGTGGGATCTCATAAAACAAATTAATCAAAACCATCCAGGGCTTCCAGAGGCCAAACCACCTAAACCCTCAACCAGTGATCCCACCTCATGGTCAAACATCACTAACCATCACCAGATTGGTCTCTTCCCAAGTTGTTTAGGGCTCTAGAGCATTGTTCCAACCCGACTTCTAGGACTAGTAACTCAACCCACAACTGTTGTTGGGCTCGAAAGCATTTGTCCAACCAAGGATTTAGGACTAGTAACTGTTATCTTTGCTGTGCAAAAGCATCAAAAATGGATTCAAACACTCTCAAAGGCTGCAAACACACTTATAATCATGCCAAAGGAACCATTGATGCTGTCGAAATCCTCAAATTTTGGCTAAAAGTCTTCCACCGATCAAAAAATTTGCAAGAGGAAAGCCCTTTGGAGGGTAGAAATACACTATCGGGAGGCGAAAATACCCCAAAAAACCATGTAAAAATCAAATTACAGGCTTAAGGATCCGCATTAATCTCAGCCGTTGGATCTGGCCGATCAACGGTCCAGATCGCGTCGGCATATCGCAAGTCGGGGGAGGCAGCGGCAGCGACATGAGACATCGCCGATGAGCGATCGCCGATATCGCATCGGCGTATCGCAATGGAGGATTTACAAAGGGGCTTTATTATTGTGCGATGAGCGATCGCCGATATCGCATCGGCGTATCGCTATCGGCATTTCCAATGGAGCATGGCCTTTTGCATATATATGAGCGATCGCCGATGGGCCGGACCCGATGGCGTTATAAGTTATTTCTCATAGATTATCGGGTCCGCGGCAATATCGCATTGGCAATATCAAAGAAATCGGGGCTTGCATGTTTTGCGATTTGTGATCGCCGATGGGCCGGACCCGACGGCGGTGTTAATTCCTTTTGATAGATTATCGGGTTCGCAGCGATATCGCTATCGCGATTTCAAAGGGGCAGTGGCAATGGAGATCAGTGATTAAGCGAGGACTGTTGATTGCGTGCACGGATCAACAGCTCACGCTGCGTCGGCTTTTCGCTATCGGCAAAACCAAAGGGACAGGGCCTTCACATAGGATATGCTTCCGACCCGATAAGGAAGACCCGATAGATGATTGAACCAGGCTTGAGAACTTTTAAAGTCCAAATGAAGCAGAAATGGGTGGGATTTAGCAGTATTGCAGCGTTTTCGATGTTTATGACCCAAACAGACACAATAACAGAAAAGAAACATTTGCAGCTATTGTCTGAAAGGGACCGGTGCAGGGATTTCATAGGAACGATAGCCACTCCATTGCAGGTTCAAGCGGCAAGCCATCCTTAAAGAAATCGTGCAGTTATGATTACATACCAGAAGAAGGATTTGGCAGAGGGACAGCGGCCAGCAAACAGAACCCGGAAAGGGAAGGAGAAGGGCCACTATACGCCTAAAACCAAATCAAATAAAATCATGGAGCTTAACAACCCTAGGAGTGCAACAGTCATCCTAACAAACATGATGGGGCATCTTTGGCATGAGGGAGCTCCCATACATCACAGCAGGCCGCCCAAAATATCTGAGTATGGTTATTCCTCTGTCAGAAGAGGAAAACCTCCGAGCCATGCCTGCCTATTGAGGGAATCAAACGGTTATGGGACAGATCAGACAAGTTTAAGACTCCGAGCCTTCTAGAGAGCTCAGGAGCATTGTAAAGGGCCTATAAAAGGCAGAAAACTAAATGTAACAAGGGTTCAACTTTTGGATATTATTCCTCCCCTTTTTTCTCGAGCTTCTCATCTGCAGTCTTTAGTAATACAAGCTTCTTTTGCTACTACATGTTTAATGTCCATTTCTCTTCTGTTCTATGCTTGCACTTGAACAGTTTGTTCAGGTTTTCTGTGTGTTTAAGGCCAGATAACTGTCATCTTATCTCTGCTTTGATATACTAGATTTGCAAGCTTCTTTACTGCCTATGGCTAGCCATTTATATGTGGGATTATATGTGCATCTGCCAGTATAGTCAGTGAGTTCTTTTACTGCCTGTAGCTAGCCATTTATATAGGTCCATCTATGCTATCTGTTGGCATAGTCAGTGTTCTCCATCTATCCATTAATCTACAAACTATTGAGCATTAGAAGTCTAAAGCCTTGTGTTGTTGGGGGTGTTCATGCATGTCTTGAGTGTGAATAGAGCTAGAATGGTTATCCGACTTGATCCAAACCATCTTTCATTCCAATAGTTCAGAGAACAATATTGAAGATTATATGTTACCAGGCATCTCTGATTTACAACCTCAGAGAGTTTCCTGGAGTGATAACAAAATTGGCGTTGTTGCCGAGGAACTGGAAACTGAAGCTCAGCTTCCCTGGGAAACGACACAGACCCAACTTTGATGATAGACAAAGTCTGGGCACGTTTTTGGTTGTAATCATCTATCTGGCGACTCTACTGGAGGATGAACCTCTTGGTGACTCCACTTCATAATTCTGGCTCAGTTTGTGAGGCATACATGGAGAAATCCTCAGAAATCGCAAGCTGACCCAGCGCCTGACCGGGGAAAGACAATCAAGGAGAATAAAGTATTGCAGAAAGGAGCATCGGGTTCAGGTAAACCTAAACAATACTCTATATCTCTTCAGCAAGATCTTGCAATAGAACAAATACAGGTTGAGAGTACAGATTCAAATACTAGCAGTGAAGAAAAGCTCTCAGAAATTCATAAAGTTCCTTGTTCTATAATTTCTCCTTTTGTTGTTAGCCCAAAGGGAACCCCACCTCCTATTCACCATACTCCTTTGGTCTTACCAATCACTCCTCCGCCTTCCATCTTTCAGACTCCTTGTACCCTTTTAGCCACCACAGTTATGGCAAGTCCGCAAGCACCCACCAAAATGGAAAGAATCATAGTCACTAGGTATGGACCTCTAATACTGCCCACTCCTTTGAATGCTATGCCCACTGGAGAATATCATAAGTATATGCCTAAGTTCACTGGGACTGAAGGTGTCACTGCTGAAGAACACCTTGAGTCAATTTATAGCTATGCTGATAATCTGGATATTAGTGAAGATGATGTGTGGATGAGAGTCTTTGTCCAAAGTCTAGATGGGGAGGCTAGGAAATGGTTTAGAGAACAAGCCTCGAGATCTATAGCAGATATCGAAGCTTTAGATGATACGTTCCTAAAACATTGGGGAGATAAAAAAGACCTTCTATACAACATACGGAGTTTGGAAACCTGAAGAGGGAAAATGGGGAATCCTTGCATGATTTTAATAAAAGATTCAACCGTATGTATAGTAAGATACCAGCTGAGGTAAAGCCTACCCCCACCTCTGCCAAACTTGCCTACGCCAGTGCCTTTGACTCTAATTTTTGTTTGATGTTGAGAGAAAGAAGATGTGCTACCCTAGCTGAAATGCATGATGCGGCACTAGAGGTCGAATCTAACATTATGGCTGCAGAAAAGCTCAAAATTCACGCTGATAGAAGGAGGCATAGAGGTGAGGCTTCTTCTCCCTCTGCTTCATATTCAGATACCAAACTTGATAAAATGAATAGAATGATCGAGTCATTGTCTGCTAAAATTTCTAAGCTGGAGGTTGAGCAGAACTCTGGGAAGACAAGGCTCCCAAGCACATTTGCACCAAGAAATCCAAATCCATTTAGAAGAACAAGCGAACAATCGCAAATCATTCAGAGGGGTAAAGAAACTAACGAAGATCAAAGAGTTAAGGCTCCTTTGCAAAATGTGATCATGGAGGAGGAACAGATTGAAGATGAGGATGAAATTCTCTGTATGGAAGATAAAGGTAGTGATGCCTTTTTGATAGTGGCTGCATACGAAGAGTCTTTGCTGCAGGAGCAAGACAGTCGAAGGTGGGACAGAGAGGCTATTCTATAAACTGGGGAGCAGCAAAGATATAATCTAAGGTCAAATGCAAATAATATCAAGGAGAATCCTGCCCAAAAAGCTACCATCCAAACAGAGACCCAGAATAGCAGACAAAGAAGACCAGCAGCTGATCCAGTCACCCTCAAAGCACCAGTTCAAGAGGTAAAAGGTCCTGACAAGCTACCTCTCTCTTTCAGCTTCGAATCAGAAGTTCAGAAGTTAAAAATAATTGTGCCTCTGACAGAACTGGTGAAGAGTGAAATGTTTAGAAAGCCTATCCTTGAGGCTCTCGAGCTGAAGATCACACGAACCTCCACTGACTTTGTCAATTTGCAAGACGATAGGCCTGCAGTTGTGCTAAGCCCAATGACTGAACCTGCCAATGATAGTTCCCCATCTTTTTATGTCTCCTTGACCATTCATGACAAAATTCTCCACAACTGCCTCCTAGATACAGGTGCCAGTCACAATCTGATGCCCAAAACTGTCATGGAAGAGTTAGGCCTTGACATCACCAGACCATATCATGACCTATTCTCATTTGATTCGAGGAAGGTGAAATGTCTGGGATTGATTAAAGATTTAGCCATTTCCCTAACCCAGCTGCCCATGAAGAGCATAATGATGGATATTGTGGTGGCAGATGTCCCTCCTAAGTTTGGCATGCTGTTGTCCAGAGGATGGATTAAGAGACTAGGTGGGACATTGCAGAATGACCTATCTTATGCCACTGTCCCAGTTTTTGGAGGAGAAAGCAGGAGATTGTATAGAGAAGCACAGTTGGCGTACATCATCAGTGATGAAAATAATCCTTCTAATCATCCTATTTATGCGGTGGACACTGATTTTGGAGCATGTATCCTCCAAATTGAAGAATCTCAGAAGGCCTCGTTGCAGCTCAAGAAACCAATTGTTCAGGCTGAGGGGAAGCAAGCAAATCAGGTTTGGGAGATGTTCTTCGATGGAGCATGTTCCAAGGAGACTGCAGGAGCAGGGGTGGTGCTGATATCTCCAAAACAAGAAAGCACACAGCTGTCTTTTAAGCTGGCCTTCCAAGTCACCAATAATATAGCAGAGTATGAGGCTCTGATACTGGGCCTTAATGCAGCAAAAGACAGAGGAATCCAGAATCTGAAAGTATTTGGAGATGCTGATTTGATCATTCAGCAAGTAAATAAAACGTTTCAAGCGAAGCACCCAAGGCTGAAAGCATACAGAGATGAGGTATGGAGGATCAGAGACTCTTTTGATTATTTCTGTATTTCATATATTCCTAGAGCCCAGAATCAGCTTGCTGATTCCCTTGCTGTGTCTGCTAGTCTATTTATCCCTCCCATGCCGCCCAGGCTGGTTTACGAAGTCCAAATGAAATTTAGGCCATCCTTGCCTGATAATGTCCAGCATTGGAAAGTTTTTGATGATGACGATGAGATAAATAGGTTTCTGCAAGTCATTGATGAATTTTCCGAAATGCAAATTGACCAAGAAAACGAAGCCTTGCAAGAGAACCCCCAATCCCAGCTTAGAAACAAAATTGGCAAAGATAGCATTGTTCAGCTTCCCAGCAATCATATTCCTAAGGGTCTAATTCCTCTAGAAAGACTGTTTGACCAAAACGATGTACCCTACAAGGCTACCCAAAAAGAAGATTCGTCTACAGTCTGTCAGCATGATATAGGGAGTCCAGGTCAGCCTAGATATATAAAGCTCATGTATCTGCTGACCAAAGTTCTGAATACTGCACATTAATGAAGCAATTTGTTGATGTCTTCGCCTGGGAATATAGTGACCTGAAAACCTATGATAAGAATATCATCCAGCATAAAATCCCTTTAGAGAAGGGCACCATACCTTTCAAACAAAAGCTGAGGCCAATAAATCCTATGCTTATCCCTCTGATCGAAAAAGAAATAAAAAAGTTGTTGGCTGCCAAAATCATAGTCCCTCTCAGATATTCCAAGTGGGTAGCCAACCTAGTAGTGGTGAGAAAGAAAAGTGGAGAAATCAGACTCTGTGTTGATTTCAGAAACTTAAATAAATGCTCCAAGAAAGACAATTATCCTCTACCCAAGATGGAGCACTTGCTGCAGAAGGTCTCAGAAGCCAAAATGATGTCTTTCTTGGATGGATTTTCAGGGTATAATCAGGTTGCTGTGCATCCGGATGATCAGGAGAAGACTGCATTCACCACTCCTTGGGGCACCTTTATGTATTCCAAGATGCCTTTTGGGTTGATGAATTCTAGAGCCACCTTTCAGAGAGCTATGGATATAGCATTTGTGGGAGAAAAGGATAAGTTTGTCCTTATCTACCTGGATGATATAACAGTATACTCCAGCAACCATCAAGACCATGTGCAACATTTGAAGAAAGTGTTTTTGAAGTGCAGAAGGTTTGGGATTTCAGTAAATCCTAAGAAGTGACAGTTTGCGTTAGAAGAAGGCAAGTTGTTGGAACATATTGTTTCTGCTGCAGGTGTCCGAATTGACCTAGAAAGAGTAAAAGTGATACAGACCTTGTCTTTCCCGAGATCGAAGAAGGACATCCAGTCTTTTCTAGGAAAGATTAATTTTGTAAGGAGGTTTATCCCAAATTTTGTAGAACTTGTGAAGCATACTAAACCTCTATTTTGAAGAAGGGGTCAGAGATCAAGTGGAATGGTGTAGCGAGAAGGTCATTTGAGTCCATTAAAAAGGCAATTATGGAGGCTCCCACTTTAATCAATCCAGATTATAGCAAGGAGTTTCGCATATTTTCTTTTGCCTCTGACGACACCCTTGCAGCTGTCCTGTTGCAGCAAGATGAAGCAGGTCAAGAGCATCCAGTGGCCTTTTTTAGCAAGAATCTGAGGGATGCTGAACTAAGGTATGATATTATTGAAAAGCAAGCTTATGCTCTTATCAAATCTTTGAAAGCTTTCAGAGTGTACATCTTGCATTCCAAAATAGTTGCATATGTGCCTTCTGCTGCAATAAAGGATGTCTTAACGCAGCCTGATGTTGATGGAAAAAGAGTGAAATGGATTGCAAAAATGATAGAATTCAACATAGAGCTGAAGCCCACCAAGCTGGTAAGAGGTCAGGGGCTTGCTAAACTGTTGGCTGAAGAAAATTGCAGGTCTTTGGACATGGATTTCTTGTTCAATGTAGCAGAAAATGGTCAAATAGAAGAGCATGAAACTGCTGAAACGCAGAGAGGACAGTCAGTGGCCGAGAACCTAGCTTCATGTAGCTGGTATGCTGCAATAATTAATTTCCTGCTAAAGCTAGAAGTTCCTTCAGAATTATCTCAAAGTCAAGCAAGAACGTTAAAGCTCAAGGAAATGAAATATTGCATAAATGATAGCTTTCTTTATTGGAGGGATCCATCTGGAGTGCTTTTAAGATGCCTGGACAAAGAACAATCAATAGAAGTTATGCAGCAATTCCATAACAGCATGTGTGGAGGACATCATTATTGGAGGACTACAGCCCAAAAGATTCTCAGAGCTGGGTACTATTGGCCCTCTTTATTTTCTGATGCATTTGCTTTTGTTAAATCTTGTGACAGGTGCCAAAGATTTGAAGGTAAGCAGCAATTAAAATCCCTGCCTCTAAAGCCAATAATTGCAAAAGGACCTTTTCAGCAGTGGGGCTTGGATTTCATTGGTGAAATCAACCCACACTCCAGTGGCCAGCACAGGTGGATATTAGTTGCCACTGATTATTTTACAAAATGGATTGAAGCAATCCCAACAAGGAAGGTTGATCATAATGTGGTAATGAAATTTTTATCAGAAAAAATTTTCAGCAGATTTGGTTGCCCACATAAGCTTATAACAGATAATGCAGTATCGTTCAAGGCAAAAGAGTTGATGGAAATGTGTGATTCAATGGGCATTAAACTTGTTCATTCCACCTCCTATTACCCCCAAGGGAATGGTTTAGCAGAATCCTCTAATAAAAGTTTGATCAGGATTATTAAGAAGTTGTTAGAGGATAATAAGAAGAATTGGGATGCCAAGCTCAAATATGCACTTTGGGCAGACAGAGTGACCATCAAAAGATCCACAGGCTGCTCTCCTTTCAAGCTGGTATATGGTACTGATGCTATTTTTCCAATTCAACTTACCCTCCATGTGGCAAAGTTGCTCCAAACAGCGCAAAATGAAGAAGATGTTATGGCCAATAGAATCACTGATTTAACATAATTATATCATATCAGAGAGCAGTTGATTGAAAAAGCTACAACACATCAGCAAAAGATCAAGGAAGTCTTTGACAAGAAGGCAAAAAGAAATAATTTGCAGGTTGGAGATTTGGTTCTAAAATGGGATGCATTTAAAGAAAAGAAAGGCAATCATGGGAAGTTTGATGCTCTTTGGACAGGCCCTTTCATCATTTCACAGATTCAAGGAAACAACACCTTCATACTAAAAAGTATGGAAGAAGAACCAGTTTTTGATGGCCCTGTTAATGGGCGGTTTTTGAAAAACTATGTGATTTAAGGTCTTTTGGCCTTAAAAGCTGTAAATATTCTGCTTTTATCAGTTTTTAGTATAGCTGTAGTAGACTCCATGCCCAATGGAACACTAGGAATTTTGGCTAATTTTTTTGTTGCTAGAAACTTGAAAGGCATTGATCTGTAGGTTCTTGAGACCTCACAGGGAGGATCTCATCCCTAGAAGGAGCCAGTGTTAGCTTTGTTGTGCAAAAGCATCAAAAATGGATTCAAACACTCTCAAAGGCTGCAAACACACTTATAATCATGCCAAAGGAACCATTGATGCTGTCGAAATCCTCAAATTTTGGCTAAAAGTCTTCCACTGATCAAAAAATTTGCAAGAGGAAAGCCCTTTGGAGGGCAGAAATACACTATCGGGAGGCGAAAATACCCCAAAAAACCATGTAAAAATCAAATTACAAGCTTAAGGATCCGCATTAATCTCAGTCGTTGGATCTGGCCGATCAACAGTCCAGATCGCGTTGGCGTATCGCAAGTTGGGGGAGGCAGCAGCAGCGACATGAGACATCGTTGATGAGCGATCGCCGATATCGCATCGGCGTTTTGCAATGAAGGATTTACAAAGGGGCTTTATTATTGTGCGATGAGCGATCTCCGATATCGCATCGGCGTATCGCTATTGGCGTTTCCAATGGAGCATGGCCTTTTGCATATATATGAGCGATCGCCGATGGGCTGAACCCAATGGCGTTATAAGTTATTTCTCATAGATTATCGGGTCCACGGCAATATCGCATCGGCAATATCAAAGAAATCGAGGCTTGCATGTTTTGCGATTTGCAATCGCCGATGGGCCGGACCCGACGGCGGTGTTAATTCCTTTTGATAGATTATCGGGTCCGCAGTGATATCACTATCGGCGATTTCAAAGGGGCAGTGGCAATGGAGATCAGCGATTAAGCGAGGACCATTGATCGCGTGCACGGATCAACGGCTCACGCTGCGTCGGCTTTTCGCTATCGGCAAAACCAAAGGGACAGGGCCTTCACATAGGATATGCTTCCGACCAGATAAGGCGGACCCGATAGATGATTGAACCAGGCTTGAGGACTTTTAAAGTCCAAATGAAGCAGAAATGGGTGGGATTTAGCAGTATTGCAGCATTTTCGCTATCTATGACCCAAACTGACACAATAACAGAAAAGAAACATTTGCAGCTATTGTCAGAAAGGGACCGGTGCAGGGATTTCATAGGAACGATAGCCACTCCATTGCAGGTTCAAGTGGCAAGCCATCCTTAAAGAAATCGTGCAGTTATGATTACATACCAGAAGAAGGATTTGGCAGAGGGACAGCGGCCGACAAACAGAACCCGGAAAGGGAAGGAGAAGGGCCACTCTACGCCTCAAACCAAATCAAATAAAATCATGGAGCTTAACGACCCTGCCAGTGCAGCAGTCATCCTAACAAACATGATGGGGCATCTTTGGCATGAGGGAGCTCCCATACATCACAGCAGGCCGCCCAAAATATTTGAGTATGGTTATTCCTCTGTCAGAAGAGGAAAACCTCCGAGCCATGCCTGCCTATTGAGGGAATCAAACGGTTATGGGACAGATCAGACAAGTTTAAGACTCCGATCCTTCTAGAGAGCTCAAGAGCATTGTCAAGGGCCTATAAAAGGCAGAAAACTAAATGTAACAAGGGTTCAACTTTTGGAGATTATTCCTCCCCTGTTTTCTCGAGCTTCTCATCTGCAGTCTTTAGTAATACAAGCTTCTTTTGCTGCTACATGTTTAATGTCCATTTCTCTTCTGTTCTATGCTTGCACTTGAACATTTTGTTCAGGTTTTCAGTGTGTTTAAGGCCAGATAACTGTCATCTTATCTCTGCTTTGATATACTAGATTTGCAAGCTTCTTTGCTGCCTATGGCTAGCCATTTATATGTGTGATTATATGTGCATCTGCCAGTATAGTCAGTGAGTTCTTTTACTGCCTGTAGCTAGCCATTCATATAGGTCCATGTATGCTATCTGCCCGCATAGTCAGTGTTCTCCATCTATCCATTAATCTACAAACTATTGAGCATTAGCAGTCTAAAGCCTTGTGTTTTTGGGGGTGTTCATGCATGTCTTGAGTGTGAATAGAGCTGGAATGGTTATCCGACTTGATCCAAACCATCTTTCATTCTAATAGTTCAAAGAACAATATTGTAGATTATATGTTACCAGGCATCTCTGATTTACAACCTCAAAGAGTTTCCTGGAGTGATAACAGTAACTCATACCAACAAGCGCTCTGGAGCATTTGTCCAACCAAGGCTTCCAGGACTAGTAACTCAACCCAAGTTGTTACAGGGCTTCGAGAGCGTTTTTCCAACCAAGGCTTCGGGACTAGTAACTCAACCCAAGTCGTTATAGGGCTTCCAAAGCGTTTGTCAAACCAAGGCTCCAGGAACTAATAACTCCACCCATAGCCAAAGGAACAAGAAAAACAACTAGAAAGCAAAAATAAAACCCCCAACACGATGGCTATCCAAGAAATGGCAAAGATAAGAAAATCCATTGTCAATCTAGGCAATCCTCCATGCCAATGACAGATCATAACCAAGAAACCACATGCATGTTCCATGCATGGCAAACTAGTAAGGAAACCATACATGCAAATACCTGGAAAGAAATCCAACTATAGTTGTTGATCCCATTGTCCTCTTGCACTTTCTTTCTTTTTCTTTTCCTTCTTACTCCAAATCCCAAGTATGCCACACTCCTCTAAGAGTGATCCAAGAAAATCTAAGTGTCCAAGAGTATGAGAGAGAGAGAATAAAAAAGAGCTCCACCAAAACTTGTCAAAAGATTACCAACTGATCCTCAGAAGCCTTTTTATCAATGAGGCCTCTGTTTTCTTCATTTTCCATTATTTTTCTTCATTTTCCTCCTCACATGCAACCTATGACCTTTCACCTTCCTTTTCTCTTAATTTCCATTATTTTCATAAATAAATTCCAAATAATGCCTCTTTTCCTTTTCAAAGACTTTGCCATTGCCTTTGCCAATTTCCTTAGCCATAATAATCCAAATGAACACCCATTAGGATGTTTTTCCCACCATTTAACTTGGAATACATGTCTCATGACCGTTGTCTTATATATTTTTACATGGATTTTTAACCAGGGCTATTATAGAACCCTCCCCTTGGGGAACACCGTCCTTAGTGTTCAATGATACCTACAACCAGCAAGATCGCTGAAAAGAAAAACATATTGCCCATGGAGCTTTATAACATAGCTCATTGTAGTATTTATAATGACCACTGTTGAAACATGACAAACTTACCATTTACTGGAGCTTTATAACACTACTCATTACGATATTTACAATAACAAACACATATACTCATGCACATTTTCTTTAACTAGCAAATAACCATACAGTCTATGGAGATTTATAAATCCAGTTCGATACAATATTTACAATAATATACACATATACACATATGCACCTTTTCTCAACCAAAAAATAAAATGATACGATGCCTACATCCGCAACAAGGGAATCCAAAGGCTTACACCTCCACCCTCAAAGTAATACCAGGATTCACCTCCTTCCCAGGAAGTCCAGAATCCACTACCAAATTCAAACTACATCCAATGTCTAGTGCTACAATTCTACGCCACTTGTCCTCTTACTGAATAATTACTGACTCATTGTTCCAGGGCACACTCCCAATTTGCATCTGATTCCATCTAACAATGCTAATGACCAAAAAAAATCCAACCACGACCTTCCCTTCTCTGCTACACAGTCCCTTGGGAAATCTGGTCACCCCCTTCCGCGCAGTCACACACCTTCCAAGTTTTGCTGGCACCCCCATCCTTGGAAGTCCATTGCTTAGCAAGGTTTCCTCGCATCGCAAGGTCCAAAAACCAAGGCATATCCCTCCCTAAAAACCATCATACCGGTCATAACATGCTCATGGAAATCAATGGACACTATTGGGTACTAGTGTCCCACAATGGCCCTGCTCCTTATGTGCTTTACTAGCATACAACTACCCATTCCAATTCATTTCACTGATGCTACTAATTCTTGCAGTCGGTTTCAACCATCCCAAACCAGGTATTGCATGCTTTCCTATACCAAGCACATAATTTCCATTAGATTCAAGAAAAATTGAAATAAATCCAAATCATACATCATCAGTGGCCCGTCAATAAGGTACACTTGCACTTATGTTCACTTCCTGTCACAACAAGCTAAACAATCTCTTGACCAAATCATCACGTATAAACATATCACATCCAGTTAGCTTAAAACAAAACCATCATAGATCAAAATCATGAATCACATGAAATCATCATAAACAAAATTGATATATCACATGTAACCATCATGAATCATAAGCATAGATCACGTGCATAATAAAACTGAAATAAAATATTGATACTTATCCTTTAATCGATCCTTTCCGTATGCACACTAGATTGGTTACCACACCTAGAAAGCACCCAATGTCTTTTGTTTTATTCAATCACGTACACATACACACAGTGTACATCACAACACATACATCTATGCACAACATATAACACCACACAATACATACACATACACCTAATATACATCATGACACATACACCTACACCCGGTCTACAACACAACACCATACATATACCTACACCTGGTGTGCGACACAACACATATATACACCTACACCTGATATACATCACGACACATACACCTACACCCGATATACATCACGACACAATACATACTCCTACATTTGGTGTACAACACAATATACATACCTACACATCGTACAACACAATGAATACGCATGTCACGATACCACAATTACACAATACACATACATAATATCACATGCCCACAACACAACATGTGTGACATGCACACAATACCACATGTACACCAGTACCATATGCACAACATGTACACAGTACCACATGTACACAAAACCACCTAGACAATGTGTGCACAACATCACATGTACATGACACCACCTGCACAATGTGTACACAATGCCACATATACACCACACCACATGTACAACTTGTACACAATACCACATGTACAAAGAACCACATGCATGTCATATACACGACACCACATGTACATAGCGCCACATGCACAACATGTACACAACACCACCTACACACAGTACCACATGTACAACATGTACACAACACCACATGCACACAACACCACATGTACAATCATGCACACAACACCATGTGTACATAGCACCACATGTACAACATTCACACAACACAATATGTACATAGTATTACATATAAAACATGTACATAGCACTATATGTACACAAAATCACATATCCAACATGTGCATGACACCATATGCATGCAACACCGCATATTCATCATGTGTATAGTACAATATGTACACAACACCTCATATCCAACATGTACGTAGCATCATCTATACTCAACACTGCATATGCATTATACACAAAACACCATATATAGAACATGCACTCAACACCACAGGGACAATCACTGAATATACAATATGCACAACGTATACACAATAGTAGCATTGTACATCCAAAACCACATTGTATCTACCAAGAAACCTTGCTTCCAGTGTCTCTTTGCCATCCATGCTTATCTTAGCATGTCGTGGATCACAATGTTTTCATTCCGCTAATGTATCTCTCAGCATTACTTGTCCATAACGTAAACATAGACATAGTATAAACACATAAATTCAATTCATATCCACATGATACTGACCTTGTAGATCTGTCAGGGTTATTCTTCCCACTTGATTCCTCATAAGCTAGGAACCTCTTCATGTTATTAACTTGCATACTCAATCATTCCTACACAAGAATAATCCCTGACAACCTTGTTGGACAGTGACATAGATACATAGATACATAAATACATATACATAAACATTAGCATAAAAACATCATGATCTTTTGAGACAACGACATACATGCATACATGTGTACATATATAGACATCATCATAATCATGATCACAACATAATTACGAGATATCATAAGGTCTAGGTTAAGAAAATTCCCTTTATTTGTGCACAACATTGAGAACAATAATTCCCAACTTACCCAAGGCATATGATGCCTCAGATCCATTTACTTCACCTTTCTTGTTACCTTTCTTATGATTGTCATGCCATTGTCCATTTACACCAATGGACCCAAACAATCCAATTGATTATCATACTCTTGCCTTCAGTTTCTCTTATACATGAACAAATATTTATTCGAGTCTTACATTACATGTTAGGTTTCATTTAGCTCTCCCTGAGCTCCATTAACTTTCCTCTTTCCAACCAATTCCCAAGACCATCAAAACATAAAAGGCAAGAATAAGAAACAAACAAGAAGAAGACCATGAAAAATCAATAACAATATGACACCACAAACAAAGTGGTATGGCCATACTCTAGACAAAAACAAAACTGCAAATCAAGCAAAAACAAAGCACAAAGCACCAAAATCACAAGACTTTCAACAAACACCATGACTCAATCCCATGGATTCCCAGTGCTTCCAAAGGAAAGATCCACCTGAGCCTTCTTCAATAGTTCATGGTAGTCTCTTTTCCCATGAAATCCCCTGCATCATACTGCCATAAACACACAATTATCAGTGCATAAGTAAACATAACAATATACTAGTTATCTTACCTTGTTGTGCCAAGCATGTTGCCACATTGTGCACTTGCACATATCATTCCTCAAGCGATTCCAATTCTCTCAATGAACCCAACTATAACTATAAACTATATAATATATCTGTCAAATACATATTTAGGAATATAACATATATCCACATAATGTTAGACAAAATCTAGGTTAAGAAGACTCCATCTATTCAAAGAATTCATTTGTTTGGAATTGCAGCTTCCAAATATAGCCAAAGGAATCCTCACCCAATTCCCTTCTTTTACCTTTTTACCTTGCTATAATCAAGTCTTACTATGTACTGTCACATCACCCCATTATTAGTTATATAAACAATCCAACTATTACCTTGTCATGCTAATACCAAGCATGTTGCCCTGCAACAATTCACACATGTTAGTCACATCTTCCAAAAATCAAGGCATCATGTCTATGAATTTGAAATGAACCTTTACCAAGTCTAACAGCCATGTCATACTCAACAATCAATTCACATTCATCAATCATAATTCATAATGCTACAACTATCACCTACTTACACTCAAGTACATATCAGTTGTCTTAACACATATGTATTAGTACAACCATCTTAAAACAAGATCATTTCTTCATGAAATATTATAGACATTTAATCATGTCATGCAATTAATCAAACATTCAAACAATAGATAAACGACATAATCAAACATTCAAACACCAAGTAGACAACATAAGAAAAATCATACCTTAATGTATCTCAGGGGGGCTATCTTGTCTACACAACTAGTCTCGATTAACACGATATAACTTCACAACGTATCAACTCAAACATAAATAAGGTCATGATATCCATAACATTAAGTAGCTAACATGTTCACATCATAAGTTCATAAACAATTGTCATTCATGCATAACAATCATATATGCACAGTCAGTTTAGATTAGTACAACACCATATCACAAATATGTTGGCTCATACCTCGATATTATAACCATAACCATTGTCATAGGCCAATCTAGGTTAACACAATATATATAACATCAAGATCTTAAATACAATAACCCTAACCATAAAAACTAACATATAACAACAAAAATTTAACATATAGAACACTCATAAAAAACATATAACATAATCATCAAGTTAACTAACATAAAACAACAAGTTACTACCATGCATGAATATCCAATACATGTGCATATGACTACACTGATCAACTAGCATCTACCATTCGTGTAACCATAATGACAATAGAATGGCAAGTATATAAGTAACCCGAGTTCTTATAACAACCATTAACCACATACATGTATGCCCAACATACAAATCCATATGACAATCTTCTCTTACCCCGAAGTCTAGTGTTGCGACCTCACTCTGATGATCTACATCCCCTGCTTTATCTCAACTAATACATTATCATGATAACATACCAATAACATCATGATGAACTAATTGCATACAATTACCTCACAATGCATGTTTGAACTACTATACACGCATAACTATAACGATGACAATGCATGCATCATACATTATATACATTGACATGCATAACAAATGCATATACAACTGACATGCATTCATGACAAATGCATCCTAATTACAACATCATAAACTTATACATGACAACACAACTGCAACAATGATTACCACCATGGATACATAACAAGCACAGATACAACCTACAAGCATGCATGGCAAACTCATTCCGCCCATCCAATCCAAGTGTTGAATTGTGCTATGATACCACTCTGTAAAACCCTCCTCCCACATCTACCAAAGTAACTGGCCAACCGAGGTAAACATGTGACGAAAATTTACTATGATATGATTCAACTCCCTATGTGTCAGTTAAGGAAGTGGAATCAATGGAATACAACAACACATACCTTTCAGACCTACTACAGAACCCTTAGGAGCCATCCAAACCTTCCAGGTGATTGGCCCCTCAGACAAACTAATGTTTACTGCATTAATCCCCCAGTTTCTCCCATGACATGGGCATGAGTGCATCTGGGACCCTCCAGTAGCTTCCACAACATGCGTATGCTTGCGATTAGGGACTTTCCTAAGAATTTATGTGCCTGTGACTCCGAATTATGTGCCACTTTTCAGGCCCAAGGCTCAAGTCACTGCCCAGAACTCCATGACACTTCTAGAAATTAAAAATAACAACGAAATAATGATACAAATGCAATTAATTGAACAAGGACTTGATTGGACCCCTACTAGCCATGACTGGCATTTCGTCAAACATGTCACAAAGATGCAATCTACTGGTCATAACAACAAATACGAGCATATTATCATCTATTAGGTCACATATTCATTGTACATACAATGATTAACCAAAACATGATGGGAGCCATACATTTTCACTATCATAAAACTCATTCATATCCAGCAAATAACCAACATAAATATCAAGGATATAATATCCATATAAGACACATATAAACAAGTATATTTACACATAAAATACCAAGGAGAAAGAGATCTCTTATTGATGATTTCATAGGCTGACCAGATATGGGACTTCCACGAACCACTCAACCATATACTAGGCTGAACCAAATCTTTCTTTCAACCAGTCACCCTCATGCCATATTCCAAGCATGAATGTGGGATATCATAAAACAAATCAATCAAAACCATTCATGGTTTCCAGAGGCCAAACCACCTCAACCCTCAACCAGTGATACCACCTCACGATCGGACATCACTAACCATCACCAGATTGGTCTCTACCCAAGTTGTCCAGGCATCTAGAATGTTTGTTCCAACCTGGCTTCCAAGACTAGTAACTCAGCCCATGGTTTTTCTTGGGCTCGAGAGTGTTTGTCCAACCAAGGCTCCAGGACTAGTAATTAAACCTACAATTCTTGTCAGGCTCTAGAGTGTTTGTTCAACCAAGGCTCCAAGACTAGTAACTCGACACACCAAGGGCTCTAGAGTGTTTGTCAAACCAAGGCTTCCAGGACCAGTAACTCAACCTAAGCTGTTACAAGGCTTCTAGAGGTTTTGTCCAACCAAGGCTCCAGGACTAGTAACTCAACCCAAGTCGGTACAGGGCTTCCAAAGCATTTGTCCAACCAAGGCTCCAGGAACTAATATCTCAACCCATAGCCAAAGGAACAAGAAAACCAACCAGAAAACAAAAGCAAAACCCACAACAACATGACTATCAAGGAAATGGAAAGGCTAGGCAAATCCACTGTCAATCCAGATAATCCTCCATGCCATTGACATATCATAACCAAGAAACCACATGCATGTGCCATGCATGCCAAGCTAGCAAGGAAACCAAACATGCAACTTGATACATGGAAAGAAATCTAGTTGTAGTTGTTGATCCTGTTGTCCTCTTGTGCTTTCCTACTTTTCATTTTCCTTCTTTCTCCAAATTCCAAGTATGCCACACTCCTCCAAGCGTGCTCCAAGAAACTCTAAGCGTCCAAGAGTATGAGAGAGAGAATAGAAGAGAGCTCCACCAAAACCTGTCAAAAGCTTACCAACTGATCCTCATAAGTCTTTTTATCAATGAGGCCTCTATTTTCTTCATTTTCCATTATTTTCCTTCATTTTCCTCCTCACATGCAACCTGTGACCTTTCACCTTCCTTTTCTCCCAATTTCCATTATTTCCATAAATAAATGCCAAATAATGCATCTTTTCATTTCCAAAGCCTTTGTCGTTGCCTTTTCCAATTTCCTAATCCATAATAAACCAAATGAACACCTATTAGGATGTTTTTCCCACCATTCAACTTGGAATACGTGTCCCATGACCATGGTCTTATATATTTTTACATGTATTTTTAACGAGGGCTCTTATAGTGCGCATCACCAATTTAGAGGATCGCCTATAACATCACTAGCATATTTTCATATTGTATGGGCCCATCTAGGAAGTTTTGGTGCTATTATAAGTTCATGTTAAATCGACTTGACTAAAAGAGGGTGAGTAATTGGAGGTAGGTTTTCATCATCCTTATAATTATTTAAATAAGAAACTATAATAGGATGACTAGAAAAATGTTTCCAAATAGAAGATGGTACAATCATTGAAGATGGTTTGTATGTTAAATATGGCACAAATGTCAATTTAGTATCACATGTGAAGATACCTTCATCAAACTTAACATACATCCTAATAATAATTTCATTGAAAAGAGGTCATAGAAGTTTTTAGTCCTTTACATCTTAAATTATCTGAATAAAATGCATTTCTAACTCTTAGGCTATAATCAATTAATTTTTTCACTAGGATTGTGAGTCCATGCTTCACTGCCAAACACACAAAAGTGTTTTACATATTGTTTAATTTTATTTTCCTCTGCTTGGGTTATATCTTTTAAATCCTTTTAGGGAGTGTAATTAACCATATAATTGGAACAATGAATAGCTTCTAATAAAAAATGAGGACATAATCCCTAAGACCATATCATAAAATTTCCCTTTTTTTAATGTTCAATCATTTTCTCAAGGATTCCATTTTATTGTGGTGTTATGGAATAACATATTGAATCAAAGTACCTTGTGTAATGCAACAAGTTGTAAATTTATTGTTAATATATTCACCTCCATTACCTATTCTTACCTTTTGAAGGTCATGTCTGGATTTTTTTTCTACAAGGATCTCGTATACCAAAATGATATCAAAATATTCACTCTTAATTTTAAGATATAATTACAAGTGAATGTAGATAATTCATTAATGAAAGTTTAAAAATACTTGAACCCATAGAAAGAATAAAAAGGAAACATAAAACATAAATCACTATGAAAAATTTTCAAGGGGGTTAAGGTACTGTAGAAGGCATATTTGTCAAAATTTTCTTGATGACGTTTTGTTCGTTTTGTAAGAACATGACCAAAACAAACACCATCCCTACAATAAATGAGAGGAAATTGACCATACTTTTTTTATTACATCGTTTCTACAATGAGTGATAATTTAGATTACCAAATTACTCATAATCTATTTTTGTCAAGTGATCATTGTGAGCAATAAAAAATGATGAAATCGATGTTCCATAATTGAAAGACCTCTACAACTTAGTAATATCATCACCAATTCTAGTATTAGATCATTAATTAAAACTTGGTAAGGTGAAAATTCTATTGTATTACCTTTACTTGAATGAGTGATTTGATATATTAATAGAAGTTTGTAAAAAAGACTTTTAACATACAGTATATCATTAAAATGGTCTTCATTTAGCTAAACTATTCTAGACCCTACACCACAAAAAGCTCTATGATCACCAACAAATGTTTATTTTGTATTATATTAATGAAGATAAGAAAAATTTTCTTTCTTCTTATTCATATGATATGATTATGTAGAATCAATAAGCCTCCCATTAAAAGAATAAGTAGATGTTATATTAAAGGAAAAACCAAAATTATAAAATGCATACTCATGGGAAGAAAATTTAAAAAAAATTGAAGATTAATTTTGTGATTATTCATTATTAATTATAAGGGCACAATCTTCTTGAAATATTTAAATTCCAAATGGCCATATCACTCACAAAATTACAATGTCTTTAATTCATCTTAATTTTTTATTTTGCTCCTTTATCATTAAGACAGTAAAAGGTTTTTAACATTTTCTTATATTATTAATGTAATAGTTTGGCCTCTTTCAATGTGAATTTATTGTTTTGGTATGCCACCAAAGTTTTATTATATATTCCTTTAATTCTAATCGCTTAAATACACAACAAATTATCACATTCTCTAATCATATAATCACAAAAAAGATCAAGAGAAGAATTTTTCTAAGTATCCCATTATCTAGTAAGAACTTCTCTAATAGAGGAAAACTACAAGAAAAAATCGAATAGGTAGTACCCATCTTAAGAAGAATAGAATATATTAGTTGGTAAACTATCAAAAGATACTTTACATTCTTCAAGAAAATTTCTAAGTGTTTAGAATATACATAGAAAATATTAAATGAAACTAAAATTCATATAGTTAATTGGTTTCCAAAGCAATGGGTTTGAATTTCATTATGTTTAATTAACAAAATATCTATATATAGCTCTAAAGTATTTATGTTCTCAATTTCTTAAAAGTAAAAATAAATATCATTTGAAATGAAAATTTCAATTAATCCACAAGCTTCACCATTTTTATTGCCTCATCTATTTCTTTTTAACCCATTATAATGGATAATCTCTATTTAAAAAAAATAAAAATAAAAACTATTTTTCCTACTTTGTAGTATATTCCCCATACTAGATTTCCATAAAAATTAGTTTCCACTCATAAGCAAGAGACCACGTGGACAAGACCTAATACAATATGTGGATAAGATGGCTTCAAGAGCATAAATAGATTATCTAGATGGAAATATCATTAAAAAGAATAGTTAGTTTAAAAAAATTCATTAAAAATGAATGTTATATGTCAAAGTTACGTTTTTTTGGAAAAAAATATATGACTCGTGAAAGTTGATTAAAATGATGATAGTGATGCAATTTTATAATAGATTAATGTTGTAATTTAGAATTCCATAACGGAATACTTAAACTTTTAATTTAATTTTAAAAAATGAATATCAACTAAGTTTCTTATTCTATGGCTTCTTTATCAACTTATTTAGAAAATGCAATGTTTTTTCTCTTCATGTTTATTTTCTCATTTAGAAATCAAAGAAAGTGGTTAGATCTATAATATATGAAAATATAAATAAATAAATTCTTACTAGATTGCTCTAAATTGTGCATCCAAAGCACATATGATAATTAAAAAAAGACCAAAATGAAATATTATTTAATCAAAATGAAAATTCTTTTCAAAGCATATTATAATTGTATAAGTCTTGTTTTTATAAAAATGGTCATGTTTTATTTAAACTATAAAAGTTTTTTTTTAACTAAAAACTTTGCTATATATGGGGTAAGGGTTTTCTTGGCCGAGAAACTTCCCCAAAAAAATGCTTTTGTAAATGTTTTTTTTTTTTTTTTTTTTTTAATTTCTAAAAACAATAAAAAACACATCTTTTAATATATATATAAAAGAGAGTTTCAAAATGCTTAACCATTGTAATTCTATGTTTAATAAATACAATGTTTTCACACAACATTGTTTTTATAAACAATGAAAATTATAAGTCTTTTAATTTATGGATTAAAGAGTTTGAGGATTTTGACTAACAAGAAAAATAAAGTTTTAATCCTTGTGATTCCATGTTCAATAAATTCAGTTTTTTCACACAACATTATTGATATAAATAAGATGAAAATTAATATACTAGTGTATTTTGCAGTTAAAATTTTTAAAGAGGAAATAATTCATAACCATAATATATTATTTGAAAATGAAAATTATTTATATATAGTTTCTTAAGTTTGATAATGAGTAATTGACCTATCATGCTCTTTCCATAAACCATGAACCAATAAAATGTTTTTTCATAGATCAATATAGCCTTTAATATCAAAAGGCCCAAACCCTTGTATCGTTTGATGTGTCCATTAGTGAGGCACTTCAATATTTTCATTCATCTATTCAAGAGGTGTGCTACCCATAAAAGTGAGATGCAATACACAATGTAGTATGAATTAGCACACTCATATAAGTTAAATTGTTTATTAACATGGATAGGTTCACTAGCATTGGAAATGGTAAATGTATGCTCCTAGAATCTTTCTTTAATCTTACTCTTTTACAAAAAAAAAAAAAAAAAAAATTATTCTATTTTTTATAATAATGATTTCTTCTCAATTTATTTTTTTTTAATCTCAAATTAAAAAAAAAAATACACTCTTTATTAAAAACAATTTTTCGCAAACCTTATTTCCAAATAAATATACTTATTAACATAACTAAATGTATAACAGAATATAACTATAAACGCTAAAAGTTAAAGAAACAAATTAAATAAATTATTAATAAAAAATTTAAAAGCATTCGTATCAAAATAATATCTTAATTTTAAAAGTCGCTGAAATTTACGATAAAATTATAAAGTAGGTTAAAAGATTTTTATCATATAATCTTAAAAAAACCATATTGTTAAATTATAAAGTAGGTTAAAAGATTTTTATCATATAATCTTAAAAAAACCATATTGTTAAATTAAAAAAAAGCATGAAAACATATTGCTAAAAGAAATATAACCTAAGATGAACTAAATAATAGTATTTCCATTTTTAATTAATTTTTTAAATACATAAAATTTGGCATATCTTTTTTCAAACTTTTAGATATATACACCTCTCAACTGTCTTTATTTTACTCTCTTTCATTACCACATATAATATAAATCCCCTATTTCTTTATTGAAATCTAGAATTTACTTCTCCTCCCCCACCAGCCACTCGTGCATAAGTAGAAACATAAATAACAAGACATTACCTACAATGCCAAAAGAAACCAATCGAAAACCGGTGAGTGGAGTAGCTTCGCTGACAAGTAATTGCCCCACTCGCACAAAATTGACATGTCTCTACTTTGATATTCTCCACTAAATTGCACTTGACATTTCGCTTATTGGGCTTCATACTGTTTTTGTCAAAAACACGAAATCTGTTCGAACCTTCGCGGACGCTTCGTAGCCTTTTGTGACGTGATGGCTACCCACTTTACAAAAATCATAACTCTGTCTTGATAAGATCAAAGCATGATAAAGGACTTTAAAAGTGGCGCTAATTCCGTTAGAAAGCCAGAAAAGCGCCCGTCCCATTCAAAACCGACTGACAATGTGGCAAAACCGCGTAGCCGCGGGACATACATGATCAGCAAGCAAACAATCAGCTTCTTCGCCTTTCTTTTCAATGAATGTTTCCACTCAATTTGCCCTATAAATCAGAGATCTCTCAGCCCGACCGTTTTATCCAGAGTGTTTTATTGTTGCAAGATTAATCTCCACATTCACTCGAGGATCGAATACCTTAAATACTTGAGATTTGTAGGTCAGCGATGACTCTCAAAGTTGCGATAGCAATCCCCAAAGATGGTGTTAGGCTACTGGGTTGAGGGATGAAATTTAATGGCCAAATTGCATATCACATGGAGTTAAAAAAATATTATCAACAATATTTAACATTTTCAATTTTTTTAAAGGAAGAAATTGTTTTTCATCCTGAAGAAAATTTTTTTCATCCTTAAGAAAATTTAAATGTATATAATGCCCACAAGATGGGAAATTAAAACTGAGAGCTACCAACAATAGGAAAAAAAAAAAGGCAAAACATGGAGAACTAAAGAAAACTATGAAAACACAATAACAAAGTCCATGCCAAACCCAACAGAGGGCACAGAAATAACCGAGTGCCTTGGTAGTCCATTGAGTATCCAAGGGCCTTTAGAGCTCAAAGGAGCCCAAATTAAAAATGAAACCATCAACCAAGTGCTCAAAAAACATTCTTCGAGGGAGGAGGGAGATTCCATGTTTGGAGAGCGTCCACAACCACATTTTGCTCCATGTACACACTGAGAAAAGATTAGTCTTCAAAAGAGGAATGAAGAGCAACAATGCTAGCCATCTAGTGGTGAAGAAGAGGGACCTCAATAAAGTTCCACCCATGCAGCCAATAAATAAAAACTTTAGAATCCCTAGTTATCTTGATGGAATTGATAGCAAGCCCGTCAACATTCTGAAGAAGTCCTCGCAACACTATGATCTCTGCCTGACAATTTGTGCCACCCCCACCATGCCTGACAATTTGTGCCACCCCCACCATTCCAAAAGAAACGAATTTCCTTATTGGGACAGGATAAGGGATCCACAGCCGCATAGTCCTTCAACAGAGGCTCCATCAAAAAGACCAAAAGGAAAAAAGACCCCAAGTCCCGAAAGATAACTCAACGACGAGGAGACCCTGGGATCCAAGGGCCAGTCTCCAAAAGAAATACCCAACAATTTTGACACACGTAGAATGGCAGTCAGGAAGCCATTTCTCGAAAATAGATGCATTCCTAGAACGTCAGATCCCCTATAGAACATACATATGGAGTGCTCTGTATGATCTATGCATCGTGGTCCAATACATCAGGGACTCATAGATAGAAGGCCAGACCCTATCAATCTGAAGATGCAATAATTCTGCCACATGGTCCTAAATGACCTTAACAAAATGATCAAATGGGCCAGATTCTTTTGTTAAAAAGATAAAAAATATGAGCACAAATCCATCGCTCTGACAGCCACGGGTAACAAAAAATTGGGTTATTTTCCACTCTAGCTTCTTCAAAGGGTAAGAAAGCATTAGGTGGCGGTCTATTATAAAAGCTACAAGCTCTCATTGCATTGGCTCCAAGCTCCAGTTCTTTATATCCCCCGTGCTTATGGAAATCGGGATGCCCTCTCAAAATGATTTTGTTCTCGTGGCTGGTTTTCAACAACAGAAATCTGTCATGGGAGAATTTGAGGAAAAGAAGCTGGCATGGCCCGAGCAGATGTTCTATGTGCGAAGCTGCGGAGGAATCTAATCTCCATATGTTCTTCCAATGCAACTCTTCACTTCAGATCTGGTATGAACTATCTCTGTTTTATGGTTTTCCTCACGTTGTCTTTGTTTCAGTTCAGGATGCTTTTCAATGGTGGAGCGAGCAAAAGCACTCTTGGCGATCTTTGTTTATTATTGCCTTGTGGTGCTTATGGAAATGGAGGAATGCTAAGATCTTCCAAGAGTCAAAGGAGCCTCTAAAGTCATCTCTGCAGCGCATAATGGCCTTTCAAGACATGATGCCTATGAAAAAGGACAAGATGAAAAAGGATTGCAAAAAAGTGCCTGATGACATTTCCATTGCTTCTCCCTGTGCTTTCTTCGATGGAGCTGAGCAGAATAACATTTGTGGATGTGGGGTCCACATTATTATGGACGAGAAGCTGCAATACTTCCTATCCTGGAATGGTGGGATGGGCTCTAACAGCTTGGCCGAGGCGAGGGCTCTTGCTGGTCTGCTTGCCTTCTGTGTATTTTTTGACATCCAGAGCATTTCAATTTTCGGTGACTCGAAATCAATGATTGACCATGTTAGGGGAGCTTGCCACATCAGCTGTCCTCATTTGTCTGGGTGGTTAAATAGGATCATGTATTTCTGGAGAAATATGAAACAACGCTCAATTCACCACATCCCTCGCTCCCTAAATGATCAAGCTGACCATCTGTCGAAGAAGGGTCTGTCTATGGCGCCGGGTTCTTGGTCTTTGATGGTCTCTGATGATGATTTTTCCTGTTTCATCCAGGACTTCTTCATCCCGGGAATATGACCTTTTTTTTCTTTTCATCCATCTGTTTACCTGTATTGTAGATAGTTCCTTGTGTTATATATGTTTAAGACAGTTGCTGATCTTGTCTTGGATACCTTTTTGCACTGATTTTGGTATGATATAGTGATGATCTCCTTTGGGATATCCTATGGCTGTAAGATTTTGATTCAGATGCTTGCAAGGTTTCTGATCCTTGTCGTATCTTATGTACCCTTTATATTGTCTCAATATAATTATATGAAGATTTTCCTCTGTGAAAAAAAAAAAAAAAAACTCATTGCATTTAATTTAATAGTTAAAGGAATCATATATTTTATATACTAATCACATTTAATTTAATAGGTAGATTACCATTAATTTGACTTCACAAGGGTTCAAATAATAGATTAGTATTATCCAACTATATGGCTTCATAACTATATAGTATTTTAAATTTTTATGTTTTCTTTTTGTTTTATTTTTCAATTATGTGAATTATTTTTTTCTAGAAGTTAGTAGGACATATGAATTATAAGTTTGAGTTGTGAAATCTACACAATCTAAATGCTCCATATATTCTTTATTTTTTAGTATTGAATCCATTCATATTTATGTATTCTGGAAAGCATTTTAAAAAACAGAAAACTATGATCTCACTAAAAACTATATCATCTAAGTCCAACTAAAAAACCTAAAAAGTAGAATAGTTACTCCTCTTTTGTTAAATAGTGGGATGTATAGTTAGTTATAAGAATAGAATATTTTAAATAATATAGTAGCACAACCACATTAATTGAGTGGTTGATATACACCCTATGACATATTCCACCATTTAATTTAATTGCACCGATTGGCATTGAAAGAGGGAAAGTGACATTAATTAGCATATATTGACCACTTTATTAATGTGTGCCAGTTGAAAAACAACATACTTGAAGAGGATTAGTAGGCCATGGTTGACTATGGTTAAATTTGGTCAAGTTATGGTTGATGATGGTTAACCATGGGTGAAAATGGTTGATGTGGGCTAAACATCATTGAGCATGGTTGTTGAGGGTTTTTTATGGTTGACTTTGATTGATGATCATTGACCATGGTCAACTATGGCTATATATGGTTTACCATAGATGACCATGGTTGAATAGTGTTGCATTGGTTTGACCTTGGTTAAACATGGTTGACTATCGTTGAAAATGTTGTCCATGTTTAACCATATTGAGTGTGGAAGAGTCTATTTGAGCATGGAAAACTATGGTCAACTATGATTGACTATGGATGAACATGGTTGACCATGGTTTTCAACATTTAACTTAAGGTGAATATGGTTAACCATCATTGATTATGGTAGAGCATGGTTGAATATGGTTGATGAGAGCTAACAATGGTTTAGAGAGTTGACCGTGGTTGATAATGGTTGAAAAGGGTCAAACATCGTAAAAAATGGTTGATGGTAGTTGATGATGGTTGACAAGGTTAATGAGGATTAACCATGATTAACTAATGATTGATGCGGATTTACCATTAGGGACAACAATATACAATTAATAACAAGGCTTGCTTATGGTTCACCATGGTTAACTATGGCTAACCATGGTTGACCATTGTTGAGTTAGTTTGACCTTGCTTGAACATGGTTGACTTTCCTGTCAATGTTCAACGTGTTCAAGCATAAAAGAGGTTGTAAGAGAATGGTTGACTATGGATGAACATGGTCTACAATGTTTAATTACATGTGAATATGGTTGAGCATGTTGACTATGTTTTTAAAGTGGTTGACCATGGAAGTCCGTAGATGGCCATGGTGACCATCTTTGTTTATGGTCGACCTTGTTTGATAATCGTTGAATAAGGTAAAGTATATTTGACTATGGGTGAATAGTGATATAAATGGTTATGAATGTTTAATGATTGGTCAATGTGGTTAAGGATGATGATTATGGTTAATGATGCCCAACCATGTTTCCCATGGTTTACCATGGGAGACAATGTAGAGCTTGGTTAAGGATGGTTTGTCCATGGTTGACCTTAGTTTATTATGTTAACCATGTTGACCAAAGCCAAGAAAGAGTTGTCCATGGTTGACCTTAGTTGATTATGTTAACCATGTTGACCAAAGCCAAGAAAGAGTTGTCCATGTCCAACACAGTTGATTGTGTTTTCTATATCAACCACATTAAGAGTAGTTGATATATACCAATTGAACATGTTTGACCATGAAGACTGTATATGTGCATGGTTGGTCAATACTAATTATGGCTAACCATTGTGACATTGTAACCATGATTGACTATTCTAACATTTTGATATTGGGGTCATGTTTGACCTCATTGATTAGGGTTAACCATTCTTTCTATGCTAGCTATGTTAGCTATGGTTGATTGTATTGAATGTTTTAACTATGATTGACTATGTGATGATGTTGATTATGGTTGATCATGGGATTATGGATGAAAATGTTTGACCATTGTGAGATATTGTGACTATGTTGACTAGGGTCAACCATGTTTGAACATATTTGAAAATGAATACTATGTTAGATCATGGTTGACTATGGGTGACTATTACCAAATCATCACATTATGATACTAAGATATGGTTTTCACATTGTAGCATTAAATTCTTTTTTTCACATTGTAATGTTGATTTTTCATCATTGAATATTCATGTCAAATTTTGGTTGACACGTTCTAACATTGTTATTTTTTTATCACGTTGCAACATTGTTTTTCAATTTGACACATTGTGACAATGATTTTTGTTTATCTCAATGTGATGTTAATTCTTTTTTGGCATAGTGTGATGATTTATGTTCATCACATGTGATGTCATTTTTGTTAGTTTCATCGTCGCACTAATATTTGTTTGTTACATTGTGATGTTGATATTTTTTTTATCACATTATAGCATCAAATTTTGTTTGTCAATTGCAATGTCAATTTTTGTTCTTCACATGCAACTTGGAATTTTTTTATGTTACATTGTGATATCAATTTTTGTTTGTCAAATTGCAATCTTGATTTTAGTTCATTACATGTGATTTCAACTTGTATTCAACACATTACAATCTCGATTTTTGTTCATCACATTTCCATGTTGATATTTGTTTATCACATTGTAATGTCAACTTCTTATTTTTTATCACATGGCACTATTATTATTTGTTCATCACATTACAAGTCAACTTTTTCCATCGTGTTATGACATTGATTATTGTTCATCACATTGTGACATTGCTTATTGTTCATCACATTAAAACTTTGATGCTTTTTTATCACATTTTGATGTTGATATATTTTCATCACATTATGACATTACTCAATTTTTTTACCATGGTTGAGTTTGTTTGAATATGGGTGAATAAGGTGAACTTAGTTGACCATTATTGTTGATGATTAACTATAGACGAATATGGTTGTTCATGGTTGTCAACGTTTAACTATAAATTAATATGGTTGATAATGACTACTAAAGATTAAGCTGATTGACCATAGTTACACATTGTGAACATGATTTGACCATAATCGTTAATGTATAACTATAAATAAATAGATGATCATATTAACTACAATTATATTATTATCAAAGTTATATTATAAAATTAATATTTTAAGCGGTAGTACCATTGTTATTAAATTTATATCAAAAGATTATTTATTTAACATATGAAGTATGTTTAGATGAGAACTTTTCCAAAGAGATCACATTGAATATTTTCTTGGAGCCAACATTTCGAACCCTCCATTGTGGTTCATCATCATGGCAAAGATGGAGTACCTGATCTAACATTAACAATATATATAGGTGGAGATGCTTCAGAAAAAACAATGAAAAAAATTGATCTGTTAGAAAGTCCAAAAATAAAAATAAAAATAAAAATAAAATTAAAAAATTTTGAAACGTTAAAAAGTCAAAGTAAAATAAAAATAATAACTACATGATAATTCAAACGTTCAAAGACATTCTCATAAATCGAAATAAAAATGGAAAATAAAGAATATATAAAAATATAAAGATAAAACGCTAAAATTATGAAATAAATAAAAAAATCAATAACAAATTAATGAATAATACAAATTTAGAAATCCCTCGATCGGGGTGACGGAGATGGTAGTGCACCATAATGGCGGCGTCAGAGGTATGATGGAACAAGGAAAGGACAATGTAGCTCGCATGAGAGCTAACAAGTATGCGGAGAAGCACTGTCGTCTGGAAATGAAAGATGGCAGAAGGAATGTCAGGTCGGTGAATGGTGGGAAGGATGGTAATGACAGCATGACAAGACAACAGGGTGGTGGCATGCGGGAGTATAGAAGGAGTCGAGCAGAGAGGAAGGGTAGAAAGCGAGGGACACAAAGAAGGAGCAGGACGAGGGAGCCACATCCTACACCAGCGAGCAGGGAACGTGCTACTGGATAGAAGGTAGTAGGGAGATGGCTCGGGCAAGCTGCGGACGGGGTCGAGGGTGTGATCGCAGTCGCCAAGGACAGACAAGCACTCGCCTGGGGCCACAAAATAGTAATACCTCGGGCAAATGGTGAGGTCGTCGACCGATGGACGAAGCCATAGAGGAAGTAGCCATAGCTTATATGAGAAATATATATGAAGGTATACAAGAAATAATTGAAGACATGGAAGCGGAAGAGAAGGAGGAGGAGTCTGATGAGGAAATGGAAGAGTGGAGGGGTATGGTTTCTGACCTGGGTAACACAAGGGGCAGAATGTCTCAATACAAGCAGACACTACACCTTTACTGGCTCATGAAGAAGCTGCTCTGCAAGGCAGTTGAGCAAGTTTCAATGGGCATGGTTTCAATAACCAGAGACATGCCTGACTATAAGAAAGACTTGCAGATCATACAATTCTAGCTCTGCAAACAGGACATGAGACTGGACTGAATAGAGAGAAACATCCCAGGCATTGCAAACAAGGGTCCAGTGCATGGGGGTTCAGCAGTAGACCCAGCAATGGTGGAACCAAACCAGGAAGATCAGGATGAGTAAACTTAGCCTCTTTTTTTTTTAAGAATGGAACTGTGCTCTTTTTTAGCGGAAAGTATCTTTATATTTCTGAATGTCCATAGGAATAGTAGATAAAGACTCTATTTTCAATTGTTCGGTTTACATAGCATGGCTTGAAAGACTACAGACATACCAATTTTGGATGGCTTATGTTATATTTAGGTGGCTCAAAGCTTGGTTTCCCATTGGGCAAGCTGGGGTCACCTATGCCTTGTATATGTTCTCAGTTTGCGGTTTATAAATAGAAAAGGACCTACCTAAACTTACAAAAAAAATACAAATTTAAAAATATCTAACAATTCTATATATAATTATATTAAAAAAAAAAATCAAAACATAAAATTAATGAAAAATACAATTTCCAACCTATCTACCAATACTATATACTCCCAATATTGATATCTATTAATATCTATCCCAAAATACATAGTCTTCTTCATTTTATTATACATGTGTCATATGACATATATGCATAATTTTTTTTTGTGCTATATAGAGTTTTGTTGATATCCCCAATATTGATATCTATTAATATCTATCCCAAAATACATATTCTTCTTCATTTTATTATACATGTGTCATATGACATATATGCATAATTTTTTTTTGCGCTACATAGAGTTGTTGATAGATCGTTTGATGAAAATTTGTAGGTCCCAAAACAACTATTCCTATGGAATTTTCTCGAGTGTATTTTCCAATGGGGAATGAAGTGACTCGTTTCATGGTTATTTTTGCTTTGTTAGTTGCTGTTGCAAGAGCTGCTTCATGCCTTTTGGGGCTCCATCACCTATGGGTTTGGTTTGCCCATAATTTGGTTTATAATGTTGCATTCGTTATGACTACTTGGGCTTTCACACTACTCATAATCAGCAATATTCCATGACATGATGAGGCCTCTCTGAACATTCTGTAAATCTTTCTGAGATTTGGAGTTATATTGGATGTATCTAAGCTATTTCACGTATTAATATATAAGTGTGAAAAATATATAAGTTTTGAGAGAAATTAAAAAAATAAAATATTCATTCATATTTTTCTTAAAATAAAATAAAAAGGGAAATATTAAAAAAATATTCATTCACATTTAAAAAGGAAAAAAGAAAAATTTTTAAAAATACAAAATTCTAAAACATAAAAAGAAAGAATATCAAAATTAAATGTAAAATGTCACCAATTGGAAATGGAAGTTTTTTGGTATTTTGTTTCTAAATATTTGTTCATAGAAAAATATGATTTTTTAATATTACATAGGTTGGAAATTTTTTATTTTATTTTCTAATTAATACTAACCCATGATTTATTCTTCATTAAAAATACACCCAACCCATTATTTACCCTTCATTAAAAATAATCTCGATATTTTAATTTATATAAATTAAGATATTAATTGTATTTTTAATATTTAATATGCTTTTAGGCCACTTGGGCACCATTCATGCTTAAGGTAGGTAAATCATATTTTTAAATAAATTCACCTATACCGAAATTTAATAATTAAAATTTGTCATGTCATATTAAGTACTTGTATCTCTTTTAAGTCTTAAAGGATTTTGATTGGCTTACAAATTATGATGTGTAAATTCAATGTTAACTTTTGAAAATCAAATTTCCTCTAATCAATGGCGGCCCCTTGTTTCAGATATTAAGCATGGATGTGAACATGCACTCTGAAGATATGTTGTGTTTTTTTCAATGAATTTTTTTAAAATGATTTATTAGTCATATTCATATAATTGTTGAAAACCTTACATATTCCATATACTACCTCCCATTGTCATCAAGATGGGTTTTTCCATATGGTCAATGTTTTTATAGCTAGTGGAATCACATCAAGTTGTAGGAAATTTTCCATCTCATAACATATGTTGAAAACTCATCTCAACCAACTAGTAGGTAGGTCCAAGGTGTAAAACATCTACCCAAATTTGGAAAATATTAGCAAAATCTAAGGAGAAGAAATCATTCAAAATGAGGGTTTTTCTTTTACTTATTTACATTTAGATTTGGTACCTACAAGTTTTCTATCCACCCATAAATCGAACTCTTAGAGGGATATCTAACCAATAAGTTGTAGGTTTAGGGAAGTGAATAATTCACAAGTCAGGGCATGATCTACAACTACTTTCTGGCCAGTCTTGTTTCTAGTGAGTTTGGCTCTTATGTAGACTGTAAGACTTAGGACCTAGTTAACTTAGCTTGGCAGCTGGAACGAGCAAAGTTTGACTGGAGAAACTCATAATACAACAAGGATTTCATATTTTTTCAAATATTAATTAGGATTTTTTTGATACAAGGATAAGTAACATATACGAGGAAAGTGAGAACTATTCCTTCCTTAACATCAGTAAGTCAATTTGGTGCTTAAAAGTTGAAATATCGCTAACATATATTCCTCAACTAGCAACCATTTTGGAATGAATACTTTAGATTTGAAGGTATGAATGATAATGTCTTATGATCACGAGGTAGATGTTATAGGCCATTTTGTCACATCCGATTAGTGACCCTCCTAATGGGATAAATCAACATCCTATTCCCCCTTGTCACCATCTTGCACAAAGCCCTAAACATGTACCCTTCATTTCCCAGAGTTTCAGCCCTAAACTGTTTCATTTGTGCCAGTTTGAGTACCAACACTCCCTATAAGTCTACTAGGGTGCGTTCACCAGTAGGTTGCTCCATTGTGGCCTGTGTTGGTCACCAGTAGGTTTCTCCCCTTTGCACCTGCGTTGGTTCTAGAAATTTAAGAGAATGAACGCGATTCCGGAAGCTTCACCTTCTAGGAGTTTCTAGAAATTGTTAGAACTACTTACCTTGGATAAATCATTTAGATCCTATCCCCCCATCAAAGGTGTATCTCTTACAATATAATGGTAATTGGATAAGAAATCCTAACTTACCTTGCTTCTCTATATATTTCCATCCCTCTATGAGGTTGGGGGTTGAATTTTGGAGAATAATTCTACCCTTTGTTGTTGTAGTGAGTGGTTATCATTCCATGCATTTAGTGTGATTGGAGATGCATATTGTGACAAGGAAAGGACAAGTCAACAACTTGGAGGAGCTCTTCTACAAGATCAACTACTACTTATGGTTGTAATCTCCTTCCATTTATAGTAATGCAATGAACTAATTGTTTTCCTATATCTGATGTTGTTTAATTTAAGGAGAATGATTGGGTTCCTTGTCTATCTATTGTTCTAGGTTAACCAATGACCTAGGGGAGATACTTTTGTCTGCAATCGTAGATCCCCTATAAAAAATTGGCGACTAACTACGAAAAAGGAAAACCTTAGTCAAACATGGCTAAGAGGTTCTCTTGGGTATTGTTTTCTACCTTTTCAGACCTAAAGGATTATCTACAAAAGGGACATCTAGATTTTTCTTTTTTCTCCTCTTTTTCAAACTCTTTAAACATGAAAAAGATGTCAATTTTTACCTTCAGTGGACTTGTTAAAGCATCAAACAATGATGGAATTTTCGAACATGACAAGGTCGAACCACTCCTTCTCAGGGTTCGTTAAATATATTAGGAGGTATTGATCTGAAGGATGGACTTACAGATCAATCATATGCTATCCTCCTCAAGCTTGTTAAAACATAAAGAGGTATTGACTAGTATGGTTGGGGAAATTGGGAAAATAAGGGATTCCATTTTTCTAATGGCAATGATTCGCTCTTGAACATGAAACTCTTCCACTTCATCTCCATGGTTGTTGGGTTGGGTAATCTACTTGTCTTTTTGTTATCATATTGTTTTCAAAGCCTCCATCTCGGTTTTGGGTCAATGCTACCAATTCCATTCAGTGTCGTTAGTGTGTTCAAGAGAAGTCATTCAGTTGATCTCTGCTATAATACTCTTAAGCCTTCATTTCATGTTTTCCTTTCTTGATCCAGTTTCATATCATCATCATTATGTCTTAGTCATCATACCAATTTCGTGTCATTGATGGGGGATATATTAAGGCCCTCCTGCGACGGGTCACTTCTTGTCGACGTTGGCACATCATCCAGGAAGTTGTCTTAAAAACACCCCTTGGTGCCTTGGTGCTTGCATACATCAATGGAAATTTTCCTCACTCTTGGTGATAGGTTTACATCAATGGCCTTTGACCAAAAGATTATTTGTGGTGTTTGACTTCAACTCATTTATTCACACCATACAATTTGTATTATGGTACCTTGAGAGACGTCTGTTAATAGCTTACATCATTGGTCAGTAATAATATGCTGCCAACCATGTTCTACTCTAGCTCATTGATTCACATGGTTAGACTCGTACTTTTATTGGTCATGTGAACGAGATAAAAGACCCCAGTTCTAGTTTCATCCATTCGGGCTTCGATTTCAGGATTATAAATATATCACAATGTATGGTGGCTGTGATCATATTGACAGTCATCCAGTCATGGGCCCACCAATTGCATCAGTGGATGTGTCATTTGATCATTGTGCATGTTATGTTAATTTATGAGCTGAGTATGGGTATGCCTCCCTCAGCATACAAATATGTCATGTTGTAAATGTATTATAACAGATGAAGCTCGCCATTTTTCCTTAATCCCTACATGTCACAAGGTAAATCACTTCAATCACCAGTCATCATCTTTGACTTTGTGCTTTAGGGGGAATTTGTTATAGACCATTTTGTTACATCCGATCAGTGAGCCTCCTAATGGGATCAATCAACATCTTATTCCCCATTGTCACCATCTTGCACAAATCCCTAAGCATGTACCTTTCATTTCCTAGAGTTTCAGCCCTGAACTACTTCATCTAAGCCAATTTGAGGACCAATGCTCCCTATAAGCCTAGTGGGGTGCGTTCACTAGCAGGTTTCTCCATTGTGGCCTGTGTTGGTCGCCAACAGGTTTCTCCCTTTTGCACCTGCTTGGTTCTAGAAATCTGGGAGAACGATTGGGATTCCAGAAGCTTCACCTTCTAGGAATTTCTAGAAGTTATTAGAACTACTTACCTTGGATAAATAATTTGGTTCCTATCCATCCCTACATTGGAGTTTTCACCACTTATCCTTTGATCCTATCCCTCCATCAAAGGTGGATCTCTTACCCTATATGGGTAAGAACTCCTAAGTTACCTTGCTTCTCTATATATTTCTAACTTGCAATGAGGTTGGGGGTTGGATTTTCGAGAATAATCATTGTACATGTTATGTTATCTTATGAGATGAGTATGGGTATGCCTCCCTCAACATACAAATATGCCATGTTGTAAATGTATTGTAATAGATGAATCTCATCAGTTGTCCTTGATCCCTACTTGTCATAAGTTAAAGCAGTTCAGTCATCAATCATCATCTCTAAAATTGCGCTTTAGGGGGCATTCTATTATAGTCCATTTTGTCACATCCGATTAGTGAGCCTCCTAATGGGATCAATCAACATCATATTCCCCCTTATCACCATCTTTCACAGAGCCCTAAGAATGTACATTTCATTTCCGAGAGTTTCAACCCTGAACTGCTTCATCTGAGCCATTTTGAGGACCAATGCTCCCTATAAGCCTACTAGGGTGTGTTCACCAGTAGGTTTCTCCACTGTGGCCTACGTTGGTCACCAACAGGTTCCCTTTGCACCTACGTTGGTTCTAGAAGTCTAAGAGAATGATCGAGATTCTGCAAGGTTCACCTTCTAGGAGTTTCCAGAAGTTGTTAGAACTCCTTACACTAGATAAATCATTTGGATCCTATCCATCCCTACATTGCAATTTTCACCACTTATACTTTGATCATATCCCTCCATCAAAGGTTGATCCCTTACCCTAGAATGGTAATTGGATAAGAACTCCTAATTTACCTTGCTTCTCTATATATTTCCAGCCATCTATGAGGTTAGAGGTTGGCTTTTGGAGAATAATTCTTCCCTTATATTGTTGTAGTGAGTGGTCATGATTGCATGCACTTAGGGTGATTGGAGGTGCATATTGTGATAATAAAAGGACAAGTCAACAACTTGGAGGAACTATTTTACAAGGTCAACTACTACTTATGGTTGTAATCTCCTTCCATTTATAGTAATGCAATGAATTCACTATTTTCCTATATGTGATGTTGTTTCATATATTTTAATACCATGTTGATCTATTTAATGAAGTACTTAGATGATATTGCATACATCTCATAATTTCTTGGCTTGTGTTATCTGATTGTGCAAGTTCTAATTTTGGTAATCGAAGCTGGAATTGGAGCTTCCAAGATAAAGAAGGAGTGAAGCGTACAAAGGATTCCAGGTAGGCCTTACTCCATTATCTATTTACTTTAAGGAAAATCATTGGGTTCCTTGTCTCTTTGTTGTTCTAGGTTAGCCACTGACCTAGGGGAGATACTTTTGTCCGCAATCATAGATCCCATAACAGTAGATAAGATGTAGAGATAGATAATGGTTTATTATAGAGAAAGGTTTAAAATATACACCATTTGGACATAATGAGCATAATCCCTTAATGGGATAATTACTTTTTCACCTTTGTTAACTTGGAAACCTTAACCAACCGACAAACTTTCCATAAATGCATGTTTTTTGAACCTCGATGTAATGTGTTTATTAATTAGAACATTATCAAATTTCAAAATTCCACCAACATTCATGACAAGTCTATCTACTTAAGGTCCACCTTGCCAACTTACCTTAGTCAAATATATTTTAATTCTACTTATCCTTGCAACTTAATTTTATCAAAATGTTGATGATGGTAATTATACTTTAGTAAGCCCCCTTATTGGCCAAGTTGTTAAGTGTTACATAAAACTTGTCTTGAAATTTTACAAATTTGGTGTTGGACAAGGGATTGGTACATATAATGAAAAATTTCTCTCTACTTTGGATGTTATTATGAATGAAGTGGTGATGAATATCCACATGCTTCATCCTTGAATGCAAAAAATAGTTTCTCACCAACTTCAGGGTGCTTAAATGGTCACAATATAGTGGTTTTCTTCATTCTATTAAACCCTTGTATCCTTCAATATTATGCTTTCCCACAATCCCTCATATGCACTGGATACAACTTTATAATATTTTTTTGTGCATGATGCTAGAATTTTTGTTTACTTCTCACTTTCCATGAAATTGAATTTGAACCCAACCTTAATACATATTTGGTGGTAGAATTTCCATCATCTAATGATCTAGCTAGTTTATATTTGTGCAACTTATCAAATTGAATTGTTCATTCTTGACCAACTCAACACCAAAATCAACAGTTCCCTAAACACAAATTAGTATAAGTTAGATAGATTAGACATATTCTAGTTGTTTGTATAAGGTAGTACCTACCTTCCTTAGATCCTTCATGTACATAGCTTCAATCTAGTCTTTAATGGTTTTGTTGATGGTTTGCAATCACTCATCTTAAATTTCCTAAGCAATTCTTTACCATACTTTTCTTGAAAATAAAAGATATTTTCTACATTTTTCCATGCCTCCAAACTGAGACATCAGTGCAAAAGTCCCAAATCTATTATCCCAAATGCTGCTTCCAAGTCATGCTCCATTTGACAATTGATTTGCACCACCCCCATATTATGAGATCATCTATATAAACTACAAGAATAATGATTCCCTTAGCATTTTGTTTGATGTATAAATTTGAAGTTGATTCTCTCTAAAAAAATATTACCTCTTAAATTCTCATATATTTTTGGATACCTTGCCCTTAGTAGTTACTTGAAACCATAAAATTATTTTATTAGTGTATGAGTAATATTCTCCTTATTTGTCTCTTAGTTGATTCATGTATACCTCCTCCCTAAACTTCCCATTTAAGAATGCACTCTTTACATTCATTCGATAGATAATCACAACAAATTGCTTTGCGTGCCAACACCAACTTATTTGTTATGATTTTTTTTTATGAGGTAGATGTCTCTTTAAAATCAACCCCTTCACAGTATGCATACCCTTAGCTACGAAACTCAAATTATTTTTAGCATTGGATTCATTTTCATTATACTTTGCAAATGGAAGAGCCATTTGCAACCAAAGCTTTTCTTCTTGTTAAGAAGTTTGACCAACCATTGGTCTTATTTTCCTCAATGATGCAAACTTTGATCCTTTGCATCACTCATTTGATCGTGTCTTTACTAACATCATTTTTTTCATATGAATAATTTATGTTTTCACCCATAAGAGAAAAATTAATATAATTTACCTATTTCTTCATCTTATCTATTACAATTTTTGTATGCTTTCTAGGTATCGAAGAATGAAATTTTTTCTCCCTTATCCTTGCTACAAATTAAGGGTATTAAACTATCCCAAGGCGTGTTCCAAGCTACTAGTGATAGCATCTCACTAGTGGAAATTTAGCTCTTCCATCCAATACACTAAGTGACCCCAACCTAGGTTTAACCTAATTACCAAAAAAGAAAAAAAGTGTTTGTTTATTCTCTCTATAAGCTACCTCCTCATATGCAAAAGTAATAATGATAATACAATAACATTCTTAGGAAATCTATATGTTATTATCTTGTCTTTTAGTGAAGATAATAATTGTCATGTTTTCCAAAGATATTGATAACATTTGATTTACAACAAATCATTATGTGGCATGAAGATTTACTCCCTCTACTCTACTTGATAACATATTTTAGTCTAAAACCATCCAACACCATTCTTTACCTAAGCCAACCCACAACATATCATTCTAAGATGTAGATGTGTTTTACTTCTCTTATACTCTGCCTCAAAGTGGGTTTTAATTTAAAATCAAGCAATTGTTCGTCTCATTTGTTTTAAGTTTAAAACTGTAACAAGATTGCCAAAGTAGGCCCCATCACTGTTGAAAATTGACATCTTAGGGATGAATTTTTAAAAATAGAAGAGTCTAAAAATATAATTTTAAAAAAATAGAAAGGCTCAAGTATTACTTTTCAAAAATAGTGAATCGCCTTGCATCAATTGGTAATCTAGTATTGTTGATGGAAAATCCCTTTTGATCATCCATCAATCCTAATAGTCCAATTTCGACTTAATCATCAATATTGTTATTATTATTATTATTGAAAATAAATTCAAGTCTCTCAATCATGAGACTCAATCATGTCATATGTAACTCTCCTCAATTAATTCATATGTTACTCTCTCTATCTTAATGGATTCATTCCTCTCTCTTTAATGATTTTACGCACCTCCTACACTCTCTTGCACACTTTAATGATTCACCATAAAAATATTCCTCTTACACCTCTTTAATGCTTAAGTTACACTTCTCTCCTAAATGCATAAGTTACACTCATATCCTTTATGGCATAAGTTACACTCCTATTTAGGCATATGTAACTCCACCTCAAGGCATAGGCGTTACTCCCTCATGAATTTGACCTCCTTGTTCTTCCTATATATTTGTGCCTCTCATCCTCAATACACTTGTGCTTGTAAAAGGAGAGTTCGAACTTGAGAAAGAGAGAGTTGGAGAGCCGAGAGAGAGAGAGAGAGAGAGAGAGAGAGAGAGGATCTTGGAAAGCCAAAGTGATTCAATGTTTGCATCAACTACTCCTATCAGAGATATTCTTCAAATTTGGGTGAACTTCTACTTTGTATCTCTAATGAACAATTGATTTGTAATAAAAGAAGAATCTGGTTGGGTTTTCCCCTTATGGGTTCTACCTTGGTCATTGACCTAACTTCTTTATGTCTCATTGATTTCTTGGTTATCTTCCATTGTACATATGGTTTATGTTCTATCTACAATTACTTAAGTTTTTTGCAGCATAAAGAAATTTTGGATTTAAGTGATTGTAACAGCCTAGAACATCATAATTTCAACAATTGCATGGTGTTTGCTATGAGGAAGTGTGCATAATTTATGAGAACAAGGCTTATAATCTAGTGCTTTTAATTGTTGACAATTAATTTTAATGTTAATTCGATTGTTATTGAGAAATTTTGATATAAAAAAAAAAGAGTAAATTTTAAAATAGAATATATGTTATCATTATTTTATAAAGGAATAATTTCAATAAGCCATTTATATGTTATGGTCCTTTTGTGTTTTTTCTTATGATAAATATGTGAAAATTTTTAACATAATTGTATTATTGAAAAATAATTGTTGATTAACTTATTATCAAAAGATCATTTATAAAGAAAATTCTTAAAAAAAACTAAAAATCCAAAATATATAAAAAAATTATCTAATAAATAAAAAGAAATCTAGATATTCCAACACTAGCTCTAATTCTAGAAAAAAAAAACAAACAAACAAACAATTAAACACAAAATTACTCATTTTTCCTAATCAAACATATATACCACCTTCCTAAAATTTTGTTATCCCAATAATGTTAGAAACACACACACCCATTGTCACTATATTTAATAGCCACAATTATCCCAAAATTCCTATAAAACATGACCTAGAAAAACCAACTACTAGTAATTCAAATATACCAATAATTTATAAGATAACATACCAATAATTTATAACATAACAACCTAAGTCTGGTTCAGATGCTGTTCAATCTTTTTGGGAGTTTTTGGCTTATGCCGATCCTATTTTAGGCTCATATATGTGGAACATTTATGTATTTCAGTTCTGGCTTGTGCCTTGGGGTTAAATATCTTGTATGTTTTTAATTTACAAAGATCAGATGAACTGATATTATATTATTGTTTATATTACTGATATAAATGAAATATAGCTTTTTCGTGGCTGAAAAAAAAGATAACAACCTAACATCCAAACCCCCTCAAAATAAAATTTATCAAAAAAATCACTTACTTTTCAAACCTTGTCTGACAAGTAATTGCGCCACTCCACACAAAAATGACATGTCTCTACTTATCATGATATTCTCGACTAGCTTGCACTCCACTCAAGGTACTTGGATTTTATAATGCGTTGGTCAAAACACGAAATCCGTTGGAACCTATCCACACGCTGCAGGGTAACGGATGGATAGACGCGGCCCTCTACCTACTTTTCAATAATGATCATTATCTCATGATAACATAAAAAGCATGATAAAGGACGTTACAGGTAGCTCTAATTCCGTTAGAAATTCAAAATAGTAGTTGTCAACTTCAAAACCTTAAATAGTTGAGAATGACGACATGGCAAAAACGCGTAACCGCGGATTAACATGATCAGGTAGCGCTAATTCCTTTGGAAATTCAAAATGGTAGCTGTCAACTTCAAAACCTTAAATAGTGGAGAATGAGGACATGGCAAAAACGCGTAGCCGCGGATTAACATGATAAGGAAGCAGACGATCGGCTGCTTCATCTTTCTTTTCATTGAATGATTGCCCTCAATTTACCCTATAAATCAGATATCTCTCAACCGCAGCGTTTCATCCAGAGCGTGCTCCTGACAGAAATTCTTTGTTGCAAGAGATTGCGAGAGGAAAATCATCAAAATTATTTAATCTTTTTTCTTTCTGCTGGTCGTTAACGAAGGACTGCTGTCTTACAATACTCTAGAAAATTGTGGGTTAGCAATGGATGTGGGAGTTGCGATATCAGTCCCCAAAGGTTATGCTGGGCACATGTGCCATATGTTCCCCGCGTTCTCACGACCAGTGCCGCAGAAACATAATGGGAGAGTTCCCACTGTTTCTGCTGCAAAGGGAAAGAGAGGAGTTAACCCGAGGGATCTCGTTATAAAAGCTGCAAGCTCCGGCGAATACCAGTTTGGTTCAGGTAGTGTTGTTGTTTGTTTTTTTTTTTTTAATGTTAGATTGCAGAAATTATAGTTATTGACTGTTATGGCATGATTGGTCCTTTATACTGTTACATTAAGTGCTGAATTGTATTGAATGCAGGTCGCCGGAGCAAGGTTGACGCGAATATGATATTTCTGAGAAAGCGAATGTTCTACCTCAAAATGCAGGAGATAAACTACAAGACTCCAGAAGAATACATGCAATGGGAGAAAGAAGTGTATCCCGCGTATCATGCGCAGGTATTCAGGGCAATCGAATGGTTGCAGCACACTTTGATCAACACTCGCCCTATAATTGCACTCACACTTCTGAGTTTGATATCTTCCAGCGTTCCGTTATCGATTTTGATTGTATCAGCGAGTCCTGTATGCCGCGTGGGTCAAATTACGATGGCCTTTTTGAGCACTTTGCACGGTTAATCATGTGTAGATGACATAAGTGGAAAATGTAATTTGCCGTGATGGGCAGCAGACAATTAATTACAACTGTCATTTTTCCACTCACTTTTTCAAATTTAATAGTTACAGCGGTCGCATAAGATGCAGAGAGCGCAACTAGAATTATTGTTTTCATATATTTTATAAATTTAATTATATTTATTTTAAAAATAAATTAACATTAATTTATTTTAAGAGGGTTTAAGAAATAAATTAGTACAGATAATTTTTTTCGTAATATATGTGTGAATTGTAAAATTAATTTATAATCTAAAATGATATGAATGGTTTTGATTTTTTTTTTTAATTATTATTAATTTTGTTGGAGATAGTCATATCTCATTAGAATTTGGTTTTTTTCTTTTCAAAAATATGATGGTGGGAGTGTTTCAATAGTTCTTTTTTAATGGTGGAAATGAATTGAGCACCATCCAAAAAAAACCTCTCGACACTCAAAATCTTGAAACTTGAACAAAGAAGTGTTTGAATAATTTTCTTGAATGGTGGAAATGGATCGAGCACCATAAAAAAAACCCTTCGAGCACTCAAAATCTTGAAACTTGAACAAAGAAATTGGAAAAGCAGACATGGTGCACATAATACACACAAAAATAATTAGTATATTACATTTTGAAACCAAAATACAACCACATATTCCAAACTACCAGAATATTATATGGTCGTCATCAACAATTACATCCACTAATTGACGCTTCTTTACCCCCAAAGGATAATCTCGATATTAAACCACTCTATGGATTAACTACTATCTATCAAAATGCAACGAAGAATAGGTTTGTCACTTATATAGGTAAGTTGTTCGGGTTGTGAGTGTATCCAACAATCAATTATACAAATGGCTTATCAAACAAATAAAGATTTCATAAAAATAACTTGTAATTGATGCTCTTGAAGCCAAAAACACAACAAGACTCATAGACATAAAACATACTCACATAATCAAATTAGTAACATATTCTCCAGGCAATAAAAAAAGTCAAAATCCACTGGTTTAATTAATTAATTAGTTCTACACCTTTACAAACAATTTTTTTTAAATAAGAAAATTGGATAACCACACAATCTTGTCCAATCGTCTATATTGTTATCACAACCATTTTTATTATTCAATTTCTTCTCATTTTATTTAAGCTTTGTATTGGAATTTCTCGTCTTCACAAATCATTTGTTAGAATAATCAATTCCAACCAACTAATATTAAGTTGACCGGACTCAATGTCTCTAACCTACAAACTCCAAATAAATTTAAAACAAAAAATCATTCAATCTTGACTAAGAATTTTGTCGACCACAATAATGTTTCTAGTGCAGCGTTGATTTTATCCTTATGGAATTTTAGCAGAGAACACAAACTAATCATATTTAGGTCGTTGGTGTAAATTCACTGGAGACCATACCTTTCCTTAACGGAATATTTTGACCAAGCGGGCCCTAGCCTCCGTTGTCCTTCAACTTTGAATTGATGGGAGTCGCACCCTCGCACCTGACATCAATCGTGGAACCTTTTCCATTCATGAGGATCTCGTTATAATCGGTCTTATCTGTAATTCATAGAAACAGATGGGCCACTGTATCATCACATGCAGTCAGAACTTTTCGCAGCATTACAACTCCACAGGTAAAATCAGTGTGGACCCACGATGAGCCTCCAGTCGCATTGTCTGACCATATACGCTACATACCATAGTTACCAAATTCGTTGGAATCGTAGAAAAAAGTACGGAAATTCAAGTGTTCGATTCATATATCGAATAATTCGATCAAATTCATGGTAGTGTCGCAGATAAAAGAAAATTCATGGCTTATAGTTTATGAGATGGATTTGTTAATTTGCATGTCTGGAATGGTAAATGCGGTGACTCTGGCACACAAAATAGATGTATATGGTGGTAGGACTGTAAAGGAAGCGATCATGGCATGGCCAAGCAGATATGTCCTCTGCAAAATGGAGGAGGAAACAAACTTCCACTTATTTTTCAAATGCTCGGTCTCTCAACAAATCTGGTATGAACTTGCTCTGTTTCTTTCCTTTCCGCATCTTAACTTCATCTCTGTTGATGCAGCTTTTGCCTGGTGGGGACGACAAGAGGTTGTTCTTCGTCCAATCCTTCCTATCACTATATGGTGCCTTTGGAAGTGGAGGAACCCCAAAATTTTCGAGGATTCTACTATCTCCTCCAAATATGTTCTCTCTCTTTTTTCTGCACTCTATCTACCAATATGCTGAATGGTGCTGTATGTTTTGTCTTTCTATGTTTCCTTTTTGTTCTTTTGATACTTGACGGTCCGATGGCGATCTCTTATAAATCCTTTGGCTATCTGTTTCATGATATGCTTTATACTCTATCTCCAAGAGTATTTCTATATGCAGATCTATCTGAATATTTTGTATATATTCCCTCAATATAATATAAATGATTTTCTTTCTAGAAAAAATGGACCGTAAATAAAATGGAAATTAATTGTAAGGGGAGAAATTTTCTTAGTTTTTAATTTTAGCGTTGTCTTTACTGGTTTAAAAAATTGAGATAACAAAGAAATAAAATCTTGAAGTTGAGCAAATTTTATAAAAAACTGAGATAATAAAGAAAGAAACTCTTAAAATTGAGCAAATTATATAAAAATAATTAATTTTTTATATATATTTATGTTAAGAGGAACTTTATAAAAATAAGTTTTGAATAATTAATTTTTAAATATGTATTTATTAAAAAAACATTTTAAGTAAAATCTGAATTTAAAAAAGGATGTAGTTTTGATTTTTGAATATTTATTTTTTAAATATATATTAATTACAAAAGGATTTTAGATCAGATTTCAGGTAGAATGTAGCTTTGAGTTTTGAATGTTTAAGTTTTAAATATATATGATTTATTAAAGGATTTTAGATAAGATTTGAACGAAGAAAAATCTAGTTTAGAGTTTTGAAAAGAACAAAGATTTTGAAGATAACATATAAGTGTGGTTGTGGTTTTGGTTTGGGATAGCAAATTGTAGTTTTAAAATTGTTTATACTGATTAAAATTATTTAAATTTTAAAATGAACGGGAAGAACATGTTCACAAGGTATTAAGGCTACATGAAACTATATATATATATAAAAGATGTATACAATAGAATTTTTTTCCGAACTAAAATTTTTTCATCCGAATTTTTATCGTATCGTATCGAATTTGAATCTGAATCTGAACTCGAATTCAAACTTGGTAACTAAGCTACATACAACTCACTGAAATTCGACCTTAAGACCAAAAGTCCCCACTTCCTCACCAAAGTGATGGCAAAGGTCATTGTTTTGATCAGTTTCGTGGTGTGGCTTCACATTGTCATTCACTCCACTTACTGGTTTGTTGCAAACATTGAGTAAGACTAGGAATAATTAGTGGGAAAATGCACTCTTGCACTCCTACTCCAGCTCTAGCTCTGAAGTTCCAAAGTTAGGCTCGCCACACATGTTGGTCGCTCCTTACTCGCAGATGGGTTACTACCTTACAAGTTGTCTCATCAGCAAATGGATCTCTACATTTCACGCTATCGATCCCACTATTAACTTCGGTTAAAAGAAAGCTTCTTTAAACATTGGAAACACAATGGTCCACAACTATGTCAGGGATCTCAACACAACGATTAAATTTATCTTCAATAGCAGTTGATTCATGCAATAACCACTAACTCTGACAACAGGATGAAACGCCTCCTAAATCTATGAAACAAAATAGACAGGCTCCATAGTAGATACAAACACATCACACTATAAGAATCTAAGCCTATGATCATCCTAATCTACAACAAGAAACATTTAAGGTTCTCTCATTCTCCCGGGGCCTCCTGTGAGGGAGATAAGCCCCGAAGGGCTATGATACCGAAAAAGGAATTGGAAGAGTAGACATGATGCGCTGAATATACAAAAATTAATTCGTATATTAAGATTTAAAACCAAAATTCATCCACATATATAGTGCTTATGAGATCCAACAGATTCTAAACTAGGAGAACATTGTTGAGAGAATATCTCAACAACCCAATCTAACCAACAAATCAATCCTGCTTATATATTATTGTAAGTGTTATTTCCAAGCCTTGATAGCTACAATCTAGATTTCCAAAAATTTCCACCAAATTTTGTCAAAATTGTGTTAGAAATTTCATTTTTTGCAGAGAAAAATATCGCTTTGTTAAACTACACACCAATTTTGAACCTAAAAACTTTACAAAATAAAATTCTAAAAATCCAGTCACTCTTAACAAGATGCGAAAACAAATTTTTATTATCTAGTAAACTTAATTGTGCCAATAAAGTATTTTTATCAATATATATATATATATATATATATATAATAGAAATAAAAAAACAAAATTATCATAAATTTATTTTAATTAATCTATTAAATTTATAATAAATTTATTTAGAAAATAATAAAAAAATATATATTTATATTTTAATAATCATAAAATTATTTTATTAAAATATTAATATTAATAATATGATTAAAAAACATTCCCCCGATTGGGGTGCGAGTCGTCAGAATGGCCTCTTTGGGATCAGTGCCATGATTATTACCATGATAGGAAGGGATGGAGGGTGGTCTTGTAACAACCCTCGCACATTCGAACCGTATTGGAATGTGGAAGTGTGCATGAAGACAATAAATGTTTCAAGGGAATGTCGAAGGGACTCCTCCGCGTCAAGGTTTCATGACAGTAGATCTCAATTCTTTGGCGAAGGTATTCTTGTTCTCGTAGCTGGAATTGTTACAGGGCTCTTGGTAAGCTTGAGGTAGAACGTGAAGGAGTTCCACGCGGTCCGCCACCCTGGTGTAGACGACTCCATTCTTCCTATGGTTAATGACAACAGGTATGTTATTTTCCTAAGTCTCCCTTATATCCCTTCCCCTGTGAGCCAAGTTTAATTGATTTATCTATGGGGCAATGTTTATAATTTGATTCCTCGAGTCAGCTACAATTTCATCAATGAACTCTGGAAGGAAAATTTTGGTTTTTATGATGGGTTATCTAAATACTGTACTATTGTGTCTGCCTATTTTGCAACCTCGCTATCTCGCATGGGGATGTATTAAAGTTTTTTGGTCTAGAATTCAATTTATATCTCGTGCATGTATGATGGTTTTTTTTCCTCGTTTTCTCATTGTTTTCATTGGTTGTTAAAAATTGGGGTTGTTATATGGAATTTGCATCTACGGATAAACACATTTTCCCTAGGTGGGTAACTACACCTAGAACAACAAAAAGAAAGTAGTTTAACCTTTTCATATAGTAGATAGATGAGATGAAGAAACTTATTTATAGTCTTTCGCTTCCTTGATCCCCTTCAAATTGCTCCCGTCACTCCCACTTGAACTAAATCCGCTCAATTGGTACCTATGTCAACAGAAACATAAACAACAAACGATCAAAGCATACATGAGCTATCTACTATAAACCAATGGAATCGAAGGCATTGAAACACATAATTATCATAGATATGAACAATAATATGAGAAAAGGAATAAACACTTTATTAATGTAGAAGGAAGAGTTTCACCCAATATAGTTCAATCATGTACCACTCCTCCAACTTTAGTCCAACCCTCGCCACATCAAAAGCACACCAATCCAGTAGCATAACATTACTTGATATGAACTCAAATCTCAAACCAACAGTATTTCCTTACAATCTTCATATTCTAGCCCCATGATCACTATGATGAGTGCTCAATTTATAGGAAATGGAGGTGGTTTTGTCATAATTGAGGGTATTGAATGGCCTTCCAAACTTGGAGTTAGTTTCCATGGAGTAACGGATGAGAGCATAGGAGGTTAATGGATCCTTAGCCTATCTAATTTCGAGCTCATAGGAGGAGATAAGAGATGGAATCCTTCTATAATGATATAGAATCAAGGAATATTCCCAAAATCCTATGCAAATTTCACTCAATCTTGCCTAGCGCAGGTCAAAGAGGGCCTAAGTGCACTGTAGTGCAGACCAGAATGGGCCTGTCTACTCTGCAGGGCAGTTACCCCTGACCAAGGCTACGCTGGTGTCCTAAGGAGGCGTTTCAGCAAGGCTTCAAGTAAGGAAACTTTCATAAAATGAAGCATTCAATGTGATGACTTGTCTAGGTCATGTCACAACTGAATTAGGGTTTCATGAGCCCTAATTGTACTGATCTGAATGTCAGGAGTGATGTGCCTAAATAGACCTATAATAATTGCCCTCTAAAGCATGAAGTCAAAATGGATATGTCGAGTGATATGCTTTACGATGTGATGAGGAGGATCTGAAGCGGAAGGTGACCTGCATCGATTACAATACATAACATCATGATATTTTGAATTTTTCATGAATTGCTGAGGGAAGGAATACCCATGCTCAGCATATAAACTTTTCATTACATGTACATAGATAGTCATCTACAGATATAGACCCATGATAGGATGACCATCTGTGTAAAGCCATCGTACAGATGATTTAGTACTCTCCTGAAATCGCAGCCCGGATGGATGAAACTAGATCTGGGGTCTTCTATCTCATCCAATCGTTCGCTCAAGTACAAGTCTAACCATGTGAATATATGATTTGAAGTCAAACATGGGATACACCATCTAATTACCGGCCAATGATGTAAGCCGTTAAGAGACGCGAAAGAGATCACTGTTAATGATAATGATTCTCAAGGTACTACAGTACATTCTGCATGGTGTGAATAAATGTTTTGATGTCGAACACCATACAAAGTCTTTCGATCGAAGGCCAGTGATGTCAACTTATCTCTGGAAGTGAGAAACTTTCCATTGATGTATGAAAGCCTCAAGGTACTCCAAGGGTGTTTCTAAGTTATCTTCCTGGATAATGTGTTGATATCGACAAGAAGCGACTCGTTGTAGGAGGGCCTTGATGTATCCCCCATCAACGACATGAAACGAGTGTAATGATTTTGGAGATGGAATGTGACTGACGACATAAGGTTCAGGAATGGCGGTCATGAAAATGAAGGTTTATGAGTATTGCAAAGGATGAAGTTTACTGAGTGACTTCTTTTGAACATGTCGACGACACTGAATGAATTAGCAGCATTGACCCAAAACCAAAGTGATGGATAGTGTGATAGACCATAGGTATGATAACCATCAGCAGATAACCCAACCCAAATAGTCACAAAGATGAAGTGAAAATGTCATGTTCAAGAGCGACTTGCTACCATAAAGTGATTTATTCCTTTTCCCATTTTCCCCAATCATTGCTAACCAGTACCTCATTATTTTTTAACAAGATTGAGGAGGATAACATATGATTGTAGTATAATTCCACCCTTTGGGTGAATCCATCGCTATGCAATGTTTTAACAAGTCTAGCGAAGGTGAAACTCGGTCTTGTCATGATGGACAAGTTTGTCGTCATTTGATGTTTTAACAAGTTTAACGACAATGAGAACTCGATCCTTTTCATATTTAGAGAGTTTGAAAAGGGACAAAAAGAAAACTCCACAAGTTCTTTTTTGTAAATTTGTCTCTCAAGTCCCAAAAAGCTTAAAATGATACAAGAGAGAACCTATTGACCATTTTTTATCAACGTATTCCTTTTTCGTAAGTAATCTATCTCAGTCCGGAAAAGGGTTAAACTTGTACTGAGTAGATGTCATTTCCAATCCGTTTACGTGCTGAAAAGGACAAGTGCTCGAAAATATTTTCATATTTCGAGAGTCTAAAAAGAGCTTAAAGAGGACTCCACTTAGAGGAACGAGTGGTGTCTAGGATAGCAACTGGTTCCGGTGATGTTGGAACTTCTCAAAACATGTTGATTTATGTGAAGAGGCTAGCTAATAAAACCACTAATTGCAACTGTTCCTCAAAAAGGGTAAAACAACCACGTGAAAGCGTATGATTGGCCAAAGAGATAGTGACGATGGAAGGAGAAAAACCAAGGCTCATCTGACGAAAGAGGCTGATAGAATGACAATCACGAGGGTTAAAATGGAGATAGGTTCATTTTTACACAAGCTTGAACCATAGGGAACTATGCTTGGATTCAGTTTCATGTTTACACAAGCTTGAAACAAAAAAATATGCTTGGATTCAGTTTCATTTTTACACAAGCTTGAAACAAGAAAAAATTATGCTTGATATTGGTTTACATTCCCCCAGCATGATGAATCGATTCTAGGTGCATGCTCCCCAAGCTTCATTGCATTTGCCTAAGTAGACTACTCATGGCTATCAGGTGGATGGAATGAAGGTTCATTTACGAGATCAAGTGAAAGACTCAACTGGGATTTTACGAGATCTAATCAAAGATTCGAATTGGAACTTTGCTCTAGGGGACCTTGTTTCATTTTTTAATGAGCTTGACACAAGACAAGGAACTCTACTCAAATTCCTTGTTTCATTTTTTAACGAGCTTGAAACAAGACAAGGAACTATGCTCTGGGACTTGTTTCATTTTTTAATGAGGTTGACACAGTAAAAGAACTCTCCTCATATTCCTTGTTTAATTTTTTAAAGAGCTTGACACAAGACAAGGAACTATGCTCATACCCTTTGTTTCATTTTTTAACGAGGCTGACACAAGACCAGGAACTATCCTCATATTCCTTGTTTCATTTTTTAACGAGCTTGACACAAGGCACAGAACTATGCTCATATTCCTTGTTTCATTTTTTAACGAGCTTAACACAAGGCAAGGAACGATGCTCATGATTCCTTGATCACAACCCGTAAGAGGTCATGAATTCCAAGAGGTTCACATCAGATGGGAGAACAATGCTCTGGAAGGGATACGTATCAAGGAATCCCTTTAAGAGATTTGGTTCCAATGCCCCCAGTACATAATGCACAACATCACGGAATTGATCGTCAGTTGATGTAGGAATAGAACGGTTTGCCACATAACTGACCTGTGGCAAGGAAGATACCATTGGGACAAAAGGACCATTTAGGGAAGATGGTTGACTGGAAGCCATATTTGGACCGAGAAATGAAAGCTGGTCAACGATGACAATTTTGCCTTCATGCGGGAAACACATCACTCAAAAGAGTGTTGAAACAATAGCTCCCATGTCATAAACATAGTTGGGCCCAAGAAGTAAATTGTAATCTAAAGGGCCTGGGAATACCATCACATTGAGATAAAAAAATTTCCCTCCCAAAGTCATAGGCAAATAAGGAAGGAACCCTAATGGTTGGCTAGTTCCTCTGTTAAAATCCAACAGATTCTAGGTAACAAGTACAAGTGGCGGCGAACCGAGCGTCTGCCAAGCAGTGGAGGAAAGGAAACTGACAGATGCACCTTCATCTATAATAGTTCCAGATACAATCATATTATAAACCTGTACTATGATCTGGAAAGGCACATAAGAAGGACGACGACATCCTGCCAGTCGATTCCAATCAAAGGAAGTAACTAGACTACTTGGAGGGGGTACTGCAAGAACGGGAGAATTACCACTTTGAGTTACGAGAATAAGAGGATTTTCCTCTTGTCTTGATGGAACAACAGGGTTGCCTCCAAGCTCATTGGAATCTGAAGAAACGAAAAGAACCTAAGTGGTATCATACTCACTCTCTACGAGAAAGGTATGATTAACTGAAGGTGAAATCGGGTCAACTATTTCCTCGAACTGTGATTGGTCAGGTATAGACTCATGGGATTCACATTCAGAGAGAGTGTGTTTGACCGACGGTTTATTTGGGTCAGTCACTTCATCAACTAGTGAAGGATTAAGGGAGAGTCTCCTATAACCAAATGGAATTTGCTACGGAGAAGAAGGATGGTATCCAACACTTTTGGGGCTTCATCCAGATAGGGTCAAAGGTGAATGGGGTGATTTCCTTCACATAACCTACAGGGAAACTTAACTTTACCCTTCTTTCCATGAGCTCTACTACCACTAGTTGATGGTGTGTCACCAGCATGATCTCTAGAAGTTGATGACACAAGATGATGTGAATGAGAAGACCATTCTTCTAAGATTTGAGGAATACTAGAACAATTTCGAAGAAGATGGTCTCCCATACAAATTTTGCAACGATATCAAAGTTTGTGAGCCTTATCGGGTGATTTATCATCAGAATTTTCATTTGAAGCAATGGTTGCTTGGTTGCCCCCCTGTTGAATTTTCTTCTTCTTCTTCTTCTTCTTCCCTTTCTTCTTCTTCTTATCCACCTGGTTACTAGTGTCAATACTTTTACCAAGTGAAGAGGAAGAAGGGGAGGAAGAAACAACCGACAAAGAAGGTAAAGGGCTAATTTGTTATATGGAATTTGCATCTACGGATAAACACATTTTCCCTAGGTGGGTAGCTACACCTAGAACAACAGAAAGAAAGTAGTTTAACCTTTTCCTATAGTAGATAGATGAGATGAAGGAACTTACTTGTAGTCTTTCGCTTCCTTGATCCCCTTTGAATTTCTCCCGTCACTCCTGCTTGAGCTAAATCCCCTCAATTGGTACCTATGTCAACAAAAACAGAAACAATAAGCGATCAAAGCATACATGATCTATCTACTATAAACCAATGGAATAGAAGACATTGAATCACATAATTATCATAGATATGAACAAGAATATGAGAAAAGGAATAAACACTTTATTAATGTATAAGGAAGAGTTTCACCCAATACAGTTCGATCCTGTGCCACTCCTCCAGCTTCAGTCCAACCCTCGCCACATCAAAAGCACACCAATCCAACAACATAACATTACTTGATATGAACTCAAATCTCAAACCAACAGTATTTCCTTACAATCTTCAAATTCTAGCCCGCTGATCACTATGATGAGTGCTCAATTTATAGGAAATGGAGGTGGTTTTGTCATAAATGAGGGTATTGAATGGCCTTCCAAACTTGGAGTTAGTTTCCATGGAGAAAGGGATGAGAGGATAGGAGGTTAATGGATACTTAGTATATCCAATTTCAAGCTCATAGGAGGAGATAAGAGATGGGATCCTTCTAGAATGATCTAGAATCAAGGAATATTCCCAGAACCCTATGCAAATTTCACTCAATCTCGCCCAACGCAGGTCAAAGAGGTCGTAAGGGCACTGCAATGCATGCCATAATGGGCCTGCCTGCTCTACAGTGCAGTTACCCCTAACCAAGGCTGTACTGGTGTCCCAAGGAGGCATTTCAACAAGGCTTTAGGCCAGAAAACTTTCATAGAAGGAAGTATTCAATGTGATGACTTGTCAAGGGCATGTAACAACTGAATTAGGGTTTGATGAGCCCTAATTGTACTGATCTGAATGTCAGGAGTGATGTGCCCAAATAGACCTATAACAGGTGTCTCCTGGGTAAGGTCCCTCTTAATTTGACTTTGCATCTTACCTTAATATGGTTTGAGGAGCCTTGGGTTTATTTTTCTGTCCTTTTTTGACATGCCCAAATCACTCCTAGGGGAAATGGATGGGTATATAGCTCTAACACTCACTGATATATTTATTTATGTTGTGGTATCCTTACAGTGTGTGTACAAGGCCCTTAAGATTGTTATCCGCTTTGAGATCGAGATCTTGGCTTCCTGTCTAAGGGTTTCATATCACTGTGTTATTTGTTTATGTAGCAATATGGCTTTCCCCTCCTCTAACAAAGGTCCTCGTCCAGTGAAGGTCGTGGGCGTGGTAGAAGTGTAGGGTAGCGTCGTGGCAGTGGCCAACCCCAGCCTCGCCAAGCTAGGGGTAGGGGTTGCAAATCCACTTTGACAGTCATTTGAGACTCAGCTCAATCATTCCAGATAGGCACTTCAATGCAGGTTCGTTAGTTAATATCGAGCTAGGAAGCAAAATTAAATCAATAGGTAGTAGGTGTAGAGATAGATATGGAAGAATGGTGTGACTTGGTGTTAAACCTTAGTCACTCGAGAGGCCGAACTTCTCAATACAAGTAAACCATCTACCTTTACTGGCTAATGAAGAATATCGTGGCCAAAGCTTTGATGAACCCTCTAGCTAGCTCTTCCGAGACTGATCATGGACTATAGGAAATTCATAAGGAATTTCAACTTATTCAATTTCATATCCAACAAAAGGATGCCCGCCTTAGTCACATTAAGAAACATATTCCCTATCTACCTCAAACACAATTACCTAGTTTTAGTGCAAAGGACCCAGCTCTAGTGGACTCATCTGATGATTAATAGTTTACTTGACTTAGTTTTGGCTTTAAATTTTGTTATATATAGATGAAGAATCTGAAAACTATGTTATCTTGTTTTACTTATTTAGATTTTGAAGGGCTTAACAATATCAAGACATACATAGCTTTGCTAGACAGTCTTAAACTTCTATGTTTTTGGATGGCTTATAATGCAGTTAGGTGGCCAACATATCTGGTTTCCCTTTAGGTACTTTGAGGCCACCTAGCCATTTGAATTCTGGTTGTAAAATGCCATTTTGAAGAAAATGAATGAAAAGATCCTGCCAAGCTTACAATATATATGTATATATATATAATAAAATAACATTAAATCATTTTTAAATAATATTATATTGTCAAATTTTCACTTGCACTTATATAATTTTCATAAATAAATCCAAACTTCCTTTTTTTGTAGCACAAATAAAATTATCAAGCATATTTGCAATCCTTTTGGGAGGGATTTGAAACAATTGCAATGTGTTTTTAAAATGGATACCTTAATTTGTATATAGCAAAGAAAAAAGATGATTATCAATAGTGGGGTGCTCTATATATATTGACTAAATTCATTTAAGAGTAATTTAGCCATGGCTTAATAAGTACATTTACCAACTAATGTGAATTTTCTAATATAATTATGATTAATTTGTTTTTCTATAAAACAAAAAGATCAATGGGGTGCATTAATATGAAGTTGGTGATTGAAAAAGTGGAAATGAATTATACAATAAAACAATTACAAAAATTTCCCCAATGGGGGCGATGAATGATGGGATAGGGGTACAAGAGGGGGAATTTAATCCCATCCCATGTGGCATTTGAATGTGGATGCGTGTCGATGAAGCTTCTGCTGGTAAGAAGGGTAAGAAATTTTGAGAAGTAGTGCTAGTTATTTGTGTAGTTTGGATGGCAACTGGTCTTCACAGTTGGTTTTAGCAAATGGGAAGTGATATTCCAAACGGGATTATTGTACTAGGAGCGTAGGGTGTATATTTATCAAATCTCTATGCTTTCGTCCATTCTGTGAGGTCAAAACTAGTCTAGAATCTAGGGCTCAATGTTGGTAACTCTATCAATGAGGTGGTTCCAAGCATAAACATTTGCGACCTTATTTTTTTATGGGAAGATGTGGTTGTGGGAAGGGTTCTCATGTCAGAGTGCATGGGTTACCTAGGTTGCGGGACTGTCTTCGCATCAGCCGTGGAGATTTTATCATTTTCTTTAGAGAGGTAACAATCCATTATTTGATTTTCTTTTATGTCCATCTTTTGATTGGTGAGATCTCTGTAGTGGTTTAAGGACTATTTCGGGGTTTGGCCACGCTAGCCATAAAAGTTGGTGGAATCCCAAGTGTGGCTCACACCCCTTTTCTTTATAGTCATCTGTCTCTAGAGAAGAGGAGCAAAAGCAAACTAGGATATCATGGAATTTCATTTTTTGGGGAAGGGTTTAGAAGTCTATTGTTGGGTATGGGGGCCTATTGTAGTGAGAATTGTGGGAGTTGTTGCTAGTATGGCATTATAGAGAACAATAGTTGGTTTGATGCAACCTAGAGGTTGAAGCGTGGTTGTCTTTACATTAGAGGGAATTATGATGTTTGGTTGTCCAAGAGGGGAGTAGGTTGGTCAGTCGGCATGGTGCATTGGGTCCATGGGCAGTTCATCCTTCCTGAAAAATGGGTCTTTGGTTTGGAAATTTCATGCGGGTTGTTTGTAGTGACTAGTTGGAGCACCATGCACTACTAGCGAGGCAGGCCCAGAGAGGTACTTGTCCTTTTGGCCAAGGGGCAACACATAGAGTGAAGAAACATGATGATAGATATGGGGTAGAGAAATAGCCAACCTCCTCGCTAAGATGAGTGTACCTCCTTCTGTCCTTTAATATTTTAGAGGCCTAGATACACCAGGTTTCAACAACGGTGTAATAGTTGGCCTGCGACCAACATGATGATCACAACAAGGTAATAGCCTTTATGAATGACCTCTAGAAAAATTAGTGGCACATGATGGATCAGTTGGTCTCTCTTCATCGAGGATAGAAGAGACTCCAAGAGAGGATGAAAAAATTGGAAGATAGGATGGCTAATATGAAGGAACACGTACATGAAGCTTTTCATTCACCTCATGGAAATGGTATGGATAACCCATATCCATGTAATATTTCTAATTAAGGATGATTGTGGGTTGTATTTTGAACATTGGATATTTCTGGTTACTTTAGGAAATCTTTCTATGGTCCTTAAGTTTTATGTTGTTAATGTAAGTGTTTTTTTGTCATTACCATCTAGATAACAAGTCTGGTAGGAATGAGGCCGATGGTGTTTTGAACACAAGCTCCTCACGATGTAATACTTTTATGAATTAATAGAATATGTTGATTTACAAAAAAAAAGAGGCATACTTCCACAAAGTAGATGTGCATTCTAGAAACATGCATGCATTTTTACACTTATATTCTTAGTGCTCTTTAAATTGAAACACATCCTTGCCAACTTTTACTTTTTGGTAATGTACACAAATTCTTAAAAGTGTGTGTGCATATTTAAAAGTATGCACACACTTTCAAGAGTGCATGTGTGTTTTTTGTAAACATGCATGTGCTTTCAAGAGCATGTGTATGTTCCTATGGATATAGTCTTTGAGGGGGAGGAAAGAAGCGATGGAGAGAGAAGCATAGTTGTGTGTCGAGTAATTTTTGTTGTGAAGAAGGGGTTGAGAGAGGGATAGTGATGTAGGAGCATCATACTAGTCAAACTGATGACTAACCCTTATAGGTCAAAATATTTACTAGAGGAAGTTGGTTTCCTTAATTTTTATTTAAATTGTAATATTTTGTATTTTCTAAGTTGTAATATCTCTAGAAGGTATCTATATGGTTGGGAGGTTTTTACCAATGTCACTTAATTTCCGTCTAATTGAACAAATATGGATAAAATAGGGAAACTACTAAATTAATTAGGAAGAGGTTGAGTTCATTAGTATTTTGACACAAGAGTGTCTTTGTATGAGTTTTTCAATGTAATTAGATTATAGAGTGTGAGAAATAGAGTGAAGAGATCAAAGGAGATTGAGAAATTGGTAGTGTAATTTCAATTGCTTATCTGTAATCATTCATTCTATCTTTCAATATTGAATAAATTATCAGAGCTCTTTATATTATTTTTGGGGTCAATTGAATGATGAATGCGTTTATGAATTCTATGTTATTGTATCAAGCATTTGAATTTCATCCTTCCACACTCGATGGCTATGTTAACTAGTCATGGTTCCAAGGTGAGGTTCCAACCCTAAGCCAATCCTTTGGTAGTCAAGTTCCTTTAGAAAAGGTTCTAGTGTGAAGCTCTTTCACATATTGGGGAAACCTATAACAATTAAAACCCGATGAAGCCATATTTAACAAAAATCTCCTTTTAAAATATTTGCAAAACCTCCTTTATTAATTTTTATAAAAGAAAAACTTTATAAAAATTTCTTTATATAAAAACCCCTTTGAAAACTCCTTAATAAGTTATTTTTAAAGTCCTTTCAAAAAATATTATAAAAATACTTTTATAAAATCCCTTTGTAAACTTTATGAGCCTCTTGGAATATCTTTATAAATTACTCCACTTAACCTATAACACCTCGAAAAAATATGTCACGTCTTGTTTCCAAAAATTTAATATGTCATGTATTGTTCCAAAAGACCCACGTGATTTGTCTATGTTGTAACTTTCAATACTCGTTCAAAAATTCAAAAAGAACAACCCATGTGCCTTTGAAAAACACTTTCTTTGGCTTTTCTTATGGATGTTTTGGGTTTTTTAATACTCACGGGGCTTGCGAACCGCGACACAAAGAAACTGCAAATATTTCTTCAATTTTGTTAAACATTAAGTATGTCACAAATTGCCCACTTTTTTCACTAACAAAGTGCGAATTTCACACTTCAATTGTGAACTTGGCCTTCTTCTCATTGGCTCTGCAAGCACCATGGATTTTGTGATCCTTCCTCGACTTTGATACCAATTTGTTGGAAAGGCATAGGAGGATAGGCATAAAATAACACAAATAATTCACACATAATAAGACGAGTTGCGTCTCTTCTATTTATCACACAAACTTGATGATTACAATGATCCAAATGAGGGGTTTTTAAACCTTTTCCGACCAGAGACTCGCATTAGAGGAAATTTGATTTTAAAAAGTTAACATTAAATTTCCATGTCATAATGTGTAAACCTATCAAAATCCTTTCAAATTCTAAAGAGATACAAGTGTTACTAGGCACCAACAATTTTTTTAATGATATAATTTACCTACCTTAAGCGTGAATGGTGCCCAAGTGACCCAAAACTACATTAAATATTAAAAATAAAATTAATATCCTATATTATAAAATTTATAACATCGACAATATTTTTAATGATGAGTGAATCATGGGTTGAGTGTGTTTTTAATGATGCATAACTAATTTAAATTTTAAATTTACTTTTTTTCATTTAAATTTTATCAAATCTTTGGTAAATAAATTAATATAAATGTAAAATATATATAGACGATTATTTTGATAAAAGTGCATTTATTTGGGTAATTTAAATTTAAATTTTAGATTTATCTTTTTAATATAAATTTTATTAAATCTTGTGTTAATAAATTAATTTAAATATAAAAAATATATACGATTATTTCGATAAACGTGACATTTATTTGGGTAATTTTGATAAAAGTAAAATAATAAAAATGATATATTAAAAAATTGTTTACTTGGTATTATTTTATTAATTTCCTAATTTTTTCTTAGGTGACTATTTTTCAGTTGAAATTTCTTTTAATGCCTAAAATAACTTGGCATGCAACCACACACTAAATTCCACTATGAATTAACTCGACTCAGCTCAAATTGAATCAGTTAACTAACTCTCTAATTTTAGATAACTTTCCATGCGAGAGTAATTAGCTATTTTAACAATTTGAACTCGTGACCTCTAACCCACCTCTTAATTTTTGTGCAAGCATAATCATATCATTAAAGTTGTGTGTTTCCAAATGTGTATGTATTTGTAGATCTAAGACTCAATAATCCATGCTCATTCGAGCATTTCAACATGTCTATTCAACTATGAACAACTCATTTTCACCATCTTCTTTCCTCCTATCAAAAACATAAAAGTAACATTGGTGTGGTTTGGGATTGACATTTAATTTTTTATTCATGAACTATGTTTGGTACAAGACAAGGATGCAAAACCAAGGGGTAAAAAAATTGTTGTCGCACATATTTTTGGTGGGGACACTCAAGTCTATAATTCAATAGTTTCTCTTGCTTGCATTTGTAAATATTACGCTCTAGAAATATTGGCTTGATTTTGACAAGAATTTGAAGCATGACTATTTCTATTTGAAGTGTTAATCTCTTACTGAATTTCAAAACTTACTAGGTAGCTTGAATGGAAAATTTATTGAGATTTGCAATGAATGTACTAGAATCATTGTTAGTAAGATAGAATCCTAGTTACTAAAGCCATATTATAATTATTATTGATTGATTTTGATAAAATATAGGGAAATAAATTATAGTAAATCAATATAGTTGAAGAGCGTCTATTTACCATATAATGAAAGAGATGGGTGTGCTCTAAATTATTCATTGATTGCTCATCAAATTAGGAAAAGGAAGATCTAATTAATGGAGTGCGGGTTTACTAAGAACAAAGTAACTAATATTGTTGCATTAACATTGGTTACAAAAGTGAAGTGGTCATGGTGAACATTGATATGCTATAGATTCCTCTTAAAGAAAGTGAGGATCCATTTCGATCCCAACAAAGAAATTATGTTGTTTATTTGTAGATAGAATTAAAAAATACATTAATCTAAACACCATGTAAAGTCTTAATTTCAATGAAATGAAAATTATTGGAAGGAAAATCTAATGAAGGAAAACCTAGAGTTAGATAATTTTTATAGTATTTGAATAAAATATACACATAAATCCATTGCAAAATAAAGGGTTTGTGTGTTTCAACCTTCTACTTCCCCTCTCGAGAATTCATGCCTTCATCATTGTAAATCTCCATGGGAAACACATTGTGTGTGTCACTAATCGAAATCCACTTATGAAGTGAAAAATTCTCCAAAGGTTCTCATTTGAAATCAAGTGTTAAACCTAGCCTTGGCCATGAACTATCACATATCACATCTAACCCTCATTTAAATGCATTATTTATTAGGTTAATGTACTTTTTTTAGTGGTGGGGGAGAAAGAGTGCGTAATAGTGGCATAGGAAATGCTAGAACTACTAATGATGGAGGAAAGTAGGGAGGTCCTACACCTAGAGGTGTTATCCATTTTACTTTTAATGGAAGACAATATAATAAAAATAATATAATACTGCAAATGGAAAATTGTAGTTTCACGAAAATTTCGTTCAATTAATTAACATAACAAAACATAAGCCTTAAATACCATTCTAGCTGAATAAACAATGGTTTAAGTTTTGGGGGCTACAAGTTGTTGAAAGAACATGGATTCATGTTTATGTAACAAGCATTACATGGAAGAATATGAGCTATCTACTTAAAATGGAATATTTGAGGTTGAGGAATATCTTATTGATTTCTAAGAAATGATATGTGGTTCCTCTCATCAATTACATCTTATACTTTGAAAGTCCGTAATAAGATTTTCTAAACATCTCCCACCTATTCTTATTCTAAGAGATATATAAGAAAAATAATATAAAGGTCAAAATTTTGTAAGGGAAAAAATGGAAAGGTGAAAAAATCAAATTTATTATTCTACTACAATGAGGCTATGTAAACAAAGATATAAAATACATATGTAAACAAAATTTTAAAACAACCCTATAAAAAAATTGTAAATTCAAAAACTCTTTGATTTGGCATGGGCTAGAATGAAATTTGAAAACCCTACTTAAATTCATTAACAATACAAAATAGCTCCTTTTTTTTTATGCTTACTAGAAGAGCTTCTTAAATGACAATAATTTTATTTGTTTGCAAATACTAAACTTTGTTAAGAAGCTTCCCCACAACTAACATCTTGAAATAAAATTTCCTAACTATATGACGCAACTACCCTACAATTTATTTCTTTAGAATATCCAAATACATCTCCAATCTCTCTTAATGATCATTTAAATTTCTATTTTACATAATTAATCATAATTTGTATCAAAACCATATCCACAAGCATTCTAAATAATTTGGAGAAATGACTCATAATATTTGTATTAAATTGAGTAGATACCATGCTTAAATTCATAGAATCATCCCCATAACATGCGTAAAAAGTTGACTTTCAATAGCATGGAGATAATGTTCAACACTTATTATTGAGGTTTTGGAAATTTATGTTGTAAAATTTGTCTTGCAGTTTGTGTAACCAATATTTCTCATTACTCAAGATTAATTACATTATCATGATGGTCCAAGAAAATGAATTGGATACAACTTGAGATTAAATATGGATGGTGTCTAGAATTGGATTTGGTATGAATATTTTCTCTTCTTGATTGTTAAAAGAACAATTCCATGTTGTGTTGGCACAAGAAGAAATTGAAGGAGGATACCATGCATTCAACATAAAGAAAAATGTACAACTGGATGAACCTTTCAAAATGTGGCATGATAAAAACCATGAATAAAAATAAGTCAATTAAATAGATTACCATCGCATGTCAATGTTTAATAGAATGTAGAAAAATGTTGAATTTTTTGAAAGGAAAACTCACTTAAAAAAATTCCTTAAATATGATGAAATACACAGATATATCCTTAAATATAAATCCTCGAGGGTTAGCTCAATTGGTTGAGTCCCTGTCCTTAAAGCACCTTTTCTATTGAGAGGTCACAAGTTCAATTCTCTCGACTCCCTCAGGGTTAGGCTCTATGGTTGATCCAACAGGAAGTGATCCCTTTGAGTGGATTTACCTAGACAAATATTTTGTGGATGTAATGGTCACTGATCTCTCGAGTCCATGAACCACATAAAACAAACAAACAAACAAACAAACAAATAAATCCTTTAATATAACTAATGCAACCATATAAATTAAATCACGGGTAAACACATATAACACCTATGGGCATCAATCCATGATAAGCATCAAAACATTTACTTATGATACATCTCACATTGTTAAAATTATTAAAAAAAAAAAAAAAAATCAAATCATAAAATTTAACTAAGTTATAGCTTATTTAAATTATTTTTAATATTAATTATAAAAATAAATTGATATATAAATTCAACACATATGCATTTAACAAAACAACATCTAACAAAAATGTTTACCGTGGAGATTAACCTCCTAAGAGTGATTTGCTTGAACAAATAGTACTGAAAACATTAACAATTATTATGGGATTTATCTCTTCATTCTAACTATAATCATGTGTAACATGCATAAATCCTTCTGATAGTTGTATGATAGCTTTGTAAAAATAAAAGTGCTTATTCAAAATTTTCTACCTTTCGTTATTGTTAATGACACTAAGTAACACAACAATACTTGTCCAATGAAATAATACCATATTTAGAATTTTCTATTCTAATTATTCATGTAGAAATCTCCAACTTCTTATATAGAAGACATTCATATCTTTCTATTCTTTGTTCAACATATTGACACATAATTATAACTTTTCTTTAGTTACTATCAAAATCTTATGCATTCATGAGATTTACTATATGTAATGTTTATTGTTCAACCTCGATATAAACATCTAATGTCAAATATCACTTAGTAAAAACATGTTTCAAACTAAACATCCTGATAATAGATGCTTATCTAAACATTTGGAAATATCGTAGGAATTAGCATGCTCCTCCCAACCAAAAAATTGCAAACAAAACAATTTCCCCTCAAGCCTGAGACTTCTTTGTATCCTTGCTCCTTCCCCATGTAGACTCTAGAAATGTCCTAATGTTTCTCAATGCTTTCCCTTTGTATTTTATATACCTAGGATAATTATAGAAGTCTTTTTTGTTTTTCTCTAACCTTGCATTTCACTCCAGCTATGCTAGATATCTCTCCATCCACCTCGCATAACACTTATTTCTAGTGACATTGTCTCTTGGTGGTGATTATTCCTCCTATAATGTTGGGAAATCATGGCAGGTTATAACTATGACAACTACCACCTCTTGTCCACTACTTGGGACCCAACCACTTTAATAGTTTTGTGACAGCAAAGAAACCTAACTACTCATTTTGGTTCCCATAATATTTTAAAAATTTATATTTTGTTAATTATTGCATATAAACATTCAGATTTGTCATGAAAAATATTTAAATTAAGTCTTGGCTTCACGACCAATGTCTCTAACTTAAATATTTACAATTAAACATAAAACCATAAAGCCTTGCAAAAGTAATTGCAACAAGGGTATTACCTTTCCCCACCCCTTAATTTGAACACCATCCTTGGTGTCTTCTTTGCACTCATCATTTCTAAAAGAGTGAAGTTAATGCTTCTCACATTTTTTATTCTATCTCCCAAGTGGCCTCTTCAGGACCAAAGTGCTTACATTCCACTTTAACCTATACAATGGCCCAATTCTGGAGTAAAGTTTCCTCCCTATCTAAAATTTGTACAGGCTCAACCTAGAACTCATCTTTCAATACAACATGTATAACACTCCAATCAATGTTATGAGTTGGATCATGTATATATTTACTTAAAATAGATACACAAAATACATTATGCACTTCTATGTGGGCTTGTAGTAATAGTTGGTAGGCCACTAGTCCTACTCTGGAAAGTATTTCAAATGGCCCATATAAACTCAGCACTAATTTAGCACAAGTTCCAAGCCTCAATGTGCTCTTCTTTGGTGTAACTTTGATATGAACATCCACCCCCACATTGTCTTCGTTATGAATTATTTTCTGATCAACACAACGTTTCTTCCTATCTTGAGCTATTTTTAAATTTGGTCTTACCTCTCTAACCACCTAATTTATATCTCTTAAGAGAACAAGTCCTAAAACAAGTCTATATTTTGGTTGTCTCCAACTCAATGGGGTAAGAACTTTTTTTCGATAAAGAAATTTAAAAGGAATCATATTAAGAGATTCCTAATAGCTATTATTATATGCAAATTCAACCAAATGTAAGTACCCTTCCCATTCAGTGGGTTGATCCAATGCATACATGTGAAACATATCTTCAAGTATATAATTGGTTCTTTCAATCTGTCGATGTGTTTGGAGATGGTACAAAGTATTGAAATTCAGTTATGTACCTAATCCTGTGAAAAGTGCCTTCCAAAAATTTGATGTGAATTTTGCATCTCTGTCAGAAATGACTGTTTTTGGTACGTCATGAAGTCTAAATATCTCCTTCACAAACATCTTTGAATCTTTACTACACTAGTATAAAATGGGTTGCCTTACTTATTTTACCAACTACAACCATAATAGAATCATGTTGTCTTCTAGTCCCGAGTAACCCTATGATAAAATATAAGGAAATGATTTCCCATTTCCACTCAAGAATAGGTAGGGGATTAAATAAACTAATAGGATTTTGATGTTCCACCTTAACCTTTTAATACTCCAAACATTTTTCAAAGTACTCAACGGCTTCTACTTTCATTCTTGGCCAATAAAACCCTTTTCTAAGTATTGTAATAAGTTTTTGATAGTCTGGATGAGCTGAAAAAATGCATTTTATGATGTTCATATAGGATCATTTATATAATCTCATGCACATTTGCAATGTAAATTATATTTTTAAAGGTCAACAATCCATCACTATTCAAGGCATAATCTGATCCTTCTATTGGGCTACTTTCCCTTATTAATTTTTCTTATATTTGTTTGTATTCTTGAATGTCTAAGGTTGTAGTATTGATCTGTTCATTAAGGTATGTTTAACACTACTAGAAAATATCCCACAAATTTGATTTAAAATTCTACTCAATGCATCTGTAATTTTGTTTTCTTTTCCCTTAATGTGTTTGATTTCAAAATCAAATTCGCTAAAGAAAGCCATACATCTTGTTTTTCATGCATTTAAATATGGTTGACTGGAGAAATATTTTAAACTAATATTATCAATTACTAATGTGAATTTATTACCCAAAAGGTAGTGTTGCCATATTTTTAAGGCATGGATTACTTTAGCTAATTCTATGTCATACACTACATAATTATTTTCATGCTCTTTATCTTCCTCGATTCGCGGGCTATAACATGGTTATCTTGTAATAACACTCCACCTAATCCCTCCAAACAAGCATATATGGACACTGTATAATATTTATTTGGATCATCCATCTTAAGTATGGGAGCTACAATTAGCAAATATTTCAACTACTCAAAGCTTTCCTAGCACTTTTTGGTCCAGAGCAATTTAATTCCCTTCTTCTGTAAGGATGTTATAAGGTACACTAGATTGAAGAAACCTTCAATGTATCTATGGTAATAACCTTTAATTCCCATAGAGGATTTGATATTAGTTGCATCTTTAGGAATAGGCCAATTAAGAATTTCCTTGCCCTTTACATGGTCTCCCGTGATTCCTTCTTTAGATATTACATGCCCCAAATAATAAATTTGATCATGATACAACTCACACTTACTAAATTTGTCATATAATTTGATTTTCTCTAACTGCTTGAAACAATATTCTTAATTTTTTTCATGCTCCTCGAGTCTCTTAAAGTAAACTAGAATGTCCTCAATGAATATTAATACAAATTTGTCTAAGTACTGGATGAAAATACTACTCATTAGACAAATAAATGTGGTTGGGGCATTTGTGAGTATGAAAAGAATCACACCTAAATCATATTGGCCATGTCTATTTCTAAAAGTAGTCTTATGCATATCCTCATCTTTAATTTTAATTTGATTATAGCCATATCTCAAGTCTATCTTAGAGAAAATCGTTGCTCCCCTTACATGATCAAATAGATCATCAATTCTAAGCAATGAGTATTTATTCTCGATTCTCAACTTGTTCAACTGTCTATAATTAATATATAACTTAAGAGCATCGTCCTTCTTCATTACAAAAAGTATCAGTGCTCCCCGAGGTGAGGTACTTGGCTGGATATATTATTTGTCCATCAATTCCTGAACTTGCATCTTTAACTTAGTCAACTCTAGTACACTCATCCCATAAGGTTCCCTTATACTAATGTTGCCTCATATACCAATTCTATGGTAAAATCAACGTCTCCTTTTGGTGGAAACCTAAAAATTTCATTTGGGAAACCATTTTTGTATTCTTGCACTACTGCAAAGTCATTCAAAGACTTTGATTTGCTTTCTTTTATTAAATATTCTACATGTATTGCAAACAATGTACACCCCTTCCTTGCACACATTTTTAACTTCAAGTTTGATTCAAGTCTTATTAACATTAGTCAAGGTATGCCACTGATGGTCTATAATACTCCCTCATCATTGGTACAGATAACAATATTTTCCAAGCAGTTAATAATTGCTCAACTTTTTTCTAGCCAATCCATACCATTCCAACACATCACATGATCTTATAGGTAGGATATTCAAATTAATGTTTGTTTTCATTCCATTCAAGTTGCTTGAACATTCCCTAACCCAACTAGTAATCTTTCTTTTAGTACCATTTACTAGTTGTACCAACCAAGACTTTTTCCATTTTTCCATTTTCAAATTGAATTTTTCCACTATCGTTGGACTAACATAACATAAAATAGATCTTGGGTCTATTAAAATTGACACATCTTGGTTCAAAATATTACCTTCTATTTCCATCATAGAGGATTGATGTTCACCTTATAAATCCTCTAGAGTTGCATTTATTCTGGGAATACTTGCAGCCTCATCATTTATCATGGAAGCTCCTTGTACATTGTGTAATCTTGATTAAATTTAACATTGTATAGGAAATTTCCAAGAATATGAGGCTCTAAAAAGCCCCAACATTTGGAGGGTTATCTTTCCTTCTCATTGGAGATTTTACCATTTAGATATTTGTCTGGATCTTATTCGTATATGAGTCTCTTGTTGGTTATTATTCCTATTGAAATTTATGTTTTGGTGATTATTAACAAAATTCTTAAAAAAAGATGATTTGAACCCTTTATTCCCTTGTATGAATCTATCCTTTTTCTTATTTTTCCAGGTTTTTAATTTATCATTTCTCTTTTGAGACTATTGGTAACATATTCTAGCTTTTTTAATAAATTCATCCATTTCCTTAGGGTTTTCATACTCAATATTCACTTTGAAGGAAATGGGTAAACAATTGAAGAATCAATGAATTTTAGCTTTTTCCTCGCGAATGTACAGTACAAATCTTAGGGGATGGGTGAATTTAGTGACTAATTCATCCATGGTCATGTGGCTAAGCTTCGATTCATGGAACTCTTTATCTCTATCATCATAATACCTTTTTGTTAGATATTTTCCTTTGAATTGTTTTTTGAAAATCCTCCCAACTCATCTTCTTATCTTCTATATTATGTACAATTATGATTTCTTCCCACTACAGGAATTCATCAACTTCCAGCTAGTATGTGGGTAATCTGGCCTTCAAATTACTGGGAAATTCATATACTTTAAAATATTTATTCATGTTCATCAACCATGCCTCAACTAACTCCTTTGATTCACCATAAAATACTTGAGACATAATCTTCTTAACTTCTCCTTGCAGTTCTACTTTATGTTTCTTCACCTAATTAGGTGCTATAAGTGGCATTTTCGCTAAACTACATTCAACTCCTTCTTCATCTAGTTCCTTTTCATTTTTAGGTTTGAGAGGTTCAATCTCGTCTATACTATCATGATCCTTCCTTTTAAGGTATTCCTCTTTATCTCCATTCTTTGAGGTTTTTCCTAATGTTTAATGATTTCTTTTTCCAATTATACTTTTTATGAGTCTTTCCTGGTCCACACTAGCTTTCAATAGTTTTTCATTATCTACTCTAATGCTTTCTAGTTCCACTTTTAGACCCTTCAAAATCTCTAACAATTCTAATGTATGTGATGATGCCTCACCATCGAGTTGTACCCAAAGTTTCTCTACATCAAGATGTCATGAAGATGGTTCTGCTATGAAGTTTCTCTCTATTGTGTAAGACAAAACATGTACTCAATTAAATTCTAGCCATGATCTAACTCGTAGGTATCAGTCTTATAGCCAAAATCTCTAATACCACATGTAATGTACCTCCAAAACCATATATAGTTTGTTTTTATCATTTCTTCTATTTTATTCAATGTTGTATTAGAAAAGTTTGCTCTTACATACAAGTTTTAATTCCATGATCATACAGAATCAATATACCCTATGTGTATGTTTCCTAAGAGAAACTTTGATTGATAATATGAATATAGAAGTACCCTCGGTATATCATGGTTCATTTTCTTTTATTTTCAAATGATATTATGTTTATATAATCCAAAGGAATGAAATTCAACCCATTAACCTTGGGTTCCACAACACTTAAACAAACCTGGGGTTCCACAATACTTAAACAAATCTTACTTGTCCACTATGTCTTCATCATATCACACCAATGTAAAGTTTTCTTTGTAAATAAAATATGTTTAAGATCAATGAAAACCCACATCATCATCATCTCACATATATTTGATCTCAACACTCTATATACCAATAAAAATGCTTGAGGTTCATATCCACCATTGAACCCTTATGTGATAAGCCAATCATTGTTATAATTCAAGGTATTGTTATGTTTCATGATTACTATTATTATTATTATTTTGACATAAATATTAATCCATTATCTGACCCTCCCTTCACCAAGATACATTTGGAGTCTAATATGTGTGGGGCCTCTCTCTCTCCATGCATCGAGCATGCAACAATGGTTTTGACCCATCCATGCGATGGGGTCATAGATGGATGGTCTAGATGCTTTGATTTGATCGGATTGTATTATTTACTCGACGAAACAACCAGTTGGATTGACTACCCTCCCGAACCTCACTTTACATTTTTCTTCCACTACAGTCAGAGATTTCCATGATGGAGGTTTATGGTTTTAACTCTACAGTTTCATTTTCTAGTAAATGATGGTAATTTTCTTTCACCGACTGTTTGGCTTTTAACTCGCACTGTCACAAATCTTAGTGCTGCAAATGACATGTAACCTTAGGCTCTTTTTCTGATGGTAATTTTGTTAACTGTGTCACCGAGGGTTTTTCAATATTAAACTTAAAATAACAATATCCCTCGGCTATTTACAAGAGCTTTCTTCGAAAATTATTTTTCTAAGCAACATGCTACTCAGTGTTTGTAGGTCCTTCAACGGGTTATTGAAAAACATCCGATTGATTATCAATTCGTTTGGGGTTTCCAGGTTTTCTTTAGGTTTTAAAGAGGAAGGCTCTAGGTCAATACCATCTTACCAATATTTCTTGATATGGTGTCTTCAGTTCTCTACAAGAAAGGTAACCAATTTAGGGTTTCATTACTCAAGAATTTAGGAGCACAACCGCTCCAAGGATTTGACCTCATGACACCTCTAGTAAGAATGATTTTATGACTACATTTTCTATTATTGTAAAGAAGTTTTTCTTTCTTATAGTATTCTTAGCTTCTCGATTAAAATTAACACGAGGGTTCCTTTGTTTTTTAAGAAATATGAGGATTTCTGCACTCGAATTCTTCTCAGGTTTCAATGGAGACAACACTAATTGAAGAAAACCTCTCTATTAATATCGTATTGTGCCATGGATGCAAATAGTTTCTACGAGGCAAAGCACTACTTCATTTTTGGTTCACTGTCATCAGTTCCTGGAATAGTCGGTCTTATATTGGCTTTTTGTCATTCTGGATTTTTTTATTTTTTTTTGGTTATATGAGGGTTTCTAACCAAAATCAGTTCCTGGAATAGTCAGTCTTATATTGGCTTTTTGTCATCCTGGATTTTTTTTTTTTTATATATGAGGGTTTCTAACCAAAATCCCCTTCAGGGTATTTGGGTGCATAATTCACCGGATAAAGAGAAACCCTTATTTTCTTAGTATCAATTCTTGTCAAGGATGCGAGAAATTTTGACGCAGATAAAGAATGATATTTTCATTGTTACTCTTCTTATTTCTCAATTCTAAGGTTTTTAGGTGATCAAATTATTTCTCAGTATTTCTGTATATTCACTTCTCAATATAAAGTCTATATTTTAGATATTAAGGGTAGTCAAACCGTTGTCCTAAGTTTTTATCAGGTTGGTACTTGGGTCTCAGAACGCAATAAGTCATCTCAATACAGGGGTTGACTCTTGAATGAAAATTGTGGAGGAAGGGGTTTACATATTTTTTTTTTTTTCCTGAAGATAATTATAAACTAGAAAATATTGTCAAATCCCCTAATCGTTCATTTGCTTCTAACATGCCACTCAGTTATAGCCTCTTGTGCACTCTTAAGGTAAGTTTGCTAAGGAGTCCCTCTGTTCCAAAATTTACTTTAAAATTATATTATGTGAAGGTTCTAACATAATTACTTTATTATAGCAGTTTTGGCTTACAAACCCCAACTCAGAATTTCTCAACACAATAATTTAATTTTTCGTTAACCACTATTAACATCCATTAACATTACTCTTCTTCCACAAGTATTTAATGATATGGAGATTAAGGTTTTGTAATCATAAATGCATATGCTTCTTCTCAGCTTATTGTATACGTTTTCAGCATGCTCAACCTCCAGTATGTTGTTAGTTTCAAGGAGTCTATTTCTTAGCTCGATACTTTGTTTCTTAACAATTTTTCCAGCCTAATCCCAGAGTATCAATAAGAAACTTGTTTTGGAATCTTTTATGTTTATATATATTGTATTAATTTTGTATGAGTAAGGTTCCTAAACCCACCATTTTTCATAATTATTGTATATAATTTAAACATGTAATATGAATATACAATTATGTATGGATGTATTTAGTCTTTGGAACTTCCTTCATTGTATGTCTAATTCCAACGTGATCTTCAATCAATAATTATGCATGCTTATTCTTTTTAGTTGGTCCAATACTTCTTGTTTAATTAATAGATGCTTTCAATATTCCATAGTAGTTAATTCCCTCAGTAATTTTTCCCTTCAATATTTAGCCAAAGATTAAGCTTAGAATTATTCTAAGTAACTTTGTGTGAGAAGGGTGACTATAGGGATCTTGTATAATAACCTATATAACTACCTTATAAGAGAAATTTTGTTAACCAAATAGTACTAAATACTTTACAATTATTACCGGAGTTATCTCTTCATTCTAACTACAATCATGTGTAACATGCATAAATCCTTTAGATGGTTCTATGATAGCTTGGTAAAAATAAGAATCAATCTCCAATTTTTTTTTCCTTTCTTTACTATTCATGACACCAAGTAACACAACAATACTTGTCCAATGAAATACTACGGTATCTATAGTTTTCTAATTTAATTATGTGTTTAGAATTTCCAACCTCTTATACAGAAGACATTCATACCTATCTTTTCTTTGTTCAACATATTGACACACATTTATAACTTTTCTTTACTGACTATCAAAATCATATGCTTCCATGAGATTTACTGTATGCATTGCTTATTGTTTATTCTTGGTATAAACACATAATTTCATATATAACTTAGTAAAACATGTTTCAAACTAAACATCTTGATAATATACCATCTACAGTACTCCTTTCACTTATCTAAACACTTGGAAATATAGTAGGAACAAACACATTCTTCCCAACGAGTGAATTGCAAACACGAAAACCCCCCTGAGCCTCAAACTTATTTGCTATCAATAAAATGTGATCATTAAGTGGTATTCTTCTCCTTCCCCATGCAGACTCTTCCAGTTTCTTGCTTTTTCTCAATGTCTTCCCTTTTTCTTTTTTATACCTAGAATTATTACAAAATCCCTTTTTCATTTTTCTCTAGCCTTGCATTTCTCTCCAACTATGCTAGATATCTCTCCTTCCACCCGACATGACACTTATCTCTACTTACACTATCTCTTGGAGGTGATTATTCCTCCTGGAAACTTTGGGAATCAAGGGAGGTTGAAATTGCGACAACTAACACTTCTTACTTGTCCATTACTTAACTCAACCACTTTAATAGTTTTTTGACAGTATATAAACCTCACTACTGATGTAATAATTCCCATAATGTTTCCAAAACAATATTTTATTAATTATTGCATACAAACATTTACATCGGTCACTCAAAATATTTAAATTTATTCTTGGCCTCGTAATCGATGTATCTCACTTAAACATCTACAAGTAAACATAAAACCATAAAATCTTGCAAAACTAATTGCAATAGAAGTATTGCAAATAATATGTGACCTATTGCACAAAAAATTCATTATGGGTTGAATAAATAAAAAAATTCAAAGACATTTCACATACAATAGAAGCTTAAGTGCAATAGACATGACATTTTTTTAAGGCCCATTACATAGAAACGAAATTTAGGTGTGATACATATGAGGTAAAAGCTTTTAAAGGTTTTTATGAGACACAAACGACAAACTACTTTACATGTGACATGCTTATCACATGAAATAAAACCTCCAATGTTACACGCTCATGACACGAATTAAATAATTGGTGCAATACAAAAGCTCCCCAAATTTAAGAACCCGTAACATATGACAGACAAAAACATTTTTGTTGTGATACATAAAATTGTTTAAGACACATCAAATATGTTAAGTAGACCATAACTAGTTGTATTCCTTTGTATATTAGCTTCAAGGGAGTTATCATCAACAATCTTATCTTACCTTTCTCATTGATACTAGTTTTACTAGATTGTAAACCAAACCAAGAGATTTGAGTTTTACGGAATTATTAATTTGTTTATGCACTTATTTAAAGCACACGATATGTCTATAATATGCCATCACTTGTCTTATTATTCAAAAAGAAGCCATAGGAAAAATAATGCAACTCGTTATTATGTAATTTTAGAAAAGATAAGAACCTTGAGCTTGGTGGATTTGATTTATTGCATATATCACTCCAATTGCAATTCGACCTTGCAAGCTTCACTACATGTTTTCTTCTTCATTTATTATGTTTATGTCAAAGAGAATTTGTTCCTTCATCCTTATCATGACATTCATTTATTATTTTGTTCCTTGTCATGTATCTTATGGGAGAAAAAATTTCACGTATACAACACATCGCATGGATCAAAAGTTTCTACTTATATGGCATATTGCTCAAAATACCACTTTATATGCAACATATCCTTAACATATATCACACAAAATTCTCCAACGTCCACAAATTGCATTTCTTTAATCTTTCTATCTTGGCAACAACCTTTCTATATCACACAATGCCAAGCGATATTTTTGTGTGACATGTTGCACTTACCTAAATTTGCTATCTTTGGAACAATTTTTTTTTATAGCATTAGACCAATACTTATTTAGGTGTAACATACTATAAAGAATATTACACTAAATTAAAGTTTGTGTGGGTGCAATACAAAAGCTTTATAAAAGATGTGACAATCAAATTAATTTTGGTGAGACACACAAAATTTCCAAACATGTTACACCAAAGGTCTTTTTCAATGTGATAAAAAAACTTTTAAAAGTACATTACACCATTTTTTTAGGTGGGATACAAAAGAAATAAAGTCTTTTTATATGATGTTTTAGTGAACTATATACATGAAACAAGGATTTCACTACACACATTGCATCTTCTCAAAGTCTTTTATCTTTTTAGTTTTGCTAATGCAAAAGTTGGACCTTCCAATTCATTAATCATAAAATAAAGTACATAGAATACATCAAAACTCTCATGGTTGTTGACTATGGAGATACCCCATCAAAACTATTCCCTACACCCTATCTCCAAACTTTACATTTCTCAAAAGAAAAATACATGAGTTTGGACTCGGACCCGAAAAGAACACATGGTTGTCTGCATATAAAGGCAACATAGCTGCCCGATTTTTTAAACTTTGGTTCCGTTGCCCGCATGGTGAGCCTCTTGTCCCCCTGGATACACTTTTCCCGCCAAACCTAGCCTTCCTCTTTAATCTCGATCGATGAACCTTTCCGTTTGATCTAACGGCTGTAGACTATATCGCACTAATAAGCTTCTCACCATTTACCGCAAGGGTCCGCAAACCTGCACGAGCGATCTGATCCATTAATTCGCATTTTGAGATTCAACGGTGGAGATAGATATCGCACCTGCCTACATTCATGGATGTTAGCGTGCGATGAGGGTGGTATTCCTCCCGACCCCACCGCCACGTGGAGCACAATGAGTGGGATCGCTCCCGAAAGGGAAATACCGCTTCCTGCTTGTGAGGGCCGCGATCACCTGAAAACCACTCAGGCCGCAGTAAAAAGAGCAAAATTGAGAGATCTCTGGTTTCGCAGTCTCCAAATGTCATCTGCTCCCGACTGTTCGCATCGTCAACCCTCCTTGACCCGATGCGTAAAGCATTCGCCGCCATCCTTCCTGCAACCCCTGAAGCCCTTTCGTCCTCGTCAATACAACTGGATACTTCAGTGAACCAATTAATCTGGGAATCGCCAGTTGACCTCTCCAAACCGCTTTCAAAAGACCCCATTGTGAGCATACCTCTGAACAAACAACTGCTAGTTAACTGTACCCGCCTCCATGGCTCTCTTAAGGAACACTGTATTGTCTTCATTTGCTTGGTTTTGACACTCTGTTTTTAATCTATTTTGAGGGAACTCTCACCAGTTCATCGCTACCCTGTTATCTGTGCAGATCACTCCTTGATTGGCTAGCAAATCTGCTAGTTTATTGGCCTTTCTTCGCACATGTGCAAAATTGACTGTTCTCAAGCTCTGTAGATGATTGTGAATCCGTTGGAAAACTTGAATTAGCCTCCAGTTTTATTCCCCAGCTTATTCTTTTGACTAAGTTAATTACCAACTCGGAGTCAGCTTCAATGATCGTATTTTGGCGATTTTCCTGAACGAGGAACTCAAGACATTGTTCCATGGCCATTAACTCTGCCATGTTGTTGGTGGCCTTTCCTAATTTGCCATGGAAGATAAACAGAATATCTCCCCTGTCAACCCTTAACACCCCTCCATGGCATGTCGTGCTCAGATTACCTTTAGAAGCCCCATCAATGTTGAATTTTAGAAAGCCCTTAGGGGGAGGATGCCAGAAGTCTAGCTCAGGATCCACAATTGAAACTTTCCTGACGAAGCCCTGAGGAACGAGTCCCTGCAACTCTAGCCTACAGAGAATCCTCTAGTCTGTAGCAGAAGGGGGATTCGAGGGAAGATTTCGAATTGTAGTACTAACCGTTTCCTTAATCTGTTTTAGGATCAGATCATAAATACACTGGGAAGATTTCTTAACATTCTTGAAGATTCTATTATTCCTTTCTTTCCAAACATTCCATATAATGAAGCTTGGTGTAAGTGCCCATGCTGAACCAAGAACTTCATTATCCGAAAAGTTCCTTCTCCATTTGGTGAGGGTATTGAAAAGACTTCCAATATCTCTGTCAGATTGTTGGAAGATAGAGGCAAAAGAATCCCATAATCTGGAGGTGAAAATGCAGTTGTTGAGAAGGTGTTCCATGGTCTCCTCTTGAGCCTCACAGAGTTGGCATCTAGAAGGCCCTAGGAAACCCCTCTTCCTAATATTATCCCAGGTCAAGATTTTCCTTTGCAGAACCAGCCACAGAAAAAGTTTAATTTTCATCCAACCCTGATGCTTCCATAGGTTTTGCCAAATCCTGTTAGGAGCATGGGAATCAAGTTCAAGGAGTATGAGTTTAGCTTCTTTGAGATTAAAGTTCCCCTCATTGTTGTTGCCCCATCTCAGCTGGTCATGCCCCCTTGAAACTAGAATTTTCCTTTGCTCTAACATTTTCATCAGTCTTTCGGCCTTAGTTTTTAGAGGACTGTCATTTCGGAGATCAAGTTTCCTCCAGTTTCTCCATTTCCCTGAACTATTAGTTTGATCCCAAAAATCCTTTACCTGGGTGAGCTCCTTGGTGTCTGTCTCTGCTTTGAGGTCCTCCAAATCCTCCTGTAATAGAATAGGTTCTTGTTGCCATCTATCCTCCCAGAATAAGGCTAAGTCTCCCTCTCTAATTTCCCAGAAGCTGTTATCTTGAATTAAGCCTCTGTTATCCCAGGCTTTGTTCCAAATATGAGATCCTCTTATATTCCCATCCATCCTTATGCGGTCATTATCTAGCCAAGAACTTGCGTATTTTTCTTTCCAAGTGATGGCCCATTGTGCTTCTGGTTCCTTTATCCATCGCCACCATAATTTTGCCCCTAGAACCTTACAAAGAATCTTAGGATCATCCAATCCAAGACCCCCATGGTTTTTGGGTTTGCAAATTTTTTCCCAGGCAACTAAGGCCCATTTCTTCTTTTCTTCCCCCTTGCCCCAAAGAAATTCTCTTTGTATGTTTCACATTTGATGCAGGATTCCTTTAGGGGCAGGGATAACTGATAGCATAAAGATTGGGATTGATTGAAGAACAACCTTTTTGAGGACCAACCTGCCAGCCAAGTTTAATGATCTCATTGTCCATTTCCTGATCTTGTCATGTAGCTTATTAATCATTGGCTCCCAAATACTCTTGTGTGACGATCTTGCAGTTAAAGGAACCCCCAAGTATTTCTAGGGGAGAGAGTCTCTTTGAAAGCCCAAAATTCTAGATATGTTCCTCTGAATAGCAATGTTAGTATTGAAGAAAAAAATCTTAGATTTGGAAAGATTAACTTCCATACTAGAGGCCATGGCAAAGTCACTGAGGATTTGTTTGTAAGCAAGAGCTTCTTTGACTGTGGGTATTCCCTGCAACATGGTATCATCCACAAATTGTTGAGGAGTTAAGGCCTGTCCATTGTCGGAGAGTTGTATACCCCTGATGCTACCAACTAATTTTGCATGCTTGATAGCCTTGCCCAGTCCCTCCATCATGAGGATGAAGAGAAAGGGAGAGAGAGGGTCACCCTACCTAAGGCCTCTGGAAGGGGTAAAAGTCTCCAAAGGAGAGCCATTGACTAGAATTGAAAAACTAGAAGAAGTAATCAAAGCCAGGATCCATCTTACCCAATTGTGGTCAAACCCGAAAGCAATAAGAACTTTCCTGATATAGTTCCAATTCAGCTTATCATAAGCTTTGGCTATGTCCAGTTGCATGATCATTCCAGCTTTTCTCTTACTAGTAAGAGAGTGCACCACTTCATGAGCTTGGATGATGTTATTAAGAATTTGCCTTCCTTCCACATATCCAGATTGTTCCCCCAAAACTAGTGAAGGCAAGAGGGGTTTGAGTCTGTTTGCAACCACCTTTGATATTATCTTGTAAACCACATTGCATAAAGCTATAGGTTTGAATCTATCAGGGGTTTGAGCCAGCTCTTGTTTAGGGATCAGGGCTATAAAAGAGGAATTCAGAGCTTTCAAAATGGTTCTGTGCCTCCTGGAATCTTCCACTACCTGCAGAATGTCCTGTTTGACAATATTCCAGCAAGCTTTGAAGAAGTCGACATTGAAACCATCCGGGCCTGGTGCCTTACCATTCTGCATTTCTTTGAGAACCCACTAACCTCCTCTTCAGTCACAAGCCTGTAAAGGTTAACATTATCCTCTCTAGAAACCATCCTAGGTATATGCTTAGTGAAGTCCCGGATGTAGTGATCTCTTTCATAACAGGTTTCCTGTGCTATGTTTCGAAAGTGTTGGACTAGAACTGCCTCTATTTCTTCATGAGATTTGAGAATATTTCCTCTTTTATCCTTAATCAAAGAAATTCTATTATGTGCTCTATTTTCCATGGTGGATTTGTGAAAAAATATGGTATTACGTGCACCTTCTTTTAGCCATTGGATTCTAGATTTTTCTCACCAAAATATTTCCTCTTGTTTGCATATATTCTCCCATTGTTGTTGATATTTGGTGGCTTGATCACTTCTGACTTTGTCATGGCCCTCTTTGATAAGGGTTTGGTTAAGTTCCTGCATTTTGCCTTCAATAATTTTTTTCTCTTCAAAGATATTGCCAAATTCATTCTTGTTCCAATCTTTAAGCCAGAGCTTGATGTGTTTTAATCTTTTCTGTAGGAGGAACATTCTGGTTCCCTGAATGTTTAAATCTTCTGCCCACCACTTGGTTATGTTGCTGATGAAATCTGGGTGGGAAAGCCAGATATTCTCAAATCTAAAAGGTCTGTTCCTGGGATTACCAATGCCCTGAACCTCCAGTTGTACCGACCAGTGATCTGAGCCGCCAAAGGGGAGCACTCTTGCTACCATTTCCTTGTCATTGAGCATAGATCCTTTGAGATTATGAATCTATCTAATTTGGAAGCTACTTGAGACTCTCCCCCTCTTTTATTGTTCCAGGTGAAGATTCTGTTATTCATTTCAATATCCACTAGCTTCATCTTATCAATAAAGGTTTGAAAAGCCAAAGAGTCTTTGCCTAGAACTCTAGTTCCCCCTTTTTTTCCGTAAGTGATTTAATCATGTTGAAATCACCCCCTAAGATCTAGGGTATTCCTACATATCTATCTCTGAGAGTCTCCAGAGAGTTTAGAAGCCTGAGTTTGTCATCCATTCTTTGAGGGCCATAGACATTTGTTACCAAGTAGGTTTCCTTATCTCCTATTGGTTGAATTACTACAGATAAATAATCCCTAGATGCCTCTGCATCTATTAAGTCGATTTTTTGTGGATTCCAAAGAGTGAGAATACCTCCTATTGTATTCTCTGCTTTGACTTCCATAAACTCAAATCTATTGAGCCATTTTCTATGGATATCTCTTATCTTCTAAATGGAACACTTAGTTTCCTTAATGAAAATCACATCTAAAGATGCTTGTTTCATTCTATTACTCAATAACCTTTGTTTCCTTTTACTACCTAGACCCCTGATATTCCATTCATAATAAAGGTTAGTAAAGGAGTAACTGGATAGGTCTTTCATCTTACCTGAATCTATCATTAGCTTTCCGCATTCCATCAATAGCTCATTCTACTTTTTTCTATGCCTCTTCTTTCCTGGGATTCTAGGTGCTAGTCCTGTTGTATTTTTCATAGTTTTCACTCCTTCATTGCCTTGTTTATCCTTGTGTTTTAGTCTGTCCACCCCTTTAGACTGGGTTTTCCATAAAAACAGCTATTGAACCGTATTGAACTTCTCTGTAGGTAACGAGTCTAACCCTTCTTTGGTTCCTTGATTCAAGAAACCTTCTAAATCTAGGTTCTCTTTCTCAAGAATTTCATGGAGTTCATGGTCCTCCATTTCCATCTCACTTTGGGTCATTTCAAGATCCATCTCCTATTCTACATTACTTATCATAAATTCTTTTTGTTTGTTGTTATCTTTCATTTGTTCACTGTCTTCTGCTTTCTCTTCCTCCACTAGGCTTCCTTCCTCTACCTTATCTGTTTCTATTGGACCTTCGTCTGCTTCGAGGACTTGGAACATGTTTTGGTTAGCTTGCTGCCCTGCAACTTTGCGTGTTCTTAGTCCTCTTTTGCCTCCTTTTCCTTTGTGTTCCACCTTGAAGAAGCTTTCTAAATCCTTCATTGTATCAGCTTTGTTTTTGCTCTCTATCTTACTGAGAGGGTAGTCTCTGAACAGATGTCCATGCTCGTGACATTTGCGACATCTGAACGGAATATGTTCATAATCTACCGTTTGTATCCATTATTCATCAAAAACTTCCAAAATAACCTCGTCCGGCAAAGCTCTAGAGAGATCTATCTCCACACATATTGTAGCGAAGGAAGTATACTTTCCCCTTCTAGTGGCCTCAAAAACTTTGACAAAACACCCTAACTTATTTCCTATGGTTGATAGAGATTCCGTTTGCCAGTAATCAAGAGGTAGAGAATAGAGTCTTACCTAGACTGGGACTGAAGTAAAAGTTTCGCGTTCCAGAACAAAATTCATAATCCAAGGTCGCATATAGAGGCCTGCTGCAGCATAAAAGTATGGCCCTCCTTCAAACACTCTGTCCTTATCTTCAATATTTGCAAATACTACAGTGAAAAATCCCTTGGACCCAAGATGTAGGTCAATGTTTCCTTTTGGTTTCCAGTGGTATTTAATCCACGTTTGTAAGGCTTTTTCAGTGGGCCACAACCCCATGAATTTACAAATGATTGCATATGTTTGCATGTGATCCCTGTGCGCCTGCAGTGCTGGATCATTTAAAATGACTCTGGGAGTTACCGCCGCCTTGGGTTTGCATGGTCCCATGTGTGCTTTGTCTTTAGTGCCTTGTTCCTTGATTTCTTCCTCATTTTCCGTTGCATCATTGTGCTTCCTTGACTTAGTTCCCTCCTGCTCTTCTTCACTGCTTCTATCCCTTCCTTCTGAAGGCTCTCTGTCATTTTCCATTGGTTTTTTTCCCCTGCTAGCCACAGCCTGCTTGTAGGAGGGAGTGGAGCTCCCTCCTGTGCGTCCTTTCATGGAGGACTGCCTCTGTAACAGTTCAAAACCCTTCCTGCTTCATTCTTCTTCAGAGAATCATCATTACTCTTATAGACAATCTCCAGTTTTATGAGTTATTCTATCTCAAAGTCTTTTATCTTTATAACAACATTGTGTTTCAATTTTTAAAAGCATAGAGTAATTTTAGATCTAAGAGGTTTGTGATCCATATTGTAGATGAATATCTTTCGGATTAATCACATTATTAGGATTTGGTCGACTTTTCAAACCAACTAATGTGGTTCATCCTCTATCAAGGTGAAAAAATCATACAATCTTCATGAATAAATAGCAGGGATGCATCATTGCCCTAGGGCAACTATTGAAAACTAACCATTGAAAACTAGCTATTGGAAAATAATTAAAAAAATAAATAAAATAATTATTATCATTTTAAATTTATTTTTAAATTATTAAAAAACAATACATTATTATAAATTTCAATAATTTTACAATTATTTAAAGGAAAAAATTATATTATATTGATAGACTTACCAGTTTCAACACGCGGAGGATGTAGGCTGGTAGATTTTGAATTTTTTTTTAATCAATGAGCACTCACGGTGGATCTAAGCTTGTAGATTTTGATTTTTTTTTTTAACCAATGAGTTAGTTTATTCAATGTTACTCTTACTTTGATTAACACATCTAGGGTTGCCATTAAAAAAAAATGTTAAACCATGAAATTGGTTCAATAGGGTGTTGTGGTAAAGTTGGGGTTGAGGTAATGTAGCTTATAAAGATGAAGTTGGACATAGGTTTTTTAAATTATTTGTTATTTTTTTAATTATTTAACACAAATGGATGTAATTATAATTTAATTTCAAATTTCTTTATATTTAGAATTTCAAATCATAATTTTTTTTTTTCCTGAATATTATGTAAATTTATAGCTATAATATTTATATTTTGTATTAGAAAATGATGGGATTAACCATTGGCAACAATGTAACATATTATTAAATCTATTATGGATATTTGAATTTCACATACTTTCTTGATAATTTATTAATAAAATTAAATTTAAATAATACATGGCCTTAATATTATGAAAATGTTTCTGATGTTGTGAGAATGGTTTGTGAAATACTGGTAACATATTTGATTATTTTGGTTTTTATAACCAATTCAATAAGAGAGAAAAAAAATCTTAAAGTTTATAGTTCTTTTTATTCAAAAAATATTTGAGATTTTAGATCAAATTAAAGTGATATTTATAAATTTATATTAACCATAATTATTAATGTAATTGTGTTAATTATAATTATTAAATAATACATAAAATTTATATTATATAATTACTATCTAAATATATTTGGAAGAGAAATATATAATTAATTTTGTTTTTCCATACTCATAAAGTGCGAAGATGAGTTCCCACCACATCACAGCTGAAAAAATCTTAATGGAAAGAAATTAAGAATGAAAGTTATATTGAAGAAAATTAAACTACCGTGAGAAGCAAGGAAACCAAATCTAAAATAGTTAGATCGACAAACATCTATTACAAGTAATTGCACTACTATGACTACTGACAAAATATTAATAAAGCAATACCCAAACCGAAATGAACAAAAGTAACAGATCTCTGTAAAGACTTTAAGTCCCATATCATACCATTGAATTCCAATATGCTTATAGCGAGCAATATACAAAACCAGGGAAGGTTACTGAGAAGATTACTGATCTGATCTAGACTTTTGATAATGGAATAGACTGGGATAACAGATTCATGTTGGTGTAGCGCCATGGCTCCTGCGTCACAGAATACTAAGCTTGTGGTTATTTTCCCTCTCTGACACGCAGTTCTCGCTTGGCCACTGGGCATTCAGTGTCCTCTACCAGGATTGACCTGATTTACCTACACTTAACTGGTTTATCCACTAAACTGGTTCTCTATTTTGTCTCCTCGATAGATGGTGCATCCATGGTCGCTACATATGGTGTTATTTCGCTGAATATACAGTATTAGTTTAAATTTGGGTTCTGGGTTTAATCCTTATCACGCGTTTTCGAGTGGTCATATAACAACATCATCCTAAAAGGGTCATCCTAGCGTCTACGTGCTGCTCCCGACAAATGTTATCAGTATTTCACAGGTATGCCTCCATTGTTCTTTATCGAACCATAAATTGATTATTCTACTCGCAAAATATGATTTCTGGGTAAAAATTTCTTTGTTTTTTTCTAGGTAATTTCACATTGTGCTGGTTTAAGTATATATCCTTGTATTCATTATATTCTGGGTAATTACACATTGTGTTGGTTTAAGCAAATTTCCCTGTATTCGTTACTTTCTGGGTAATTGCACATTATGCTGGTTTAAGTAAATGTCCCTGTATTCGTTACTTTCTGGTTAAATCCTCCGTCTAACTATCCTCTCTTACCTCCATATGCCGTGGGGGTTTCAAGCCATTAGGGACATATTATCAGGTTTCTCCACCTTCAGGCTAGCTTCAAACCAGATTAATATTCATATCCCGTCGTGGCTCAATATTTCAAATCACCTAATTATCTCCAGACCCTTCAAGCAGTGCGGTTTTCATTTCTGCAATCTGTGGTTTGTCTGCAGCTGGTGTTACTATTGCTGTTTGAATTTCAGGTTCTAATTCAGCTTTCATGCCACTATACACCATGTCTCTATGAAGTAGCGCTACATTTTTTGGTTGTATTTTCCATTTTGTCTGGATTGATTCTTCCCACATCATCTGGTTAGTTTCTGTCATAGCTCGCCACCTTCGACATCTCAGTCCTTCTCTTGGCTCTCTCATTCTGTCAGCTGGTTTTTTTCTGGGTGGTTTTTACATTTTCCGGCGGGTTTAGGGTGGTATTGGCTATAACTATCATCGCATATCATTTAAACCAATGCGTCAGCCGGACGCATTTCCATGTGTATACTTATTATTACATCAGTCCATATCTGGCGTATAATTCCTTATGTCAGTATTTTATTATTTACCCTTTTTGGACTGTTCACTTGACGACGTCCGACCTCCCGACTCTAAATATTTTATGTACCTCACACGCTCTCGTATCACCTCTTTCTTCGAGAATTGGTGATCCCAAAGCTGGAGGTCCATTCATCGCGTCAGACATTCTTTTCTCCCTCTCGTCAGGCTGGCCTACCTTTATTAGTTTGTCAAGGTTCGCTGACTTATACTCCACTCTTTCCTCGATAACCAAGCCCATGGCAGATTATACCTCTGACGTATCTGCCAGCTCGGCACTTATTCGTGCCACCATGGAAGTTGAATCCCATCGTATTGGTTGTGTTGTCCACATCCACCAAAATAGTCCCCGATCACTTGATGCATGGCGTACTATCCTGGGTGACGGCAGTGTGCCAGATGTCGCTCATGGGCCTCTTGATCAGCTGGGTGACGGGCATGCACTCCATCATCATCGTTCAAAACACCACTCTATAAAAACTGCTCCACCACCTCCGGCTTTGGCTTTGGACAGTGATACACTGGTGGACCGTATTAACAGTCTCCAAAAACGTGCTTTAGTAGGTAGATGGTATTTCTCGGAGATGGAGGACTCTGAGATGGGTAAATGGATTGACAAAAAGTGGAAGTCTATGCTAGGGTACTTTCCTACGGTTGTGAAGCTATTGAAGGGATGGTACGGTTTTCATTTTCTCAGTCGGGAGGACTTGGAGAAAATTAAAGCCATCCCATGGATACATGGGAAAAGCTTTCTTTCCCTTCATAAATGGTACATAGGGTTCGCAATACGCCTTCCAACAAACTGGTCTGGGTCAAATTACCAGGTATTCCACTTGAATTGTGGACCAAATAGGCACTCACTGATATTTGCAATGCCATCGGCAATTTATCTATGTTGACCCACGCTGTTTGGGGGCACAGGACAAGAGGGTTGCCTGGATTCTCATTGAGAAGGATTATCGTGGTGGCTTTCCAGATCACATTGAACTTCATTGGGGCGACACCTTCCTCCAGCAAAGGCTGGACTATTGGGGGGTACCCTTTAGATGCTCTTTCTATCACAGAACTGGTCATATGCGTGAACAATGCCCTTTTCGACTTGGTGGACGCTTTCATGGTAGAAGATGCTACAATGGTGCCACGGTGTCACACTCTGACTCGGGTCGACCGTGCCTCAATGGAAAACGGGCTATGCCACATAATCATCAATCACATCATCCAGGTATGCATTCGCACAAAAATTCCCAACATCCAAATGCTTTCGGTTCAATAGTTTCATCACCCATTACTATTCCATCATCCCCGAATGTCTCTCCCAAATCGGACTTTCCTCTTTCTGACAATCCACCAGCCTTCATATGTCATCCGCCACCTGAGCCTACCACTAGTCAAGACATTCCAACTCCTTTTACAGCTCCGCATCCATATCCGGACATACCGTCCACCTCACATGTAGCATACATTGCCCCTCTGGCACCACCTTGCCGTCAGTCAAAGGATAAAGGTCCATGCCTTAGCATTACTCCCCCAAATTCACCAACAGCTTCGCCTACAAATTCTGTCGGGAGTGACCTAGACTTCCTCTTACAAAGGAAGACATTTGATCTCCGTACCCTCACTATCCACAAGCCTGGGGGTCAATCATCTCCCCACATCAGCCCTACCTCGGTGGGCAACATTACTGTGCGAAGAAAACAAAACCATGGTAGTCGTCATTTTCGGGGACGCCCCAATAAAAATCCATTTTCCTCCCCAATGGACCGATTTTTGGTTGACATCCCCATTGCTGACATCTCCCCCTCACGGGCCCTTAGAGCACGGCAGCCTGAGAAAGATCTCCCATGATGTGCATTATCTCCCTTAATATCTGGGGTCTGGGGACTGCCCCAAAATACTTAGCCCTCAAACATATTTTTTTGTCTTTACAACCCTTCATTATTCTTATTCAAGAAACTATGCATAATGTTCCCTGCATTGTCCAATACTTTCGGAAAATGTTTCTGAACTGGTATATATCTGCTACTGTTGTTGTGGCTCTCTCGGGTGGTCTGGTGGCCTTATGGGATCCCAGCTGGATCAATATAAAGGCCTATGAATGTTTCGTTGGTTTTCTACTAGAAGGCAGCATTTGTGGTCTACCTAGCCATGTTCACATTCTAAACATATACACCCCGTACAAAGACGGAGGGAATTTTTGGGACTGTTTCTTATCTTTTGGCTTGATGGACCTAGAGTCACTCATCATAGCAGGGGATCTAAACTGCACTATCTATCTGGATGAAGTTTGGGGATGTTTCAGGAAAGTTGATCCTCTTGCTGGGAAAATAAAGGATGCCATTCTCATGCACAACTTTGTGGACATTTTCCCCACCAAAATTGGCCCTACTTGGGACAATGTGCGCACTGGCTCAGCATACGTCGCAAAGAGACTGGATCGATTTCTGATCCATGAAAAATTGTTGTACCGTCTAGGGGATGTCTGGGTAAACATCATCAGTAACTTCATATCAGATCATAGACCCATCTCTCTTAAATGGAGGAAAATGGAACTACGCACGGGCATCCCCTTCAAATTCAATAGAACAGTTTTGGGGACCCTGATTTTAGTAAATTGGTGCTAGAAACTTGGGACAAACTTTGCTCAACTGGGACCTCTCCCATGGTCAACATTCTGGAGAAACTTGACTCCCTCCAGGGGACTGTCAAACACTGGCAGAAAAAGAAAATCAGGGACAACAGAAAGGAGCTTGTTGATATCCAAAATAATTTGGACTCTTTCCATTCCTCCATGTCTACTCATTATCTTCCTGCTCACATCCACTCCAATATTCAATCACTGGAACTCAGGAAGAAGCAGATCCTTACTATGGAAGAATCCACATGGCGATTAAAGAGCAGGGCGTTATGGTTGAAGGAAGGTGACCACAATACAAAATTCTTTCACAAATATGCTAACCATCGTCGTAATATAAATACCATATGGGAGATTACGGACTCTGATGGACACATACACTAGACTCAAGAGGGGATCAATGATGCTACTGTACAATTTTTCCAAATGGCTTATGGCAACAATGAAAATATTTTTGCTGAAGACATGGTTTGGGGTACTGATCCATACCTAAGCATGTAAGATTCTGAGAAAAATGATGATTTTTTATGGAATTCTATGAAGAAGAACTTTTGGGTGTTCTTAAGTCATTTAAGAGTGATAAAAGTCTTGGTCCTGATGGATGGACAATCGAACTTTTCACACACTTTTTTGAAACTCTCAAAGTTGACCTTTTGGGCATGATTAAGGAATCCAGGACCATGGGCTTCATCCATCATAAGATAACTTCCACCTATATCTCCCTCATTCCTAAAAACAACTCTGCAAAGGGTTTCACTGACTTCAGGCCTATTTCTCTATGCAACGTCATTTATAAAATCATATCAAAGTCTATTGTCGGGCATATGGGGAGAACTCTCTCACGCTTCATCACCCCAGAACATCATGGATTTCTTCCAGACAGACTCATCCATGATGTTGTGGAAAATGCATAGGAAAGTATGCACTCGATTCACACCAAACATCTTGAAGTTGCTATACTACAGATTGATCTTCGAAAAGCATATGACTACCTAGACTGGGGTTTTCTCTGACTCGTCCTTATCAAGATTGGTTTACAGCCCAGATGTGTTAACTGGATCATGGCCTGTGTGGATAATGTAAACTATGATGTCATTATCAATGGGTACCCTACAAGGTTCTTCCGGGCTGGCAGGGGTCTCTGACAGGGATGTTCACTATCCCCTCTATTATTCATTCTTGTCATGGACTGTCTAAGTTTGCATATTAAAAAAGCGGTCTTGGAGGATCAATTTCAGCCACTGAAGTTGGGAAATAACATCATCATTTCACATAATCTTTTTGTTGATGACATCCTTATAATGGGTATGCTCTGTCGTTTTTCTTGGTTATATCTTTTTCACATTTTCAGTAGATTTGCAAATGCTTATGGGTTGCACATGAATATTAATAAATATGTTCTATATCATGGACAATTTGACTTGGAGACTGTTGCATATATCAAAGATTTATTTGGTATTGAGGCAAGGCCTATACAAAATGGTTTGAAATATCTTGGTTATCGTCTCAAACCCACTTGCTACAGAATTGTTGATTGGAAATGGCTTGTTGATCGGTTCTACAAAAGGATCTCTGGGTGGGAGTTTAGATGCTTGTCTTTAGGGGGACGGGTTATCCTCACACAAGTTGTTCTGTCACAATTGGGGGTCTATTGGGCTCATCTCTTTCATATCCCTGCCTCCATCATTAACAATCTAAACCGTCTCATGGAAAACTTCATCTGGGGGGAGAATCCACAATGGGAAAAAATATCACTTGACCAAATTATCAAACATCACTCTCCCAAAGGGTATGGGTGGCTGGGGAATCATGGACCTTCATCGTTTCGGTGGGGCATTGCTCATAAAATCCCTCTGGAGGGGTTTATTTGGAGCTGGCACATGGAGCAAGATCATCCAACACAAGTATCTAAAGGATAAAGATTTCAACATTTGGTATAGAAATGGCACCATTGGTATCAAACAAGGATCGACCATCTGGCTAAGTTTCCTAAAAGTCGAAAAGTTTTTTATCCACCAAATCGCATGGAAATTTCAATCAAGCAATAGTATTCTTATTGGCTTAGACCCAATCTTGGTTGTTGGAATGGATTTCACCATCTGTGAGAGTATTATCCATCACCTGAATGGGCGAGGCATTTTTTCCTGGGGCCAAGTTATAAATGGGTGGCATGGTTTGCTTCCTATATGGAAAAAAGCCCAGGATTTGGGGTTCACTAGCCAAAAGGAATGAGAATGGAATCACGCTATTTATATAATGAGGCATCTCAGCATTTGCCACATAGGAATGCAAGACAGAATTGTATGGTCGGGTAGAAAAGCAACCGATAACATTATAATTGCGGACACATATTACACTCTATCAAATATGGTTGCCAGACAGGGGGATCATCAAACTCTATACGCCTTCTGGAAAACTAAAGCTCCTATAAAAGTTATACTTTTCACATGGCTTGTATATCATAACAGAAATCTTGTATGGGAGAATTTGCAGAAAAGAAATTGGCATGGCCCTGGAATATGCACCATATGCAAAAATGATACTGAAAATAATGATCACATCTTTCTGCACTGCCAATTTACTATTCAGGTATGGGAAAAGATTGCTTCCCTCTTTGGTTTCCCGTACATTCAGCATCCCTACATCAGGGACTCATTAAAATGGTGGAGTACTCAAAAAGCTGCCTTGAGAGCCATTCCTCTTTTTCTCTTCTGGGCAATCTGGAATTGGAGGAACAAAAGTATATTCCAGAACTCTAGGGAAGATTTCTCTTTGGTCATTGAAAGAATCTCCACCAATCTTTCAATTTTTTCTGCACAGCCATCATGCACTAATATCAGTCCACAAATGCATAATAATGTACAATTCATATACCCTATGGGGTTTTTTGACGGGGCTGCCCAATGGAACACCTGTGCATGTGGATTTTGGATTGCTATGACCGCTGATTTGTCATACAGGGTCTACTCGAATAGTGGTAGTGGTACCAATACCAAAGCTGAAGCATTAGCACTCTGGGGGCTCCTATGGTTCAACAGCTTCCTTGGGAACCCCATTTTGCACATATATGGAGACTCGAAGATTATCGTTGATCAAGTCATGGGGAGGGCATCCATCAACAACCCCATGCTTTAGGGATGGCTGGAAAGGATCGAATTTCTATGGCAATTACGTGGCTGCTCCATGAAGGAACCTGAACAAGGAAGTGGACAGATTATCAAAGAAAGGTTTACTAGGAACGATTGGCAAATAGTACATGGAGATCACTTAGGAGCAGAACATTTTTTATATGGGGGACTTTCCATATCTGAGTTAAAAGACTTTCTTCTTGTTCTCCCTCTTTTTTGTAATTTTGTTATATATGTCTATAATCTTTTTCCTGTTGCATATTGAGAGAATGTGGCATACAGTCATGACTGTATATGTTTTGATGATACAACTTCTTTAGAGATATAAGTTATGTTGAAAATATCTCTTAAACTATATTGATCTCTTCTATCTTGGACTTCAGATGGTGATCAAAACACCATATCCTCTTTATCAAGTGATGTGGGAAGATCATTATCAATCTATAGATGGTTGATTTCATGTACTGTCATATAATTTACTTATGATATATCATCATGCTTTTTTCTTACTGGAAAAAAAAGTAATTGCACTACTCTACACGAAAATGTCACGTGTCTGGTGATTATGATATTTTCCACTAACTTGCAGTTAACGCAAAATTATTGGACATTAACGCTTTTGTTAAATACACGGAATTGTGGGAACCTTCCGGGACTCGTCGGAGACGCTGTCCACATGGCTGTAGCCTGTGACCCACTTTCCACTAATGGTCACAATGTCGTAACCAGATTGACAGCATTAACAGGTGGCGCTAATATCGTTGGAAATTCAAAAAAGTACCTGTCCCACTCAATAGTTAGAAAGATCGTTGAGGACTGACGAATAATATCATCGGGCAAATAAGAAAGCAGTTCAGAGATTTGAACGGACGATCAAGATGCGGATGATACCATCCATTAGATAATGTAATTCTGTGAATAAAGAAATATTATTTTTTTATTATATAAAACGGTCTCAGATAGGGTAATTGTTTGCAAAAAAAAAAAATATTACTTTTTATATATATTTTATAAAAAATAAAAAATAAAAAATAGATTATTATTAATCGGATTTCATGAGGGGCTTCCAAGCAGATGCGCATTGTTCCGAATTCATAAGGATCTTCTAAACAGTGGTTTGCAATTAATAAGGCTATTCATCTTTTCTATCTTTAATAGATGATATTACTAATAACTTGGTAGGCTATTTATTTATTTGTTTGTTTTAGTTTTTAAATATATTTTCTTATAGATTATTTGATATTTATTAACTAGCATTTGCACCAGACGTTGCAAAGAAAACGTCGTAAGGCAATGGATAACATATAACACTATGTAAAGCCATCAATAACATATGACACTAATTAACGCTTCTTTGACCCACCACCTCCGAGCTGGCACCCGCTGCGCTGGCAACCAACACCCGCGCAATTTCAAACGAGCCCTCGCGCCAAACATTCATTTGCACAACCGAAACAGGTCCTCTCGAGCATTCGTTTCTCCCGCTCATGGTGCTTGCTCATTTGCTCCATTCGCACAACCGGAACAGGTCCTCTCGAGCATTCGTTTCTCCCGCTCATGGTGCTTGCTCACCTCGCAGGTCCGCTCGCGGTGTTGAATCCCGGCAGGCTGTGCCCCAGGCGTAAGGTAAATTATACTCTGTGAACAATGACATCCACCATTTTGCAACCAACACCCGCACAATTTCAAACGATCCCTCGCACCAAACATTCATTTGCTCCATTCGCACAACCGGAACAGGTCCTCTCAAGCATTCGTTTCTCCTGCTCACGGTGCTTGCTCACCTCGCAGGTCCGCTCGCAGTGTTGAATCCCGGCAGGCTGTTCCCTAGGCGTAAGGTAAATTATACTCTGTGAACAATGACGTCCACCATTTTGGCAGGTTCCCAGAAGGCCCATGCATATGAATCCCACCCCGTGCTGCTATAAATTGTCTGCATTGGCAGCTCCCAGCGTCTTGCGAAACATATACATTCAAGGTCTCCATTTGGGCGCAGGTTCAAGCGACACTGAAGGTGTTTTCCCATTGCATCGTAATCAGTTACCAAATTTATAACGAACCACTTAGCCATCCAGACATCTTAAATAGTTTTTAGGACGTGGTTTAATGGTTAATAGTTAAGTAGGGAGGTCTAATCTCAAACAAAATTATATATATCTGAAAATTGCTCCAAACGCGGTCCAATCTCAAGCAAAATTATATATATCTGAAAACTGCTCCAAACACAATTTTTTTAGTTGAAAAAAAATACAATAAACCATCGCCATTACAATTGCAAACTCAAGCTCCTACATCCAGTGTGCTTGATTGTGTACTACCCACTTAGCCATAGAGGCCATGAAAATCAGATAATCCTAAACCACCACCATTGCAAGCTTCCTGCATCCACTGTGCCTGCCTGTGCACTTTGCCAGGTGCATGGTTTATTTGGGCTTTTCATTGGGGTGAGATTTTGAGTACAAATATATTCAATTCTGTGAGAGGAATTTGGTGCACATTAATTTTCACATGCTTGCTAGGAAGGATGACCACGGAAAAATGCAAGGGCGCCAACCGGTGGAGCATTGATGTAAGAAGTAGGCTCAGACTACCTGAAGTATGTTTCCACATTTGCTTTATCCTCCTTTTCAACTGAACAGACCATTAGCTTTGGTATCAAATATTGGAAAAAATTCCAGTGATCAAAGAGAGATATTGAGCTTGTGTTCGCAACACTAGAGTGCTCAGCAATTGGAATCAAATTTATTGATTAAGGCATGAATGTATAGCAAATAAAAGACATACCATCCACTGAAATATTTTAATTTTAGCAGAAAAAATGATGTATTCACAGTGGACAAATATTAGAGAGAAAAATATACGATAGAGAATTGAAGTGCTTTGGAAATAAAATGCATGAGTCAACCTTACATTATCTTGAATTCTCCCACACTTACAGAGTGTGACTACAATTTATCTATTCAAGTTGTTCCTTGATTATCATGTTGTCTTCTCTGTTGCATTCTCCTCTGTCTGTCTTTTTTTGTGACAGTTTTTTTTGCCTCATTATATATTTTTTTATTATTTAATTAAATGTATTCAATACTTCTCTATAGATAAAGGCTAAAATGATTTTTTCTTCCTAAAGGGCTATTCATAAAGCAAGGGTCAGTTAACCTTCCTAAAGTACTATTTAGCTGTCCTTACATAGATAGTAAGACAAAACCTTGTTTTCTAGGAGATGCAGGTCCAGAGGATATGTGAAGATTAACAAAAAATCTAACATTCAGTATATTCATCTTGCATGTTTTAGTTGATGTATTTCCTGCATTTGCTATCCCTGATAAACATGATTATTTGTTTGCCTCTTGTTAGAAATGGGTAATTCGGGGATAATTGTTGCACAAGGCCTTGGGCTAACTTGGAATGTGTGTTACTCAATTTAAAATTCTGCTGTTGTTAACTCAATGTAGCTTAGTGTTACTGCCACCTGATTCAAGAAAAAAACGAAGTTGGATAAATAAGTTTAGAGTGTATTGTCTGAAGATCCAAGGCCCAAATTATTTGTTGAAGCCTGAATTTTATATTACCATGTATTGACTGAAAATCTAGAAATATATGGTAGTATTTTTTTTCTTGAGCTTTACTGTGTTATCAAAAAGCCCTATTTCTTTTCAACTTGTATGGATGTCTGGGGCTTGGAATGGTTTTTTGGCTGGATGTTTACACAGCAGCTGTGTGAAGGCAAAACACTCTTCTGCTTTATATTTGTTGTAACTTGTTTTATGGTGCATCTATAGGCTGCAATAGTCAGTATATGTTGATGCAAACTTGGAACCCCGACGTTACCCCTATTAATACAGAGTTGGAGATCCATGTTAAAATGAATTACTGTATTGTGTTAATGCTGAGTTGGGGGCCATGCTAAAATAGGTTACTATATTATATTAAGTTGGGTGTTAGGGTTCAAAACTCATTACACATCTAATAAATATTAAAAACTCGTCCAAAAGCCCAAACAAGAAGATTCAATCCGTAACATATGCAATAGAAAATTCATCCAACAATCTACAGAGGAGAATGCCACTATGAAAACATATACCCACCATAGCACACAAACTATCTATAACCTGATACCATCAATCACAAAATCCATGAAGAGATGGCATATCTGCAACTGAAAATTAAAACAGCAGAGAAAAATTCTTTTAGTTCTTTTCATGTCCCTAAATGCCCCTTACACAGGTGAAGGCCTAATCTCTGAAAGCCTAAGGTGAAAGCCTAATCTCTGTAAACAACCTTAATATTAGATTTCAGCCAAAGATACAATTCTGATATATACCATACAATGACAAGAAGCACCTTTCACCAATGCAAATAACCCAGAACTAAATAATATTGCATTTCTAATTTATGAGCTGATATGCCAACCAGTCTTCAACCAGCAACTAATATACCATGCAATACTATGAAATAACACCATTCACTTATCACCTATTGACCGATTATCTGATTCAGATGCTTCAGTCACAGGGCCCATTGTCTTCGGATCGTCCATATGTTTAGGGGGAGATAACTATGTCCACACTTTTTCTTTCGCCTCATTTTTTCTTATACTTTCTTCTGTAGTACTTATCATTAGTGTCATTTGGTTCGTTTTTCTTGCTTTTATTCCAGAATTTGTCCCATCTTATTTTTATTAGATGTGGCATTTTGTTAAATTCTTCTAATCTTTTGTTCCATTCTGGGAAACTGTTGATATTTTCTGCTTGCTGCTCTTCCATTTTCCTCAAAGACTATGTTGTTCTTCCAGCTTCCTCCAAGATTTTGCATATTTTTGCCAAAAAACTGCTTCCGGTGGTTCCATCTTTAATGATCATCCAAGCTGGCACGAGTTCTGCTTTGTTATCACTAAAATGTTATGGGGAGACACTGTAATGTTATGGGAAGATTTTTAGGGCCCAAGATTTTGCATATTTTTGCCAAAAAATTGCTTCCGGTGGTTCCATATTTAATTACCATCCAAGCTGGCACGATTTCTGCTTTGTTATCACTGAAATGTTATGGGGAGACACTGTAATGTTATGGGAAGATTTTTGCCCTAAATTTTAGTAGATCACTAAGGTTTTTTAATTTTTTACATTTTATATATATATTTTTTAAAACTTCCTTTCTGTTCAAATAATAAGATAGCAATTCTAGCATAAAGGTTGTCTGGTATTTCAATAGCGCAAACAGTCTTACAGTGCAGAACTAATCATTCAATAATCAAGCAGTAACAATGTAACCCATATCCACTATTCTGGTGAACCAATCCATTTCATAGCATTTCCAAATAATGCTAAACAAATCGCCAGCATGAAAATGCTAAAAAAATTACAGAGTTAGGGATCTTAGATATCATTAAAGTTACAAAGACGCATGCGACAATAAGGGGGCTTCAACCCAGGCCTGGATAACCTCCGGAGTTCTCTAAAGCATTCTATGTCAAAATTCATTTTCTTCATCAGTCTTCTCTGCGTGGCACCAAAGCGAATGCTGAAGAAGCTCTGGAATGAAGGATTTCTGGATGTGTTCAGGAAAAATATATATCCAGCCATGAAGTAAATTGATGTAAGAAAGAAGCAAATGGGCTCCATCACATCCCATGACACTTTCCAGAATGTCAACCTCATTAAACCCGCTGTCTGAAGTCCAAAAAACCCCAACCCCACCCGTAATTCTGTCATGGCATGACTCTGAGCTTTCTGATCAATCTCCTCCTTTTCTTTCTCCAGTCTCTCCAGCTCTTCCTTGTAAGGATGGCTCTTCGTTGCAAGGGGCGTAGGCATGATCTTCTCGAAAGCTCTTTCTATCTGAAACCACACCAAAGAAAAAAGAATATCAGTGAAACCACAACCAAAAATCCCAAATCAGTGAATCCTGAGCCCCAGAAATGCTAAAGAAGCTCTAATTTAGATATACCTTGTAAGGACGAAAATAGACAGTCTTTGTCAATACGAGAACATGGCTCGATTCGTCAAGTAGCTTCGCTATTCCTTTCGCTTCTTCCTCTGAAGTCCCCTCCAACGACTCCACGCAAACTCGCAGCAGCTCGTCATATGAAATGCGGTCGTCGTGAATCCACTGTATTCTTTTTTTGGCATCCTCCAACCGGACAAATCTCAGCAATCTCCTGCCGTCCTCCGCCGATATCTGCCCGGCAGGAGGGCGGGCGTTCAAATACTGCAACTGTTCCTGCCATTGGAAGAATAGTTGGGAAGGAGGGAAAAGGTGGGACTGAAACTGAGATTGGCTCACCTTCGTCTGTTCCTGCCTGTACAGGAAACGGGAAGGGTGGCCACCAAAGGTGGTCTGCAGTTTAAAGGTCGAAACTCCGTGGAAACGAAGGGCATCAAGGGCATTGCGGAGGTATGCGCAGGTTCTGCGATTGGCAATAACCATGAATTCAAATCACAGTGACCACTCCATTCCGCCCGTGTCTCTTCCCCTTGCCATTGATCTAACGCTTGAAATTTGTGTAATCGTCTAACATCTAATCGTATGGTGCACAAAATGACACGTAATCAAGGAAGGGAGTTGATTCCAGAGGGAACGCCTTACTGCGTAAATATTAGAGTTTCCAAAATTTTGTAATAATATGTGTTGATTCCAGAGGGAATGCCTTACGGTGTAAATATTAGAGTTTCCAAAATTTTGTAACTACCTTAATATGTGACAATTTTATGACGACGTGTGATATCACATAAATCATAATATGAACCTGAAAATAGTGGAGAAAGTACAACACCAAACCACTATCAGTTTGTTTGGATAAGTACACATTGTAGTGGGATGTGTCCCACTACATCTAAATCGGAAGCATGATTTGTATTAGATAATCTTCTTACATTTCTATTGGTTTGGCATCTTTAGTGAAATACAAGTTTCACGATTCAACTTTTTCTCACATCTATCTTTGAATGTAAGCGCAACTCTAAACAATAATAATTTTAACATTTGCTGGTTCCCAAAGATGATACAGTTCATGTAGAAATAGATGAGGTTTTCTCATGTATCATGCATTCGCAGCTGTTAGTGCAGTGTGTACTGTAATTATATTGCCCCCGTTTATTGAAAATGTGGCCCCATTATTTTAATGAAAATTTACAAATTTAATAGCCGCAGAAAATTAGAAAGCTATGTAAATGATTTTATTTATTTATTTTTATTTTTTTTATAGAATTTGGAGATAAAATTATTTCAATTTAAGGTGAGGAAGATGTGTTGAATTTTTAAAAGATTTTTAATTGATTTTTAGATTAATTTTTGGGAAATATGTTCATCTTAATGTTTTGTATTGATTTTATGAGATTGTTCCAATTCTAATATGTTTATATTCTATGGAAATTAATATTTTACAATAAGATGTGTAATTCTTTTTATTTTCTCAAGTTAAATTGGATTTGTGCCAAGTGACTTGCAGCTCACCAATTTTCTATGAATTTGAGATTATTCCAATTCTAATAAACTCATATTCTAATTAGAGGGGAAAATTAATATATAAGAAAATTTTATTTAGCAAAATGGTCCATTTTACAATAAGATGTGTAATTCCTTTTTTCCTCAAGTTAAAATTGACTCATAAACTTTTTATACATAATTAGTAAAATAAATATGTACATTAACAAAATTATATTTCTGTTGCCGCTGCCACCAATTTCCTAGAGATTTGAGATTATTCCAATTCTAATATGTTTATATTCTAGGGAAATTAATGTATAAGCAAAATTTATCGAGCAAAATGGTATATTTTACAATAAGATGTGTAATTCTTTTTCTTTTCTCAAGTTAAATTAAATTAGTGTCAAGTGGCTGGCAGCTCACCAATTTTCTAAGGATTTGAAATTATTCAATTCTAATAAGTTCATATTCTAATTAGATAGAGAAATTAATATAAGCAAATTTTATTTAGCAAAATCATCCATTTTACAGTAAAATATGTAATTTTTTTTTCCGTCCAATTAAAATTGACTCATAATCTTTTTATAGATAATTAATAAAATAAATATGTACATTAATAAAACATTCTTAGTATTGCAATAATTATTTTTATCATATTTATGAATCTTTCAATAACCACATTAATATTTTTAATATAATTATATTAATAAATATATAAATAAATTCACCACTTTTTAGGGAGAAAAAAACTACTCTATTCGAATAATTACATCACTTAAACTTAGTGTTCCATGAAAATTTCCCTAAATTTCAATCAAAATAGAAAAATAATTGGCCCAGAAGAATAGTGAAAACATCTACCATCAAACCGTTAGAGAACAGCCACGAAAATGTTTGCCCGTTATTTCGAGAGAATTCAAGCATAAAGGAGAATCCGAACGACATGATATGACGTATCTGCAATGAATTCAACCGTTGCTTCGATTGACATTTGGTGTTTTCATTTGAAAATAAGATAAAATGTCGGCCGCTCCCTCTCAACTGTGTCGAATGCTCTCCACTTTCTATGAGAATCCTTGGCCATCTGTTTTGATATTATGTGGAACTAAACATGACGCTTACATCAACTAAGAGCACTAAGACTGCATGTTCGTCCGGTGTACGTTTATTTCAATAAAACAAAATAATTGTACTAAGAATGAGCGCGCGTGTTTCGGATCCCAAATTCAAGATTGACTGCGTTCAAATGACAACCGTTAGATTGCCGTATAAGAGTCCAGGATTCAGATATTTTGATTATAACGTACATAAAAATAATTATTTCAATGCATGATCACCTTTTTTTTAGGTGTCGTGATCATCCCGTGTTTAGCAAATTCACAAGTAAATTTATCAATTACTGGAGCACTATGGTGCACGGATGTGAAACATTCAAACAAGAACAATTACCGGAGCAATAAGCAAGGATCTTGATAAAGAGCACTCAAATCGCTTTCATTCTGGTAACCTTAAACGGAATCCAGTAGGCAACAACTTCCTGAAGTAAATTGATTAGTTGCCCCATTTGTTACTGTGTGTAGAGATCACATTAACCTTCATAGTTGGGGATTGCAAATATGGATGGTTGAAATTACCAAATTTTAAGGAAACATTCGTGCCCTAAAACTAATCAGTAATAGTTCGAGTACCCGTTATCAATGTCAGCAGTCGTGGCTCCGGTGCTCTTAAATTTATGCCCGGATTAGAGAAATTTAACTCACTGTAGCGCAGTAATTTTGTCAAATGGTGACAAGAAATTTGATAGTAAACTGCCAAAATCATGCTAAATGAAATCGTCTCTCGAATATTCAGACAAGCTTCATAGAATTGCTGGTGCAGAATCTTTTTCTGATCAATTCGAATCGCTGTGATGCATTGCACTTGACAACCAATCCTCTTTCAATTCCATTAAATAGTAATCCGCCGCGGCAGCCCCTCCTTCAATGACAACCAATCCTCTTCAATTAAAGACCATCCGCCTCAGCAGCTCCTCCTCCAATTAAAGCCAATCCTCTGCAGCTGGCAGAGATGAGCTATATAGATAGTTAGATAGGCAATTTATTTAATGAAATTCTCTGATCATTGCGATTTTATCATATCAAATTGTGAAAACAATGAGCAGGAAAGAAATATAACTTAGATTTTCAATCGGCTGTCGCAGCCCCTCCTTCAATGAGAGTAAATACTCTGCAATTAAAGACAATCCGCCGCAGCAGCCCCTCCTCCAATTTAAGCCAATCCAATGGTTACATAGATGTAGGTTCCAGAGCTTACTGGAGACGAACAGGAGGATACAGGCAAAGACGTACGACGGATTAAGAAATGTAAAGGTTAAGAGGTACACAGATATGCTTTTACCGACACAGAGATATGATATCGCCCTAAACTGTGAGATATGGCGATTCTGTTGCCAACTGTGAGATATGGCGATTTGCATGCTTGCCAGATACCATATGCCATGTGCGGCCAAATGCCAGATGCTATGCGCGGGGAGGGGGAGGGATAATGAATCGAACCCCTCGAATCAAACGGCTAATATCAATTCCATCGTCTAACAACGAAATCAAGGGCGCAGGAAGGTACAGAGTGGCACTGGAGGGGAGTTCTTCCCAGAGGAACGCCTTACGGCGTAATTATATTTGAATGATAAATTAAATTAAAATTATTTGAGTGTAGATTTTTACAATAATTTATATTGTCTAAATTTTTTAGAGAAAATTGTGTAGATGTTTAGTTTTTCTTAAGTTTAGGTGGACATTTCACCCATCCGCTGACTGGGATTCGCAGGGACTCGGAAAGTGACTCGATCGCATGACAAGGCAAGATGAAGGAAGACAACATTATGGTGGCGGATGCATATCAAAGACTTTGCTGCTTGGATGACAATCAACAAGTTAGCTAGTTTTCAAAACTCTGGAACTCCCACATTCGTACAAAAAACACTCTATTTCTCTGGTTAGTCTGGAGGAACAAAAATTTGACATGGGAAAACCTTCAAAAAAGAAACTTGTCCGAACCTGGGTATTGCGTTCTATGCAGGAATGCGGAAGAGGATAATTGGCATATGTTCATCAAGTGCCCTGAGGTTTCTATATTCTGGCAAAATCTGGACGCCACATATGGACTCCACCTCCCGCAGTTCACTTGCATAACTGACTGTCTTGAATGGTGGAGTAAACATCACAGTTCATGGCGCTATATACCTCCTATTTTCTTTTGGGAGATCTGGAGATGGAGGAACAATATTATCTTCAACGACTACCGAGAAAACGGTGCTCTGGTGTTGGAAAGAATTAGAAGCAAAATCTCTGTTGAATTACAAGTTGGTATATTCACTAAAAAGCCCACTAAATCCAACACTGGCCCTGAGATCATTTACCCTGCAGGGTTCTTTGATGGCGCATCACAACGCAGCATATGTGGGTGCAGATTCATTCTCCACTTTTCACGAGAGATGACCTATCACGTTCACTGGGGGGCGGGTAGAGGCTCCAATACAAAGGCTAAAGCTATGGCGTTATGGGGACTTCTCCAGTTTGTTCATTTTCTGGATATTCAATCTGTCCACATCTATGGTGACTCAAAGGTCATCATAGACTATGTTGGCAGCAAGGCTATCATCTGCAAATCCTCCATTCAACGCTAGTTACAACAGATCATGACACTCTGGAGTACACTTCAACACTCCACCACTCAACACATTAGCAGGGATTTCAACATTGAAGCGGACCGTCTCTCCAAAAAAGGCATCATAAACAATCTGGATGGTCTTCACATAGAGATCAAGATGGGCGAGACTTGGTTCGAGGCCGGGATTATGCCATTTCTAGGATAACTTACTAATCCTGATAATTCCTTTTTGATATCACATATATCCCTTTTGTTATTTCCTTTTCGATTTAATAGTTACAAAATTTCAGATATGCTATATTATTGCCTATTATCAGCTACACATGTTGTTACTATTTTTGAACTATCTGATATCCACAATTGTAAGATCAGTTTTTGCTACTCGGACTCGTTATTGGGATACAATTGTATGAATGCAAGATAGAAAAAATGCACCGACATACTATCTCTAAAGCGCTGCTATTTGGGATACTTAGCTATGAAGAATATGTAATTACTATATATGAATGAATATATCGCTTTTTTCATCTGAACAAAAAAATAAAAAAGAAAAAAGAAAAAGAAGAAAGAAAGAAAGAAAGAAAAAAAAAGATGACCAAACAGATTAAACCTAACCAATTCTCTCTTTTGCTCACCGCTCCTTTTTCCTATATTTTGTTTCATCCTACTTTCTATCATAGCTTTCAAATTTTTTATATGAAAATTGGTTTTTGTATAAATCTTTCGAGATATATATATATATATATATATATATATATATATATATATATATATATATATATATATATATCTATATATATATATAATTTCATATTATAATTAATATTTTATCTATTATATATTAAAATATCATAACATTAATCCTAAACATCTATGTTTTTTTTTTCCGAAGGTGGCAAAACCTATCAAACTCAGGTGTCTTCCTAAACATCTATGTTACTAACCACATCATATCCTTCTCCTAAATAAATAAATAATTAAATATAAAAAAAAATATACCTTTTTATCTAAACCCCCTCCCCCTCCCTTTGATTCCCTATCTTTTGGTTTGTTAGTAATATTTTTTTTAAAAGGAACAGGTATTGAGTGACATTAAAAATCATCTAATTTGAAGAGCAGAACCTTTTATATTAAGTGTCCTAGTATTTCCATCTCGTTCCCAAAATTTTCTCATCCTATTACATACCAAAATTTCTTCACAAAGCATATTGTTATACTAGGAAGGTTTTTCCCATATATTCTCCGAAAATCTCCATTAAGAACTACATGATGATATGTAGTTCTATAGGGGATCCTCTACTTGATGCATGTTGTCTTCTACAAAGTATTCAAAATTGGAGTTATGCTCCACATTGGCCATTATTGGATGGTCGTCCTTCACCAAACTCTTGAACTCCAAGATTTCCCATGTTGCGCGCCATCCCATTGCCCTCTAGTTGGTCGCAAAGATTCTCCATCCTAAACTACAGCATCTTCGCTTTCAACTGTAGACACTCAAACTTAAGCTTTAACAGACCTATCTGATGGCAGAATATTTCATTTATGGTTCTGGTCTCAGTCAGTTGCATATTTTCTTGGCGATATGTCAACATAATAAGAAACTCCACTGCCCCTACGATCTCAAATAGATGGGCGCCAATCTCGTCACCTTTCTCTCCATCATCATGCACCATTATCGCCTGTAAATGCATTAACCGTCTCAATGCCATGAGAAAATAAGAAAATTTTACTTCGGCCTCCTGAATACCCTCGTTCTCCATATATAACCGTGTAATTCCTATCCCGAGCCTGCTTCCAAAACCCCTCGCATTGAAGGCTTCTAATCTCTGCCTGTCCACTTGCATTGGATCCATTAATGGTTCAGTGTGATAACTATGAAATATTATCTTCGACCCTACGCCAAATAGATATGTCTTCACCGGTATATGGATTTCACACATTTGCACCTTAATAAATGTCAAATCGTCATTGGGTTCTTTGTCTAGTGTCATCTTCAGGCTTACGTAGCCACTCCAGGTGGCCATGAAAACAAAAATTCCCACAAAACTATGGCGCTTCATCTTTAATATAATTAAAATGTATTTAATTAACTTGACTCTACTAATTGTTCACTATTCCCGAGATTAATGCACCAATGGAGCTGCCTAATCTATGAGTTCCTTTCTATAATATAAGAATTCTCTTATTTTCAATTGTACATCTTGCTATAAAAATCTTGGCTTGGTTTTGACATGCATTTGAAGCATGCCTATCTCTATTTCAATTGTTAACATTTTACTCAATTTGAAGCTTAGTGGTAGCTTGAATGGAGAATTCGCTTAAAGTTGGAATGAAAGTAACAGAGTCGTTGTCATTAAGATAGAATCTTAGTTATTTAATCCATATCAAAATTAATATTGATTGTTTTGAAAAAATAAAGGGAAATGAATTATTGTAAATCAATAGAGTTGAGCATCATCTATTTATATAGGTAATGAAAACAATGGGCATGCCCTAAATTCTTCATTAATTGCTCATAAAAGTAGGAAAACATATCCAATTAACACAATAATTTTGGACGAAAAGAAAATAAGGGAGTGGGGTTTTAGAAAGAATAAGTAATTGATTTTGTTACATCATCATTCATTAGAAATGAAATGTCTTCATGGTTCACATTGATATGCTATCATTTCCTCTTAAAGAAAGTGGGGATCAATTTTGATCCCAATTGAAAATCTATGTTGGTTAAAATTTTAGAAAAAATTAAGAACTACATTAATGGAAGCATCATGGTAAGTCTCAATTCTAGTGTATAGGAAATTAGAGGAAGGAAAATTTAAAGAGGAAAAACATAGAGCTAGAGACCTTATAGAGTACTTGGAAAAATGTTACACATAAAACTATTGCAAAACAAAGGCTTGTGGAGTTCAAATTTCTATTTCCCCTTTCAATAAAATAATAACTTCATTCTTGTCAATCTCCATGGACAACAGATTGTGTGTGTCACTCATTGAAATCCACTTATGTAGCGCAAAATTATACAAAGGTTCTCATTCAAAGGCAAGTTTCAGGCCTAGCTTTGGACATGAACTATGATAGATCATATCCAACCCTCCTCTAACTTCATTTTTAATTATGTTAAAGAGTTTTTCCCAATGGTGGCAAAGAAGGAGTCTCTACTAGTGCTATAGATGAAACTAGAGCTAATAATAGTGGAGGCAAGTAGGGAGGTCCTATACCTATAAGTGGTACCCCTTTATTTATTGATTTTTTTCTCCCTCTTCTCCTTCTCTGAGCAATTCACATCCTAATGATGGGTTTTGTTCTCGACTTGAACCATTGATTGAAAATGTTCGTTGTGGATAAAACTCGAGAAGAAAATCCTTCAAGATTAATATAATACTACAAATGGAAAATTATAGTTTCCCAAGCATTTCCATCCAATTAATTAACATAAAAAATACATGCCATAAATATCATTCCAATTGGATAAACAATGGTTTAAATTTTGGGGTGTACAAGCTATTGAAAGCGCATAAATTGACTTTTAGATAACAAGCATTATAAGGAGGAATTTTAGATATCTTCTTAGAATGGAAGATTGAGGTAGAGGAATAGCTTATTGTTTTTTAAGAACTAATGTGGTTCCTCTCATCAATTACATCTTATACTCTAAGACCTTGTGATGAAAATTTATAAATGTTTATCACCTACTCCTATCTTGAAGGCATGGATAAGGAAATTAATCAAAACATGGGATTTTCCTAGGGAAAAAAGGGAACGTGAAAAAGGTCAAATTTTCTATTCTACTGGAATGAGACTATAATAAATATATATATACAGAACATACAAGAGAAAGAAAATCTCTGAAAATGTTGTATATTCCAACTTTCTTTGATTTAGCATGGGTTAGAATGAAATTTGAATGCCCTACTTAAATTTATTAGCAACAAAAGATAGTTCCTTCATTTTATGCTTGTTGGAAGACTTGATTGAAGGGTAAAAATTTTGCATGTCAGCAAATGTTGAAATATGTTAATAAGCTTCCCCATAGCTAACCACTTCAAATAATTATTTTCTAACTATATGATGTAACTACCCTACAAGTTATTTCTGTGAAACATCAAAAGACATCTCCAATCTCTATTGATACTCTATAAATATAATTAGACCATAATAAATATCAAAACCATATCCACAAGTGCTTTCAACAATTTAAAGCAATGTCTTAGCATTAATTGGAATAGATACCATATTTAACTTCATTAAAATCATTTCCATAGTGTGGGTAACACATGAATTCCAATTCCATGGAGATCAAGTTCTACACATATTATAAAAGTTTTGAAAAATTGACTCATAAAACTTGTTAGTCCCTTTTTCGTCAGGAACTATAACATTCACTTTGCAATCAAAATACATTTACTTTTCATGTTTTTTATTTTATTTTTGCAATTTTAACCAAATTTTTAATAAAAGGTTGAAAATTTCTATTTTGTGTAAATTCAAATATAATTTCCTAATTTCTTGGAAATTTTATTTCTAATTTTCAATTGGATAAGCGGTCTTGATAATTCATTTAAAAAAAAAAAAACTAATTTTGTGAGTGGTCATTCCATGGGTGAGTGCTAAAACACAAACGTTGTTATGCTACTCCAGAACTAACGGAGTTGCATGTCCTTTTAGTGGGGAGGGGGTAAAAAAATTTCTAGATGCTATGACACTGACAATATTATGCTACTGCTATTCCTAATGATGCTATAACTGATAAGGTTGCAGGTCCTTCACATATTAGGTGAGGAATTGAAGAAATATCTAATTAATATTATTATTATGTTTCATTGTGCAAAGCTGCACGGATTTCACTTTGTGGAGAAAGCTTGCTTTGCATAGTAAAAGCTCCACACATGTTGCCTATTAAATTTGCCACCGCATGTGATTTAATTTAATTTATAATAATATGGAGGCACTGGAACAAGGCTTTCGAGTCGACATTCAACGTTTTTTTTCCATGCTAGAGATTCTTGACAGATTCTTCATAGATACCATTATTACTTAAGCAACTCTCGGCTTTGTGTCACAACCTCTACTTTCTGCGGAGGGCTGGAACTCATTGTGCCACTATTTCTTCCACCTATAGTTGCATTTAACCTGTAGTAGCAAGTGTGTTTATTCATAATGTGCCTGAGGATTGTATTACTGAGTTAGTGTGTGTTATTTTTGTAGTCATGCAACGTGTATTACTGAGTTATTTATTGAATTCAAAAAGCCACATATTAACAATGTGGCATTCCGAGGTCAACGGTGCGTTCAAGTTGTTGCAGTAAGCATTACCAAGATTTTTAGGTTGGGCTATTTTTTAGAGCAATAAATTTGAGTTTCGTTTAATGTTGAATGATTATATAAACAGAGCATCAAATTGCTACCGTCACCACCATTTCTACCACCAAAATAATTGAGATTTTACGCACCAAATGAGCGATCCATTGGCAGTGTGAAGCTTCTCCAATGAAAGAAGGATCCGAAGCTTTATGCTTGAAGCTTGCGCCGAACCTAGAAATATTCGAAGCCTTATTCTTGAAGCTCATGGTAAATCTAAAACTATTCAAAGCTCCCCCTGAGCCTCAAACTTCCCCTCATTACTCTTTCTATAGTAATCTGATTAAGGGGGTCGAAAACTTAGGATCAAGGGGTTTTGTAAAACTATTTGTGCTTTTTTTTCTTTTTTTAATTATTTAACACAGATAGATGTAATTATAACTTAATTTCAAATTTCCTTTATATTTAAAATTTCAAATCATCTGTTATACTTTTTTTTAAAATTTCAAATCATCTGTTATATTTTTTTTAATAATTTAGTAATAGAATTAAATTTAAATAATACATTGCCTCATTTTTCTATGATATTATGAGAATGGTTTGTGAAATAGCGGTAACATATTTGATTATTTTGATTGAGTTTACAACACTTTCAATTTAAAGAATATTTGAAATTTTGAATAAAGTTAAGGTGAGGCTTATAAGCTTATATTAATTACATTTGTATTAGTTATAATTATTAGATTAATATATAAAATTTATATTATATAATTATTATATTAATATATAAAAGAGAAATATATTACTGCTTTTATTTTTGAATGTAAATCAATTAGTTTATATGGAACTTTGTTCCGCCATCAAAGATACATTAACGAAAGTTAAACTATCCTAAGAGGCCAGGAAACCAAATCTAAAATAGTTAGATCGACTGGCATCGATTACAAGTAATTGCACTACTCTACATGAAAATGTCACGTGTCTGGTGATTATGATATTTCCCCACTAACTTGAAGTTGATGAAAAACTATTGGACATTAATACTTTTGTTAAATAAACGGAATTGTGGGAGCCGCTGTGCACATGGCTGTGAGCCACTTTCCACAAATGGTCACAATGTCGTAACCAGATTTAAAGCATTGACAGGTGGCGCTAATCTCGCCACTTACCACAAATGGTCACAATGTCGTAACCAGATAGAAAGCATTAACAGGTGGCGCTAATCTCGTTGGAAATTCAAAAAAAGGTACCTGTCCCACTCAAAACCAGAAAGAGCGGAGTATGACGAGATGGCTAAACCGCGTAACCGGGCCGCGGGGACATAGATGATAAGGAAGCAGAAGATCGGCTGCTTCGTTTTTGTTTTCAATGAATTAATGATTCCACTCAACTTGCCCTATAAATGAGAGATCTCCTAGCTGCACCGTTTTATCGAGACTGTTTTTTTCTTGCAAGAGACTGCCAGCGGAAAAACATCATAAAACTGTACGCTTCTTTCTAGCTGTTGGTCGTTAACGAAGAACTGCAATCTTAGAATACTGTGAGACTAGAGATTTGTAGGTCAGTGATGGATCTCAAAGTACGAATAGCAATCCCCAAAGATTCTGCGGGGCACGTGTGCCATATCTCCCGAGCCTTCTCACCGCCAATGGCGCAGAAACAGAACGGGGGAGCTCCCACTCTTTCTGCTCCAAGGAGGAAGAGAGGAGTTAACCAGAGGCAGCTCGTTATAAAAGCTGCAAGCTCTGGCGAATATCAATTTGGTTCAGGTACTACTTGTATTCTTTATCACTGGACTTATGGTTATATCTATGTAGTGGACTGCTGTGCCCATGAGTAGCCTTTCAAAAAGTTACATTAAGTGCCAAATTGTTTTGAATGCAGGTGGCCGGAACATAGTGGACGCCAATATGATACTTCTGAGAAAGCGAATGTTCGACCTCAAAATGCAGGAGACAAATTACAAGGCTCCGGAAGAGTACATGGAATGGGAGAAAGAATTATATCCCGCGTATCATGCGCAGGTATTCAGGGCAATTGCATGGTTGCAGTACACTTTGATCAACACTCGCCCTGTTGTTGCAATCACACTTTTGAGTTTGATATCTGCCAGCGTTCCCTTATCGATTATTATTGTATCAACGAGTCCTGTAAGCCGCGTGGGTCAAATTACGATGGCGTTACTTAGCAGTTTGCACAGTTAATGATGTGCAAATGACGTAACTGGAAATTATAATCCATGAATGCAGAAAGAAAAATATGTCATCTTCAGTTCACTCATCCATACTCAATAGTTAGGAAGATCTATTTTGATATATTGCAAAAGAACGTTGAGGACTGACGAATAATATCATCGGGCAAATAAGAAAGCAGTTCAGAGATTTGAACAGACGATCAAGATGCAGATAATACCATCAATTTGATAAAGTAATTGTGTGATGCAGATAATACCATCAATTTGATAAAGTAATTGTGTGAATAAAGAAATATTGTTTTTTTATTATATAAAACGGTCTCAGATAGAGTAATTGTTTTGTTTGAAAAAAAAATAAAAAAAATATTACTTATATATATATATTTTATAACAAAAAAAAAGAAAATAGATTATTATTAATCGGATTTCACGAGGGGATTCCAAGCAGATGCGTATTGCTCCGAATTCATAAGGATCTTCTAAACAGTGGTTTGCAATTAATAAGGCTATTCATCTTTTCTATCTTTAATAGATGACATTACTAATAACTTCGTAGGCTATTTATTTATTTGATTGTTTTAGTTTTTAAATATATTTTCTATTTGATATTTATTAATTATATTTGAATGATAAATTAAATTAAAATTATTTGAGAGTGCAGATTTTCACAGTAATTTATATTGTCTGAAAGTTTTAGAGAAAATTGTGTAGATGTTTACCCTGTAGACCCTTCATCTATCATAAGAGACCAAATAGATTAAACATCACCAATTTTCCCCTTAGCTCACCCATCCTTTTTCCTATATTTTGTTTTATCTCTCCTTCTATGATAGATTTCAAATTTTATATATGAAAATTTGTTTTTATTTAAATCTTTATATATATATATATATAATTTCATATTCTCGTTAATATTTTATCCATTATATATTAAAATATCATAACATTAATCCCCAAATAACTTAGGCTATTAACCACGTCATATCCTTCTCCAAAATATATAAATAATTAAATATAAAAAGAATATACCTTTTTATCTAACCCCCTCCCCTTCTCTTTGATTCCCTATCTTTTAGTTTGTTAATAATATTTGAAAAAAAACAGGTATTGAGTGACATTAAAATTCATCTGATTTGTAGAGCATAACATTTTACATAAATGTCCTAGAATTTCAATCTGGTTTCCAAAAATTTCTCATCCTATTACATACCAAAAATTCTTCATAACACATATTGTTATACTAAGAAGGTTTTTCCCATATATTCTCCCAAAATCTCCATTAAGAACTACATGATGATATGCATGTTGTCTTCTGCAAAGTATTCAGAACTGGAGTTATGCTCCACATTGGTCATTATTGGATGGCCGTCGTTCCCATTGAGTTCACCAAACTCTTGAACTCCAAGATTTTCCACGTTGTGCGCCATCTCATTGCCCTCCAGCCAGTCGCAGAGATTCTCCACCCTAAACTATATCATCTTCATTGCCAACTATAGACACTCACATTTAAGCTCTCGCAGACCTATCCGATGGGAGAATATTTCATTTATGGCTCTGGTCTTGGTCAGTTGCATATTTTCTTGGCGATATGTCAACATAATAAGAAACTCCATTGCACCTACGATCTCAAATAGATGGGCGCCAATCTCGTCACCTTTCTCTCCACCAACATGCGCCATTATCGCCTGTTAATCTTGCATTAACTGTCTCAATGTTGTGAGAAAATAAGAAAATTTCACTTTGGCCTCCTGAATACCCTTGTTCTCCATATATAATTGTGCAATTCCTATCCCGAGCCTGCTCCCAAAACACGTCGCATTGAAGGCTTCTAATCTCTGCCTGTCCACTTGCATAGGAACCATTAATGGTTCAACGTGATAACTATAAAATTTTATTTTCGACTCTCCACCAAATGGATATGTCTTCAGTATATGGATTTCACACATTTTCACCTTAATAAATTTCAAATCGTCGTTGGGTTCTCTATACGGTGTCATCTTCCGGCTTACGTAGCCGCTTCAGGTGGCCATGAAAACAAAAATTCACACAAAACTATGGCACTTCATCTTTAATATAATTAAAATGTATTTAATTAACTTGACTCCACTAATTGTTCACTATTCCCGAGATTAATGCACCAATGGAGCTGCCTGATCTATGAGTTCCTTTCTTGTCATTATGGTATAGGTTTGAATGATAGTCTTCCTCCATTTAATTTGAGATTTTATGGATTGTTTTTGTTTGTTTGTCAAGTTGTATGTGATTCTCCAGGCTTGATCTATGGCTTGAGGAGCGGCGACCCAGCGACATCTAATCCATCAAAGTCATCTGGGGATTGCCCCTGACCTAGTCCAGACCAATGCTAAGCTAACTGGGTTTTTTAGCATGTCTCGTCCCTTTAGTACAGGGCACAACCACCCCCTATGACCTTTGATCTTGGGTCGCCTTGCTAATGAGGGCACAACCACCCCCTATGACCTTTGATCTTGGGTCGCCTTGCTAATGAGGCCCATCCTCAACCGGTTGTACTAGTAAGACTTGACTCGATCTCCAAGATTTAATAAAACTCTCATGTTTTCCATTTGATTTGCTAACTCATTCAAATGTATTTTGATGTAGTAAAAATAAATATATTGAAATTGCCCCCTCGATAATTTGATTCTATGCAAAAGCGTTGGAATCCGTAAGTCCTATGTTGTGCAAGTTGTGACACTTTAAATCTTGTTGTATGGAGATTTTAGAGTTGCCAAAGACTTTTAATTGTTGTATTCCATTTGCTATTGCTATTTCCTCCTCTTACCATAACGCCATATACTCTCCCTAATTGTTGGTCACCACCCCTACCCCAATGTATATTTGATATTTGATCTCCCTTTCTTCGTGGAGGTGAGAAAAAAACCCCTCCCAGTAGTTAGTAATATTATTAATATGGATATAATAGATAAATTTTATGTTCAAAAACTTAGAGTTATTAATCAATTAATAATAATAAATAATAATATTCGTATATTTATAATCTAGCAATGAAATTTAAATTAATATTTAAATATCTTATTTCTTCCTATTAACCCTATCATATTCTTCCCATAAATAAATCAATGAATCTATATATATCTTTATAAAATAAATATAAAAATAATATATTTTTTAAAATATAACCTCTTCCCTCTCTGTAAAATTTTTAATAAATATACTAATAACTAAATATTATTTATATATTCTAAGTTATTAACTAAATATTCACCATTATTTTATATTTATAAATTAATTAAATTAACAACTAAGTTAACAATTAAATATATATTTTTAATCCATCAATAAATAAACAAATCACAATAATAATAATTCTAAACTATTAACCACCACTATTTACATTAAAAATTAAAAACTATTGACCTATTAACATAAAAGTTTAAATAAATAAATCTATTATTTATTTATTTTACTACATTTTCAATTATAATTTTACCTTATCAAATCATTTTATCAATTTTCTTTTATTATAAAAGTATTTTGTCATCTTTTGAGAGTTCATCGTCTTCCTTTAATATATATTTTTATACTTGTAACTATTATTTCACTTTCCATCTTTTGGTTATTACACAGTTTTATTTAGAAGTTTCACGCAATAAATTAAAATTATTTATTTTATAGAGATAATAAAGTTGTAAAAAAATTATAATTAAAAAATTAAATAAGAAAAATAATAATAATAAAATTTGAATTTATCTTCAAAGTAGTTATAATTTTTTGTTTAATTAATTTTAAAATATTTATTTGAAAAAATGTGATATGAAGTAAATTATGGATTTTTGAACCTAGATTATTAATAAATTTCTATTTATAAATTAGAAATATCTATATTAAAATGAAAGTATTTTGATAACTATTATAAATTAATCCCTGTTACCATCTATCTAATTTATATTACTATATTAATACTTAAAAAATAAAATAAAAAATTAACAAATAAAAATATTAATTTATTTTCTAAATTACTAAAAAAACTTATGAAATATATTAACCATTATTTAAACCATTTTAAATTATCAAATATATTTTCAATAATTTTTTCTTAAATATCAGTAAAAAAAAATCATCAATATATTAACGATCATTTTATCATGGTTTAGATAATTTCACATTATCAAATATAATTTCCATTCTTTTTACACTATTGAAGATCTTGTGATATGAATAACTAAAATACATTTTGAATATGGGAAATTTGATTCTTATGTTCATAATAAATTGAAACTATGATGAGTCCATTTATCAACGAAAGTTAATTTTCTCATGTGAATATATATTAGCATACTATTAAAGTGGAGAAAATAAGATTTTGCAGTGAATAGTGGTTATTTTGCTAGAAGATATGTTAATAGTTTTGGATTATTAGCATACTATTAAAGTGAAGAGAAAGAGATTTTGAAGTGAATCTAAATGGTTATATTGGTAGAAGATATGTTAATGGTTTTTGATGGTGTGCAAATAATGGATAGAGGATACATTGAATATGAGTTATGAAGAATTTATTAAAAAGAATGTTTATTTAATTAAGTGATAATGGATGTATGGTATGAAGATGTGGCGGAGGAGGTTGTGATATATGTGTTGGTAAAAATGTAAATGGTTTTACATTTCAAGCACAACAATTTCTATATATTTTAGTAAAGTTGTATAGGTATAGTTGTTTCATTAAGGTAGTATGTTTGCATGTTTCGTGATGTGTAAGCACTTGTAGATGTAAGACTCAATCATCTATGTTCATTCTAGTACTTTAGCATGTTAATAGGGGTCATAATTTTCTTGAGCTATAAACATATCACTTGCATCATCTTCTTTCCTATCATCAAAAACATAAAAGTGACATTGGTGCCTCTTGGGATTGACATATTTAATTGTGTATGTATGAATTATGTTTGGTACAAGACAAAGATGTGAAATTAAAGGGTAGAGAATTTATTGTCACAATTGGATAAATCTAAAAGCTATGGATAAGAATTTTTAATGTCAACAAATGTTGAAATATATTAAGAAGCTTCCCCATAGCTAACCCCTTCAAATAATTATCTTCTAACTATATGATGCAACTACCCTATAAATTATTTCTAGGAAACATCAAAAGACAGCTCCAATCTCTATTGATGCTCTATTATATTGTTATCATACATAATTAAACCATAATAAATATCAAAACCATATCACAGGTGATTTCAACAATTTAAAGCAATGCCTTAGTATTAATTGGAATAGATATCATGTTTAACTTCATTAAAATCGTTTCCATAGTGTGGGTAACAAATGAATTCCAATGCCATGGAGATCAAGTTCGACACATATGGTAAAAGTTTTGAAAAATTAACTCGTAAAACTTGTGAGTCCTTGCTTGGTTAGGGACTATAACATTTACTTTGCAATCAAAATGCATTTACTTTTCATGTTTTTGATTTTATTTTTGAAATTTTAACCAAAATTTTAGGAAAATGTTGAAAATTTCTATTTGAGTAAATTCAAAAATAATTTATTAATTTCCTTGAAATCTTATTTCTAATTTTCAATTGGATCAACGAGGACATAATTCCCCTGGTGGAGGATGTTTTATTTTTTGTATTTGCCAGTCCTAATAATTCATTTAAAAAAAAAAAAAAAAACTAATTTTCTGAGTGGTCATTCCATGGGTGAGTGCTCTAACACTGACACTGTTATGTTACTTCTTTGCCAGAACTAATGCGGTTGCATGTCCTTTTAGTGGGGGTTAAAAAAAATCCAATTGCTATGACACTAACAATATTATGCTACTGCTATTCCTAATGATGCCATAACTGATGTCGTTGCACATCCTTTACATAGGTGAAAGGGTTGAACAAATCTTGAATTAATATTATTAGTATGTTTCATTATGCAAAGCTTCCTTATACATGGATTTCACTTTGTGTAGAAAGCTTTTAATGCAGGAGCATCCAATCAGGGAAGCGACAGCTGGACATGCCGTTTTAAGCATTTTTTTTTTAATTTACTTTTCAGTTTACTTTTATTGTTATTTCTTTTCAAGAAGGCTATCACAGCCAATGTCGCTAATTTTTATTTTTTGAAAGTAAATAGATTAGGGAATAGTCTTAAATAAATTAATACTTGAATAACATCAAAAGGGAATGTAACTTCAAATTGCAACTACAGGTAGTTCCTCAACTGAATGAGGCTACCAGCAACTTAAATACACAATCAAAAGATGAACAAAGGGTTGCTGCCAACAAAGGAGAATAGAAACCAGAGAATGTAAACTCTGACAAAATATTTTAAAACAGTAAAGAGAAGAATTTCAGGTATCAAACAGTTGTTATTATGAATGACTATAATCAATTACTATGCACAAAATTAACAATATGATTGGGGGACTGTTAATGAGACTGTGCATCACATCAAGAGAATTCATTTAGCTACTTCACGAAAGCAAATCATTGAAATTCTTACAAGTAGAATATTTATCATTTCTATAAATATATATACATACATTGCATAAATATTTGTTATAGTTCAGAGACAGCATCCTGTAACCCAACACAGGTTCAGAGCATAAGGCATAGTGCTTTCCAAAAAAATATACAATTGCCAAACAATCCTCAGATATTTTCATTATAGGCCAAGAACGGTTCCTGTGACCCAGGACCAACTCAACAACCAGAGCCGAACTGTACAAAAATTGCGTTCAAATTTACAACCAAAATCTCAGCAGAGCCACGATCACCAACGACCAACTAACGACCCAGAACTTTCGACGGACAGACAAAACTGAGGACCAACAAAAACGAGACTTTGTCTCTACAAAAACAACCTACAGGACTGTATAAGATAAATAGGAAGGATCCTACCTGGTTCAAGTGGAGACCGGAACGGAAGAACAAAGAAACAGTAACCATCAAGGACCAAACCCTTGCCACCACCACAGAGGAGCGAATTACCTGCACAGTCAAGATACAATGATTAGAGAGGCAGCATAACCAATTATATGGAGAATAAATCGAGAGAAAGGTAAAGATGAGTACCCTGAAGGTTACCTGAAGTGGAAAGCAGGTTCCATAGTCGAACCCAAGACCAACAGCACACCAAACAGTGATGGCCCTTAAGGTGAGCTGAACCATCAGAAACTGTAACCCACGACTAGAGAACCAGCAGACAGTGAGAGGGAGAGAGACATTACCATCGGGCAGAAGGAACCAGGTAAGGGCACAGAGGAGTAGAGCGAAACCAGCAACAACAATAACCCAAGCTACAACCAAAACCCGCACCATAGAACCATAACACGGTGACCAAGACAACCTCGAAAAGGTGGCGGAGTTAATGCTCCATTAAAACCTCACCAAAAACCCCAATTGCATACGAGCGCGAGAAGGGATCACGTGGGCCAGTTGCCACGAAGGCACCCACCTCAGCTTTTGGGGTGAGTCATCAAATTTTGGTATCAGAGCAGTTCTTTCCTTAGGGAAGAAAAAAAAATTATGGAGGTAGGAAGAAGGGGTAGAGGTAGAGCTATTCGGAGGGTAGCTGACGAAGGACTGCGCAAGGAAATCAAGATCCTAAGTGCCAGATTAGTAGCAGTAGAAGCAGGGAGGCGCAGGGATCCAAAAGGTGGTGACGATAGTGAAGAAGAAGCTACAACTACGACAGATAGATCCGATGAGGAAGGGCTAGAGATAAAATTGTTGAAATATGTTATGTTAGCAAGCAACAAACCGAAGCCTAAACTGTCAAACTATGATGGCAGTTTATCCACTGAAGTATTATTGGACTGGATTAGCGAGTTGGATAAATACTTCAAATGTGAGGAAATCAGTGAGGATAGGAGGGTCAGATTTGCAGCTACAAAACTGAAGGGGCATGCAGCACTGTGGTGGGACAGTGTGCAAGCAGAGCGAAGGAGATCAAATAAGCCACCAATTAAAAAGTGGACCAGAATGATCGCCAAGATGAAAGGTAAGTTTTTACCTAAAGACTATCAGATTGCTCTATATAGACAGGTACAAAACCTGAAACAAAGAGCAATGACTATGAAAGAATATACAGAAGAATTTTATAGAGTGAATCTGCGAGCGGGTTATGTCGAAGATACCCTAGAAAAGACAGCAAGGTTCGTGAATGGATTATGGATGGAGATACTAGATGAGATCAGTATTCTCTCTCCCAAATCTATAGAAGAAGCATATCAAAGTGCTTTAAAAGCAGAGGAGAAGATCACCAGGAAAAAAAATGCTAGGAGAGGACATGGATCCGGCCGAGGAAGGGGACAGTCCTTTGGCAGAGGCAGAACTACCAGTAGCAGTGTGGAAGGCAGCAGTTCAAAAACTACAAGGTCAACTGATAAAGAAGGTAACACTAGAGGGGGAAGGCCTTATCAACAAGGGAGAGGTAACAACAGAGGTAGAGGGAATGCCTATTAATGTTACAAGTGTCACAAATGGGGACACTGATCTTTTGAATGTCTTGAAAGTGATCAAGCAGGACAAAGAGGAGGATATGTTGCTCAACCAGAGGAAGCTGAGGCCCCACCTTAAGAAGTGGAGAACATGCCTAAAATAGGAGAGGCCTTGGTGTGGAAAAAATTCTTGTTGAAGCCAGCTAAAGAGTTAGCTGATCAGACACAGCAGAAAGCTTTGTTCCAGATTGTGTGTAAGTCACATGGGAAGTGTTGTAAACTAATTATTGACAGTGGAAGCACTGATAACCTGGTAGCCACAAAGATGGTAGAGAAACTAGGTTTAAAAAGACTGAAACACCCAACCCCATACTGGGTGTCTTGGTTACAAAAAGGGCATCAACTCCTTGTTGATGAGCAGTGTGAAGTGGAATTTCATATTGGCAGGTATAAGGATAAGGTGACATGTGACATTATGCCGATGGATGTGTGCCATATACTGTTAGGTAGACCATGGCAGTATGATAGGAAGGTAGTGCATGATGGGAAGATAAACTATTATAAGTTTGCGAAAGATGGGATCAAGCATACGTTGGTACCCATGAAGGAAGAGGACACAACAGAGAGAAGTGGGACAAAGGCATTATTATTAGGGGGAAAAGAGTTCCTACAATAGATTGGAGATGATGAAATAAAGTTTGCAATTGTGCAGAGGCCAAGGACAATGTTAATTCATACTGAAATTAAGGATTTGCCGGAGGAAATTCAAGATATGTTACAGGAATTCAGCGATATAGTAGTAGATGATTTGCCAGATAAGTTACCCCCAAAACGGAGTATCAGCCACCATATTGATTTCATCCCAGGAGCTAGTTTACCCAACAAAGCTGCTTACTGAATGAGTCCAAAGGACAATGAGGAGATTAGGAAACATGTATAGGAGTTGTTGGACAAAGGGTTGATTTGGGAAAGTTTAAGTTCGTGTGCAGTTCCAATAGTCTTAGCTCCCAAGAAAGGAGGAGAGTGGCGGATGTGTACCGACTCTCGAGCAATCAATAAGATTACCATTAGATACAGGTTCCCTTTACCACGAATGGATGATATGATGGACTGCTTGAGTGGAGCAACGTATTTTTCAAAGATTGATTTAAAAAGCGGTTATCATCAGATACGGATTCGAGAAGGAGACGAGTGGAAGACTACTTTCAAAACCAATGAGGGCCTGTATGAATGGTTGGTCATGCCATTTGGATTGAGCAATGCACCCAGCACATTCATGCGCTTAATGAACGAGATGCTGAAAGAATATATCGGGAAGTTCGTTATTGTGTATTTGAATGATATCCTTATTTTCAGTAAGACTAAAGAAGAACATTTCCGACACATCAGGTGTATCTTGGAAAAATTACAGCAGAATAAATTGTTGTTAAATTTGAAGAAATGTACGTTTTTTAAGAAGGAGTTGGTTTATTTGGGATTCGTGATTTCAGAAAATGAGTTAAAGATGGATCCAGAAAAGGTTGCAACCATAGTTAGCTTGTCGTCCCCAAAAAGTTTATTTGAAGTACGGAGTTTTCATGGGATAGCAAGTTTTTGCCGAAAGTTTATAAAAAAATTTAGTGGGATTTGTGCACCCATGGTGGACACCGTCAAAAAAGAAAATCAACCTTTTCATTGGACTGAGTCGGCTGAAAAGAGCTTTCAGCTGCTGAAAAAGAAGATCACCGAAAGACCCATTTTGAGGTTACCAGATTTCAACAAACTTTTTCAAGTTCGTTGCGATGCCAGTGGGATAGCCATTGGAGCGGTACTGAGTCAAGAGGATAAACCAGTGGCCTATTTTAGCAAGAAATTAAATGAGAGTAGACAAAAATATACATCCTATGACAAGGAATTCTATGCAGTGGTGCAAGCGCTTAAACATTGGAGACACTACTTGCTAGGAAATGAATTTGTTCTATTTTCGGACAATTCTACTTTGCAATATGTCATGCAACAGCATAAGATGAATCATAAACATGCGAAGTGGGTGGAATATCTCTAGAGTTTCACGTTTGTGTTGAAACACATCAGTGGACAAGCCAACAAAGTGGCAGATGCGTTAAGCAAAAGAAGTTTGATTTTACAGGAAAGCAGAGTGCAGGTGTTGGGCTTTGAACATCTCAAAGATCTGTATGAGACAGATGCAGATTTTCGGGAAGCATATGAAGCTTGCCAGAATCCGCTGTTGAGAGACAACAGTTTGTGGTTAGATTATAACATACAAGAAGGATTGTTGTTCAAGGGAGGACAATTGTGTATTCCAGAATGTTCAATGAGGGAGAACTTAATTCAGGAGAAACATAGTGGTGGTCTAGCTGGACATTTTGGCATAGACAAGACTTTGGACCAGGTAAGTCATTTCTATTATTGGCCAAAGATGCGGCGAGACGTACAACGGTATGTGGCTAGATGTAAGATGTGTCAGCTGGCAAAGGGACACAGTCAAAATACGGGACTATATATGCCCCTACCTATTCCGGACAGGCCATGGGACTCAGTCAGTTTAGACTTTGTCTTGGGTTTGCCGAGGACACAGAAAGGATACGATTCAATCATGGTAGTAGTGGATCACTTTACTAAGATGGCACATTTTATTCCTTGTAAAAAGACCAGCGATGCCACGCATGTAGCCCATTTATTCTTCACAGAAATTGTCAGACTGCATGGCTTACCAAAGTCTATTATTTCGGATAGGGACGTGAAGTTTATGGGCCATTTCTGGCGGACTTTGTGGAAGAAATTAGATACTAAACTGAACTTCAGCTCAGCTTATCATCCACAGACCGACGAGCAAACTGAGGTAGTAAACCGAAGTCTGGGAAATATGCTACGTAGTCTAGTTGGAGAGAATTCACGACAGTGGGATCGCGTACTCGCACAAGCAGAGTTCTCTTATAACGATTCACCGAACAGGAGTACAGGAAGAAGCCCTTTCCAGATCCTATATGGCATGCACCCCCATGGAGTGCACGAGTTACGAGATTTGGGTCGGTTGGAACGGAGGAGTGCTGATGGAGAAGATTTCGCCAAAATGATTAACGATCTTCACGAACAAGTGAAAGCTAAATTGCAGAACAACAACCAAAGATATAAGCAGAAGGCAGATTTAAAACGACGGGAAGTGCAATTTAATGTAGGAGACCTGGTACTGGCACACCTACGAAAGGAGAGGTTTCCTAGAGGAGAATATAACAAGCTCAAATTGAAAAAGATAGGGCCTTGTTGGATACTGCGAAAATTATCTGCCAATGCATATGAACTACAATTACCCCCAGGTATTGGGATCTCGCCCATTTTCAATGTAGCAGACCTATACCCTTATATTTCTGCTAATACGGAGGACAGTTCAACAAGACACACACGAGACACCCAGGGAGACGAAGAGACAGGGACATGGATCAGATAGATGCCCCCAGCCAAGCCTTTGGAGATTGACCAAATACTGGATACTCAGGTAGCTAGGCGGACACGCCGAAAGGAGTACTTGCAGTACTTGGTTAAGTGGAAGGACCGTCCAATTGAGGACAGTTCTTGGTTGGATGCCAGACAGATTCAACGCGTCGGGTATTCGATTGAAGAGCTCATGGACAGGAGCCATGAGTTTCATTCACCCCGGGAGCCTGATGCAGGAGCATCCAATTAGGGAGGCGACAGCTAAACATGTTGTTTTAAGATTTTTTTTTTTTTTAATTTACTTTTCAGTTTACTTTTATTGTTATTTCTTTTCAAGAAGGCTGTCACAGCCAATGTCGTTACTTTTTATTTTTTGAAAGTAAATAGATTAGGGAATAGTCTTAAATAAATTAATACTTGAATAACAGCAAGAGGGAATATAACTGCAAATTACAACTACAGGTAGTTCCTCAACTGAATGAGGCTACCAGTAGCTTAAATACACAATCAAAATATGAACAAAGGGTTGCTGCCAACAAAGGAGAATAGAAACCAGAGAATGTAAACTCTGACAGAATATTTTAAAACAGTAAAGAGAAGCATTTCAGGTATCAAACAGTTGTTATTATGAATGACTATAATCTGGTACTGTGCACGAAATTAACTACATGATTGAGGGACTGTTAACGAGACTGTGCATCACATCGAAGCAACTAAACACTACAAGAGAATTCATTCAGGTACTTCACGAAAGCAAATCATTGAAATTCTTACAAGTAGAAGATTTATCATTTCTATAAATATATATACATACATTGCATAAATATTTGTTATAGTTTAGAGACAGCATCCTGTAACCCAACACAGGTTCAGAGCATAAGGCATAGTGCCTTCCAAAAAAAATATACAATTGCCAAATAGTCCTCAGATATTTTCATTACAGACCAAGAAGGGTTCCTGTGACCCAGGACCAACTAAACAAACAGAGACGGGACCATGCTCAACAACCAGAGCCGAACTGTACAAAAATTGCATTCAAATTCACAACCAAAATCTCAGCAGAGCCACAGTCACCAACGACCAACTAATGACCCAAAACTTTCGACGGATAGACAGAACTGAGGACCAACAAAAACGAGACTTCGTCTCTACAAAAACAACCTACAGGACTGTATAAGATAAATAGGAAGGATCTTACCCGGTTCAAGTGGAGACCGGAATGGAAGAGCAAAGAAATAGTAACCATCAAGGACCAAACCGTTGCCACCACCACAGAGGAGTGAATTACCTGCACAGTCAAGATACAACGATTAGAGAGGCAACATAACCAGTTATATGGAGAATAAACCGAGAGAAGGGTAAAGATGAGTACCCTGAAGGTTACCTGAAGTGGAAAGCAGGTTCCATAGTCAAACCCAGGACCAAAAGCACACCAAACAACGACAACCCTTAAGGTGAGATGAACCACCAGAAACTGCAACCCATGACCAGACAGTGGGAGGCAGAGAGCCATTACCATCGGGCGGAAGGAACCAGGTAAGGGCACAGAGGAGCAAAGCAAAACCAGCAGCAACAATAACCCAAGCTACAACCAAAACTTGCGCCATAGAACCATAACACGGTGACCAAGATAACCTCGAAAGGGTGGCGGAGTTAATGCTCCATTAAAACCTCACCAAAAACCCCAGTTTCATACGAGCGTGGGAAGGGATCATGTGGGCCAGTTGCCACAAAGGCACCCACCTCAGCTTTTGGGGTGAGTCATCAGCTTCCTTTCCATAGTAAAAACTCCGCACAAGAACTCATAGAGTCTATGTCTGTTGCCTATTAAATTTTCCACCACAGGTCATTTAATTTAATTTATAATAATATGCAGGCACTGCACCAAGGCTTTTGAGTCGACATTCAATGTTTTTTTCCATGCTAGAGATTCTTGACAGATTCTTCATAGATACCATTATTACTTAATCAACTATCGACTTTGTGTCACAACCTCTACTTCTTTCTGCGGAGGGCTGCAACTCATTGTGCCACTATTTCTTCCACCTATAGTCGCATTTAAATCATAGTAGCAAGTATGTTTATTCTTAATGCGTTTGAGGATTGTATTACTGAGTTATTACTGAGTTAGTATGTGTTATTTTTGTAGTCCTGCAACATGTAATACTGAGTTATTTATTGAATTCAAAAATCCACATATTAACAATGTGTCATTCCGAGGTCAATGGTGCGTTCAATTTGTTTCAGTAATCATTACTAAGATTTTTAGGTTGGGCTATTTTTTGGAGCAATAAATTTGTGTTTCGTTTAATGTTGATTGGTTATATGACAATAACAGAAAATTGCTACTGCCACCACCATTACCACCACCAAAATAATTGAAATTTTAGGCACCAAATGAGTGATTCAGTGGCAGTGTGAAGCTTCTCCAACGAAAGAAGGATCTGAAGATTTATTCTTGAAGCTTGTACCGAACCTAGAAATATTCGAAGCCTTATTCTTGAAGCTCATGGTAAATCTAAAACTATTCAAATCTCCCCCGTGAGCCTCAAACTTCCCCTCATTACTCTTTCTATAGTAATGTGATTAAGGGGTTGAAAACTTAGGATCAAGGGGTTTAGTATACAAATTGTGAATGGTTGCTTGTCACATTAAAATAGAAGAACACACACACACACACACATATATATATATATATATATATATATATATATATATATATATATATATATATACACACACTTTGCATTTCTTAAGATATATAACAATTGCAAACACAAAAATCCCCCCTAGCCACAAACTTCCCTGCGATCAATATCATGCCATCATTAAGTGGTATTCTGCTTCCTTTCCCATGTCTACTCTTGCAGTGTCTTTCTTTTTCTTAATGTCTTCCTTTTCCCTTTTTTGTACCTAGGATTATTACAAACAAAAAAACATCTTTTTTCTCTAGTTTTTCATTTCTCTCCAACTATGTTAGATATCTTTCTTTCCACTCAACATGACACTTATCTTTACTTGCACTATCTCTTGATGGTGATTACTCCTCCTACAAGGTAGGGTGGAATTTTGACAACTAACACTTCTTACTTTCCATTACTTACGTCTCAACCACTTTAATAGTTTTTTTTGACAATAGAGCAACCTCACTACTCACATAATAATTCCCATAATATTTCCAAAAATAATATTTTATTAATTATTACATATAAACATTTACATTTGTCATTCAAGATATTTAAATTTAGTCTTGGCACCGTAGTCGGGGTCTCTAACCTAAATATTTAAAAGTAAACATAAAACCATAAAGTCTTACCAAAGTAATTGCCATAGGGTTTTTTAGAAATAACATGTGACATATTGCACAAAAAAAATCATTATGGGTTGAATAAAAAAAATGTTAAAGCATTTCACATACAAAAGAAGCTTAGGTGCAATAGATATGACATTTTTTTAAGCCTATTACATAGAAACGAACTGTAGGTGTGATACATATAAGGTAAAAGCTTTTAAAGGTTTATATGAGACACAAATGACAAACTACTTTAAGTGTGACATTCTTATCACATGAAATAAAACCTCTGGTGTTACACACCAATGACATGAATTAAATAATTGGTGCGATACAAAAACTCCCAAAATTTATGAACCTGTGACATATCACATAAAAAAACATTTTTCTTGTGATACATAAAATTGTTTAAGACGCATCAAATATGTTAAGTAAACCATAAGTAATTATATTCCCTTGTATATTAGCTTCAAGGGAGTTATCACCAACAAAATTATCTTAGGTTTCTCATTGATACTAGTTTTATTGGATTGTAAACCGAACCAAGAGATTTGAGTTTTAGGGAATTATTAATTTGTTTATGCACTTATTTGAAACACATGATATCTCTATACTATTTCATCACTTGTAATATTATTTAAGAAAAAGCTATAGGAAAAATAATGCAACTCTTTACTATGTAGTTTTAGAAAAGATAAGAGCCTTGGCCTTGTTAGATTTGATTTATTGCATAGATTACTTCAATTGAAATTCAACCTTGGGAAGTTTCACTACATGTTTTCTTCCCCCATTATTGTCTATGTCAAAAAGAATTTGTTGCTTCATCCTTGTCATGGCATTTTTTGAATATTTTGTTCCTTGTCAGTATCTCTTGAGAGAAAATAATCCACTTATGCAACACATTGTATGGATCAAAAGTTTCTACTTGCATGGCATATTGCTGAAAGTACCACTTTAAATGCAACATATCCTTAACATATATCGCACAAATTTCTCCAATTTCCACATATTGTATCTCTTTAACCTTTCTATCTTGGCAACAACCCTTTCTATATCACACCCTGGCAAGCGATATTTTTATGTGATATGTTGCACTTACCTAAATTTGATATCTTTAGAACAATTTTTTTATAGCATTAAACCAATGTTTATTGAGGTGTAATACACTATAAAGAATGTTGCACTAAACTAAAGTCGTTTATGTGGATTCAATACAAATGGTTTATAAAACATGTTACAATCAAATTAATTTTGGCAAGACACACAAAATTTCCAAACATGTTATACCAAATGTCTTTTTCAATGTGATGAAAAAACTTTAAAAAATACATTACACAATTTTTTTTAGAGTGAGACACAAAAAATACAGTGTTTTTCTATGAAGTTTGGTGAAATATATATATGAAATAAGAATTTCACTACACATTGCATCTTCTCAAAAAAAAAATTATCCTTATAATATTGTATTTCAATTTTTTTTTAAATTAAGTAATTATTATCATTATCATTTTATTTTTAAATTATATAAAAATAATACATTATTATAAATTTTATTAATTTTATATTCATTTTGATTTTTAATTTTTATTGTATAATTACGTCAATCAATGTACCTATTTCAACTCACAATGAATGTAAGCTTGTAAAATTTGATTTTTTTTTTAAATTAATGAACGGACGTAATCAATGTTACTTTGATTAACCCATATAGGGTTGTGATTTTTGGGAGCCCTCTCCTCTTGAGAGTTACAACTTGAAAATAAAATAAAAAGGAGCTAAACCATGAAATTGGTTCAATCGGGGTGTGGTGGCAAAAGTGGTGGTTGAGGTATTGCAGCTTATAAAGAAGAAGTTGGACTTAGATTTTGTAAAATTGTTTGTTTTGTTTTTTAATTATTTAATACAATTATAATTTAAAATAAAATAAAAAGAAGTTAAACCATGAAATTGGTTAATTTGGGTGTTGTGGCCAAAGTGGTGGTTGAGGTAATGCAGCGTATAAAGAGGAAGTTGGATTTAGTTTTTTATAATTTCTTAATACAAATGGATGTAATTATAACTTAATTCAAAAAAAATTATATTTAAAATTTCAAATCATATATTTTTTAATAATTTTTTAATAAAATTAAATTTAAATAATACATTCCTCTTTGATATTATGAGAATGGTTTATGGTATTGTGATAGAATGGTTTGTGAAATAGTGGTAATATATTTGAATATTTTGGCATGTATGACTGGCTTTCAATCCTAGACACAGTTTTTAAAGTTTATAGTTGAGTTTACAATACTTTCAATTCAAAAAAATATTTTAAATTTGGAAATGCAATTGGGAAATTTTACTGCAGGTGCTCAGAAACAAAGGAATATGCCAGAACTACCTATGTATGCATCTGTGTGGAAATGGACTTCAACGTCGGATTCCCAGCTGAAATAAACCTAACAAGTAAAGACTATGTGTGGAATCAGAAACTCGATTATGAAAGTGTCCTCTTCAGATGTCGATCCTGCTTTGAGACAGGCCATCTAGCCAAAAATTGCCCAAAAGCCTCCCAGAAAAATTTTGCTAGAAAAAATCACCACAGATCTACATGGTGGGAAGGAGCACAAAAAGAACACTACATTGTCATCAAAGAAGAATACTCTCGAGAAAACTCTGAATCACAAGAAATCGGGCACGAAAGAAACAACTCTCAAGACAATCAGGGGAAAAGCCCCGCCTAACAACAAAAAATTGAACTCGACAACCCCTCAAGCATCAACAATTATGAGGATTTGAATACCGCACAAAATAAATCTTCATTTACTAGCAAAGCAGATCTCTTAGACCAAACTTCTTCTACGACTATCTTCAAAAGGACGAACACAATAAATCGCGAAGCTAAGACACCAATGTCCCAAGAACCAGAAGAGATGAAGGAGATGCAAGATAAAGGAAGTTGGAAGACCATAGAGGAAAAAAAGAAAGCTACAACACCAATCTCGCCAAAAAAGATGAGGAGCCAGACAATTAAAAACTAAGAAAATTATAGGTCCAATAGACCAATTTGGTCTCAGTGGACGTTAACCACCATCATCATCATCATAACACTTTCAATTCAAAAAATATTTTAAATTTTAAGTAAAGTTAAAGTGATGCTTATAAGTTTATATTAATTATATTTATTAATATGGTTGTATTAGTTATAATTATTAGATTAATATATAAAATTTATATTATATAATTATTATATTAATATATTTAGAGGAGAAATATATTACTAACTTTATTTTTCCATGTAAATCAATTAATTTATATGGAATTTAGTTTCGCCCCAAAAAAACTCTTATAAAAAAGATTAAAAATAAAAGTTACATTAACGAAAGTTAAACTATCCTAAGAAGGCAGGAAACCAAATCTAAAATAGTTAGATCTACCGGCATCGATGACAAGTGATTGCACTACTCTACATGAAAATGTCACGTGTCTGGTGATTATGATATTCTCCACTAACTTGCAATTGGCGCAAAATTATTGGACGTTAATGCTTTTGTTAAATACACGGAATTGTGGGAGCCGCTGTGCACATGGCTGTGAGCCACTTTCCACAAATGGTCACCATGTCCTAACCAGATAGAAAGCATTAACAGGTGGCGCTAATCTCGTTGGAAATTCAAAAAAAGGTACCTGTCCCACTCAAAACCAGAAAGAGCGGAGTAAGACGAGATGGCTAAACCGCGTAGCCGGGCCGCGGGGACATAGATGATAAGGAAGCAGAAGATCGGCTGCTTCGTTTTTGTTTTCAATGAATTAATGATTCCACTCAACTTGCCCTATAAATGAGAGATCTCTTAGGTGCACCGATTTATCCAGAGTGTTGTTTTAGAGATTGCCAGCGGAAAATCATCTTAAAACTGTACGCTCCTTTCTTTCTGTTGGTCGTTAACGAAGAGCTGCAATCTTAGAATACTCTGAAGACTAGAGATTTGTAGATCAGTGATGGATCTCAAAGTTGCGATAGCAATCCCCAAAGATTCTGCGGGGCACGTGTGCCGTATCTCCCAAGCCTTCTCACCGCCAATGCCGCAGAAACAGAACGGGGGAACTCCCACTCTTTCTGCTCCAAGGAGGAAGCGAGGAGTTAACCAGAGGCAGCTCGTTATAAAAGCTGCAAGGTCTGGCGAATACCAATTTGGTTCAGGTAGGTCGTTTTGTTCATGACTGCAGAAATTATGGATATTTATCTGTAGTGGACTGCACCGACCCTTCAAACAGTTACATTAAGTGCCGAATTGTTTTGAATGCAGGTGGCCGGAACATAGTGGACGCCAATATGATACTTCTGAGAAAGCGAATGTTCGACCTCAAAATGCAGGAGACAAATTACAAGACTCCGGAAGAGTACATGGAATGGGAGAAAGAATTATATCCCGCGTATCATGCGCAGGTATTCAGGGCAATTGCATGGTTGCAGTACACTTTGATCAACACTCGCCCTGTTGTTGCAATCACACTTTTGAGTTTGATATCTGTCAGCGTTCCCTTATCGATTATTATTGTATCAGCGAATCCTGTAAGCCGCGTGGGTCAAATTACGATGGCGTTACTTAGTAGCTTGCACAGTTAATGATGTGCAAATGACGTAACTGGAAATTATAATGCATGAATGTAGAAAGAAAAACAGTTAAATATGTCATTTTTGCGTTCACTTTCCCATATTTTAGAGATCTAGTTTTCGCTGATAGGCGTCTTATATTGCTATCGGCTTTGCATAATTTTATTTTTTACCAAGGAATTTTTTAGTCATCGTACCATATGATTGAGATTAATCTCTCCAGCCTTAACCTTGTTACGCCGTAAGGCGTTTCCCTCTGAAATCAATTCTCCCAATTGCCTTTCTGTCATAATCCTGATCGTCAGATAGATTGTTAGACGATTAAATGTTTTTTGACCATCAGATGTTACTGCGTGCGTCGACCGGTTCTGTGGCTCCGCTGGATGCAACGAATCGGTTCGGTGGCTCCGCTGGGTGCATACAAAGTGGTGGCCGTGGGCCGACCGCGTGATCAGATCGGCGATATAGTGGAAATATATGTGTCCACTTACAGGTCATGGCGTAAGTGAGAGTCATGGCATTTGGCCCTAGGCCTGACATGAAGGTCGGGTGAAGCATCTTATGCATGTCTGTTTATCTCTATGTTCTCTTTTTCTTTGATTCTGGTTATCTGTAAGATTTCTCTTGTAAACTGTTGAATAGATGCAGCAGGTATTTTTCTTTGGTTTTGGTTATTTGTGAGATTGCTCTTGTACATGGTTGAATAGATGTAGCAACAGATCTTGTAACCTGTGGGTATGGATTTTCAGAAATATTTAAATGTTTAAGAAATGAATTTTACGTTTGACCATTCTTAGTAATCCAGTGATACGGTGTTGCTAGAATCTGGAAAATGGTTAAGGGGAAGAATCTTGAAAGTGGTTAAGACTCTGGCATAATTCTTTCTGGAACTTAAATTATTTCTCATTCCCAAATTCATGATAATATCTTTACTATTATCGTATCGTTGAGACTTATCGTATCTTTAGAGACTTATTTTGTATGTAAATGTGTTTGTCAGGACGGTTCCGAACCCTGTCGTGTTCGAGGCATTCGAATCCCTAAAGGTCAGGATCCGCCTGAATTCAATAAGAGTGTGATCATTAATGGGTTGCGTCTTCTAGTAGTAGAACATCCCGTAGATTTGTCGAAAATCTTTTGTTCGGCTATCTCTGGAGAGTTGGTATGGCTTCGCCTGCACAATTGTCGCTTCATCTCCATCCCTCGTACCATTTCTTTGCGAAAGTTAAGGGTTTTGGAACTTAAAGGTCCTCCGGGTAATATGGAACGGTTTTTCAATGAAATTGATGAGGTAAGTGATTGTTTTTTATTTGGGTGTGTTTTGGGGATTTTTCTGTATTTAAAATATATTTATATTAAAAAAACATTAACTACAGTCAAATTCCAACAAAAGCTTCACATACTGAGACAACACCATTTTCGATTAACCATAACCATAATTTTTTTCACTGTTCATATTTTCACATCTATCTGTTTTCACATATATCATGTTGATTGCAGATTCCTTGGGAATTGGCTGAATTGAGTATTGATAGCGCGTTCATCACATCTACAAGTGCTTCGAGCAGCAGCATCCAGCCGGTTGATTTTCATCATTCAGAGAGGTTTTCTCATAGAAAGATTTCTAAGTCATCTGAGAAAAACATCTCCAGAGCTCAACAAGAAAATATCTCTAGAACCCAGCAACGCGTCATGCCAGTTTTCATCTCAGGCGCCCAGGAAGGGGTCATGCCATCTGTTACCTCCAGCAGCAATCAGCAGGGCAACATGCCATCTATTTTCCGTTTTCTCGGGTGGATAGGATCCTTCCTCACAAACGTGACAAAGATACAGCTGACAAATCTCAGTTTTCTACGAACACTCCCAATTGACTTTTCGGAACTTAAAATCTTACCGACTGCTTTCATCCACTGGCTCTAATACGTTCTAATCCCCGAGGCTACGCTAATCGACTCGGATGGGCTGAGCTACACCGGGCTGCTCAGCTACACACAGAGGAGAGGACCCATACGGGAATACACACACAGATAAGATATATATATATATATACGTATATATACATATTACATATTTAGGGAACCCTGAATGTTGAAGGTTTGAGGTCATTGGAAGAGCTTAGAGCAGAGGAGTGTTGGAAGCTGCAGAACATAAAGGCATTGAGTCAACTGAAAAGGGTCAATTGTCTCCAAATTTCAACTCAGATTGGAACTATTTCCCATTCTTCGGTGAGCGTCTAAAGGATCTCTAACATCGAACAATTATTCATTAAAAAGCATAGCTGTGTATGCCTAGGGAATAATGGATAATAAGCTATGCCTATCATAGTTTCAATTTGAAAACAATACGTTTTATTTGTGCTGTGGATTGTTGAAGTTGAATTGGGGTTATTTGTGCAGACGTCCAAACATCAACTACCATATATAGTGAAAAATATGATATTAGATTTGAAGAAATAATTCCTTTCAACTTAAATCAATTCATTGTGATTTTCTTTCAGATCTTTGAGAAGGCATTGCGTTCTGAGGAGACTGCGCGGACTGTTGGAGAGCTGGATGCTACAAACACAATTACATCTCCTTTTGTGTTTCAAGAGGTCCATAGACATTTACCAGTGTTGATGTGCTTTATCACCACGAACATGGGGAGGAGTGATAGCTTTAGTGTAAGTTTTAGACAGAACACACGTCGTGGCCAACCTGAGGTGTATGAAACCGTCCGTGGGAACGGATCAGGTGGGAGAATGTTACATATATATATGTGGAAAGAAGACTCAAAGTTATTTAAAGATGAAAATTGCTACGACGAGGTCGTTATTTATCACAATAACCATGGCTACGATGGCAGTTGGAATGGGAAAAAATTGGATGCAGGGGAAGTTGATAAGGGATGGGTAATGGCATATTCAAGTGAAACCCAGGTTTCACAAGTTTGCAACCAAATCATGAGAGTCTGTTTGGGATGAGATCACTGTAAATATATTTTCAATTGTATAATGATACAATTACTGAATAAATTTTAATTTTAAAGATTTTATTATTTGGTTGTGTAATCATATTTTATGGTTTAAAATTAACCATAATAACTCACATGTTGAAATTTTTAAGGCGTAAGGCGTTTCTCTCTGAAATCAATTCTCCCAACTGCTTTTTTGTCATAATCCTGATCGTCAGATAGATTGTTAGACGATTAAATGTTTTTTGACCATCAGATGTTACTGGGTGAATCGACTGGTTCTGTGACTCCGCTGGATGCAGCGAATCGGTTCGGTGGCTCCGCTGGGTGCATACAAAGTGGTGGCCGTGGGCCGACCGCGTGATCAGATCGGCGATATAGTGGAAATATATGTGTCCACTTAAAGGTCATGGCGTAAGTGAGAGTCATGGCATTTGGCCCTAGGCCTGACATGAAGGTCCTGACATGAAGGTTGGGTGAAGCATCTTATGCATGTCTGTTTATCTCTATGTTCTCTTTTTCTTTGATTCTGGTTATCTGTAAGATTTCTCTTGTAAACTGTTGAATAGATGCAGCAGGTATTTTTCTTTGGTTTTGGTTATTTGTGAGATTGCTCTTGTACATGGTTGAATAGATGTAGCAACAGATCTTGTAACCTGTGGGTATGGATTTTCAGAAATATTTAAATGTTTAAGAAATGAATTTTACGTTTGACCATTCTTAGTAATCCTTAGTAATCCAGTGATACGGTGTTGCTAGAATCTGGAAAATGGTTAAGGGGAAGCCGTGATAGAATCTTGAAAGTGGTTAAGACTCTGGCATAATTCTTTCGGGAACTTAAATTATTTCTCATTCCCAAATTCATGATAATATCTTTACTATTATCGTATCGTTGAAATATTAATACCTGTGCTGGAACTTCCTCCCCTTCTTTTGGGCTCATTTTTATTAAAATAACAATATCTACCTCTATATAATCTGGTTCAAGAAACAATTACAATCCATTGAGCTTCATCTTCTTTTCTCTCAGTGTTAATTATAATTATAATGGGCGAGCACGAGGAGGTCCCTGAATTGACCGAGTTGCCTGACGATTTAAACTACAAAATACTGGTGTGGCTTCCAGTGGAATATATTTGTAGATTTCGCAACGTATGCAAGGAGTGGAATGCTCTCCTTTCATCAACCAAATTCATAAGTAAATGGGGAGAAGCGGCCCCCAACAGTATGCCATGGCTAGTTCTGCAAAATGCCCAATCCAAAATGCCTAATTGTTTGCTTTTCTGTGGAGGTCCCTGAATTGACCAAGTTGCCTGACGATTTAACCTACAAAATACTGGTGTGGCTTCCAGTGGAATGTGTTTGTAGAATTTGCAGTGTATGCAAAGAGTGGAATGCTCTCCTTTCGTCAACCAAATCTGCTTATCTCTGTGCTCTCTTTTTCTTTGTTTCTGGTTATCTGTAAGATTGCTCCTGTACACGGTTGAATAGATGCAGCAGCATGTATTTTTCTTTGTTTTTGGTTATTTGTGAGATTGCTCTTGTACATCGTTGAATAGATGCAGCAACAAATCTTGTAACCTGTGGGTATGGATTTTCAGAGACATTTAAATGTTTAAGAAATGAATTTAACGTTTGACCATTCTTAGTAATCCAGTGATACGGTGTTGATAGAATCTGGAAAATGGTTAAGGGGAAGCCATGATAGAATCTTGAAAGTGGTTAAGGCTAAGGCATAATTCTTTCGGGAACTTAAATTATTTCCCATTCCCAAATTATAATGGTTATATATATATATATAGTTGTATGCCAGAGGAATCTGATAGTTCACCTCACAGGTAGCTATTAGTGAACTTCTAGGTTTACCCAGTCAAGAAGAATTTGGATTTCTCTGTTTTCTCAAAACTCACAGTAACTCCATCACCAATTATCATGATAATATCTTTATTATTATCATATCTTTGAAATATTAAGACCTGTGTTGGAACTTTTTCCCTTGGCTCGTTGGGCTTGATTTGATCGAGTAATAAAAATACACAAAACTTGTTGGCATTTGCCATTTTGGCCACTTGAACTAAGTGGCTGAGAATATTTTTGTCTTTCTAAGTTTTCACACAGGGATTTTTTTGATAGAAACAATGGAAACATCTAACATGTATCTTAAATTGCGAGATGTGTAATTCATTAGTTTATGGCTTATTGGACTCGCCCACATAGATCTTAATTTTAATCGTGCAACTATTTGTAATGGCTTATTCAAAACATAAAACTCAATGCAAGAAATCCACTAACAAACACAAGGTAGAAATAAAGATTTATTTTAGAATGCTATATGGAACTAATGTTAATTGAATTCTATATGGAACTAATATGGAACTAGTGCTAATGATCGTTGGAAATCATTGGAAGTAGAAAAATTTAATGTACCCTAGAAAATCAACATGGTTTCAGGGCAGAGTTGAAGATCTAATAACAATGAACATGGTTCAGAGCAGGGTTGAAGATCTATCTGTAAGATTGCTCTTATACACGGTTGAATAGATGCAACAGCATGTATTTTTCTTTGTTTTTTTGGTTATTTGTGAGATTGCTCTTGTACATCGTTGAATAGATGCAGTAACAGATCTTGTAACCTGTGGGTATGGATTTTAAGAAATATTTAAATGTTTAAGAAATGAATTTAACGTTTGACCATTCTTAGTAATCCGGTGATATGGTGTTGATAGAATCTCGAAAATGGTTAAGGGGAAGCCATGATAGAATCTTGGAAGTGGTTAAGACTAAGGCATAATTCTTTTGGGAGCTTAAATTATTTCCCATTCCCAAATTGTAATGATTTTATATATATATATATATATATATATATTGTTGTATGCCAGAGGAATCTGATAGTTCACCTCACAGGTAGCTATTAGTGAACTTCTAAGTTTACCCAGTCACAACAAGAAGGATTTGGATTTCTCTGTTTTCTCAAAACTCACATTAACTCCATCACCAATTATCATGATAATACCTTTATTATTATCATGTCTTGGAAATATTAAGACCTGTGTTGGAACTTCCTCCCTTGGCTCGTTGGGCTTGATTTGATCGAGTAATAAAAATACACAAAACTTGTTGACATTTGCTATTTTGGCCACTTGAACTAAGTGGCTGAGAATATTGTTGTCTTTCTAAGTTTTCACACAGGGATTTTTCGATAGAAACAATGGAAACATCTAACATGTATCGTAAATTGCGAGATGTGTAATTCATTAGTTTATGGCTTATTGGACTCACCCACATAGATCTTAATTGTAATCGTGCAACTACTTGTAATTGCTTATTCCAAACATAAAACTCAATGTAAGAAATCCACTAACATACACAATGTAGAAATAAAGATTTATTTTAGAATGCTATATGGAACTAATGTTAACTGAATTCTATATGGAAGTAATATGGAACTAGTGCTAATGATCGTTGGAAGCAATGCTAACTGATCATTGGAAGTAGAAAAATTTAATGTACCCTAGAAAATCAACATGGTTTCAGAGCAGAGTTGAAGATCTAAGAACAGTGAACATGGTTCAGAGCAGGGTTGAAGATCTATCTGTAAGATTGCTCTTATACATGGTTGAATAGATGCAACAGCATGTATTTTTCTTTGTTTTTGGTTATTTGTGAGATTGCCCTTGTACATCGTTGAATAGATGCAGTAACAGATCTTGTAACCTGTGGGTATGGATTTTAAGAAATATTTAAATGTTTAACAAATGAATTTAACATTTGACCATTCTTAGTAATCCGACGATATGGTGTTGATAGATTCCTGAAAATGGTTAAGGGGAAGCCATGATAGAATCTTGGAAGTGGTTAAGACTAAGGCATAATTCTTTTGGGATCTTGAATTATTTCCCATTCCCAACTTATAATGATTATATATATATATATATATATATATATATATATATATATATATATATATATATATATATATATATATATATATATATATATATATATATATATATATATATATATATATATTGTTGTATGCCAAAGGAATCTGATAGTTCACCTCACAGGTAGCTATTAGTGAAATTCTAAGTTTACCCAGTCACAACAAGAAGGATTTGGATTTCTCTGTTTTCTCAAAACTCACATTAACTCCATCACCAATTATCATGATAATACCTTTATTATTATCATATCTTTCAAATATTAAGACTTGTGTTGGAACTTCCTCCCTTGTCTCGTTGGGCTTGATTTGATCGAGTAATAAAAATACACAAAACTTGTTGACCTTTGCCATGTTGGCCACTTGAACTAAGTGGCTGAGAATATTTTTGTCTTTCTAACTTTTCACACAGGGATTTTCCGATAGAAACAATGGAAACATCTAACATGTATCTTAAATTGCGAGATGTGTAATTCATTAGTTTATGGCTTATTGGACTCACCCACATAGATCTTAATTTTAATCATGCAACTACTTGTAATTGCTTATTCAAAACATAAAACTCAATGCAAGAAATCCACTAACATACACAATGTAGAAATAAATATTTATTTCAGAATGCTATATGGAACTAATGTTAACTGAATTCTATATGGAACTAATATGGAATTAGTGCTAATGATCGTTGGAAGCAATGCTAACTGATCATTGGAAGTAGAAAAAATTAATGTACCCTGGAGATCAACATGGTTTCAGAGCAGGATTGAAGATCTAAAAATAGTGAACATGGTTTAGAGCAGGGTTGAAGATCTAAGAACAATTTGAAGTTAACGAAAGATAAGGGTGGTTTGGGATTTAAGTGAATTGTCTCTGATTCCGTAAAGGCACTTGAATCTGTGACCTATTCGGTGGCCTATCTAGCTCTAAGATATGCGACGTTCTGAGAATTGTTGTCCCTACGGAGCTCTCTCTATAGTCTGCATTGAATCCAAGGCTATATTACAAATGTTAATACCCTGTATCGATGATCCAATATGGATCCAGACTCTGTGATCCATCTTGACAAAGTGTGCGAGCAAGTTCTGTGACTCTTTTATATAAGATCTGTGCAAACTTAGTGTCTCCTTTACAGCAAGCCTTCTATAGCATCTAATTTATGGGATTCCTGAGGCACACAACTCCTGTAGATTGGTGCAAAATTCTAAGGATCATATTCCTGAGTTGCAAGGTATCAAAATTCTATGTGTGCGTTGTGGAATAACATGAAGGTTAAGGCCATAATCTATAAGGAATGATGCGATGATGAGGATCTATGTGAATAAAAAAGCTGTGAAAGAAGGACCATGATCCTAGTTCTATGATCTGAATTTCTCTGTGGTAAGGTCCTAGCTCCATGTGGCATTATATCTTTTTATCTTAAGTCGAGTCTGATAGCGATTCATGCATTATATCTCTTTAATACTCACTCGAACATTCTAAGGAGTAATAACTCTAGATGAAAGCCGAAGCTATCATGAAATGTGAATCTCTATGGAAATATCCATGATCGAAATTGAAGAAGGAAGGCCTCTGTTCTCCTTTTGTGACTTGACTAAACTCCTTTGAAAGGTTTAATTCGATTTCTTTCTAAGTCTCTATGGCAATACAAGCCTCTATTGCAATGTGAATTATATCTAGGTATGAGATTATCAATGGCCAGGAACAAACTGTGGCTTCGTCAGAATTGAGTGCTTCTAGTCAACTAGAGCCTCCTAAATCCATTGATGTTGCTCTTGAAAAGGCACCTTCTGTTACAGCTCAATCTGCACTGCCAACTTCAATGACAACAACCACACATGAAAGACAACTCACAGAATCCTCGTCTTTCACCAAGTCCTCCCAACAAGTATCTACTTCAAATGATACAACACAAAAAATAGGTAATCCAAATATTTCTGAAGATAAAAGGCCTCCAACTCAATCCTCATTGCCCAAAATGCCGTGTGTTTCAACTACTTGACTAGGCCCAAATGGGAAAACAATCAGTGGATTCTTGTACAATTATAGCAGAGATGAGGTTAGTAGAGTTTGTGTGTGCCATGGCACATTCTTGTCACCTGCAAAGTTTGTGCGGCATTCAGGTCGTACAGACCTTTCACATCCTGAAAGGCACATTGTTGTCAATCCATCCCCATCTTCAAATGAAGATGCATCAACCCTGCAATGAAAAGTTATCCAAATAAAATCTTGGATGTATACCTAAAAAAAACGTTTCCCTGAAGGATTATCTCTATGCCACTTGCCCCAAAAAAGGTTTTTGAAATTGAGTGACTAGACATCCAATTTGAAAGCACTCCTCTTCTGCTCACAAAGCAGAATTTTGCTTCTAGACCTGGCAATCCCAAGATTAGGATTCACATGACGCTATTTACGTGTTGTATTTTCCATTGCTCCTAGCAAAGGAGTTGATTCTAAAGTGTACAGGGCAATTGTAACAAAATGACATGAAATTCTGCTTGTAAATTTTGTTGAATGCAACGAATTTTGTTGGATTCAAAGTTCTCAAACTACTATTCGCTACATATCAGCTTAAACATTTTTAGCCATCACAACTTAGATCTTAAAAGTAAACTAGTACAAATTGGATTGTAATGCTAAGACATATATATCTTTCACATACTAACAAATAATATATACACCAACTATGTACTGGATTGATAGGTTGATTTTAAAGTGTACAGCGCAATTGTAACAAAATGACATGAGAGTCTTTCAAAAAACCGCATAGTAAATAAATATACATAATAACGACATAGTAAATAAATATACATAATAGATGAATATATCTTTTAATTTAATGATTATATTTTCCAACAACGGCACTCAAAACCACATAGTAAATAAATATACATAATAGAGGAATATATGTTTTTCTTATGACTATTATGTATTTTGAGTATTGATTGGTCTATATTAGTCAACTTTAATGGACTACCCTTCCTAGAAGTCACCATATACAGAAGTGTATAAAGACTTCTTAAGAAAAGGAACACCTCATTATTGCTCCAAATTTCTCCATAGAGCCAACTTTTCATTTCCGTCATCAATTGAGAGTACCTATTTCTTGAGTCTCTGGTGTCTTCTATAGACATAGTCTCCACCTCTATCATTTTATTGGATTCCCTAAGTTCTCTTAAATCTTCCATTACCAGGGAACTGCAACCATAGATTTTTATTATTTGAAGTGTTTCCAAATTGAAATAACTCTTTGGAAATACCTTCAATGCTGAGCATTCTACTATGATGAACGTTTCAAGTACTGGCATTGCTCCTTCCTTTACGATTGGCAACTCTTCTAATTCATGTAACCCAACAATTGAAAATATCTTCAATAAAGAAAATGCCTTGTTGTCACCGAATTCCCGAGGAAACCTCTTTAATCTAGAGCATTCAATTATTTCCAATTGTTGTAGATTGTTGAGCTTATGCAAATATTTCTTCCAACATATTACACTTGTATAATATAAGACTAGTCATATTCTGAAAAGCACAAAAACTATTTTCCATTCTAACCAAGTCAGGACACTCCATGTACAGTTTTCTCATATACAGTTTTCTTAGCTTTGACATATTATTCATGTCACTCGGCAGAGATCTCACCTTTGTGAGCTCTAACACGAGGGTGTTCATTTCAATCATATTCCCTAATGTGCCTTCCCTAATAATGCCCCCATTGTTTGTTAAATGGAGCTTGGTGAGTTGCTTTAAGTTGGCCAGACGCTAATGCTGGCCACTTTTTTCCATTTCTTGGGCTCACCTTTTTCCCATAGATTGGTGCATCCATATATTGTCAAACCCTGTAAAGAGGTGAGCCTTGAGATGCTGCAAGGTAGATACTGCAAATGGCCACATTTATCCATGGCTAGATGCCTTAAATATTTCAAATTATGAAGGCCAGACGGTAATTCCGTGATTCTAGAGGGGCTTAGATCAAGGATCTCCAGGTTTCCAAGATTTGTAAGAGATGCAGGTAGAAAGTTGATGGGCATACTTGATAAAAAGAGGCATCTTAGCTATTTCAAACACCCCACACTCTCCAGTAATGACTGCACTAACGTCCCACTCAAATCCAGAACCTTAAGAGAGACCATTCTCCCAATAACTCTTTTTGGAATTTTTGTTAAACATTTGTTACCATCTATTAACAATGAACATAGTTTCGGAACTTTCGTTGACTCAGGGACTGAACACAGTTCGTTATTACTGAACAAAATCTGACTGCATCCAGAACATTCATTTTCATTCAACGTGCTCAAATCCTGACCCACATGGCAAAAGAAAGTTTCTTTGGCCTCGGCAACACGGATTCCCAAATCGTGTAGGAATTTGTGTATCTTGAAGAAGACTGCACCCGTTAATGCGTCTCACAACGAGTTCAATCAAACAATGATCTGCCAAAAGGTTGAGATAAACCCCTCCCACTGTGAATGGGTTGTAGCTAAGTTAATGGCAATCTTTTCGTGCCAGCAACCCTTCTCCCACCCACAATGGAATCACATGGTTGGCATGAATAATTTGGTCTTCTGTGCATGTTGCAACCATGTATAGAAAGCATAATTGCAAATGAATATCACATTTAACTCATGGAATATAGATGCAAGTGTCCAATCTATGCTTTATCGTCCACTTTTGCATGCAATTTTCTTTATTGATTCTTATTTTCAATGACCATGCAATTTTCTTTATTGATTCTTATTTTCAATGACCATTTACATTTATGCCTTACGGCGTTTCTTTTGCAACATGTGGTGCAAATGCTAGTAAGTTTATTTCAAGCTATAATATAAAAAATAAATAAATAAATGGCCGTACGCGTTTCTATATGGGCCCCGTGGATGGGAACTCCGTTGCTTTTTTTTTTGAACGGCTGGGATTTAATGTAGGTGAATATCTCTACAATATGCTTTGAGATCGGCCGCTATGGGGCGAGAGGGAGTGAATCGATGAATTTATTTTTTTGTGTTTTGTGGCAGCGATTTATTTGAAACGTGGCCCTGTCCCTTCGTTTCCATCTCTGCGTTTGCCCCATTCGGTGAAATTTGAAACGTCCGACCCCGCTCTGCCATAAAAATGGATCGACGTCTTCTGGACGATTTCGCTGCCTGTGGAGCCAACATACACCAGCCTGCATGTAACCTTGTTAATTCCTACTGCGACTGACTGCGGTGTAACCCATGTAACCATCCTGAAACGGCTCATTCTCTTCGTTCTGTTCCCATCATACGGGTGCCCTTTATTAAATGCTAATTGCACCTCGTGTTGGCTCTCCTGTTATGTATTTCGTTCGATTACGATTGGTACAGTTTCTGGACCATCGTCATGTGACACTCTTCGACTTTTTTTGGTTACTGTGATCGTTTTGAGTTTGAATAATGGTCAGCTGTATTGTGATCGTTTTCAGTTTGAATAATGGTGAGCTGTGTATGCTGCAAATTATATTAAGGTTATCAATGTGAGCACAACACATTTCTGACAATAAAGACGATTTACCTCAGATATTTTTCTTGTATTCTTTCTATCGGATTTTGAATTCTTTTAAACAATCATCAATTTTATTTGTTTAAAGCATACACAAATATAAATTACATGGTGAATGGCTGTGTCGACAAAGGCATATGTCACGCCATTGTCAATGGTTTTGATATTTCAGCTCATTTCAAAGTTATACGAACGAAGATCTTTGTTCGTTCTATCTGTGTTTATTACTTTATGTACCTCCGCGTTCGAAAGACCCTGCTAAATGATTTCTTAATCGTTCTCCAACCACGCCAAACCTTTCTTATAATAGGTGGGCGATCGGAGGCAACCACTGTCCGTACAATACGGACCAATTTTTCTCTTTTAAGGCATCCACATCGCAATTTCAATGTATTCAGGGGAGAATTCTAAGAGAACGCCTTTAAGATCCAAATCTACAGTGGGTGGGAATACAAATATAAGTTAAAATTACAGAAAAAATATGCTTTAAAACCATCGAAAATAGAGACGCTTTTAATCAGTCGAAGATGTTGCATTGCCGCATCTCTAAGCGCAACATGATGCTGAGCGGAATCATGGTTGCATTTTGAAAAATATGAAAATTAATTATGGTCAATAAATATGGTCATATTGGGTTAAGGATTGTTTCATGGTCTAACTTCACATTGTGACAACCATGGTCAATCTTGGTCCAACTTCACATTTTGACAAAGATTGTCTCAATATGAAAATCAACCATGGTCAACTATCGTCAATCATTGTCAAGGAGGGTCCAATGTTGCATTCTGAAAAATATTCTCTAACCATGGTCAACCATGGTCCATCAACGCATTGTGACAAAGATTTTCTTAAAACAACTATGGTCGACCATGTTTGTTTTAGGGTTTATAATATTTATCTTACAGTTTATATAGCTTGGGTTTACAATATTAATCGCTTGGCTTTATTAGTGCATTGGGTTTATATTATCAATCCCTTGGGTTTATTAATCCAAGGGTTCATATTCCTATGGTATAATATTTTTCATAGGGTTTATAATATTATTCCTAGATTTGAATATAAATCGTTTGGGTTTATAATATAAACTCATTGGGTTTATTAGTCTCTTAGGTTTATAATAATGCCAATATGAGTTTGTGACAAATATTTTCTCAATATAGAAAGCAATCATGTTGAACTATGGCCAACCAAGGTCAATCATGGTCAACAATTGTCAATCATGGTCCACATTGCTCAAACATGGTCAATTATGGTCTACCATGGTCCGATGCCACATAGTGAGAAAGGTTGTCTCAATATGAATATCAACCATGGTCAAACATGGTCACCCAAAGTCCAACATCGTATTGTAAGAGAGATTTTCTCAATATGGAAATCAATCATGGTCAACCATGGTTAATAAGCATGGTCACATTGTGACAAGGATTGTCTCATAGTTCGAAATCACATTTTGAAAACCATGGTCAACTATGGTCAACCATGGTCCAACGTTGCATTGTGACAAAAATTGTCTCAATATGAAAATCAACCATGGCCAACCATTGTCCAACATTGCATGTTCCAAAATTTGTCTCAATATAAAAATAAATCATGGGAAACCATCGTCCAACGTCGCATTATGACAAAGATTGTGTCAATATGAAAATCAACCATGGTCAACCATGCTTATTTTAGGGTTTATAATATTTATCTTAGGCTTTATATACATTGTGTTTATAGTATTTATCCTTTAATATTATTCCCTTTGGTTTATAATCTCTTGGGTTTTTAGTATTAATCCGTTGGGTTTATTATTCTCCTGGGTTTATAATATTTATCTTAGGGTTTATAAACCTTGGGTTTTCAATATTAACCCCTTGGGTTTAATATTATTCCCTTGGGTTTATAATATCAATCCCTTGGGTTTATGAATCATGGTCAACCATGGTCCAATGTCACATTGTGACAAATATTTTTCGATATGAAAAGCAACCAATTTCACATTATGACAAGGATTGTCTCAATATGAAAATCAATCATGGTCAATCATGGTCAACCATGGTTATTGACACTGTGACAAAGATTGTCTCTTGGTCCAACATCACATTGTGACAACCATGGTCATCCATGGTCAACCATGGTCCAATGTCACATTATGACAAACATTGTCTTAGTATGAAAATCAACCATGGCCAACCATTGTTCAATGTCACATTGTGCCAAAGGTTGTCTCTATGAAAATCAAGCATGGTCAACCATAGTCCTACATCGCATTGTGACAAAGATTGTGTCAATATGAAAATCAAACGTAGTCAACCATGGTCAACCATGTTTATTTTAGGGTTTATAATACTTATCTTGGGGTTTGGGTTTAATATTATTCCCTTAGGTTTATAATCCCTTGGGTTTATATTATTTATCTTAGGGTTTATATACCTTGGGTTTATAATATTAATCCCTTGGTTTTAATATTATTCCCTTCGGTTTATAATACCTTGGGGTTTTAGAATTTATCCCTTGGGTTTATCAATATAAGGGTTGATCTTTGTTCGGTTTATCAATCCCTTGGTCAAATGTCACATTCTAACAACTGTGGTCAGTCATGGTCAACCATGGTCCAAATTCGCATTATGACAAAGATTGTATCAATATGAAAATCAACCATGGCCAACCATTGTCCAACGTCACATTGTACCAAAGGTTGTCTCAATATGAAATCAATTATGGTCAACCATTGTCCAACGTTGCATTGTGAAAAATATTGTGTCAATATGAAAATAAATCGTGGCCAACCATGACCAACCATGTTTATTTTAGAGTTTATAATATTTGTTTTTGGGTTTATATACGTTGGGTTTATAATATTTATCCCTTGGGTTTATAATCCTTTGGGCTTTTAGTATTAATCGGTTGGGCTTATTGTTCCTTTGGGTTTATAATATTTATCTTAGAATTCATATACCTTGTGTTTATGATATTAATCTCTTAGATTTATGTATAATTCTAAAGATTCATATTCCTAGGGTATAATATTATCCGTAAGGTTTATAATATTAATCATAGGGTTTAATATAAACCCCTTGGGTTTATAATCATGGTCAACCATGCACAACCATGGTGCAATATCACATTGTGACAAAGATTGTCTTGATAAGAAAATCAACCATGGTCAACCATGGTCAAATGTCGCATTATGATAGAGATCATCTCTATATGAAAATCAACCATGGTAAAACATGATCAACAATCTTTATTTTAGGGTTTATAATATTTATTTTAGGGTTTGTATATCTTGGGTTTATAATATTTATTCCTTGGCTTTAATATTATTCGCTTGGGATTTTAATATTGATCCTTTGGGTTTATAATATCAATCCTTTTAGTTTATTAATCTAAGGGTTCATATTCCTAACTATAATATTACTCAAAGGGTTTATAATATTAATATTTGAGTTTAATATTAATCTTTGGGTTTATAAACATGGTCAACCATGGTCTAATTTCACATTGCTACAAAGATTTTCTCAATATGAAAAGCAACCATGGTCCAACATTGTATTGCTACAAAGATTGTCTCCATATGAAAATCAATCATGGTCAACCATAGTCCTGCGTCACATTATGACAAATATTGTTTCAATATGAAAATAAACTATGGTCAACCATGATCGTTTTAGGATTTATAATATTTATCTTAGGGTTTATATACCTTGAGTTTATAATATTGATCCCTTGAGTTGAATATTATTTCTGTGGGTTTGTAATGTTTTGGGTGTGTAGTCTAAATCCCTTGGGTTTATTATTTCCCTAGGTTTATAATATCAATCCCCTGGATTTTTTAATCTAAAAGTTGATATTCATAACATATAATGTTATTCATAAGTTTTTAATATTACTACTTAATAATAATTAATATAAATTATAAAAAAACAATATTTATATTAATAAATAAATAAAAACAATAAATATATTAATAAAATAATATTCAATATTGTTTTATTATAATAATATTAATTATTTTATTATTAATTATTAATAAATAATAAAATAATAGTTAATAAATAATTATTAATAAATTATTTTATTGTTAATTATTATTTTTCTCGTAATATTATTAATTATTTTATTATGATTTTATTATTAATTATTAATTAATTATTTAATGATTTAATTAATAAGTAAATGAATTATTTAAACAATTAATAATATTTATAATTAACAATATTAATAACAATATTTAATGTATTAATTTAGCATATTAGATTTATAAATTGATGTTTATAGCGTATATCAACCACATTTATTAATGTGGTTATGCTAATTTCCAAAATGTTTTTTACTCATCCTACCATATGATTGAGATTTATCTCTCAATCCTTACACGTTTATTTCAAGCAATAATATAAAAAAACATAAAATAGATATCCTTTCCTTTCCTTCGTCTTATTCATCCTCCGTCCTTTTCTCCTCGTTTTTCCGTCCCTTCATTTCCTTTCTCTAAGATGTATGGGTTTTGACGGAACATTAGGTATACGATTGAAATTGTTTCATCATTTGATGGATCCCATATGATCAAATGATGAATGTTCACTATTACATCAAGAATTTATTCAGGTCGTATTAATTAAATATGAGACAACCTCGAGATAAGCTCGGCGTACTAAAGCGTTGTGGTGCTTTTGTGCTTCTCGTTCGTTGAGAAGAGTTTTTTAGATTTCAACAGAGCCAACTGCCTCAATTTCCAATCAGCTAGGAAGGGTAATACAAAATTATCATTCTCAACTATATATGTAACCAACGCAATGTCCCATCATCCCAACAATGCAAGATCATGGAGATGTAGCGCTTTTAAAACGTTGAGCTTTGTTTGATATATATAAGAGAATAATGACACATGTTATTATTCCAACTATTAAAAGTAAACATTGTAACCTCTTTTAAAGTGAAAACTGGTAAGACCGTTTAATTTCTACAATTTGTATGTATATAAATATCTGTTGAATGATATTATAAATTTGGAGATAATATTTGTTTGCTAAAATTATAAACCCCGAAAGGAGGTGTTCAGATAGTTTACTGTATTAACAAGCATTTTCCTTCTTATATTCCTTAGTTATAAATAAATGGTATTCATGGATTTAACAAGATCAATGGAATAAACTAGGCTGGGAGATGTTACAGAAATATTAGACAAGTACTTTGAAAAGGTACAGTATGTATATATGTATGCAGAACAATAGGTTTTAATCCTATATAGAAATATTTGCAAACTAATTTTTAAAACAGAAAAATATACAATGGTCAGAACATAAAACAAATATACACATTTTTCCTTGTATCCTAAAGTTGAGCATTCCTTTTAATGTTACAATACATATATATACCTTTTGAAACATTTATAAACCCCAATTCACTAACTCTGGATTAGAATATAATCATACTTCTCTTGACCGGATCTACAAATACCATGGGAAAAAACCATTGTGCCCAAAAATCGTGCGTGAAAACCATGTGAAAAACCATGAGTAGTTTCGCCCACCATCTTGGGGTCCGCCCCCCAACCTTGGGTCCACATAAACTAAAAAGAAATTGATGTGTGGAAAGAATATAACACACACCCAACATTCTCCCACTTGTTGGTCTCTTTCCACACTGGGGTCACAGGAGAGCTTAGTCATTAGTCCAGGGCTATAATGCTCATTGTTTCTCTACACCAAGGAAACTTCTTAGTGCTCATAGACTTTGTCAATGCCTTTGCAACATTATTTAGAGGATCCGCCCTTACCAACAACACATTTTTATCTTCAACCATATCCCTCACAAAGTTATATTAAACATCAATGTGCTTTGTCTTTGACTGATAAGCATGGTTCTTTGCGAATAAAATTGCATGTTGGTTGTCACAATCTATCCTTATAGCACGTTGTATTTATTAATCATTATCCAATGACGCCTATTTAAGACTTCTTATGTTAACCCTAGCCTTTATATTGACACGTAGTTCCTTTGACCCTGAGTCTTGATGTTACTTCTTGTAAGATCATTAGGAGGATCTTTGTTTAAAATCCTTACATTGCAGAATCCCTAAGTCCTACCATCGAAGCCTCCATTGCATTGAGTTGTGTGCTTCACTAAAGAGATAAGAGTGGTTTCTAAGGTGATAGCCGTGACACTCCCACATGCCATAACTTTTATAGGTGACCTAGTGAGGCTTTTCACAAAGTGATAGAATTTTTTGTAGAAAGAAATATGGGGTGGATGTGGGTTAGTTTTGGACTTAGATAAGTATTTTTCTCCATGTTTATGAAATTAATATTTCATTTAAACAATAAAAATAGAATTAAACGAAAATAGATATATGTAATTTAACAAATTTAAAAATGAGGTTTGAAAAATAAATTGCTTGGAAATGAGAGCTCCTCTTGTATCAAAAATCATGAGTTCCAATGATTCAAACCTCCATCCTATATGTTATTTCCATTTCTAAGTCCAAATAAAAAATAAAACACTGAAAATTCATAGCTCAAGAAAATATGTAGAAAAAATTACCTTGTGTTCAAGATAATAACAGAGATAGAGATTGTGCTTTTGTTTTAATTATATAGAGAGGGAAACACATGCATTATTTTTCTCCGTAAACATGGTATTTCCACATATGTTCAATATCTTCACGAAACATCTCACATAAATGTATGGATGAATATCACATCATTGTATTGCATGGTTAAAACCCTTGGAAAAGAAAACATTTCATCATCGCAACCAATATGGTCACTTGAGAAAATATATTAATACAAAAGAAAAATAATTTACTTATAAATTCTCACAATCAATAATTAGATATGGCCCTTTGTGCTCTTAAAATAGAGAGTATGGGCCAATTAAGTGTCCATACACAATAGCCATTAGTATTGTGGAGAACATGAATTGCTAGACTCTTTATGTCATGAACATAATTGTAACCTTCAAATTATGTACAATGTATATTAAAGAAACATGCTAAATAAACACATTTTACCTAAAGACACATTAGACCAAGTTGAGCTTAACAAACTCCTAATTATCTAAATATCATAACATCTCCAATTAAGAATAGCTTGGCATACAATTGAAGGATTTACACATGTGATATTATAAGGAAATAAAGGAATTATATATTATCCCTCTTTACTCATAACTTCCTCAACTCCTAACATAATTTTTGGATAACTTCACTAAGGTATTTTAAGAAAATTCCTTCAAATTCATTATATGTAGGATTATAAAATGCTTCAAGAGCACAACCTTGAAGAAGATTTTTGATGAATTTCATATGTATTAAAATTTGTTTTGTATGCTAATGTGAATTATATCTTTGGAAATATGAATAGAACTCTAATTATTACCCCAAAGTTGGGTTGTATGCTACTAGTAGAATCCAAACTTTGAAAGGCTCTTATGAGTCCATAATTCTTCTTGATATGTATCAACCATTTCTCAATACTTTACCCTTAATAAGGAAGAACAAGGTCATGTTACTTCTTACAATTCCAACAGTTCGGTTTGGTACCAATACTAAAAACATAACATATAATAGACTTTGAATCATTAGGGTCTCTACCCCAATTACAATGATCGAACCCAACCAACAAGGAAGTTCCCATTGAATTAATGTATTTAAAACTAAACAATACCATAGATATATGAAAGTAAAATTTTTATTGCTTTTCAAATTATATCATGGGTGTTTGCATAAACCAAGAAAGAAGACCATTATCAAAATAAATATTAGGACAAGTATGATTCAAATGCAAAAAAATATTAGCTAACTAATGGTTCAAAGTGGCATCTACTTTATGTTTAGCATGATTGATAGCAAGTTTGACAAAAAATAGAAGGGACATGGATCAAATTTACAATCTTCCATGTGAAAGTGGTGATGAAGGTCACATGCATACCTAAACTATGAAAGGGGACCTCCTTCCTTGAATCACAAGACATGTAGGACATAATAATAATACAAATGCCTTATGTTTATGATTTTAAATGTCTTCTTAAAGATATATTTTACATGGTTTAAAATTTAAGGGTAAATATTATTCAATTTAAAGTCATCAAGAAAGAGAAAAATTATAATGAGATAATCGCCTACATCCTTGGTATAGAATTTTGGATTAGAATGACATTTAGAAAATGCAATGTCAAGAGAATGATTAATGTAAATTTCTTCTTCCAATTCCTCATTCAAGAAGATATATTTAACACACATCTAATAAACCTGCCATTCATATGAATCAACAAGTGGTAGAACAACATAGATAGAGTTTATTTTTGACATTGAGGAAATAGTTTCATTCTAGTCAATTTTGATGAGTTGAGAAAAACCTTTAACAACCTAGGCCTTATTTCTTTTAAAATTTTTTGTCTAAAGAATACTTAGTTCTATACACCAATTTGCATCTAATAAATTTTACTCCTTTTGAAGAGGTACAATATTGAAAGCTTTGTTTTCCATTAATAAATGATATGACGAAGTAACCGACCAACAGGGGTAAACATGTGACGAAGACTTACTATGATATGATTCAACTCCCTATGTGTCAGTTAAGGAAGTGGAACCGATGGAATACAACAAAACAGACCTTCTAGACCTATTGCATAACACCCAGGAGCCATCCAAACCTTCTAGGTGACTAGCCCCTAAGACAAACTAACTTTTACTGCATTAATCGTCTACTCGTTCAAGTGCAACTGGGACCCTCCAGTCGATTCCACAACATGGGTATGCCTGCGACTTGGGACTTTCCCAAGTAGTTTTGTGTCCGCGACTCCAAATTTTGTGCTACTTTTCAGGCCCGAGGCTCGGGTCACTACCTAGAACTCCATGACACTTCAAAAAAAGAAAAATAACAACGAAATAATGATACACATGCATTTACTTGAACAAGTACTTGAATAGCCATGACTGGCATTTTGTTAAACATGTCACAAAGATGTAATCTGCAGGTCATAACAACATATCTGAGCATAGGGGTCTCATACTTATCTGAGAATCGCTAAGAAGCATTGATTCCTTATCACATTAGCTGCATTATCATCTATTAGGTCACATATTCATTGTACATACAATGATTAACCAAAACATGATGGGGGCCATATATTTTCACTATCATAAAACTCATTCATATACAACATATAACCAACAGAAATATCAAATATATAACAACCATATAAGACACATATAAACAAGTATATTTACCCATAAAATACCAAGGAGAAAGAGAGCTCTTATTGATGATTGCATAGGCTAACCACATATGGGACTTCCACAAACCACCCGATCGTAGGCTAGGCTGAACCAAATATTTCTTTCATCCAATCACCTTCGTGCCATATTCCAAGCATGAATGTGGGATCTCATAAAACAAATTAATCAAAACCATCCAAGGCTTTGAGAGGCCAAACCACCTAAACCCTCAACCAGTGATCCCACCTCACAGTTGAACATCACTAACCATCACCAGATTGGTCTCTACCCATGTTGTTTAGGACTCTAGAGCATTTGTTCCAACCTGACTTCTAGGACTAGTAACTCAACCCACAACTGTTGTTGGGCTCTAAATCGTTTGTCCAACCAAGGATCTAGGACTAGTAACTCAAACCACTAAGGGCTCCAAAGCATTTGTCCAACCAAGGCTTCCAGGACTAGTAACTCAACCCAATTTGTTACAAGGCTTCAAGAGCGTTTTTCTAACCAAGGCTCCGAGACTAGTAACTCAACCCAGGTCATTATAGGGCTTCCAAAGAATTTTTCCAACCAAGGCTCTAGGAACTAATAACTCCACCCACAGCCAAAGGGATAAGAAAAACAATTAGAAAACAAAAATAAAACCCCCAACACGATGGTTATCCAGGAAATGGCAAGGATATGCAAATCCGTTGTCAATCCAGGAAATCCTCCATGCCAATGACAGATCATAACCAAGAAACCACATGCATGTTCCATGCATGGCAAACTAGCAAGGAAACCATACATGCAAATACCTGGAAAGAGATCTAGCTGTAGTTGTTGATCCCATTGTCCTCTTGCACTTTCTTCCTTTTTCTTTTCCTTCTTACTCCAAATCCCAAGCATACCACACTCCTCCAAGAGTGATCCAAGAAAATCTAAGTGTCCAAGAGTATGAGAGAGAGAGAGAATATAAGAGAGCTCCACCAAAACTTGTCAAAAGATTACCAATTGATCCTCATAAGCCTTTTTATCAATGAGGCCTCTGTTTTATTCATTTTTCATTATTTTTCTTCTTTTTCCTCCTCACATGCAACCTATGACCTTTCACCTTCCTTTTCTCCTAATTTCCATTATTTCCATAAATAAACTCCAAATAATGCCTCTTTTCCTTTTCAAAGATTTTGTCATTGTCTTCGCCAATTTCCTTAGCCATAATAATCCAAATGAACACCCATTAGGATGTTTTTCCCACCATTTAACTTGGAATATGTGTCCCATGACCATTGTCTTTAATATTTTTACATGGATTTTTAACCAGGGAAATTACAAAACCCTCCCCTTGGGGAACACCGTCCTCAGGATTCAATGATACCTACAACCAGCAAGACCGTTGAAAAGAAAAACATATTGCCCATGGAGCTTTATAACATAGCTCATTGTAGTATTTATAATGATCATTGTTGAAACATCACGAACTTACCGTTTACTGGAGCTTTATAACACAACTCATTACAATATTTACAATAACAAACACATATACTCATGCACATTTTCTTTATCCAGCAAATAACCATAGAGTCTATGGAGCTTTATAAATCCAGCTCGATACAATATTTACAATAATATACACATATACGCATATGCACCTTTGCTCAACCAAAAAATAAAATGATACGATGCCTACATCTACAACAAGGGAATCCAAAGGCTTACACCTCCACCCTCAAAGTAATACCAGGATTCACCTCCTTCCCAGGAAGTCCAGAATCCACTACCAGATTCAAACTGCATCTAATGTCCAATGCTACAATTCTACGCCACTTGTCCTCTTATTGAATAATTACTAGCTCATTTTTCTAGGGCACACTCCCATGTGCATCTGATTCCATCTAACAATGCTAATGACCAAACCAAATCCAACCATGACCTTCCCTTCTCTGTTACATAGTCCCTCGGGAAATCCGGTCAACCCCTTCTGTGTAGTCACACACCTTCCAAGTTTCGTTGGTACCCCCATCCTTGGAAGTCCATCCCTTGTCAAGGTTTCCTCGCATCGGAAGGTCCAAAACCAAGCCATATCCCTCCCTCAAAACCATCATATCGGCCATAACATGCTCATGGAAATCAATGGACACTATTGGGTACTAGTATCCCACAATGGCCCTGCTCCTTATGTGCTTTACTAGAATACTATTGCCCATTCCAATTCATTTCACTGATGCTACTAATTCTTGCAGTCGGTTTCAACCATCCCGAACCGGGTATTGCATGCTTTCCTGTACCAAGCACATAATTTCCATTAGATTCAAAACAAATTGAAATAAATCCAAATCATACACCATCAGTGGCCCGTCAATAAGGTACACTTGCACTTATGTTCACTTCCTGTCACAACAAGCCAAACGATCTCTTGACCAAATCATCATGTATAAACATATCACATCCAATTAGCTCAAAACACAACCATCATAGATCAAAATCATGAATCACATGAAATCATCATAAACAAAATTGATAGATCACATGTAACCATCATAAATCATAAGCATAGATCACATGCATAATAAAATTGAAATAAAATATGGATACTTATCCTTTAATCGATCCTTTCCGTATGCACACTAGATTGGTTACCACACCTAGCAAGCACCCAATGTCTTTGGTTTTATTCAATCACGTACACATACACATAATGTACATCACAACACATACATCCATGCACAACATATAACACCACACAATAAATACACATACACCTTATATACATCATGACACATACACTTACACCCAGTCTACAACACAACACAATACATACACCTACACTTGGTGTATGACACAACACATACATACACCTACACCTGATATACATCACGACACATACACCTACACCCGATATACATCACAACACAATACATACTCCTACATTTGGTGTACAACACAGTACACATACCTACACATCATACAACACAACGAATACACATGTCACAATACCACGATTACATAATACACATACATAGTATCACACGCGTGCAACACAGCATGTGTGACATGCACACGATACCACAAGTACACCAGTACCATATGCACAACATGTACACAGTACCACATGTACACAAAACCACCTAGACAATGTGTGCACAACATCACATGTACATGACACCACCTGCATAATGTGTACACAATGCCACATGTACACCACAACACATGTACAACATGTACACAATACCACATGTACAAAGAACCACATGCATGTCATATACACAACACCACATGTACATAGCGCCACATGCACGACATGCACACAACACCACCTGCACACAGTACCACATGTACAACATGTACACAACACCACATGCACACAACACCACATGTACAATCATGCACACAACACCATGTGTACATAGCACCGCATATACAACATGCATATAACACAATATGTACATAGTATTACATATAAAACATGTACATAACACTATATGTACACAAAATTGCATGTCCAACATGTGCACGACACCATATGCACACAACACCGCATATTCATCATGTGTATAGTACAATATGTACACAACACCGCATATCCAACATGTACATAGCATCATCTATACTCAACACTTCATATGCGATATACACAAAACACCATATATAGAACATGCACTCAACACCATAGGTACAATCACTGAATATACAATATGCACAACGTATACACAACAGTAGCATTGTACATACAAAACCACACTGTCTCTACCAAGAAACCTTTCTTCCAGTGTCTCTTTGCCATCCATGCTTATCCTAGCATGTCGTGGATCACGATGTTTTCATTCCGCTAATGTATCTCTCAGCATTACCTGTCCATAACGTAAACATAGACATAGTATAAACACATAAATTCAATTCATATCCATATGATACTGACCCTGTAGATCTGTCAAGGCTATTCTTCCCACTTGATTCCTCATAAGCTAGGAACCTCTTCATGTTATTAACTTGCATAAGCAATTATTCCTACACAAGAATAATCCCTGGCAGCCTTGTTGAACAGTGACATAGATACATAGATACATAAATACATATACATAAACATTAGCATAAAAAAATCATGATCTTTTCAGACAACGACATACATGCATACATGTGTACATATATAGCCATCATCATAATCATGATCACAACATAATTACCAGATATCATAAGGTCAAGGTTAAGAAAATTCCCTTTATTTGTGCACAACATTGAGAACAATAATTCCCAACTTAGCCAAGGCATATGATGCCTCAGATCCATTTGCTTCACCTTTCTTGCTACCTTTCTTATGACTGTTGTGCCATTGTCCATTTACTCCAATGGACCCAAACAATCCAATTGATTATCATACTCTTGCCTTCAGTTTCCCTTATACATGAACGAAGCTTCATTCAAGTCTTACATTACATGTTAGGTTTCATTTAGCTCTCCCTGAGCTCCATTAACTTTCCTCTTTCCCAACCAATTCCCAAGACCCTCAAAACATAAAAGGCAAGAACAAGAAACAAACAAGAAGAAAACCATGAAAAATCAATAACAATATGACACCACAAACAAAGTGGTATGGCCATACACTAGACATAAACAAAACTGCAAATCAAGCACAAACAAAGCACAAAACACCGAAATCACAAGACTCTCAACAAACACCATGACTCAATCCCATGGATTCCCAGTTCTTCAAAAGGAAAGATCAACCTAAGCCTTCTTCAATAGTTCATGGTAGTCTCTTTTTCCATGAAATCCCCTACATCATACTGCCATAAACACACAATTATCAATGCATAAGTAAACATAACAATATACCAGTTATCTTACCTTGTTGTGCCAAGCACGTTGCCACATTGTACACCTGCACATATCATTCCTCAAGGGATTCCAATTCTCTCGACGAACCCAACTATAACTAGAAACTAGATAATATATCTATCAAATACATATTTAGGAATATAACATATATCCACATAATGTTAGACAAAATCTAGGTTAAGAAGATTTCATGTATTCAAAGAATTCATTCGTTTGGAATTACAGTTTCCAAATATAGCCAAAGGAATCCTCACCCAATTCCCTTCTTTTACCTTTTTACCTTGCTACAATCAAGTCTTACTATGTACTGTCACATCACCCCATTGTTAGTTATATAAACAATTCAACTATTACCTTGTCATGCTAATACCAAGCATGTTGCCCTGCAATAGTTCACACATGTTAGTCACATCTTCCACAAATCAAGGCATCATGTCTATGAATTTGAAATCAACCTTTACCAAGTCTAACAACCATGTCATACTCAACAATCAACTCACATTCATCAATCATAATACATAATGATACAACTATCACCTACTTACACTCAAGTACATATCAGTTGTCTTAACACATATGTATTAGTACAACCATCTTAAAACAAGATCATTTCTTCATGAAATATTATAGACATATAATCATTTCATGTAATTAATCAAACATTCAAACAATAGATAAATGACATAATCAAACATTCAAAAACCAAGTAGACAACATAAGAAAAATCATACCTTAATGTATCTCAGGGGGGGCTATCTTGTCTACACAATCAGTCTAGATTAACACGATATAACTTCACAATGTATCAACTCCAACATACATAAGGTCATGATATCCATAACATTAATTAGCTAGCATATTCACCTCATAAGTTCATAAACAATTATCATGCATGCATAACAATCATATATGCACAGTCAGTTTAGATTAGTACAACACCATATCACAAATATGTTGGTGCATACCTGGATATTGTAACCATAACCATCGTCATAGGCCAATCTAGGTTAACACAATACATATAACATCAAGATCTTAAATACAATAACCCTAATCATAAAAACTAACATATAACAACAAAAATTTAACATATAGAACACTCATAAAAAACATATAACATAATCATCAAGTTAACTAACATAAAACAACAAGTTACTACCATGCATGAATATCCAATACATGTGCATATGACTACATTGATCAACTATATCATCCGTGTAACCACAATGACAATAGAATGGCAAGTATATAAGTAACCTAAGTTCTTATAACAACCATTAACCACATACATGTATGCCCAACATGCAAATCTATATGACGATCTTCTCTTACCCCGAAGTCTAGTGCTGCGACCTCACTCTGATGATCTACATCTCCTGCTCTATCTCAACTAACACATTATCATGATAACATACCAATAAAATCATGATGAACTAATTGCATACAATTACCTCACAATGCATGTGTGAACTACTATACACGCATAACTATAACCATGACAATGCATGCATCATACATTATATACATTGACACGCATAACAAATGCATATACAACTGACATGCATTCATTACAAATGCATCCTAATAACAACATCATCAACTTATACATGACAACACAACTGCAACAATGATTTCCACCATGGATACATAACAAGCACAGATACAACCTATAAGCATGCATCGCAAACTCATTCCACCCATCCAATCCAAGTGTTGAATTGCACTATGATACCACTCTGTAACACCCTCCTCCCACATCTACCCAAGTAACCGGCCAAACGAGGTAACCATGTGATGAAAATTTACTATGATATGATTCAACTCCCTATGTGTCACTTAAGGAAGTGGAATCGACGGAATACAAAAAAACATACCTTTCAGACCTAACAATTACATTATCATGATGAACTAATTGCATACAATTACCTCACACATTATCATGATAACATAACAATAACATCATGATGAACTAATTGCATACAATTACCTCACAATGCATGTTTGAACTACTATACATGCATAACTATAACCATGACAATGCATGCATCATACATTATATGCATTGACATGCATAACAAATGCATATATAACTGACATGCATTCATGATAAATGCAACCTAATAACAACATCATCAACTTATACATGACAACACAACTGCAACAATGATTACCACCATGGATACATAACAAGCACATATACAACCTACAAGCATGCATCACAAACTCATTTCACCCATCCAATCTAAGTGTTGAATTGTGCTATGATACCACTCTGTAACACCCTCCTCCCACATCTACCCAAGTAACTAGCCAATCGAGGTAAACATGTGACGAAATTTACTATGATATGACTTAACTCCATATGTGTTAGTTAAGGAAGTGGAATCGACAGAATACAACAACACATACCTTTCAAACCTACTGCAGAACCTCTAGGAGCTATCCAAACCTTCCAGGTGACTGGCCCCTAAGACAAACTAATGTTTACTACATTAATCCCCCAGTTGCTCCCATGGCATCGGCATGAGTGCATCTGGGACCCTCCATTAGCTTCCACAACATGGGTATGCCTGCGATTGGGGACTTTCATAAGAATTTATGTGCTTGTGACTTCGAATTATGTGCCACTTTTCAGGCCCAAGGATCAAGTCACTACCCAGAACTCCATGACACTTCTAGAAATTAAAAATAACAACAAAATAATGATACAAATGCAATTACTTGAACAAGGACTTGATTGGACCCCTACTAGCCATGACTCGCATTTCGTCAAACATGTCACAAAGATGCAATCTATTGGTCATAACAACAGATATGAGCATATTATCATCTATTAGGTCACATATTCATTGTGCATACAATGATTAACCAAAACATGATGGAAGTCATACATTTTCACTATCATAAAACTCATTCATATCCAACATATAACCAACATAAATATCAATGATATAATAGCCATATAAGCCACATATAAACAAGTATATTTACCCATAAAATACCAAGGAGAAAGAGATCTCTTATTGATGATTGCATAGGCCGACCAGATATGGGACTTCCACGAACCAGTCGACCATATACTAGGCTGAACCAAATCTTTCTTTCAACCAGTCACCCTCGTGCCATATTCCAAGCATGAATGTGGGATATCATAAAACAAATCAATCAAAACCATTCATGGTTTCCAGAGGCCAAACCACCTCAACCCTCAACCAGTGATACCACCTCACGATTGGACATCACAAACCATCACCAAATTGGTCTCTACCCAGGTTGTCTAGGAATCTAGAACGTTTGTTCCAACCTAGCTTCCAAGACTAGTAACTCAGCCCAAGGTTTTTCTTGGGCTTGAGAGTGTTTGTCCAACCAAGGCTCTAGGACTAGTAATTAAACCGACAATTCTTGTCAAGCTCTAGAGCATTTGTTCAACCAAGGCTCCAAGACTAGTAACTTGGCACACCAAGGGCTATAGAGCATTTGTCCAACCAAGGCTTCCAGGACCAGTAACTCAACCTAAGTTGTTACAGGGCTTCTATAGGTTTTGTCCAACCAAGGCTCCAGGACTAGTAACTCAACCCAAGTCGGTACAGGGCTTCCAGAGCATTTGTTCAACCAAGGCTCTAGGAACTAATAACTCAACCCATAGCCAAAGGAACAAGAAAACCAACTAGAAAACAAAAGAAAAACCCACAACAACATGGCTATCAAGGAAATGGAAAGGCTAGGCAAATCCAATGTCAATCCAGATAATCCTCCATGCCATTGACATATCATAACCAAGAAACCACATGCATGTGCCATGCATGCCCAGCTAGCAAGGAAACCGAACATGCAACTTGATACATGGAAAGAAATCCAGTTGTGGTTGTTGATCCTACTGTCCTCTTGTGCTTTCCTACTTTTCATTTTCCTTCTTGCTCCAAATTCCAAGTATGCCACACTCCTCCAAGAGTGCTCCAAGAAACTCTAAGCATCCAAGAGTATGAGAGAGAGAATAGAAGAGAGCTCCACCAAAACCTATCAAAAGCTTACCAACTGATCCTCATAAGCCTTTTATCAATGAGGCCTCTATTTTCTTCTTTTTCCATTATTTTCCTTATCTTCCTCCTCACATGCAACCTGTGACCTTTCACCTTCCTTTTCTCCCAATTTCCATAAATAAATGCCAAATAATGCATCTTTTCCTTTCCAAAGCCTTTGTCGTTGCCTTTTCCAATTTCCTTATCCATAATAAACCAAATGAACACCTGATAGGATGTTTTTCCCACCATTCAACTTGGAATACATGTTCCATGATTGTAGTCTTATATATTTTTACATGGATTTTTAACGAGGGCTCTTATAGTGCGCATCACCAATTTAGAGGATCACCTATAACATCACTAGAATAGTTTCATATTGTATGGGCCCATCTAGGATGTTTTGGTGCTATTATAAGTTCATGTTAAATCGACTTGACTAAAAGAGGGTGAGTAATTAGCAGTAGGTTTTCATCATCCTTATAATTATTTAAATAAGAAACTAGAATAGGATGACTAGAAAAATGTTTCCAAATAGAAGATGTTACAATCATTGAAAATGGTTTGTATGTTAAATATGGCACACATGTCAAATTAGTATCACATGTGAAGATACCTTCATCAAACTTAACATACATCCTAATAATAATTTCATTGAAAAGAGGTCGAAGAAGTTTTTAGCCTTTTACATCTTAAATTATCTAAATAAAATGCATTTCTAACTCTTAGGCTATAATCAATTAATTTTTTCACTAGGATTGTGAGTCCATGCTTCACTACCAAACACACAAAATTGTTCTACATATTGTTTAATTTTATTTTCCTCTGCTTTGGTTATATCTTTTAAATCCTTTTAGGGAGTGTAATTAACTATATAATTGGAACAATGAATAGCTTCTAATAAAAAATGAGGACATAATCCCTAAGACCATATCATACAATTTCCCATTTTTTTAATGCTCAATCATTTTCTCAATGATTCCATTTTATTGTGGTGTTATGGAATAACATATTGAAACAAAGTACCTTGTGTAATGCAACAAGTTGTAAATTTATTGTTAATATATTCACCTCCATTACCTATTCTTACCTTTTGAAGGTCATGTCTGGATTTTTTTTCTACAAGGATCTCGTATACCAAAATGATATCAAAATATTCACTCTTAATTTAAAGATATAATTACAAGTGAATCTAGAGAAGTCATTACTGAAAGTTTAAAAATACTTGAACCCTTAGAAATAATAAAAAGGAAACATAAAACATAAATCACTATGAAAAATTTTCAAGGGGGGTAAGGTACTGCAGAAGGCATATTTGTCAAAATTTTCTTGATGATGTTTTGTAAGAACATGACCAAAACAAACACCATCTCTACAATAAATGAGAGGAAAATTGGCCATACTTTATTTTATTACATAGTTTCTACAATGAGCGATAATTTATATTACCAAATTACTCATAATCTATTTTTGTCAAGTGATCATTGTGAGCAATAAAAAATGATGAAATCGATGTTCCATAATCGAAAGATCTCTACAACTTAGTAATATCATCATCAATTCTAGTATTAGATCATTAATTAAAACTTGGTAAGGTGAAAATTCTATTGTATTACCTTTACTTGAATGAGTGATTTGATATATTAATAGAAGTTTGTAAAAAATACTTTTAACATACACTATATCATTAAAATAGTCTTCATTTAGCTAAACTATTCTAGACCCTACACCACAAAAAGCTTTACGATCACCAACAAATATTTATTTTGTATTATATTAATGAAGATAAGAATTTTTTTCTTTCTTCTTATTCATATGATATGATTATATAGAATCAATAAGCCTCTCATTAAAAGAATAAGTAGATGTTGTATTAAAAGAAAAACCAAAATTATAAAATGCATACTCATGGGAAGAAAATTTAAAAGAAGATTTAAGATTAATTTTGTGATTATTCATTATTAATTATAAAGACTCAATCTTCTTTGAAATATTTAAATTTCAAATAGCCATATCACTCACAAAAATT